>BSBM01000122.1:2012500-2612500 GCA_027924585.1 Larix kaempferi
TTAATTCATTTTTAACTGCACTCATGTCAAATTTGTAAAAAACATAGGTCATTTATTTGGCCTATAACTTTTGATTGGCTTACCTATTTCGAGAACGGAAAAGAACCCACATAAGAGTACAAGAATACCTACAAGATGGAAAAAAAAGTTTTTTGATTGTGTTCAGACCATGATATGGTGGCCCAACACTTGACCATGTCGTTTTAGGGCTTCACTGACTTTCATAATTTTAAAAAAAATATAAAATTAACTTTTAAAATTTTGGAAAAATAACGCCGCACAAGATTTGTCTATTACCTACGCCTCTACATATTTTTTTCCTCATAAATTGACAATATACATAACAAACATGTGGCTCAATTAAAACATCTGCATTATTTTCTAGAGAAAAAATAACATACCAATCTTAAAATAATGACATTTTGGGGTTGTTATACCACGTTTCCATAAATAAAAGTTATATATTCCGGAAGGTCATCCGTCATTCTACGTTTCATCTTCTTACACCTAATTCGAAAAAGTTTTGTAGGTATCTCTAATAATTCATTTTAATGATAATATTTATGTTTTTCCAGCATGTCATTGCAACTAACGTGTCATAATTGGGTAATTGGGTATTATTACCTTGCACCAGCCCTTATGCTTTATATAAGAGTAACAACCTTACCTTATACTTATTTACCTATATCCTTGTGTCTTGTGTAATCCCTAAATATACATGTGTGTTGTCTCTTATTTTTGCTTGAAATGAAACTACGATTGCAACCTTTGAGACCAATTGAGATTGTAATCTCCAATTTGCATGGTAAGCAACTTCTTAAAATTGGTGGGGAGTTGAGATTGGTTCTTGTTTTCAATATAAATAGCTACGACGTACTACTTGAATATGATTCTCTCCTTCAAAGAAGTAAACACTTATGTGATTATTTAAAGGTGTGTAGAATGAGAAGGTGGGGATTTTGATCTCGTGGAAGCCCTCAACTTCTTTTCCTTAATAACATTGCTAGCTACACTCTCTGGGGTTGTCTCTTGTCTCAGCTGAAGCCATTGTTTATACCATAGTAGCATAATTCGGTCGTATTGGTATTTCGTGTAATTAAATTCGAAGCAATTCGAATTCATCGAATATTTGATATAGATAGATCTAATACGAATATAAACTCTTACTAGTGAAAAAATAAATTTTAAAAATACAAATTTTAATTATTTAATAACTATAAAATATAAATAACATTCAATTTCTTATTTTCTTATAAAAATAATTATTAATAACTAGTTGCTATCTCTCACACTGGCCTTATCCCATTTCATTGACATTTTATATTTTTGTTTTTAAATAACAACTTTGGTTGTGAATAATATATTTAAAGATAAAGGAATGGTTTTTAATATATATTTATACTATATTGGTTTATATATTTTATCAAAAGTATTATATATAAGAAGTCTTATTCTGTTTTTGTTTTTGTTTTTTTATGAGTATTGGAATTTTTGGTTGTATTGTATTGGTACTCGAATTATGCTACTATGGTTTATACCATCCAATTGCTTAAGAACTGTGATACCCAGGAGAAGAAAATTTGAGATCTTGGCACACAAATAAAAAACAAGCAGGCAGATAATAACCATCGATTGATCTCTCCTCCAATTCGCATGTCTAACTCTAATAACTGCGAAGAGCCTTAAATTGCCTCGAACTACATAGAATTTATATGCAAACTCTTTCTGAGCTTGATTAGGTATTGTAAGATTGAAGAATCTTTGTGCGGAAGGAACTGGGGAGAATTTCATTCTAGACTGAGCTATTCCATCACTTGACTCTCGGCCAGTTGCTTGCATCTTTTGGTATTCCATACAGCTGCTACCAAACAAACTATGTGCAAAAGGAATTGGGGAGCATTTCATTCAAGCCAAGCTATTCCATTATTTGTCTCTCGGCTAGTAACTTGCGCCTCTTGGAGAAGATGAGTTTAATTATCCGGCTATCTTGGCTTTGCAATGCAACAATGGAAAATCGTGGCTGCAAGAGCGATTTTGTCTTTGGAGGATGATTATACAACAATACGCAGCTTTGGAGGAGGACTGAGCCACACACATCTACATGAAGAGTATTTATGTGCATAGTAGCATCACCTTTCCTTTCTGATTTAATGTGTTGCTTGAAAACCCGAGCATCGTGATCATAAGCAAATGGAGACTATTAATTATATTCAGTGCATAGTTATGGTGATGTGAAAAAATGTTGTAGCTCCAATTTGTTGGCCTTTATTTAGAGTTATTGAGGTCTTAAAATCTTTTGCGTGAGGGTAGGTTGAAATTCACAGTACTATATATTGTTAGTGGAATTTCCCGCTCAGGTAGATTGGCCATTATAACATCCTTTGTGTTGTGTACATTTATGTGTTTCCCGGCATAAAATATTGTTTCAAGGTAGCTATAGAAATTGGAAAAGGACCAAGCAGTCACTTCCATCAATATCTGCGAATATAACATTTTATTGAAGAGCGTACAGATTGTATTGCAAATCTTGTTACAATAGACTGTAACAAGATTGCTATTGTATTAAGATCGCATTGGCTTGCGCTGCTAATTTTAAAAATTGTATTACAATAAACTACAATATAACTTGTATTGCAACGACAGAGATTGTTATTACAGAGAAAATAAATTGTTTTGCAAAGAGCAACTCGTAGCAGAAATTTGTCGATTTATGATTTGTGTACAGAAGCCTATATATCTCAGTAGACTTCACACCACAACTGAGCATCATTAAAGGACTCAAATCATAGCAGTGTAAATCATTCCTTTTTGAAGACAAATCCAGCTTCATATTCCACATTATAACTCGCAAACAATAATTTTTTTTGTAAGTTCTCGTGTATTTTGGAACTTACAATAGTTGTGTTTGTGCTTATTAAACTAAGTTGAATTGATTTGAATTGTAAGTGGGTGCATCATTTTTTTAGTTGGAGTTTTAGTTGTTGAGTCTTATTATGAAATGGTGGAGTTGCAATAAATCTTTGTGTCTTTTATCAGTCCTTAAATGGCTTGGGCTAGAAAATTATTAGAGTTATTGAACACTCTAATACTCATTGTTGTTGATGACACAATCTCAATCAACAAGAAAACTATACAATCTGTAGTAACTTGTTTACAAGACTCGCAAGAAACAATTGAATTTCTTAGGCTTGAATCACAGCTCCAACATGAGGAAATACAACAAAAGAATCAACATTCTGAACCTATTGTTGTTCAGAATAATCAACAACCTACACATAATCAAATGATTGATACCACTGGAAAAGAAACTAAAGATGGAATTTGTCATACAGAGGTTTCGCTTGCACTTCTCGATCCCATCATTAGACCTTGGGAAGAAATCATCCACAACGAGCATAGAATTAGTCTTGGATATGACAAGGAAGTGACCTTTCACATTCATGATTATTCCAAACATATCTAGTTCCAGAATGTTGGATTCCTTCAAGAAAGTTCATCTTTACTCGCTTCGGATTTGCATTAATTTTGAAATGTCAACATTGTCATAGAGTTGGTCACATGGAAGATCAGTGTTTTGAGCTCCATCCTTGTAAGAATTGTGAAAATCATACTCGTTCTTTAGACAAATGCTTCATATTGAAGAAACCTACAAGAGAGAAGATTCACTATGGGTGGATTGCTTCTTAGCAATGGTCATCAACAACCAAGAAGATATATATGTCATACCAAAGAGTTCGTCCTCGAGTAATGACACATCTTGTAGCTGAGAGGTTCTCTACTTCTCACACTTGTTCTTTACATGGGGGATTGATTGCCAGTTAAAAACAAGTGAGTGAGAACAAACGAACGAGAACAACTGAACTTGAACCAGATCCAAAGCCATATCCAGAACCTTGTGCTAGTTGCCAGGGCCTCGAGTCAGAGCCACCTAGCCAAAGTCAGAGCTACAGCCAGAGCGAGAGTCATGTTCCAACATGATTTGGTTTGTGGTCATCTTAAAACCATCCATTTAGTAGAAGAGTTTAGCTCACGTTTAGCTTTTGTTAGAAATTCGTTTGTGGTCATATTTGAACCACCATTTTCCACAGGGAACAATTGAGTCTTCAAGCCAAGTTCTAGAGGCAAGTGTTAAACTAGAACCTAAGTGAGATCCAAGTTCCAGAGGGAACCGTTGAGCCAGTACTAGAGTGAGTGCCAAGTTCCAGAGTTTGTGGTCATCCTTAAATTACCTCTTCATAGCTTCGATTGGTTGGTGGTCATCTAAAACCACCCATTCAATAGAAGACACCAGCTTCTGCTAGTTTTTTATTCAAAGAGCACCTTCACCATTTGCAACTATCCTTCTTCAGATTTCAGCTCTCTACTTGGACTCTTACATACCCCTTCAGATTAAGGGGGAGAATGTTGGAAACGTTAATCCATTAGGGTCGTTATTATTATATTTTACATTATCATTAACATGAGTTGGATACCAAGGGTCACAGTGAATAGGTAAAGTCATTAGAAGTCCAAGAGACACCTTGGAATATGAAACCAAGATTCATATTAATTGTATCTATATATACATATCCTTAATGAAATTTGTGCATTCACTTTGATCTATCTTGGTTTTCTCATGCTTTGTGTTTGTTCATGTTTTTTCACTTTGATCACCTCCATGTGAAGAGTTCAAAGTGGAAGGGTTCATGCACTCTCATGAGTAACAAAGTGTTGTTAAGGAAAGGTATTTTGCAACACAATCGGTGGGGCTTGTGAAGCTTGGTTTTGTTGGCTCCAAAGATTATGCAAGCTTGGAAGGTTAGGACAATTGTGTGTATAATCACCATTTTTTCTTGAAAGTTGCACAAAGATGATTAGTCTTAACAAGATGATTTTGTCTTTGCATGTGGTGTTGTTTGTGGTTACCTTGATCCTAATTAGAACTGGAATTGACTCCAACATTATTTACATTTTTTGGACAACTGTTGCTTAGCCCTTGGTTCTCTTAATTGTTATTTTGGTTCTTATTCTTCTTCTTCCCTTGGTTTTGTTCTTGATTATTAGGATGATTTTGATTAGGTTCTCATACCCAATTTTGACCAGATATCGATGTGGCAAGTTGAGCCATGTTAATATTAGAGGGGGGTGAGGGTTACAATTGAAAGGTTTACTTGAAATAATGGTCATAGATCATAGGTGAAGCATAATATGTGGATGATCCATATTGAAGAGTGGGTCTTCAATGTGATTATGACCTCCAAATTTGACCAAATTGGTTGGTAGTATATACCATATAATCATAATTGGTGGAACCTATCATACCGTTAACCACATGGGATTGGAATAAATAAAGTGGAGGAGTGGCCCCACTAGTTGAAAGTGCATTCAGGATGGTGGTAGACAAGAAATACCATTGAGAATAGAATAAGTCTAGCTCTTGAGCTAGAAAAATGGTTTCTTATATTGCAGGAGGGAATTAAGCAAGCACTCTTTAGAAATACATGGAAAAAGGGGCTTAACAAGCCAATCTAGCATGAGTCTTATATCTAAAGGAATCTTAATTAAACTACATGTCTGATGAGCAATTTTATCCCCCTATAATTGGTAGTTTGAGAGCAATAAAAGAGTCCATGCATTGATTTTTCAACCTAAGGTCATTGAGAACATTTTTTCATAAGGAATAAGCCCATGGAAAACCCTGTGAGCACTTCCCCATGATTCATGGATGGAAAACAAGGTAAAAATTCGTACTTGATTATAGACCCTGACCCCAAGGGGATCAAGGGAATTGAACCTATGAGCTCCCCAACTTTGGGGTGTTCATGTGTGGCTCACGACTGCTTGAGCTAACCCTCGGGGCTAGGGTTATGGAGAACTTGTGAGATGTCGTGTACTGTATATGCAAGCTCCAAGTCTTTAATTTCACTTTTTTTTTCTAATATGCTTTTGTGGAAAGGAATTACATTTAGCTACTTCAGAATTTGAAATCCAATCATAGGCATGGCGGTGATCTATTTACTTGAACACCAATCATGTCAATGAGACTCTTCTATCACAACAGACTTTACTTTCATGATTTGGGTATTGCTTCTTTCCATAGATCAAGTCCACGACATTGGAAAACTCTGATAAAGACTAATCTATGAATTGGAAATGCCATTGTAGAAAAGAAAACACACCACACTTTGATAGAAAGTAAATCATGCTCACATAATTAAAAATCCTTGAATTAAAATGCACTTGTAGAATTAAACAAACTTTCATAAATAATAAATTTAAAACTAAATTATGAAATTCAAATAAGCATAAATAAAAAGACAATCTTCCCTAAGAAACACTTTTTATTTGCCAAAGCAGGCCATTATTCTGTAGAACAAAGTGTTGTTGCTAATCTACAACATAGTTAAATTAATAGACAACGACACAAGAAAGGATAACCACTAAATTAAATTAACGAAACGATATTTGATAACCCACATAATTGGATTTTGTGCCATGAGAGCTCATGCTATCTACTCTAAGTGTCCTCTCCCATAACAAAGATGGCGTTTTCCTTTATACATGAGCTTGCTTGAAATAGAAATAACAAATATATAAATGTGAATCCACTTGAGGATTAATGAATCCCCAGAGGTTACAACCAATTTCCTACTTCGTAGAGTTCACAATTAAACATAACAAATGGTTTCCATGAATCTTGCTAACTCAAATCAAATTTTGAATGCCAATGTCTGCCAAATTCATAACAAGCTATGTGGGTTATAACAACTTGCCCAAAATATATCTCCAGTGGTTTTTAATGGTGTTGGCTTCCTAGACTTATGGCATATTCAATGGAGATCTTTAAATCTTGTAAAAAAATGGATTTACACACATGGACACTAACAATCCACCCCTTTTATCTCTAACAATTAAAGCCACACTTGGAGGAAGATTTCAGACGACCGACAATCAATTGGAAAGTGATGAGATGTATCTTCAAATAATACAATTGTCTCCATCATAGCAACCTCTAGCTATACTTTACTTCCATGAATTCATAACATGCTCATCAAATGAATTGTACTTGCCCAAATTAATTTTGAATATACGAAGATGCAAAAAAACATATTTTTACAAGTGGGTCTATAGAAATCTGCCCTCTAATATTTAAAACCATGCAATTCATATTCTATTAGCCCCCTGTCAAAGTGGTTATAGCATTGAATTATTAATTCCTTGATTGGATGCTTCACTGGTGGTTTCGTAGCAAGTGAATCTGTTGCATTATGGTGCATATGACCCATAGCAACTTGTCCACAAATGAGTCATTACCTCTAAAGTAAATATAGAATGCACTATTTTTTTTCCAGCGGAAAAATTAGCTTCCTGCTATTCCGAAGGAATCAAGGAAACCTCGAAATACAATCATTACAATAGGGTTCAACAAGAGCATCATGTCACTTACAAGAATTGAACCTAGGTGGGGAGGGCAACACAGAATGCACTATTTACCCTAGTGTTAATAATAAATCCAATAAAATAATAATAAATGCATTGGAAAAACACCTTGAGCCTAAATCCAACCATTGAGCATAAAAAGGATTAATATAAGGTTATGGGCAAGTGAAAAGGACTTGTAAATAAGAGAAATAGGGCAAAAAACATGGAAAACCCATGATTCGTCAATTTCAAAACCACCATTCTTGAATGTACCGTTATGGGTGTAGGGGTAGTGTTGGCGCAAAATTAGAGACTGGGTTCTTGCGCAAGGGCCAACAAAGGGCACCGTTTTAGTCCACTATGTTGGCATTTTCAATCCCCCGAAGGAGGAGTTCTCACCCAAAGCACAACCAAGACCTATGTAGAATGAGGAGGGTTAACTACATGGATAAGTCGACGTGGGTTTGTGCCTATCATATCGCAACAAGGTATGCCTTCATCTTATCGCAACACATCTCTCATAAGCATATTCAAACATACGTAAAATAGAGACATGAAACATACATTAAACAATAAACATGGTACAAGACATTCCACACACAAAAAATTGAAGGGGCCTAATATCTTTCATTGTATTACTGATGACATCCTATTACAACACATATATTGGCTCTACATCCTTAATTCATCATTCGTGGAATGACATGTCCTGGTGTTACAAAACCCATAGCCCAATTACATTACCCAAAAAAACCTAGATTAGATAAAGACCAAAATATGTTATTGTTCTTCTATGACTCATATGTCAACCCTCATCTCCTTGATGCTCTCACTATCTCTTATGTTGATCTTCTATTCTTCTATCTCTCCCCTCTTCTCCACTTGCCTCATGCTCCTTTAAATAGCTGCAGGAGTGGACCCAAAACAATTGCGGTTATTAGGGGCTTTTGCAACTTTCACATTTTTCCTCGCACTGTCTTATGCAATTATAGGCCTTCCCAAAAATGAAGGATCCAACATGCCCCAACCACAAGCATTGACTCGCCCTCGAGTCAACTTGGTTGCATTCCTGAAGCATGCACATCTTCTGTTATGAGATCTTCAAATGAAGGAGCCAACTCGATGCCGTGAAAAGTGGGGCAAACTATTTATGCGGGAAAAATATTTTGCTTATGTATCATGAAAGTTGGAGGGATCTCCATATCGAATAACTGAGTAATGGTTGCAAGAAATATTGCTCAGCTCCTGGTTGTAACGTTATAGGGGATGAATCCAACTAGTACAACTTGGTCTTTAAAATATTCATCTCTGATAACACCTTTTATGGTGTCATCGTGCTCAGAAAATTGGTTATTGCTGCTTCAATAAGAGACCAAATTCCTTTAGAAAGTACATCGGTTGGCCATAGCACCAAGGAGACTCAGAAAGAGAGATGTGTCATGAACTCTAGTTGCAGCTTAGACAAGGCTAGCATTGCTTGGTTTCTCCATGGTGAGGTTGGGATATCTTGTACAACCATATCCGTCAAAGTATTCTTCTGGCGAATAGAAGATTTTTCATTGTTCAGAATGCTCACGCAACTATATGGCGGGATAGTGGGACAACATTCTTCATGAAATAGGAGATAGGAAAGCAAATGGGATGGGGGAACTATCTACATGGAAATCACGGGATGGGATGAAAAATCGGGAATATTGGAATAGAATAATGGACTGAGTAGAGGAATGCTTCCCTTGATAAAGATGCAAAATGATGAGAAGGTGGCATTTTGTGGTGTGCAAATTGGATAGAGGAATGATGAAGCAGAGATATAGTAGTAGGTGAAAATTGAAATTATTACGTCTACATGAGCCCCGTCAAGTGTGTTTTAACCACGGGATAATGGTTTGTGGTACAGAACATCTAAGACGGGCGTGAGAGGAGATGGTAATGATGAGTTGCTGAGCAATGTTGTCATATATATGTGACTAGGGGTCAATCAATGGTGCTGTGTAGATTTTGCGGAGGGGAGGGGGGAGGCTCAAAATGATCACTTCGTTGAATGGAGAAGTTGGATGGTGATTTCACATGGGCTAGCCTTGATATGGTTGCCTTGGGTTGTGATAGCTCTTTAATGATGAAAAGACAAGGTGGATTGATGTGACATCTATTGAACTTATTCTTATATTGAGAGGGAGGGTGAATCAGTATAAGATACTTTTTCTCATTTTAAACATTCGTCACTTATTCAGTAACTTTAAAACAGTAAATACGCATAAACTCAAATCACAATACGCAAGATTTTTTGTGGAAACCCTTTCAGGAAAAAACCACAAAAGCTTATCTTCATAAATTCATGTAGGCACCAACCTATTGTTACAATGCTTGTAGGCACCGACCCATTGGAGACACCAATCCCCTCTAATGTGAATCAAATCAACAATACGTAGGCACCAACCTATTAGAGACACCAATCTCCTAAACTGAGCACCAACTCAATAATATATAGGCACCAAACTACGGGAGACACCAATCTCCTCAACTAAGAACCAACATAGTAATATGTCGACACCAACCTATTGAAGAATAAAGTACAAGACTACTGACATAATCAATTCAAAGATAACTTCATTATCAACTTCAATCCGCTACACAATTAGCCTCAGATCATCTCCATAATTCGTCTTTTATCTGCTTCATAATCTTCCTCTGATCTGCTTCATAATCTACCTCTGATTTGCTTCATAATCTTCCTCTGATCTGCTTCATAATCTACCTCTGATATGCTTCATAATCTTCCTCTGATATGCTTCATAATTTGCCTATAATCTACTTCAAAATATTCCTCTTTACAAGGTGCACCTTCTTCCTTTGACCATCTTAGAAACCCTAAGAAAAACTTGAGAGAGAATTTCATCAAAAATATCTTTAAAACCCATAAAACATATTTAGATCCATTTTCAAGCCCTAGAAGACCTTCCTCTTCCACAAGTGTGCACCTTTCAGAGCCCCATCAGTGCTTGAATGAATGAACAAATGAGGGAGCACTCCACTTATCTACAATGTTCTTAAATCACTTTCTAGGTCGACATAACATTGTACAATATCCTGGCAGGGCCGACCTAACATTCTGGTTGGGTTGAATTTACAAATTCTTTAATATATCCTCATTCCTACAGAGTTAGAGGGACTCCCATATACCATTGGAAACGTATCGAAACAAGATTTACAATCATGTAACCTATACTCCAATTTGAGATAGCTATCTAGAGTAAAAATTCCTTCAAAGATAGGGTATCAGAATTGGGCATCAAAACAATATTTCCAACAATCTTTATCTATAGTCTCCCCTTGTCTTTTACATTAATGATAACAATATATCCTTGCCTTTGACATTAATGACAATAATATTTCCAACAACATCTTAGTGGTGGAAGAATAACTAAAGATAGTGGGTCCTCCCTAACCACAATGGTGTGAACTAACTAGCAAACAATTGGACAAAAAATAAATTACTAGAACTGAGAAATTCAAAATCAAAATATTGCAAACCTAACTCCTAACTAAATCACTCCTAGTTACAAGAGTGTCATCTTGTAGAATTACTAAGTAGAGACATAGGGTTTTAGGCATGCCCCATTCACCCAACTTGGTCTAATAATACCATCTAGTTGCGCTAACTTAATTGATCTCAAATCTCTACTTTCCACAACAATGAAAGGTCCCAACGAATACATTTGAAGTTTACCTTGCTGCTTCATGAATTTGTTGTCATAGAGTAAAACTTGGTTGCCTTGGTTGAATTGTTTTCGCTTGATATGTCGGTCATGCCATACTTTCTATTGTTCTTTCTCCATTGTTGCATGATGATTGACTAAGAAACGAGATTCCTCTAACCCCATCAATTCTGCAAGCCATTCCACAACTGAATCGTTTCTATCATATATGTTGCATGTGCAATGTACAGGCTAGGAACCACAAATTCCATTGGAACTATTACTTCTCTACCATGCACGAGCGGTAATAGAGTATGTTTGTGAAGTTTCGTTGTGGGGGTTATAATTTTGATGAAGGATTCTACTATGCCATTTGTTCATGGGTGATAGAGGCTGCTTTTATGGTATTGTATCGAGAACTTATTTTTCAAGGTCATGATAATGGCATTAATGAAGTGCGTACCTTGGTATCCAGTGAGGCTTCTAGGACATCCAAACTAAGTGATGATATTTTTGTAAATGAAGTGAGCTACTAGCTCTACGTAGCAATCTCGGATTGGTGTTGCTTCGGCCCATCTGGTTAGGTAGTCTGCTGCGGTAATTATATAGTGAGCTTTAGAGTGTTTCACAGGAGGATTGATAGGGCCCGCAAGATCAACTACCCATTTTCAAATCACTGTAAGGCACATACTGGTTGGAGTGGAAGTTCATCTCATTGAGAAGGCTTACCCACTCGTTGGCAAACGTCACATTTTATGGCATAATCCTTTGCATCTTTAAACACCATGGGCCACCATAGCCCTACTTGGAGAATCTTCCTTCCAGTGAATTTTCTGCCAACATGGTCACCCGCAACATCGGTGTGGTATTCCATAGGATATCCTATCATTCATGCTCTAAAACACATCAACACAATATTCTATCTAGTTTGTAGAGTTGTCCTTTAATCAGTTGATATTGCATAGATCATACAACTAGGTGGCATTTCTGGGTCGCATAATAGTCACCAGGGGATTTCTCAGTTGTGAGAACCAATGCAGTCTCTTCTAAATGATTTGGAATAGCTTTGACTCTGAAAAACGCTACATCCAATAGCTTATCATCAATAGGTCCTTCAACTTCTCCCCTTTCTATTTGTGATAAGTAATCAAGTCCATAGTTATGTTTTCTCAGCTTGACTATTACTTCAAAAGAGAGTTCTTGAAATAAGAGTAACCATCTGCAGATATGGCCTTCCAAGATAGGTTTGTTTACCAAGTACTTGAGAGCTAAATGATTTGTGAAAAACTTGAAGTGTCCTCCTGACAAATAGTAGTGGAATTTCTGCAACGCATAGATCATTACCAATCCTTCCCTCTTTGTGGTTGTGTAATTGTGTTCAACTTGAGACAATTTCCTGTCAGTGAAATACATCGAGTGATCAATATGTACATGTAATTCTTTTAGCCAATCAGGGAGTGTCAAGATCGAGGCATTAACCATTTTGTCTTTCAATATCGCAAAGGCCTTTTCACAGTCTTCTATCCACTTAAAATCTTCAACTTTCTTCAACAATTGTTCCAACGAAGCGATTATAGAAGCTTGGTTGTGAATAAACCGCTTGTAGTAGCATGTATGTCCCAATATGGATCACTATTGCTTCACCAATGTAGTGTTGATAGATTCACAATGATAGCAATCTTTGCAGGATCTACCAGGACTCCGTTGCGGCATACAATGTGTCCCATCAAGTTTCCAAAGGGAACACAAAAATGCATTTTAGCAAGTTCAAAGGTATCCACATCTGTAGGAAACAATATAACATCAATCAGAGTAATGCGATATGATATTTAAGCAAGTTGTAAACTATCTAGTCATCCAAATAAACCTCCAAAAATTTATGAAGAAACTCCCTGAAAGATGCTATTACAATTTCGGAAAAAAAAATAGGTCTTCAATCCAAACGGCATGACATTGTAAGTAAATGAACCCCATTCTATTGTAAACATTGTCTTCTTCTTGTCTTCTTTCACAATTCTAACTTTGTGGTAACTAGAGAATCCGTTAGTGAAGGAGCATGCTTCATTTCCTGCCACTTGATCTAAGACTTCATTGTTGAAAGGAATTTGGAATGGATCGTGGACACACATAGCATTCAGACTGCGATAATCAACAGACTATGATATGCTTCGTATCCTTATTGCTTTGAATTACTATAGGGTTGATCCATCTAGATTCATCCACTGGGAAAATTAGACCAATACTCAACATTCAATCAATTTCCTTTTTCACCTTCTGTTTCACTCAGGGATTCAATATGTATGGTAAATGCTTCATTATTTTGGTATATGGTTTCAATGCAATCTTCATCTCGCCTAGGTCCCCTTGAATTCCCTTGAGTTGTGTAAAGTTTAGCGGAAACAAATCTTTATATTCCTTTAGGAGTGAGGTTATCTCAGACACTGTTTGTTCATCTCAGTAGTCACCTATAGCCACCATTTTTGGGCTATCTTTTGTGCCAATATTAACTTTTTGCAGTTTTAGGGGTTATGCATAAAGGACTCTAGTTTCTTCTGGTTGCGTTTGCTGTACTTCTCGGGATCCCTTAGATTCCTTGAAGGTTAAATTTCGCAAGTGTTCTAAATCATATATGTTTGAATTCTCTTGTTCTACCTTTGCAACACATAGGAGATGCCATTTCCAAGATTGAGAAGGTCATGTCTAGCAACATAACCATTTGTTGGCGCAAAATTAGAGATTGGGTTCTTGCACATGCGGCCAACAAAGGGCGTTGTTGTAGTCTAGTGTGATAGCATTTTCAATCCCTCGAAGGAGAAGGTCTTACTTGAAGCATAACCAAGAACTATGTAGAATGAGGAGGGTTAACTGTAGGGATAAGTTAGTGTGGGTCCATGCCTATCATATCGCAACAGGGTTTGTCTTCATCTTATAGCAACCAAATTCCCATAAGCATATTCAAACATACGTAAAAATGAGACATGAAACAAACATTAAACAATAAACATAGTACGAGACATTCCATACACAACAAATTTAAGGGGCCCAATACCTTTCATTTGTATTAATGCTAAAATCTTGTCACAACACATATTCACGACCCTACAACCTTATTCATAATCCACATAATGACCCATCACAATGTTACAACACAAAACCCATATCTCGTTTACATTGCCCCAAAACCCAAACTAGATAAAGACCAAAATCTCTTGATGTTCTTCTGCTACTTATTTATCGATTTCCATCTCCTCGATGCTCTCTCTTTCTCTTATGTTGATCTTCTCTTCTTCTATATCTCCCTTCTTCTTTGCTTGCCTCATGCTCCTTTAAATAGCTGTGGGAGCGGACCCAAAACAATTGTGGTCATTAGCGGCTTTTGCAATTTGTGCCTTTTACCCCGCATTGTCTTATGCAATTATAGGCCTTTCCAAAAACAAAGGAGTCAACATATCCCTAAATAGTTGCGCATAATCCCAAACAGATTCTCCTTGCATCTTTCAAATTTCTCTTAATTTTGTGATACCTTGTTGGTTCAACTTGGGTTGCGAAAATTTATCTAAGAAAAATTATTTTAAATCTACTGGAGAAAGGGTTGGTGCATTGGGATCCTGTTGTTCAATCAACTTCATGTACCATTGTAAAGCTCTTTTGCGCGATGTGGTATGAAATTCAACCAGTTTAGATGTTGTTGGTGTCCCTTTGGAGCTCCATATAGCTTCGCAAAGGATTGAATGTTGTTTTGCAAAAGTTTTTCCTACTCTTTTCCATAATTACAGACACTTCATAGGCGATACTACTTGCATTCCAACTATTGTGATAGTCAAATATCTCATCAACACAAATCCTTGAGGTCCTAGTTGAGTTATGATGCTATTATTAGTCTACTGAGAACTGTTACTACTTCCACCTAGTAGTGAACTATAATGCAAACTATTCATACTATTGATCATCTGCTTGTACCATGGCAACTGTAAAATAGAATGCTGAGAGTGTGTTACTAGATTATGCGAGGGCGCTTAGGGAGTGGTTGAAGTTGTGCTATTGCCATTACTTCTAGTATCTCCTTCTGTGACAATGGGGTGTTGTCATCTTCCGTAGGACCTGACAACTCTGATTGTTTCACAACTTCGTCCATGGCTGGTTCGGGTGACTGATTTGGCAATCCACTACTTGGTGATCGAATCTCACAGTTATGCTTCTCACTCATGCCTTCTCCCCAACTCCCTCTTACTGGGTTGTCATATACCTCTAGTCCTCTTCCTCTCAACATGAACTAGCTAATTCCTCTCTTTGCTTCATCTAGCGTAGCTCACCTTCCATTTCCTCATTCCTTTCTCCATTATGCAATAACTTAGTTGCTATGGTTGTAAATGTAGAGCATTACTTGGATCTAATATTAACATACCACAAGGTTGCCACACTAGTTAAGGTGCAATAGAAAGTATAAATCAAATACTATCATCTATGATATTGTTGGAAGATCACCATAAGTGAAAGGTTCTGATGTGATTACCGAGATCTTTTCCATCTCTCACTTCAAACTTAGGAATATTTGAAGTAAGATTGGTAGGTATAGGTAGCCAAATAATATCATGACTAATATAATCACTAGCCAATTTGGTAGTAGGCATGTGGTGATGTTTCTAAAATTCAACACTAATTATCACAAGGTGACGAAAATGACGTGTTAACACTTTCTTTGATGCAAATAGTAATTAGCTCACTAAATAGGAAAGCAGTTAATTAACCTTAGCTAGTTGCTCTCTTTTCCTTTGTTAATTCACTAGTTTTATATTCCCTTGTTACAAATTAATCTTAGTGTACTATCATACATATTATATGTGGATGCACAATAAGGGATCATTAAGGATGTAAATATCATAATTGAATTAGTGGCATCCCTTGTCCATGTTTCCTTGATTTCTCTCCAAAATTGGGTGGTGACTCCTCTTCCCTTTTGAGTGATCAGGTTAATTTCCCTTCTTGTGATAGTGCAACACCTCACTTTAACTATAATGTCTACACTGTCCATATTCCCTTTACAACACCCCACAATCTCCATCTTTGACACCCTTTACATGCTTTTTCACTTATTTTTTCGAGCTTTTTTCAATAATCATAAACAACTTTCAATGGATAATGGGACCAATGTTGTATTTATTATACATGAAAGTAGAAAGTAGTTTAACTAAAACATTGTTGAGTATTTGCTATTTTAAACCACAAAGCAATATACATTCATAAACAAATACATAAACACATAGACCAATGCATATATATGTACATAGACACATAGATGATGTGACCCAAAGAAATTAATAGATATGGCAACACAAGGTCAAATAGTTTGTACTAACTTTAATATCCCAAACTCTCTAACCAAGCAATAAATAGTTGATAGGATTATGTATTGTGCTCAAATAGTTAGATTGGAACATAACAAAATAACTAACTACTTATGGGCTAGTTGACAAGTGAAGCAAGTCCATTGGTTAACATTGGCTAAAATTAACAAGATTTAATTCATCGTCAACTGTCTAACATAATCAACTTAATATTTGCATGAAGGTCAACTTCTATAAATTCGACATAGGAGCAAGTTAATAAGTGGAGAAATCCACTCCCTTTTTGATAGAAAATTTCCCCCAAATCTGACAATTGCCAGAAGTCAAAGTTCCAAATGCTTGATGGGAACTTTGACCATAGAACCTTTCCCCCAAGGGTTTTGACCCATTTTAAGATGATCAAGACTGACACAATTTCCAAATGATGAGCTAAATAGGGTAGAATTTTTGCCTCGCTAGAAAAAAGGACTCACCGAAAAGGTCAAGTTTGTCCACTTATTAACTCACTCCTAGTATAGATGTTACAAACAAAAAGACTTGACCAATGAAGATATTTTCATTAAGTAGGAGGCACCAATCCCTTCAAGGAGAATTCTAAGGGTCCGTTATTTTCTTAAAATGTAAAAGCTTTAGCAAATCTTACTAATTCTTAAATTTCCAACCATACAAATCTTTTGTAAAGATATTCAAATTTATAAGGATTTTATATATATTTTTGGATGATTTAGGAAGTAATATTTATGGACAAATGATTTTAGAAAAAAATTAGAAATTGTTAAATATTTTTTGGAAAAAAAACAAAGAAAATTAAACCATGGCATAAATTTTACCCTTAAAATTTTACCTCATCCCTTGTAGCTCCTCCCATTGACCTAAAGTTCATGATTTATTGGAGTCTATATATTGTTATGAGCCACATCTCTTAACCAATGTTTTTTTTTCACAGTAGGTGAAATGGCGCGCTCCAGGTTCAATACACACCAAGGTTACATTGTCCGGGGTCAAACCCGGGTGGGGACAGCAACAACCACCCAAGATGTACAATGTGTGTGAGATTACTTGATATCATATAAGCAATTCCTAAACACATTTTAGACCTAGGCCATTTTTAACTAGACGTGGAAAATGGGTTATGTAATTAAATTCATAACCCTAACACTAAATGACTCTCCCGCCAAAACCTCATCTCACATGTCCTCTTTATCCAAAATAAATCAAATTGAACTACATTTAATAGCATCTGGCGTCCGCTCCCGCGCTCAATAGAAAGGCCCAGAACAAAACCCCCAAGTTCCCCCAATTTGAACCAACTTTTATCATCTGATTGAGCTCCGGCAGCCATTACCAGGCAACAGCCATTCTCTGCTTAAAAAAGGTTTTTGATTTTTGTTTTCCAACGAAACTCAGCAGAGTTTTCCTTGATAATGGATACATCAAACCCTGCTGTACTGGTGAATGGAGAGGTAATCAGGAGGTACGTAGGGAGGAGAGTACGTTGCGTCCTCAAAGTTATCCGAGGTGATGGCGGGATTCTCCAAGGAGAAACTTCCGATGGTCAACAAATCTCTGTAAAACAGGCTCCATCCGCCATCTCGTTATCGCAATTTGTGGAAGTTATTGGTGTTGCAGAGAACGATCGCACTATCCGGGCTGAAATCTGCACCAATTTTGGCGACAAATTTGGTAGGTCACTCCCCCTAAATGTAGCATACGAGGGTGTTCTGTTTTTTGTTTATTTAATTAGTTTTTGTAATAGTAAATTGAAACGCTTGTTGTATTCGGCATCTTGTAACAATTTCCAAAGTTCCAGACTCGAAGTTTCCGAAAATTACTGTTTTCCTAATTCTTCTAAATTTCCTGCTTGTGTAGACTCTACAGAACTGTTCTACATAGAAAGCACACTTATACTGTATAACAAAATTTAGTCTTTTTCATTTCTAGGCCACACTGGTACTGCTTCAGTCTGCCCAATTTTGGAGGATAAATACGAAGCATGAGCTTTCTACACTTCTTGCCGGACTTGCTTAACAGTGTTGCATTCCCCTGCCAATCTCGGATCAAAACCATAAGAACCAACTGAGCTCTCATGATCTGGAATCTTTCTATCCTCTGCCAATCCTTGAAATCGTGATGTTCTATTGCTTCAATCCATTGCCACTTCAACCTCAAATTTATATGAATAGCCATCACCGTGAGCTTCATCCTATCGACTTTCTTTCTGAGAAAAAGAAAGAAATGTAACCCAACTTCACCCTCGTTCCCTGTAAATTCCTCTGCAACTGCCCGGTTAACTGAATCCTGCTGGAACAGGCTGCACAAACAAACTATAACTGTAGCCAAAGACACTTTGATCCACACTCTAGCCAACTCTTGAACAATAAAATCCCAGGTAGGAGCAGGGCCTTCTTCGTTCCCTTGACTAAAAACTGAAATGCAAACTAAATAGTGTTTCTGGATCTTCCTCAAGAGAGGTGATCCACCATTTGACCTTGCGTCAAAGATATAGGAGGACGAGACTCCATTGAATTCTGCCATATTGCAATGTAGTGCTTGCCATGATGAAGCCAGAGTGTTTCTCGTTACTGTTTTCCCCACTCCAAAGATTACCAACTTAAAGATGAATCCATAAATGGATTGCACTTGCCACATGACATTCAGGCTCATAGCTCTATTGTGTCGATGCTTCAAAATAGATTGTTGCGTGTAAAGGAATGGGGTATAGAGTGTTTCCATGAACCCTATCTTAGGGGATGGTCGAGTGAATTACTTCCTCCCCATTTTTTTCCAAAAAACCTTGGCCAAGATTGCATGCCCTATTGGCTTGATAGTTGGCTTGCTTATTTAAGGTGCACTATACATGATAAAGTTTTACTTTCTCAAAGTGAGTAATCAAATGATGAATTCTACCAATTAGATGTCCTAGAAATAAGGTCCTTTGGATATGATTTGAGAACTAGATGTCTAATCATAACCATAGAGTCGCTTGTTGAAATATTGTAACTTCTAAGAATATTATATTTGTACTTTATTATTCCAGAGATGTTTTATTCCTCCGTGAAGACCTTATTGTAAATCCGGAGATGTTTATTCCTCTGTCAGAATGTGGTAACTTGGGTTATTATACTCCCCTAGGGGGGTCGGCCCTGTATGTGTTATGTGGGTCAAAGGGTTATTAGACCACCCTAGAGGGGTCAGCCCAGTCAGTTGTAATGGGGTGTTTAACCCTGTGGTTAAGTTGGGGCCGACCTAGTTAATGTAAAAGACAAGTCGGAGATGTGTATAAATAGAGGAGGTGTGTTCCTCATTTAACACACATTGCACTCACTTGTGTATAGTGCATAAGTGAGAGAGAGATTTGCTGTGGAGGAGAATGAGCTCATGGTTGTGGATTACATCTTTGTATTTGTTGGTCATCTATATTGAGGAAGCTTTGCTGGGTTTTCTTCTCCATGAGGGTTTCCCATGATAAATCTGTGTCTCTTGTGTTTATGCTGTGCTTGTTGTTCTTTCAGTGATCTTGTATATGCTATTGTTGTGAAATGGAATGTAATGCTGATATTTTCTGTCTTAGCATATTGAATCTTAACATGGTATGAAAGCTAACCTGAAGGAAGGCAATGTATGGCACTTACGACACTTGCTTCACTTGTGACAATTTGAAGGTTAGGGTTTTGTATAGCAAAAACCAGTCATCGTGGCACTTTCGCTATAAATGCATTTTTGCGAAGGTTTAGGATCTGAAACCTAAGTTGCCAGGAAACGTGGGTACGGGGATGGAGACGGGGATGCCACTTTTTGAAACAGGTTACTTGGGTACGTTAGGTGTAATGTATATATATATATATATATATATATATATATTAAAATTTATAAAAATAAAACATGTCACATCACATCATACATGTATATTTGATATTTCTAAATTCAATGATTCATATGAACATTCACATTGAAAATTTGAAACATAAAATAATAAATTTGATAAATCATACGACATAGACTCATAGTAGATATCAAGTGGAAGACTGAATGGCATTTTCAGACATGAAAAAGAAAGTTCAAAACAGTAAACATTGAACAATGAACAAGATAGCTGATTTGGCTTCCTCAAGCCATGTCACCAGCGTCCTCAGGATCAATGTCATCAGCATCACTAAGGTCCTATGTCAGGAAGCTCTCTAGATAGGCATCGCTAGAGTAGTGAGCACGGAGCACTAGCAGTGAGAAATGGAGTGCCGCGCAGGTTTAGGTAAGGGGTAAGTGCCCACATAACATGTGTTTTAGTGTTTTAATTTTAATTTTTTAAAATTTTAAACATCAAACATTGCAAATCGACCCCCCTCGACGACAAGCTAAGGTAAATTTCTCAACGACTGTACCTCTCGAGTACCCAAACATGTGGTACGATGTACCAAAATCCATGCAAGTACCCTGTTTTCATAAGTGAAGTACTCGGTATGCGAGTTTGAGTTTGGGTACGGCTAGGAACGTACCATTGAAGTACCCAAGTACTCGGTACCCGACCTCTTGGTATGGGTACCCATGCAACATAGTCTGAAACCTTTATAGGTCGTATATAACATCCCCATGTACCTTGTGTCCAAAGGACACCCTCAGATTCGTTGTACTTTGTGAGTTATGATCAGTACAAGTTAGGGTTTCTACCTCTTCCAGATCTTAGTCATAATCAGGTGACCTAGGCAAAAATGTCATAACTTGGGCTAGGAAGCTCCAAATGAAATTTTGTAAAAAGTGACGTGCACAGATTGTACTTTCTCAAGTAACGTTTTCAGAGGTCGAAGTTGAACCAGTGACACGTGGCACGCCGTACAAGTTCGCTCTCTTGTTTTATCCCATAAACAGGTCATGTTGAGACACTTGGCATAACTCTCTCTTAGAGAATCCAATTGAGGTCAGACCTGTGGGGTTGGAAAGAGGACAGGTCGGGCTACCACAAGCAGAAGTTTCAGACCTTGTGGATTTGTAATTTCGGAGTTACACCAGAATCAATCATGTGCATATTTCTGTCAAAACAAATTTGGATTTTGAGCACCTTCATTCTTGAATTATGCTGTGGAAAATTAGGGTTTCGGAGAAAGTTGGAATTTTTGGAAGCGGAGTCCACGGCTAAATGCTACTCAGAAAAATCAAAATTTAGAGACCAAGATCGAATTTTTTGGTTGGTCAGAAGGGTGGGTTTGATCAAACCCTAGTTCGGGACCTTGATCGGAAAGGTGGAAAATTAGGGCTTCTGCAAAAGTTAGAATTTTTGAAGTCTGTGACCACGGTTGGAAGCTCCTTAGAAAAATAGAAGTTTATAGCTTTGGATCGAACCTTTTGATTGGGCAGAAGGGTGGGCTTCATCAAACTCTAGTTCAGGATCTTGTCCAGAAGATCTAGAAGTTTCAAAGACAATTTTGAGGGGTCAAATTTTGGAGATTTCAAAATTGAAGTATGCTAGCTTGATCAGCTTAGCAAAGCACATCTTTCCATCCATTCAGAAGTGTGAAAGTCAAAGTTTGAATTTCTAGGGTTTCTCTGACAAACCCTAATCGAGCTCCAAATCCAGTTTCAAGGGGAGTTGAGGCTAAGGCCTTACATAAGAAGACTACATAGATGTTGATTGGGTAGGAAGTGTATTAGACAGGAAGAGCACATCGGGAGGATGTTATTGTCTGGGATCTGCCATGATCTCGTGATTTAGCAGGAAGCAGTCTAGTGTGGCTCTCAGCATAATTGAAGCAGAATATATTGCTACTTGCTCTGCTAATTGTGAAGCAATATGGCTTCGAAAATTGTTATCATGATTGTTTGACTTGGAGATGGACCCCACTGTGATCTTGTGTGACAACCAGAGTTGTATCAAGATGAATAAGAATCTAGTGTTCCATGATAAGTAAAAGCACATAGAGATCCGATATTTCTATATATGGGATATGGTGCAGAAAGGTGCTATCAAGCTCGAGTATGTGAGCATTGACGAACAAGTTGTTGATGTATTCACCAAAACCTCTGTTTCAAGCAAAGTTTGAGTATTTTCGAGACAAGCTTGGTGTAGTTCAGAAGGACCCTCCTCGAAAGGGGGAGTGATGTGGTCGTTGATGATGAGATTGCCTCCATTGATAGAAAGGTCGATGATGTGGATACTTGTATTGGTGATATCGATGAGTGGTCTTTAGATAGGGTCTAAGTTGACGAGTGGATTGCATCATCCTTGAACACATCTTCTAAAAATATCCGTAGACATGTCTCCGAGAAAGAAGGTGGATTGCATCATCCTTGAACACATGTTCTAAAAAGATTCGTAGACATATGTCTTCGAGAAAGAAGAGGGATTGCATCATCCCTCGACTTTAGTCCCAGAATTGATCCGTAGACATATGTCTCCGAGAAAGAAGAGGGATTGCATCATCCTTGGACTTCAGTCCCAGAATTGATCCGGTAGACATATGTCTCCGAGAAAGAAGAGGGATTGTATCTTCCTCGGACTTCGGTCCCAGAATTGATTCGTAGACATCTGTCTCCGAGAATGTGGGAATTGTATCTTCCCTTGACTTCAGTCCCAGAATTGATCCGTAGACATCTGTCTCTGAGAATGTGGGGATTGTATCTTCCCCGGACTTCAGTCCCAGGATTGATCCGTACACATTTGTATTCGAAAATTGATGATAGGATTGCATCGTCCCTGAGCTTTTAGTTCAAAATGTACGTGATAAATCCTAGATTTGATCTAGGTCACATCCAGTATGAAAAAGGACTGGCTATGTGGTGGTAAATTCTAGATCTGATCTAGGTCACATCCAGTATGAAAAAGGACTGGTACTGTGGTTGGATTTGTCTTAAACGGATCATGGATTGCATCGTCCATAAACATGAGATTTGTCTTAAACGGATCATGGACTGCATCGTCCTTAGACATGAGATTTGTCTTAAACGGATCATGGACTGCATCGTCCCTAGACATGAGATTTGTCTTAAACGGATCATGGACTGCATCGTCCCTAGACATGAGATTTGTCTTAAATGGATCACGGACTGCATCGTCCCTAGACATGAGATTTGTCTTAAACGGATCACGGACTGCATCCTTCCTAGACATGAGATTTGTCTTAAACGGATCATGGACTGCATCGTCCCTAGACATGAGATTTGTCTTAAATGGATCATGGACTGCATCGTCCCTAGACATGAGATTTGTTTTAAATGGATCAAGGACTGTATCGTCCTTAGACATGAGAGGTGTCTTAAATGGATCAAGGATTGTATCGTCCTTAGACATGAGAGGTGTCTTAAATAGATCAAGGACTGCATTGTCCTTAGACATGAGAGGTGTCTTAAAAGGATCAGGATTGATCATCCTGTAAGTAAGATTTGGATTGTATTGTCCATAGACATGAGAGATGTCTTAAAGTGAGCAAGATTGATCATCCTGTAATTGGATCATGTGTGTTGCAGGGTATACTGTTATGATATTGTTGATCGAGATGATCCAGATGCTGTAGATCGAGATGATCCAGATGCTGTAAAATGAGATGATCCAGATGCTGTAGATCGAGATGATCCAGATGCTGTAGATCGAGATGTATCCAGATGATGATGATCAAGATGATCGAGATGATGATACTGTTGATTGAGAGGATCTAGTTGATACTATTGTACTATTGATCGAGAGGATCCAGTTGAGATGACGATGCTGATGATCGTGTGATGATGATGCTGATGTTCGTATGATGACGATGTTGATGATCGGGTGAAGACTCAGTATTGATGATGCTGATACTCCAGTATTGAAGACCTGAAGATATTCCAGTAACTGGTTGAGTTACTGATGATGTTGAGAAAGCTTCCAATGATTTATAGATGTATCATGTATGATGTTGATGAACTACTTGCTCCTGCAGATGTTGTTATAATATCCTTCTCGTTAAGGGGGAGTGTTGAAAATATTGTAACTTCTAAGAATATTATATTTGTACTTTATTATTCCGGAGATGTTTCATTCCTCCGTGAAGACCTTATTGTAAATCCGGAGATGTTTATTCTTTTGTCGGAATGTGGTAACTTGGGTTATTAGACTTCCCTAGTGGGGGTCGGCCCTGTATGTGTTATGTGGGTCAAAGGATTATTAGACCACCCTAGAGTGGTCGGCCCAGTCAGTTGTAATGGGGTGGGTTAACCCTGTGGTTAAGTTGGGGGCCGACCTAGTTAATGTAAAAGGCAAGTCGGAGATGTGTATAAATAGAGGAGGTGTGTTCCTCATTAACACACATTGCACTCATTTGTGAATAGCGCATAAGTGAGAGAGAGATCTGCTGTGGAGGAGAAGGAGCTCATGGTTGTGGATTACATCTTTGTATTTGCTGGTCATCTATATTGAGGAAGCTTTGCTGGGTTTTCTTCCCCATGAGGGTTTCCTAGGATAAATTTGTGTCTCTTGTGTTTATGCTGTGCTTGTTGTTCTTTTAGTGATCCTGTATATGCTATTGTTGTGAAATGGAATGTAATGTTGATATTTTCTGTCTTAGCATATTGAATCTTAACATTGCCCACCACAATCAAGTGTTTTATTCCTCTTATTTTTGCTTGCTTCAAACCCTCCCAAAGAGCTAATGCCTTCGCTTGATTGCTTGTCAAAGTTCCCAACCCCCAATCATAGTTACTTTCTTTTCCTCCAGGGTCAAAAAGCACCCCTCACATTTGCCAAACTTGAATTATTCTTGGAAGCTCCATCGCAAAAAATATATGTAGATTTTGATCTAATATCCAATCTTTCAATTTTTCCTTATTTATTCTTAGGATCTAGTTCAAAGTTCCTTTTATTACTCTGGGTTTTACATGATGGCTACTTGCCACCAAACCACAATTTGGTAGAAAACTATTTAGCCATGTTCTTTCCCCTACTTCTAGTTTATTCATTTGCTGTTTGACTTGGCCTTTAACTTTGATGGTTTTAGTCATCATCGCCCATGCTTGGGCTGCCACAACTCTTGTTAAAAATGTTTTCATTTCTTGCTAATCAAATTTTCCAAAAAATAAAATATGGAAGAGCTTTCCACACCTGTTTCATCATGGGTTTGTCAATGAATTTTCTAATATATTTCTTGTGCCAATGTAAAAAGGACGCATTCCAGTTGATTGGAATAATGGGACTAATATTTAATCCAATTGATATGTTTCTCCAAACTTCTACAACAAAATCACATTTCAGATGTAAATGATTTGCACTTTCCTCCTCATTCTTACAAAATTGGCATTGGGAGGGACTCCTCTATTCCCCTTCTTCGTAAGTTGTTCATTGTTAGAAATTTAGAATCCTTTCATGATTAAGGATTCATTTAAATAACCTTGATTTTGGGCAATGCATCACTTTTCTAGATGACTTTCCAGATCAGAATTATGGGGAGATTACAATGGTTTTTGTTTTGAATATAATATCCTTCTTTCATCGTGTAGTTTCAACATGTACTTCCCCATACTCGATTGTCTAGGTTGGTGTTATTAGTAGGTGTTGACCCATTAAGGCTTTGAACTAGTTCTTGCCATTGTTGTTTTAGTTCACTAGGAAGGGGAGGAGATTGCCATCCTTTCTGGCTTCCATTTGATTGACACTCTGAGATATCTAGATAGAGTAATAATTCTATTGAGTTCCATCCAATTCCTTAATTGACCCCATTGAGCATTTTCACTTAAAAGTTGGTCGATTCATGATTCGATTTGTCTAAATTCTAATTATCCCCCCATTCCTTGGAAGCCATGAGACATTTCCCGTCATATTCCTACGGAGGCTTTACACAATTTCCACATATTTGTACTAACCCATTTCAAAATTTTTTTGTCCAGAATTCTATACCTTGATTATTGAGTATATTTCTGTGCAAGATTGTCTTCCACAAGGCTTCTTCACTAGTGGAAAGAGTCCACAAGAGTTTAGCCCCCAACACTTTATTCATTAAAGAAGTTTCCCTAATAGCTAATCCTCCATGATTAATGGGAGTGTTAATTGTTTTTCCAGTTAACAAGATGGTACTTTTTTGCATTTGCTTTGCCTCCTTGCCATAGGAGTTTTTGCTGGAGCATATCTATTTGGTTAGAAAACCCTTGTTGATGCTAGAAGAATAGAATTTTGATATATGGAGAGGGAGGAAAAAATTGACTTTTTCAACACTACTCGATCAACTGGGTTTAATCATTGAGTACCCCCATTGACTCATTCGTTTTTTTATCATTTTTTCTATCACTTCCCACCAATTCTAAGCCTTAGACGTCCTTGAAAAATTCAGATTCTTAGATATACAAATGAGTTCCATTTCTTTTTAATAGAGAATTCTAATGTGTTCAAAATTTTGAATGTTAATTGAAGATGAATTCCATTTAAAGATAGAACACTTTTGCTACTTTTGCTTATTTACATGATGCATTTAAGTACATATTTATAATTGTCTTAAATCTTGATGTGATGACCATTGAAGCCCCTCCCAACAGGAGAGTATCATTTGCAAAGTATGAATCATTAAGGTCCTTAATTCCTTGTATTATTGTGATTCTTGGTAGGTTTCTTGAACTCCTTTTTTATTCCAATCTTTTGCTTACAGAATCTGCAATAAGGATATATAGAATGGGGGAGAGAGGACATCCTTGATGAAGACCCCTTTCACTCCGAAAGAAAGTAGTGGGCCTTCCATTCACTAGCGATGCTATTCATGGGTTTGTTATACAAGCTTTTACCTAGCTAATGGATTTGTTGGAAAAACCAAATTTATTGAGGATTGATTAGAGGAAGGAATGGCGAACTCTATCAAAAGCTTTTGCATTATCCATCTTTATTACTATACCTCTTTCTCTTCGAAATTTGTTAGAGTGTATTGCTTCTTGTACTAGTCTGATATTATCAAGAATTTGTCTTTTTGGGATGAAACCTCCTTGATTTTTGAATACAATTTGAGAAAGCAAAGGTTTTACTTTGGTTGTTGATATCTTAGTAATGATCTTATAAGATGTATTACATAAGGATATTGGTCTAAACCTGGAAAATGTAGTTGGGTTTTTCTCTTTCAAAACAAGAGCCAAAAATGAAGAATTGGTGCTACCTCCTAATTTGCCCTTCTTTAGAGATCATTTTATTATTTTGAGGAGGGATTTTTTAATTACTTCCCATAAATTTCTGTAAAAGGTTATCAAGAACCCATCTAGGTTGGGATCTTTATCTAGCTCTAGCTCCTAGATTGTTTGATTTATGCAATTATAGCAGTATAATTTAATTGCAGATAAACAATAGGATCACTAAAAGAATAACCAAGCACATAAACAATAAACTCAAGAATTTTATCATGGGAAACCCTATAGGGAAAAAGCCTAGCAACCTTTGTATAGAGATAAGTAATCCTGAGAATAGAGTACAAATACAAGAGAGAGAAAGAGAAAAACTTCTCCAAGTGAAATCCCCAAAAATCACTTCTCCTCGCTGCAAATGCGAACTTCTCTCTCCTTGAGCGAATTGCTTGAGTTGAGTGAGTGTACAAATGAGGCATTCAACCTCTCTATTTATACACATGCAAAAGTGGCTTTTTCCCTTACTGGGCCAACTTGTCTAATTGATAGGACTGACTTGTCTTGGGGGAAGATAAATTAACATTTAATAATTCTTTTCTTTGTGTGTTTTCTCCCCAAGGTTTACATTGATTCTTTCAAGGGTTTTACATGATCAATTACATCAATATCTTCTCTTGTAGGAGGTACAAAAATAATATAATAAGAATAATTGCCGAAGTTGCACTATTTCCAACATAGATGGCATTCATAACTTAACAGTTGTCAATTTCCTTGTCTAATTTACAGTTTTCAGATTGTGAGATTGATATTGGAATATTGGAAGCATATCATTCATCAACTTTTGATCCACTTTTTCTTGTGATGTTAATAGGTTTTTAAAATATTGGAATGCTTCTCCCTTTATATCAGCACTATTAGTAATATTTTTTCTGTTGGATTTGATGATTTTTGTAATAGTATTTCTAATTTGCCTAGCTTTTGCTTGATGTTGAAAATAAAAGGTGTTTCTATTCCTTGATTTCAACCACAAACTTTGGGATTTAATGTGCCAATATCCCTCCTCTGCTTGTTGGATTGAATGGAGTTTTTTCTTTGTTTCTATTTCCTTAATTCTCTATCGGATTGTCGATTCCCTTGCTTCCATCTTGTTGCCACCGAAACACACGCCTGGGAGGAAGCGCAACAAAAATATTTCTAAGCTGCTCGGTGTGGCCTTGGGGGCAAGTCTCGAGTCAGGTGCTGTCACTTGATCTTGACTCTTTTGTGTAGGCTAACTCCTAATCGAAGCCAAGGGGGGTGGACCCTACTAAAAAAGGTTAGTAAGTCTTTTTTGGGTTTTGTGTTTAGTGATGGGAAGATTGTTATTTAGGAGTTTATGAATGAATTATCGAAATTAAACCAAGTTTGCTCACATAAATTGTAACACATCCAGAACATGACATAATCATGAAATAAACAATACTTGTGAAATTAAAAATAGAGGTATGAAAATATGATTGTAAGTCCTTGAGACTAGTGCTAATGGAGTCACTGACTATTGGAGTGCTGTATTTGAAACTGTTATGCAAGTGCTCTTGGTTTATTTTATTAATGATTTTAAGAGAATGAGTGGATTAATGAGGGAAAAGGGGGGGTTCCCGATATACCTTGTGGTACGGTGAATATGTTTGGATTATGATCTAAGTGGCTTTTTACAAAGACATGTCGGTTGGAATGGAGTCTCAAGAGCGATGTTCAACACTACACCAAAAAGGGTGTAGTCTAACTGTGCCCTGAGGTTGCCTCCCAGTTGTTCTTGTGTCTTTAGTCAAAATTTGCTCACTTGATCACTTATCGTCAACGTCAGATTTTTGTTGGTTTATTGGGGACTTGGTTTTATTAATGTGAGTAAATTAATTAATGTGAGAAATTGAAGAGTGCAAACAACCGTTTTTGATATCCCAAAGCTCAGACTAACCTGTGATGGGTAGAGCATACACGGTGCTTACAAAATATTAATTCTAATTTGAACTCTTCGATAGAGAGCACTCTAGATCCGCAAATGGCGAGATTCAAGAGATTTTTAAAGAGTCTTGAGACTCAACAAAAAAGATAGATGCAAAGATACATAAAGCAAATAAAGCATAAAACTAGAAGTTGTCTAATTACTACCCAAGAGCCTCTTTCAGGTCAAAGATCGTACTCGAGAAAACAAGGGGGTTAGTATTATGACTTAGCATGCAGAATAGATTTATAAAAAAGACTCTCCGATATAGAGCACTCTTGATCCCCAAATGGCAAGATTCAAGGGATTTAATGAAGCCTTAAAACTTTAACAAAATGAAAAAGATGCCAAGATTTAAATGATAAAAAAATTGAAACTAGCTAATCTTGCAAAAAGGAAACTTTCAGATACTTGATGCTTTTGCAAAATAATAAAACTTTGAGAGAACTATGCAAAAGTAAACGTTAAAGGGCTTATGCAAAAATAAAACTTTCTAAGTACTCTTTTGATTACTTTTGCAAAATAGAAACTAATCTAGCATGCTATTGATCTAATTATGCTATATGCAAAATAGTAAGCAAATAGGGGACAGATATTGGCTTTCCCCCAAATGGGGGAAGAGGGGTGTGGGAGCCGTAATCCCACTCGGTTCTTTTATTAATTAATTACATATTAGTTAACTTTTCCATAGAGAGCGCTCTTGATCTGCTAAAAGTGAGATTCAAGAGACTTTAAGCTTTAAGAAAAGCTGAGGGGAAGCAAGGGAATGAAGAAAAGGGAGATTTGTGGTTCAAGATCCCAAATATGCTTCCTTTCCTAGCTTTCTTGTAAAACAAACACTAAAAACCAGCCAACAAAATGTTATGGAAAAGTGCCCAAAATCACTTTGAAAGTGGCAATGTTAGAAAATTATGCTAAAAACTACTAAGTTATGCTAAATACAAATAAAACAATAACTAAGATAAATTGGTTTTTAAGACCAATTTACTTAGGATCTTGGGTAGCCTTTATAGGGAATCCAATGGAAAGCATTTAAATGCTTGATATATCAAAATTTCACTTGCAAAAAATAGTAGATTAATCTATTCTAGATTTAATACAAACTTCAATCTTTTCAATGCCTTTAGATCTAAAAATAAAAATCAAACCTTACTAAAATTTGAATTAAGCACTTTAGATCTGATAATAAGAAAAAGGTAACCAAGAGAGTAATTTAAATTTTAGAAGGAAGGATGAGAAAAAGCTGCCCTAGCTCGAATCTTGTGAAGAGGAGGAGATTCTTGTGGGACAAAAGAGCATTAGATTCAAATAAAAATTTGCGAAGAGGAAGAAAACACAGCTGAGCTTAAAATCCTCCTTTGTTTTTTGATAACCTGCAATGCTTCACAACTAAACACAACCCATGATCAAATCCAGTATATTTTGAGAAAAGAAATTTGGGAGAGCCTATGTATAATTGACTACTTTTGGCTACTCTTTGACTTCAAATATAAAACATAGATAAACAAGTGGAAACTACAAATGCTTATCCTATGGATTAATAGTAATCTTCTAAGCTAGGATTGATCAATGAGATTGCAAAAAGAAGCAAAACATAGAAAGATATCACCTCATATGTGGATCAAGCATTCCCAATCAAGACAATTGTACCATGTGGACCTCCAAAGCCTCAACTTTTATTCAAATCTTTGCACAAATGCAATACATTACAATAGTAGCAGAGGTTTCTTGCATCCATCTTTCAACATGGAGCAAGAGCTTGCTTTTATAGAAGAAATGAGAGAGGGTGGCGAGTTAATGAGCAATCTAGGGAAGAGAGGGTGCATATCCTCAAGAGGGAGTGGCTTGCCTTGATCTAGGTTTGAACTAAGCCTTTGGTTGGTGTGATGAGATGAGGTGGCTGCCACCTCAAGAGAGGGTGCCCATCTTAACTTTGGAATCAACTCCTAACCAATGAACATATCCCAAATAAGCAAAGTCACCCAAATAAAGGAGGGCGAATTCCTCATGAGAGAATCGCTTGCAGTTCTCCAATCTTGATTTTAAATTAATTGGACTTGATTGGAATGGCCTCCGATTCTGATTGCCATGTCAACTGGCACTTTATTTGGCTCAAATCCCTCTTTTTTAGAGAATTTGATTTTTCTCTATTTTTTATTATTTTAATTAAATAATTCTCTTTTATTATTTAAGAGAGAATTTTTATTAAAGTGAAAAATAATCACTCAAAACCTAGGAAAAGTGGGTTTATTAAAGTGAAAAATAATCACTTTAAACCTAGGAAAAGTGGGTTTTGGGGTTTTGTGGGTGCTTTAGGTTAGAAAACAAGCACCGCCAAGGCAAAAGCAACCCCTAAACCACACTTTTATCACTTTTTTGATTTTTTAATTGAAATCATTAAAAAATTTCGTAAAACAGGAAAAATTAAAATTGTTCGAACTAACTCAAACTCCTAGGGCACCTAGTACATGTTCATAATGACTTAATTATATGTCTAGCAAGCTCATAAACATTGACACTTGAACTTCAATAACATCTTCAGGCTCAAAAATCAAAATGACCATTCCAGCTTTGGAGGAGCGGGTGAAAAACTCATTGAATATACAATGCTTATTTAACACTTGCATAATTGACAAGGAAAAAACACCATGGAATGATCATCGTTTATAAAAAAGTCCTAGGAGGCCAAGTTCTTTACGTAAGAAAGTCTTGCTAGCACATTTTTACCAGTGTTGCACATATCGGTGATATATCGGAAATATCAAATATATCATTGAGATTTTCCCTTGTTCGATATATTGGATTGAAAATATCGCGACATTTTTGATATATTGAATGTATCGCGACACAATCTAAATATTTTCGATATATTTGAAAAAATTGCGAGTTAAAGGTATATATCGGTCTGTTGAAAAAAAATTGCAAAAAAATCACCCAGAATTGTGTTTAAAGTCCGCGGGTTGGGTTTTTGGGGTTCATTGTTTGATTTCAAAAGTGTGAGAGAGCTAGAGAAGTACCCTTGACGGTGGTTAATAGAGACAACTACCCACAAATTTGAAGGCAATCATTTGGAGTTTTGTTTAATTTAATCTTTGAATACTATGCATCCTGTGTAATTCAATCTAATAGTGGCTTGATTGGAAACTGTGATTGTTGTAATGGAGAGATGCAGGGAATATTACACCAATGGTAGCATGTTGTAGTGTATGCATCAAAATAGATAACAACGAATGCTAAATTGACACACAAAATCATTGAATAAGAGGAACAAACCCTAAGAAATTTGGCAAGTATCCTTCCATGACTCTTTTTATGGTCAATGATTTGTGTTTAGAATTGTGGCTCTAGACCTACACTCAAACCCTTCTTTATTATATCGTAGTTAGTGGTTCTTAGCGTTTGATGATTTTATATGGTGGTGCAATGAATATATGGACTAAGTTAGAGCTTTCCCTTCAATCTCACCCTAAGTACCTCCACAACCACCTACTGTTTCCAAAGGAAGAGTGGTTCCCTTTACCTGTACAAGGGGTAGAGGGAATCGATGATTCAGATTCCTATGATCTATCATTTTCATTGTATCATGTACTATTTAGTTTCTAGATGCCTCATGATGATTCATCTCATGAGACACATTTATTTTGAGCATTTGATGTGATTTTGTATCATCCTATCATGAACATGTTTTAGAATTTTCAGTTTAGTAACGATATGTGACCACTTGACATCTTATGTATCTTATTTACTAGTTGTATCATCATATTTATGTAGCAACGTGTCTATTTGATGTTGTTGCTTTAGATGTATAAAATTTGAAAAAAAAAACGAGTATTTTTTTGAGGTCTTGTGACATTTTCCAAGATTTTTCGATATTTTTTGTCGATATCGTTGAGAAGTTATTTGGACCCCCGACGATACTTTCCCCGAGACGATATATGCAACATTGATTTTTACAATATCCCCAAGGGGGTATGAACATGTAATTATTACAAAGGGACCAAAATGGCCCTGAAAAAGTCTTCTGAACTTCTGAACACTGATAATGAACATTAAATATGTTCATAACACTGGCGGCTCACAAGAAATCCAACTATGGTACAAAATAGTTGGTAACACATCCTATCTTGTATACTGGCTAAACGGGCTTGCAACTTCTTTTTTAACAAAGGGTGCTATATAGTTATATTTAACCTATCTTTTAGGGTCAAACTTACTTGCTTTTAGCTTAGACTCCCATATATAACTAGAGGATCCTTCCCACTTGTTACTCCAAGTGGTTTTGATAATATTGATAACCTCTGTGTTTTGGAGCCAAGATGAATTAAATTTGAAAGGCAATGGCCCATAGTTAGTTTTTTTTGCCAAAGAGAGCCCAATTGGCTTGAGATTAAAGGTGGTTGAGGGAATGATAGAAGAAGAAATTTCAAGATCCTCTTCTAGAAAGTTGTTGTTGGTCAAACATCTATCCAATCTTGTTGCAATATATCCCCATTCCACCCTTCTATTAGACTAAGTGTATTTCCCATGTTTCGGCTTAATATCTATTAGATCCCATTTCGAGATCATGTCCTCGAGGTTTTCTTTGGAGATGTCTCTTACATAACTTCTTCCCCTTTTTTCCTCCTTTGAAAGAATTGTATTTAGGTCCACTGCAAAAATACAGTGTCCAAAACCTACTGCTTCTCTTTTGTTATTTGTTGTTTGCCAGCATGCTTGCTTTTCTCTGTGATGCATCAAGACATAAATATTGAAAACTTTAAAATAAGATCCATCTTTTTTACTTACTAGATTTGTGTAAATCCAATGTTGAGTTTGCTTTGTATTAATAAACTCGAACTCTGTGCTATCCCATTGTGTACTTAGTCCACCAGATGCTCTTCATGAACTTGTTGCTATCCCTTGATTGTCTTTCCAGTGCTTTGTTCCTAAATTTTGCATGTCCAAATCTTGCAATTTAGTCTCCTGGAGGAAAATAATGGTAGTTTTTTTTGTTCTTACAAGCTGCTGTCATATGGCTTCCTCTTTAACCCTACTACCCATTCCTCTACTATTCCAAGAGACCAACCTCATTATTTACCTTGGGGGCTTTTGGGGATGCCTCCCTTTTGGCTACTTGGAGTCAATAGAGAGCCTACTCCTTTTTGGGAAGAGCCTACTACTCCAGATGCCAATTTTTGAAGAATTTTCTTATGGGGGAGCCATTCTGAAGATTATTAGCATCTGAATGATTACGTGGGAGTTGCCTTTGATGACAATTTATGAAATCCTTGTTCGATTGCAATTTGAAACCCATACTCCAAGGCGCAGAGTTTTGTGACATTTTTGCTTTCTATGCCTAAAATCTTGCATAGATCCACATTATTTCCCCTTTATCATCTTGAATTACATCGTTGAATCTTATTGGGCTTGGGTTTCCTTTTGAAGCACCATCAAAATTTAGTTTCTTAAAACCAATTGGAGGGGACCATTTAGTCAAGATGATGATCGTAGGCTTTTTGTGGATGTTACTAGTAGCTTTACAACTTGGATTAAAGTCCCAAGATTGCATAATGATTTTTTCATTTTCTTGACATTTTCAATCCTTTGTCTACTGGGTGACTTGGATTGTCTCTGGAATGTTTTGTCGTATCGTGTGCTAGATTTGTTGGTTATTTATCTATGAATCCTTAAATATCCTCTAATTTTGTTCTTTCCAAGCTCCCATAGGATGAATCGTGGGAATAATTGCCAAGGGTGATTTAGAATGGGATTGTGAAAAGCCACTCTTCTCTATTGCGCTATAGTTGATCTTATGTTATCCTTGTCTTTGTCAGACTGTTGAAAGTAGGTTGCCCTTGGCCCCATAGGACAAAAGACAAAAGATCATTGTTCAAGTGATGCTCTATGGTTTTTTCATCTGCATGACAAAGATGGCAAAGAGAAGGGGCCTTTGAAGCCCCTTCATATGAATTGGTCCTAGGTTAAAATTTTCCATTTGGCTACTAGCCATAGGAAGGTGACGACTTTTGATTATAAATTTTGCTCCCAAATTTATTTGTTCCTTTCATGGGTTGTTTAGCAAAATTAAAGAGTAGGATTTTTTTAGGGAGAAACAAGCCCTAACCTTGTCTCCCCATCAGAGCTTGTTTGGCCCAACATTGACTTTGATTCGTCACTTCTATAATATAGTCCAAATATCTTCCCAATCCAAGTTTTTAGGTATAATTGGTGATTCTTCCTTAGGTAACCATGATCTCCATCCAATTCTAGAGTTTCTTTAATCTCAATATTGTTTAACCTAGGTTCTATTGTGTTCACATAGGAGGGTTCTGAATTCAAGTTGGTCTCCAAGCTTAGGAAGTTGTTGCCATGCATCATCCTAGAAGAGGCTTGATTGACCATCCTTAATTTCCTAAAAGATGTGTTCTTGGATTATAGTTTGGTTCTACCAAGTGGTATTCTAGATTAGAGGGCCATTTTTGTTGTTGTCCATCCTAATTAGCTCTTGGTCCTCTGTACTTGTTGCATATTTTCGCTTCAAGACTTTGCCCCATGAAGCATCCCCACAATTTAACCATCTCCACCAAGTCTTTGCTCCTAGGGTTGAGCTTTTTATTTTTCGGGATCATCAAAGGCCTAATCCACTGACTGATTTAGAAAAGCATGCTTTATCCCATGCCACCATGGCCCATTTATGCTTAGATTTAGTGCCTCCTCACAAGAAGGTTCATGAAGATTCTTGATGGCTTCGAGGATGTACTTGGGGGTTGCCAGGACAGAGATAAGATAAAGAGGTATAGATTGAAGAATCAATTTGATGAGGGTTAGGCGACTTGCCAGATTGAGGGATCAAAATGTCTAGCTTGAGAGTCTCTTCTCTAGCTTGGAGAGGAGCTCTTCCCATGAGACATTGTAAAGAGCATTTAGATTAAGGGGGGTCCTAAATATTTGGATAGAAGGGAGCTTCTTTGGAATCCAAGGTTTGAAATATTGTGCTAAACAAGGGGCATATTGAAGAAAAGATCTTAAGACTTATTGAGGTTGATCGTGGTGCTCAAAGCCTCCATGAACAAATTTAGAATCTTCTTGATGGTTGTAGCTTCTCCGATTGAGGGGACTCCCATGAGCATAGTATCATCCACAAATTGAAGGTGTGAGGAGACTAGATCATTACCAAATAGTTGAAGGCCTTTGATCTTGTTTTTTTCGCACTGTAGCTTTGATGCTTCTTCCTAGGCTTTTTGGCATAAGTATAAAGAGAAAGGGGGATAGAGGATCCCCTTGATGAATGCTTCTCGAAAAGGAAAAGATGGATGAAGGAGTTCCATTGACTAGAATGGAGAAGAAGATTGTTGAGATTAGATAGAGGTTCCAGATTGTCTAGTTGCTAGAGATTCCAAAGGTAATCAAGATTTGCCTTATATAATGCCAACTTATCTTATCAAAGGCTTTAGACATGTCCAATTTCAGCAACATGCTTGCTGTTTCGGATGTTTTTAGTGAGTGTATTGGTTTCATGGGCTAGATTGGTTCGATCCATTATTTGCCTCCCCTCTACATTACTCGTTTGTTCTAGAGATGCAAGATTAGGCATAAGAGGTTTGAGCTTGTTTGCTATATCCATGGTTATGAGTTTGTAGTAGACATTTCAAAGAGCAATTGGGTGAAATTTACTTGGGTCATTAGCCTTCTTCTCTTTGGGGCCTGTTATCACCTATTTTGTACAAATAGTTGAACTTTCGATGAGCCGCCAGTTTATCAGAACATGATTCATGTTCATCATCAGCATTCAGAAGTTCAGAGGTTAATTTCAGGGCAATTTTGCCCCTTTTGTAATAACTGCATGTTCATACCCCCATGGGGAATTTGTAAAAGTTGGTCTAAACGGGGTCCTTTTATAAAAGACTCGGCTATCGTAGGTTTAGCCATTTGGGGGATACTCTAGAGTGTTTTTTCCTTAGGAATTATGCGCTACTCATCAGTGGCGTATAATCCCCGAGTTTTCACTCAAACCTCCAAAGCTGGAGTATTTCCCATGGTGGTCAAAACCTAAGGTGGTTATTAGAGTCTTGTGTCTAGGATTTTTTTACGGGTTAGCCACATCGATTGAGTCGTATGAACATGCACTAGGTCCCCTAGGAGTTTCGTTTGATTCCGGCAAAAATAATTTTTTCATAAAATTAGACCATTTTTTAATGGTTTAATTAAAAAATTTCAAAAAATGATAAAAACCTCATCTGGAGGCGGATTTCAGCGTGGGAGGCTCGTCTTGACACTCAGAGTGTCCTCTTTACCCTAGCGCCTTCATTTCTCAGATTCCGGGCAATTACGTCACCGCTGGGAGAGTTTTGGCTAAAAATGCTACAAACTGCACTTTAATTGCCAGAAAGGGAGAAAATGCACTTTGGACAAATATCCAAATAAGTAAAAAATCAATAAAAATTTGAATTGGAAAAGCATGGAATGTTTTTCTATAAGGTGTACGATCACATTAAGTGATGTGTCAAGTGATTCCAAAAGTCAAAAGTCAAAATTGGATTAAATGTTAGCGTCACCTCCCTCTTCCCTCTTCACGTGAATGGTAGTGGGCGCATGGTGGTCACGAGTTGGGCTTTGAATATGATCTTCATGAAGCATACGACCACTTAAAGGTTCGAAGCATGTGTTAGCATCCACATTGGAATAAATATTAGAGGGTGACGTGAGTAGTGGAAAGGCATGGGCTTCCACGTGAATACATGGTGGGCGGCTTTAGCTCTCGGTTCTATCAAAGCATTGAATCTGTTGTGAGGTGGCTGCCACATCCTCAAATCATACCCACCGAAAGCAGCCAGTTAATAGGTAGATCACGCTCCAATATGCTAATCACGCCAACCCTCATGCTCCGAACCTCAATCACGTGGATCACACCAACCAACATCTTCAGTTAACCATTCAATCGGTCACCTCCAAGCGATCAATCAAAGGAATTCGACCCTCTCTTCATGCTGATTTCGTTTTAGGGTTTTGGTAGTGTGTTTTGTTATTTAAGAGAAGCATTTTAGCTCTCTTAAGATGGAATTTTTTGCAAAGAAACTCTGGAAAATTTGTAACCTGTTTGATTATTAATAAAGTTGAGACTTTGGAGGTCAAATCGTGGAGGCTCTGGTGGCCATGCTTCACTTTGTAACGAGGTTGTTGGTGTATTGCTTTTGTACTTGGGATTCTTAAGTTGTAGATCTATGTTTCAAGAGGGCTAACAATCTAGCACAAGTAAAACTATGAATCTATTTCTTTTCGCTTGAGTACATTGGTTTTGCAGGTATTTTCCAAGGTATAAGGTTTTTTGCAGGTACATCTTCACTCCGCATGTGGCCAAAGAGTTTCAAGCTTTGTGAATTCAAGAAACAACGAGTCTTGCTTCCTCCATCAACCTTTCAACAAAGTTTAAATCGGTTACTTGGTCCATCCCATCTCCAAACTGTGGAAAATCCAAGTTCTACTCATCTCCAGGTTTGAGATCATTGTTTAAGTTTGTCCTTGGTTTGTGGCTTCTTAAACTTTTTTGCTTCATTTGTTTGCCTCTTCTAGCCCTCGTCCCACCTCCTTTTTCTTCTCCATTCTCCTTGCTCTCGTCCCCCTTGCCCTATCTTCTTTCCATTCTCGTTTCACCTTGCCCTTTGGCTGCTATTTAAGTGACTGTTCGCTGCCCTTTAGTGACTGTTGCTCCTCCATTTATCAGCTCGTTGGCTGCCCTTCATCCTCTTCCATTGCTGCTCCTATTTTCTGCCACTTTTCACCTTAGTTTGCTGCCCATACCATCTCTCATTTTCTGCCCATTTATTTGCATCTTTATGCTGCAGTCTGTTGTCTTTCTCTTTAGGCAGCCATCTCCTCTCGTCTCCCTACTTCTCCATCCCTTATACCATTTGTCAACCTTCAAAAAAGACACAAACAAACAAAGAAATAAAGTGTGAGCTTGGTTCGTAATAGAGTTTGTTCATTTCTAGATTCACATTTTAAGTAGTTGGATCTCAAAGTTTTGTATTGTCATTAAAGTCAAAATTATTTCATAATATAGATCTTGTTTGCCTTTCTTGCAATAGATTAGATCTCTGTAAGATTCTGCCCATAAACACTTTGAAAAACAGTCAACAGTTTGGTAACTTTCAAGTTGGTTAGTAGAGATTTATTTCATAAAATATGGACCTTGTCTTTTCTTGCAAAATAAATTAGATCTCAAACAGTTCTGCCCTTAAAAGTTAAAACAGGTTCAGACTTTGGCTTAAGGTCTGAGTTATTTCACAAAACAGTCACATCTTTTATAGTTAGATTCATTTCACATGCAGTAGGTTCAGACTGTGGTTGAAAGTCCGATTTATTTCGAGTGGCAGTCAACGGTTTGGTAGTTCAAGTTTGGTTGGTTATATTTATTTTCATAGCATAGACCTTATCTTTTTGGTGGTAGATTAGATCTCTAATTTTTTCACTTGTTAATTTTTTATTTATGTATTGATAAGTAGCAATAGGGCATTAGAACTTATATCATCAAAATCTCAAAAGTTTGTACTTCTTAAAAAAGTTGGTAATTAGATCTTAATCCATTACCTTGCATACATATCATATCATCTAGGATCTAGTTTCATGTTGGTTGCATTTAATTTCTTTTTAGATTTCACAAAAAGATAAAGTTTGCATTTTGCATTTTAGAGTTTAGTTTGCATTCATTTTCAAGCTTAGATTTTGTTTTGACTAATAGCTAATGGGTGCGTGGTTTAAGTGAATTTGAGCTTGTGTAGATTTTTGAGAGAGGAGAAAAGTTTGATAAGAGAGATACTCAAAAGAGAAGCAAAAGTGCATCTAAGGAGAAGATTTGAACCAAAGCGATAAGTCTTGTACATTCTCCTTTTTGTAATCAGCCATTTAGGGCTCATAAAGTAGTATTTTCATAAGTACTTCTCTTTCTCTCAAAAGACCTTTTAAGGGCTTCATCCCCAAAGGCACTTGTAACCATCAAATAAAATTCATTGTGGAGAAAGCTCCACTTTTTGTCTTCTTCCCCATTTGGGGAAGAGTGTTGGGTTTGTTAGTTTTGCTTAGCTTAGATCTTTATGATTTTTGTCATTAGAATAATTTATTTATCTTGTATCTTCTCTTCCAAACCTTGACCAGAGAATAGCTAACTTTGGGATCGTATCCCAAAGGCCACATAGTTTTGTGGTAGCTTCTCGCTCCCCCATCAACTTCTTGTGGACATCCAGCTAGCTGGAAGGTTTCCAGGATTGGTGGTTTCTAGTGGTTGATCTTGTTCGGAGATCAATCCCACCTAGTAGATTAGAATTTGTAGGGTAGAACACTAGTTTGAGTTTTATTTCATATTATTTGGCAAAGTAGTTATTGTTGAAAGCATTAATTTATCTTTCAAGTTATCAAGTGGTTTCATCTTTCTCAAGTTATTTTACTGCTTTTCACAACACAACTGCTCTCGTTTGCTTAAAATAAACCAAAGTCTCTTGAACTTGGCCAAATCCAAGTCAAGAGCACCCTCTATCGGAGGGCATTTTTAGTCTTGCATCATCCCCTGCATTAGGCATTGTTAATTTAGCAAGTCTCTTGAACTGTGGTCATAAGACCGAGTCAAGAGCGCTCTCTGTCGGAGGGTTGAACAAGGTTCTTTTAATAATAAAATTTTCCACTCACACTCCCCTAATTAATTTATCTTGGTTTGTCCTACACCCGTATGCTCTGCCAACCGGAAACGGTTGGGCTAGTACTCAGAAAGGTGGAAGACTTGATAATAACGATCGATAAAATTAACTAAAATTTTTACCCATAACCTCAACTAAGGCAAAATACTGTTCTTCCCGCGAGGGGTGGCGCCGGATTCCCACTGTCAGACTCAGGGGCGGTTCAAACATTGGACACCAATCCTTATCGAATCTGGGTGCTTCCGACATGTCATTCAGGGTTGCCAGTATCTTTCTTGGGTAGGGTTCTACCATCTCTTGACATCCTTGGTTTTAGCCCTAATAATCAAGACAATTAAAATTTTGAATTTACCAAGATAAGCTGCATAACGTTCTCACGAATTCTCCATTCCAAGCACTTGTATCAAGTTTTCACTTTCACTTTTACTTTTGACTCCATAAGGCACTGGTCCTTCATTATATATTTTGCTTGCTTAAGTAAAAACATTGGAGTATTTGCTTATATTTACGTGAAGTGATTTGTTTACTGCCCAAGTGTATCTTTCATCTTATATTTGCAACGTGGATTGCGTTATCTTGTCATATATTAAATTTTCATAATTGTCTCTCATTCATAAACTCCTAAAAAACACTCATCCGCATCACTACATCATAAAACATTATAAAAACAAGAGCCTTAGTAAAACTCTCTTTAGGGACTACCCCCCTTGGCTTCGTTAGGAGTTTGCCTAAACGGAGGAGCTGGGATTCAGGTGACAGTACCTGGCTCATTGCTTGCCCCCAAGGCCACACCTCTCCCCACTTTCCAGTGAGGGAGACAGCTTTCAAAAGGTTTCTGCTGCTGGTGTGCAGTTTGGCGGACAACAGGGCCAAAGTGAAAAAAGTTGAGTTGAGTGTAGGAAGTACCCCAAGATGTTTTGATTCTTCAACCACAACCCAAGTGTCAAATTTAATGACGAATCAATAGGAGTGAAAGAAGTTTGTGGTGAACCCATCTAGGTTTAGGGAATTTTCCCATTGGTTTCAATAATTACTTGTTCCACTTCTTCAATGGTGATCTTTTTAGAAGACTATTACTTTAATCATCTGCTATCAGTGTTACACAGGAACACGTCCCCAAGGGTAGGAAATGTGCTTCCACACCCCCACACGCCTTAGAAACTTGGAAACTCCACTGGAAATGCCCCCCATGTCCTCGTTTGAAGGAAACTCAAGGAAACACAGAAGGGAAATGTTTCCCTCCTAAAATTGGCGTCCCCATGTTTCCTTTAACAATTTTTTACCAAAAAATAAAAAATAAAATGATAAAGGGCCACGTCGTCCACTATTTTCCTTCTCAGTAGCCTTGATTTTATTTTACCATTCAATATGGTTGTATTTTTGAATTTGTTTTATCAATTATATCTTATTTATGGTTGTATTTCATTTTATCTTTCGATTATAAAATTAAATACTTATGACTAATGTTGGACAACTTTCAATTTTTATGTATTCTAATATAAATCTTGTAGTATTCTTGGTGGGGTCCCCTATGTTGAAGACCTCGACATACCCTTCAATGTTTCCTAAAATTTGGTGGGGTACTTCTACATTTGTCTTGTCCGTGTTTCCTTGCTCCTGTGTCCCAAAAATATGGGGGAACATTGTTTATTACCAACTTTGGGATATGTTGGATAACTTCCAATCGTTCCCCTTGGTGTTTAATAAGCAAGGATTGATAGATTGAAACAACCTCTCTCTCAATATCCTCATGTTTTACCAGTTTATTACATTGGTCATCTTGAATAGAAATGATCTGGTTATGGTAATGATGTTAAATCATTGACTTATGATTTTTTTTAAATTTCTCTCCCCTTCTTTCAGTTGTCTAAACCACGACTTTTGTCTCCATAGGAATTGCTCCTCTGCTTGTTTCGTTTGTCTAGCTAGACTTTTAAGGTAGATTTTGTTCTTCCTTTAGTTATCATTCTCTATTGGGTTTACTTCAAACTAGTTTCTACCCACCTTTTTGCTTTGAAGATGTCCCCAAATACTTCTTTGTTCCATTGCTTTATCTTAGGTTTTAGATTTTTCAAATGCTATTGGAATCTATACATTAGGGTACCTTTGTTTGTTGTAGCATCCTTCCACTAGTTGGTTATGTTTTTTTGAAAGTCTGGGTGCTCCAACCATAACCTTTCAAACCTAAATAGTTGAGTTTTTGGACATTCTTGCAAGTCTATGGATGAGCATATTAGCTAGTGGTTCAATTTTGTACAAGGTAGAATAGATGCCTCTATGGCTAGCCCTTGCATCATTAAAGTCTCGGAGATTAAAAATTTGTCTAGTTTGGATGCGACATAATGAGTTTCTCCTCCTATTATTCCAAGTATGGATCCCATTTATTGTCTCCATATCAACATTTTCAGAGTTTGAATAGTTTCCTTAAAAGTGTTGTTGCTTGCTTCTAGCCTTTGTATGCCTCTTTTTTTTCTTCTCTAAAGAGATTATAATGCTGAAATCCTTGCCTATGATCTAGTGTTGGTCCTATATGATTGTGCTTAGTCCTTGCATGGTACTAAGGAACTAAATTTTATCCTCCATTGATTTGGTTCCATACACATTTGCGAGGGAACCTATAGTTGTTGTTCCAATCAAATGGGATTTAGTCGAGATAGTTCTTGAAGTGATGAAAAAGTCCTCCAAAGCTACTTCCTTAAGGTCCCATAAAATTTCTATACTACTTGCTGCTCCTCTTGCATCCACCGTCGTTGCTTTATAGTCTCGCCAACAATTACTTGCTATTTTGTTTAACAACTCACTTGAACATTTTGTTTCTTGAATCATTAAGATAGTGGGCTTTTTTGAGTGAATCTTGTTACATAATATTTTTTGCTCGTTACCATTAAGGCCTCTCATATTCCATGTTGTAATCTTAATGATTAATTAGAAGGGGTGAGGAAAACCTTATTTGTCATAGGAACATATTACTTTGAGTCCACTAGTTTTTTTCCCAGGTCTCTTAGTAATTGCCTATTGTTTCTTTGACCTTGTTTTTTCTCATATTTTGGAGTCTTTAGCTGCTCTTTGGATAAGCAGTTTTGTCTTTGAGGGAGGATGTGGCTTGTCCTTTTCTCGAGGATTGCTTAGGCTGATTGGTTTTGCTTTGGGTGATTGTGTCCTTGAGAAGATGTAGTTGTCTTTTAGGGATGGATTGGGTGTCTTGATGATTGCATGCATCTCGCTATGCTTTGGTGGTCAAGTTCTCCCAACTCCATATCCTTTCCATTGTTATCGGAACTGGACTGGAAGCGGTAAAATTAGTCGGTTCGATCGGTTCAGAGGCCAATCGGTTCGGTGTGGAGTCCAAAAACTTCTGTGCCTTCGAGCCAAGTTCCAGAGTTTGCGGTCAACTTAAATCCACTCATTTAGTAGAAGACAGACAACTTCTACTAGCCTTTCGGAATGTTCCAGGAAACTCTGAGCTTTTAAGCCAAGTTCCAGAGTTTGTGGTCATCCTTAAACCACCTTTGTAGTTCATGATTTTCCAGCTGCTGAGATCGAGAGATTGTGGTTAGCTTTAAACTACCCTCTTAGTAAAGACTTCAGCTTCTGCTATCCCCCTTTGGTTGGTGGTCAGCCGAAACCACCACTTTAGAGAGCACTTGTACTTAGTAGGAGAAGTCAGCTTCTGCTAACTTGCTTGGCATAGTCAGATTGTCAAGTCTTTTATTCAGCTCTCTTTTCTTGGACTCACATAAACCCCTTTGGATTAAGGGGGGAATTGTTGGGAATCTAATTTGTTAGGGTTAGAGAATATGAAGAGTTGTGAGGGAGTCCAAGAGATGCCTTGGGGATTTGGAACCCAAGGGTCATTTCTCATTGTATTTATGTACATTACCTAATGACAAGTGTTGAGCGTTCATGCCTAAATCTTTGTTTTGTGTGTATGGTTGTGTATTTGTCTGTGTGCTTAACCCAATTTCTCTATTTGCTCAAGTGGGTAGCCTAATACTGCGGAAATTTAAATAAGGAATTAATCCCATTTTGTGCACTTTAATTTATAAGTTTTACTTTGTTCTTGGGTATCTTAGGGCACTTTGAGGGCAGTTTTGTGTGCTAACTATTTCTGAAGTTATACATAAATTTTTATTGCAGAAAAAACCACATACAACCATTTTAAGGATGTCCTTGTGGTTGGAAAAGTGCCAGCCTAATTGGAGAGGCAGTTAGCAAGTGACAAGGTTAAATTGTTCACAGTTGTCACTCCAATCTGTTAGCCTTCAGGTGCAGATTTGTGTGACAAGGCTAACCTGGTCAAACTTGTTATGTAGGCTCAGTAACCCTCTTGGGGTGCACGCCCTTGTTTTGTGGGCCCATAACCTACTCTTGAAGGAACCCCTCCCTTTTTGAAGGGACACCTCACTCAAGTTGTGTATGGTTACACAATTCATTCTCATGTTTGCATTATCTCAGCTTGTGATCTTCATTTCTCTTATAAAGTGTTTTCAGTATAAGGCCATCTCTATCTTTGGTGTTCTCTTGTCTTTGGCATTTTTTCCTTTAGTGAACTTGTGCATTTCCTGTGTAGTGCACTTGTACTTGACATATTTCTCTCTCTAGTGCACTGTTGATTGATTTACTGCAGAATCTGGGTTTGTTTTCGGTTCCATTCAATTCCCTGCTTTCATTTGTTAATTTCAACAGTTGGACTCAATAAAGTCCATCATTGGAGACTGACTATTGCAAGAATAATTTTTGAAGGACCATTGATGACATGAGTCCAGTGCTTCAGGGGCTATGCCGTGCTATAATGGAGGAAATATTACCTGCTCATTGTTAAACCTGTAAATGGAAGGAACAGTGTGCTAGAGCCAATACCACAGGAATATATTCATGCTAGTGTGGAATGTGGTCAAAGCAGACAACAGAAGTGGAATTCATTTTTCAAGTCACTGGATCATATTTACCAAGTTTTGTTGGTTTGTTTTAGGATTATATATATATAATTGCTTTTTCAAGTCATTGGGTCATTTTTAACCAAGTTTTGTTGATTTGTCTCAGCATTATATATATAGATTTTTCAAGTCACTGTGTCGAAAAATCACTATCCTAGTATTATATATATAATGCTAAAAGTAGTGTATATGGTATAAACCTTAACTATAATATGTCAGCACAGTCAACAATGCCTTCCATTTTTGGGGGCTTTTGTTAATGAGTTAGACTGATCAGTTGGCTTATGGCCAGATTTCGTACTAAGAATTTTTAGCCAATAGAAATTAAAATTATTTACTGGGAAGCTCTTTTTGTGTCCTTAACTTGGATTTGTGTAATAAACCTGGGTCCAGCTTTCCTCTTATAGTATTCGTTAGGGGTATTTAGAGAACATATTAAAGTAACAAGAAAAGTTGATAATCTTGAATTTAATAATCAGGGGACCTCCTTCACGCATGTCAGGTAGAGGCATATTGAAATCTTAGCCATAAAAAACTTTTTCTTGTATATCGGATTTTGTTCTTGTTTTAGGTCTTGCTGACTTTTCTGCTACGATGGGGCTTGTCCTTTACTCCTTTACTTCATTCGCCATTTTGCCGGTTCCCTTGTTTGATTATGTTGCTCGTTTATCTCTGTGGTCATTGTTCATCGGCTTTTATATTCTTGATTTCACATACATTGCCTTGAATCTTATGAAATGACCTGTGGAGCAGGGGCCTTGTATGCATGCCATTTGGTCTCTGTTTCATGGATCTATAAAGATTGAAGATATGCAAATTGCAACCTTGGTCCTTTAATCTCTTTTGAAACCCTTCCAACTAAATTGCAGTTACTTGGGTTCCAGAATCCAACAAAACATACCCAGCTTGAATAGTGGAAGAGAGGAAAATGGAATCTAGTCATGGGCATGTGATGCTGGATTTGAACATTTAGTGTGACAGTGCAGATGGTATTCTAGTATATATTTTGAAGTAAATTTCTTCAGTTAGATGCTTTTTAAATAAGGTTGCTAAAGTAGGGCAAGGATAAGAATTTGGTAAAGTTGACAAGCGTTTCTAACCGGAAATTTAGCAAGCTGTGTTGTGAAACTCTACTGGATTTTACTTGGCTATTTTTTGGACAAGATTTAGGCATTTCTTTATTTATAATTTTTAGTTTTCCCTTTAAATATCTGGGAACTGCTTTTTTGGATTATTCTGGAATGCTTATTTTCTCCTGCTTGTAACATCTTTAATGTCACTCTATAACAAACATTTGCCACTTTTCCAACGATGTATTCTTCTGCCAATTTGCAGGTCAAAGCTTTCTTATTTTGTTTTGCCTATTTGTAACTGTTTTTGCTTGTCTGCAACAGTTTATTTTTTTTAATCTTTGAACAAGATGTTCATCTTGTTTGTTTTAAGTTGATTGGTCTTGGTTGAATGCAATTTATTTGTTTGCAGAATATAAGTTAATTTTGCACCTATATAAAACTAAGTTGTTTTTTCTTTTGCAGATATGTCTTCCTACAATCAACTATGTCAATTGGCTAATTCAGAGCACCAATCACTTTTCATCTAAGTTTAGTGCAACTTGGAATTTATGTTGCTTCCATTTCAGTTTTTTGTATTTTCTTATTAGCCTAGATGAGATTTTGAATGAAGGTGCTAAAGGGATGGATCCCCAGTTATGTATACTGTCCATCATAGAAGTTTCTTGCAGTAATTTGATGTAAATTGAGCGATTGATGACTGACAAGTATCCTGCCCAAACATGCTCTGTTCTTGTTATTTTATATCAGTAATGAAAGAGAAGCTATTACAATCTCATTTGAGATTATTTTAACAGTTTCCCAGGCAGCAGATGGGAGAAAGTTTTGTTTTGAAGGTCATAATACTGATTTCTGTTAGATCCTAATATCACGGGGAAATACATTGCTATATCGTATATAAAAACAGATACTTGCTGTGGTTTATAAGTTGGAAAGAATAAATCTAATATTCTCTCTCAGATATCGTGAACAAATATGGGTTTTTGCAGACTATGCTGAATTTTGAAGTACATGGTTATAATGAATCATGTTATACTTGGCATTTATAAATTTACACATTATGTGATACTGTGGTATTGTTATCATGCTTATTCGAGTAACCATCTGTATTGAAATGGATGAGAACTTTTATATGGCTTGTGATACCTCCATTTCTCCAGAGTTGATCAGTGATTTTGGGCTATCTTTTAGGTTCTTTTTATCCCAACAACGATGAAAAATTCCTGGTGTCTGAGATGATTATGCAGTGTCTATTTTAAATTTTTTGTTCTTAATTCACTTTTCTTTTGAGTGCAATAACAGGAGAGCTATGGATTCAATCTTGAAGTTCTAGGAATAGAAGTATCTGTTACAGTAACATGGATTAGTACATTTTAGAAGCTGCAGATTAACAGTAAACTTTGAACAAAATCATTGCCTTTAGTGCTCAATGGTTCAGAGCATCAATATTAGATATAGGTTTTATTTGCTTTTCTGGTTTGTTTTAGTTACATCCAATTTTTTCTTCCTTCCAACTTATATAAAGATAAAGCATACTTTTTTTTCGTTGTATATTATAGCAGTGGCCTACCCAATTTTGAATAAAACATGGCAATTTTAAGTTGCCCTTACCTTATTTTGCAATTTAATGTAAAGTTACAAGTTGTTAAAAATCTCAAATCAAGTTACAGGTATTTTTCTATGACCTCTTCGTTCCCTCTCAACGTATACTTATTAAAGAGTACAACACGCTCCTTTTACAATCAAAGTATCTAATTAAGCAGTCATAATATAACTCAAATATAGAGCATGCAGAATCATAAGGATCTAATAGCATAACATTAAAGTATTTAGGTAACTGCACTGTTAATAGTGTAACTACCCAAACTAGCAGCCCTTTGCTAATCAAGGCAATGTATACTTGGTGCTAGTGAAGGTAAGCTTGAGAGAGAGTTAAACCCATTGTCACCACAGTTTACCCTCTCAACACTTTGGGTAACTCCAAAACCCAGGGGGAGACCCTAATCAGTGAAAGATACCTGCAATCACCAACAAGACAAATACTTTCCACAAAACCTTTATAGTTATTATCAGTGCTTTATCAGAGTCTAACAATATCAAATATAGACACTAGAATCATATATAAACAGAATTATTCACTTTATCAAATAAAATCACACCTTTTGAAGCAATTTCATGTTTTTGAAAACAATGTCACTCTCTAAGGCAGGCACTCCAAAAAATATGCCCTCAAGGGAAAGAGGACAATTGGACTAGGGCGAAGTTAGAGGATAAGCCAGAAATACAAAACACCCTTCAATTCATGATTTAAGAGGGTTTCATAGATCCCAATGCACTTCTTCAAATGAGGATTTCCTCCAAGGTTTGTGTCAAAAACCCTAGGGCGAAATTTTAGGGTGGGCCAAAAATACTAAATCACTTCTAATTCGCCAATTACAAGGTTTTCATGTATCCCAATGCACTTCCTCATAACAGGACACCCTCTAGGATTTGTGGCGAAAACCCTAGGGCGAATTTTTAGGGTGGACCGAAACAACAAGTTCACGACCACTTTTGGATTTTTTGAATTTATTTAGATTTTTAGTGCTTTTTCCAGCTATGAAATATTTCTATGCATTAAATAAAATGAAAAGACATACAATTTGATAAAAAGAGGATAGTTGAAGGATATGGTATTAGATTCTTGACACCAACCCTAGGGCTATGAGAATTCGAGGCCGATGTCTTTCCTCTTAAGATGGTTTCCACTACTTGCAACTAGGGCAAAGCTAGCAACCATCTATGGTTAGGTAGCAAAACTCTAATTAGGGAAAATAGATAATTCCAAGGCCCAATAGAACTGTGGAGAGCTCCTTGATATGAAGGTCTCCTCATGCAAGTAGACAAAATGTTAGCAAACAAACCCTACCTTAGTCCAAAGCACTTAAGAATGACATTAAACTAGGGTTAGGAGATCGACTTACTAAACATTAATCAAGAAATGAGCAAGGAGATGCACCTCAGGTCACCCTTGAGCACGAGTCATCACAACTATTCTTAGCATCCACTTAACATGTGACAATTAAACCCTAGAAATTCTTTCATTCACTATTCATTCAAGAGAAAAGAACATCCCAAGAGAAGTGCACCTAGCTTCAAATGCTCTCATAAACCAAGAAAAATATAAAAGAATACATAATTTGAATCCATGTCGATGTTTTTACAATGAGTTTAGGATGTCTTATTTATATGAGACTATCCTTAACTTTTTACAATATTGAGCCTACAAGTTTAACGACAAAATATACAAATTTGGGTTAGTTATCCCACAAATTTGGGGACTAAACCACACAATGACTTAAAATAACAATAAAAATGTGATATTGGGCTCCATCAAGTGCATGGTGAGCCAAAAGGAGAGTGCCATGCCCCAACTAACTCCAACAAATGCTTGTCCCTCATCGCCCTCCTTTTTAACCATGCAGGATTCTTTAAGGAATGACATCATTGGTTTGGAGACTAGGAGGGGATTTTTATCAAAACAATAGGTCCAAGTGGGCAAAATAAGTTGTGACATCTCTCACATGTGCTATCATCTTTACAAAGCAATATATAATTGTGGTCATGTGTCATAATGGGTCCACTCCAAGAAGCACCAGACACCAGCTTGAAGCTCAAATGGTTCTACAAGGGACAGTCAACAATGCCACTAAACCAACACTTCCTGGAATGAAAACCAAGAGGACCTGCCATGACCCAATTAGGGTATTTAGTCCCAAAACCAACACTCCATATAATAACTTGGCCTTTACAATAAAAAATGAAACCCCTGTGCATTAGGCACTCCGAGGCGCAACAAATAACACACATTTTGGCAAAAAATATATTCTCTTTAGCCAAGCATCACAATGATCATCCCATGATCTTCATCCTCGGTATTTTCAAACTTAATTTTATATACAAAGGAAAAGTCACATCTTACGTCTGTCGTGTTCTCTTGAGCTCAACCATGATAACATCACCAATATGTCAAACCTCATTAACTGCAAAGAGCCAGGGTTATCATGAGCCTTGCATGCAAACCAATTGAAGTGGACTTCTCTCTAATGATGTCAACATCAAATCCTAGAATTGCAGTCACTGCTATCTAGGAAAATCAAAGGGAGAGAATTTTTGAATGTCTATTTTTTTAAAAAATTTCATGGAATCTGTTGTACTGTTTGAAGCATCTTGCTGCCTAACTGCAACCCAAAACATTTTTCTTCAGTGGGTTATAAATTGTAAGAAACAAAAAGTTTAATAACTTTTTATACGTACAACCACTTTTCACTGTTGTTTACCTCAGGGATGTGTTACCTAACAAATTAGCAGGGCTAGTGTCCAATAGACAAATGTAGGGAATATGTGACCACTGTCACCTCAGTCACACCTCCAACTTCTTAGGAGTGTCGTAACCTCCAAGGGGAGAGCTCTTGAGATGCTCTACAAAACACTTAGGCAAAAAGACTATGTTTTCTATACAATGATGTTAGTGACTAGTGCCTTTCACAAAACAACGTTTAGGAATGAAGAAGACACACTAAGCAAATTAAAGAGCTTGTAGATACCAATATTAAAAGATCATTCATATAGATAGTCAATTCAAGATTCATCCAACTATTAGTAAAGACATTCAATAGTGAATTCAACAATAGGTTTATGCTAGCAATGGATATCCAAGTAAATATTCAACAATATAATTGTTAACCATCAAACATAAATCAAGAGTGTAAGTATTGTAATAGCAACCTTATGACAATATTTATAGCAACATTTATCAAGCCAAAAAATGTAGTTGAACAACTTAATCAAACTACTTCAACTTAAACCTTCAACCTCCAACAATATTACCAGTTAACCAATGTCTGAAATGTGTCCTTATGGTGTGCATACACCATATAGATCAGTATTTAGTATAGGCAATTCATGTGGTTTCAAATATTTGTTTGACCTCTTTTCAACAGCAGTAGATATTCAATCACTTTCCAATGACAAATAAGATGGTTGATATAATAATAGCAACAATGTACAGTATACAATCCTCTTTATGACAATTTTATAGCAGCACTTAAGAAGCCAGAGAAGATATGCTAAACAAGGGTTTTGTGCACTTACTATAGATAAAACGATTTCAACTTTAAAGTATTCATCTAGCAATGTATTCAAAGTCTGATACATATATGCAAGCAGAGTTATGCTTTAGAATTATATGAAGAAATTAATATATGTTTTTAGACCTTTATTTTATCTCTCTCTAACAGTAGTAAACATCCACTTTGATTGATATTTGATGTGTTTTGTGCTGATATTTTGTTACAGGTGATTGGACTATCAAATAGAGATAGTTTGCAACTTTTTGTAGACTTGGAACCACAACAAAAGAACCTTGCCAAGAGGTTGTGACAGTCCTGCTAAAGAGAGGGCCGAGGCAAGAAAGGAGGAAGGGAGGTCGTGAGGGTCTAGAGGAGAAGGGAGCAACTAGGTTTTAGAGCTGTTTTTAGGTTAATTTTTTGGTTTTTTAGGGTGTTTGGATTTCTATATTTTTAGGGCTTCCTAAAATTTCTCCCTAAGTTTTTTAGGGATGAAGAAGGCAGACTGAATTTGTAGGAGTGAGTGCCAAAATTTTAGGAAGGCTAAAAATTTGTTTTTTTTATAAATTTTTTAGGGTTTTTGACATAAAAATGCAGACTTAATTAAAAGACCTAATTTGGTATTGAATCTAATATTTACACATATACAAGCAAGAGTAAATTGGTAAAAAAATGATAACTTAGGATTTTTATGGATGAGACCCTTAAACCCTAGCCCTACAGGAAGGTGACTAGCCTTCCTCTTGGAGCAAATTCTCTTTGTCTACTAAATTACGGCTTCTTATAACAACCTCCGGGGTTCATTGTAAGAGCCTAATCTAGGGAAAAATTGGAGATCCAAGGTTAAACTTGGGAAAACCTCCTCTAGGGAGCGTTTTCCACCATGCAAAGAGGATATAATGTAGAGAAAGGCCCTATTAAAGAAAATGCAACCTTAGGACCACCATTCAATTATTCAAGAAGCAAGAAATTCACCTACCTTTTACCAAGCAAGGCTAAATAGACTAGACTTACTTGAGCATGTGCTCTTCCAACAATTCTAGCATCCACCAAGCATGACCAAACCAAAGACATCCAATTTTGTATCCACAAGAGCAAATAAATCTTACTCCAAGAGGTGCACATCACTGCACAAGAGCTATCTAGGGTAAACAAGTAACATAATTGAATTTTATCCCATGTGTTATGATTTACAAATGAAGTGGGGAGGTTTATTTATATGTTTCTCAACTCACTTTACAAAAATAACCAGGCCGACAGGACAAATAAATGTCAATGTAAAAATATAACATGAAATAATATAAAATAATCTAAAGGTGGCCTATAGTAGGCTTAAAGTAGGGGGGTATTCCCCCCCTAGGTGCCAAAAAACTACTAAAAATGACTAAAATTGAGCAGAAAGCTTCACTCCGAGAGGTGGAGTGAGCAGGGGGGATCGTCATGCCCCATCTAACCCAAATAATGCTAAAAATCCCTCAACGCCCCCCCTCAAATAGCCTGTGGGCCTGGTGACCAAAGGTGACGTCATTAAGGAAACTAGCCCAAGGAAGGAGGGCGCTCTGCTGGAAAGGGACCATGATGGGTGCATAAGGTGACCGAAAGGGGAGGCAAGAGCCTCAAAGCTGGAAAAATGTCACCGGTGTATAAAACAAGTAGGGGGTCATGTGACCCAGTGACCCACCCCTAGGATCCCCAAACACCAACCTCGGGGCTACAAGCCCTAGAACGAGGCAGTCAACAATGCCACTAATCCATAATACTCCTAAAGGAAGGGCCAAAGGATCTGGCCATAACCACCTGTCATAAGGTATTGGTAGCACCCATGGTGGTACTGAAGAAAATAACGACCCCTCTCCTTGGGAAAACATCTGAAGGTGCGCTAGTACTGGTACCACGTAATAGGACGAAAGAAAGTTTGATATTCCACAATCCATGGGGATATTCAAAGGAAGCCATATGCAACATATCTAATGCATATTTCGGTATTGACTACGAAATGGTTAAAAGAATGCTCGATAAGACAACCTGACATGTCAATGGTAGCATTCTTTATAGTATTCAGTACACATTGCTCCACACTTTCAGAAAGGAAATGTAAATAAATCTATGTTGCATTTGCTTCTTTCTATGAACTCTCGATGATTGTTAGTCCTAATTGATAATAGATAAATCTAAGGGTTGTCTCAATTTCTCTCCCTGAGATTCCCTCCCAAGTTGAACAAAATATACAATTCCTTGGCATGTTTTTCCACATCCAACAAAACACATAATTCATAAACACAAAAGCCAAGCCATGAGATACACTCATAAAATTAGGCTTCATCTGACAGCTTGGGTATTCGAGTAGTATTTATTTTAAATTGAGTTTTTGAGTTCTATTTAAATATCAAGGGTCTTGAATAAAGAAATGTCTGAGCAAACCAAGAGCAATTGTTTTTTATTTATTTATTTAAATTTGTGTATCACATTCCTCTACTTTACTTTCCTTGGATTCGTACTTGGTTGATAACATTGAAATCCATTAACTTGGTTGATAACATTGAAATCCATTAATTTGGAAGTTGGGACATTCTAGCTGCTAGTCTTATGTGGGTGTATCAAATCTAATTGTCAGCAAAAAAATACTATTGGAACATTTAAGGGCCTATGGGGGTAAGAGCTTATGAGTTCAGATTCTAGGTGGTTGTGAAATCAGTTGAATTGTTCAACTAGTTTTTTACATTGGGCATGGATTCTCAAAATGTTCTACATGTTATGATTGCATTGAAAATTTGGAGGAGGAGGTTTGGAAGTTGGATGCCCACATTGTTTAAAGGTTGGGACAAATTTGTATGATAATCTTGGCTAGGATCAAATTTTTAATGATGTTGAAAAGAGGTGTTAGAAGTCCTTAATGGTTGACTACGTTTATGTTTAGGTAAGAGGCAAGTTTCTTTGACTAGGGTTTTTGGAGTAGAATTTGATGAATTGATTGAACCCATGGAGTTGACACAATTGGGGATGGAAACTTTGGCTAGGGTGCATCTCTTGAATGTTTGTTGGATTTACACTTTTGATAATTGTTTTGAGAAACGTTGAAGGTGCTCATTTGCGTTACAATTGGGTTGAGTAAACCATTTACATTATTTATGAAATAGTTTCTATTTTGGTTTTGAAGGTGTTTGATTGCAAAAGTCATTATTTTGGTTTAGGTTTGACATATTTAGAGAATAGACTTAGTGCCAACATAGAGCGAGTTAGTCTAGGGAAGCTATGACAAGGAGCTTTGATGGGTAATGAAGCATGGGTGTCATAACAAGAGGAGAGGAGCAAGGAAAACCTTCCTTTGAGAAAGGAAAGGGTTGATGGGAGATGTTTAGTGTAGTTGTCAAAATATAGCGTTAGATACCACACTACCACATGGAGAAGTATCAAGCTAAGGTGCTTGGACGAGACTTGGAGTCCCCACCCAATTCTTAAGAAACACAAGAAAAATGGAGGGGAAGATAATAAGAGTTTCATACCTTCAACAATATGTAAGAAATCAGGTTTCATAATCCATGTTGTCATCATAAATGCACATTTAGACCCACAAACCCTATTGTTGTTGATACATATGAAGGTATGTTACATGTATTATCTCTCTTACATAAGAAAACATTGCCAAATTTTTGTCTCTTACATGCTAGTAAACTCCTTCAATCATCCACATGTTATAGACTACTATAATTAGTGCATGTGCTTCACTAGTTTGGATCTTCCCTTATTGGATCAATCAATTGCATCTTGTAGTGTTTTAAGATTCATATCTAGTCACACTTTAGAAACCTTCATCCCCAACTCAAAGGAATCTTTAAAATAGACTTGTAAGCAAAGAGAATATTTTTCACTAAGGGCACTTGGGTTATACATGCTAACACTTCCTTAATTTATCTTTTGTCGTGTCTTGTTTTCTTTGGTTATATTGGAGATATTAAATCCTTATTTGTTTTCGGAAGGGAAAAATCAGCATTAGAATAATGCAATCTAGGTTTCTCAAGAGCCCTGAGGATTAGCTCAAGCAGTCATGAGTCAGACGTGAGATCTCTCCCCCCAATGTTGGGGAGATCACGAGTATTAGTCTCTTGATCCCTTCGAGGTTAGGATTCATAATCAAGGCCTACAGTTTACCTCATTTATCATCCATGAATCATGGGGAGGTACTTCAAGGGCTTTCTGCGATGTTATTCCCTGGAAAAAAATCTAGGTTTCTAAATCTTCTTTGCCACTTCTTTCTTCATTTTCTCTTAAGCCCAACCAACTTAATGTATATTAGTTTTAGTTTAGGTCAAATAGTTCACATCTAGCAAAATGTTTTCACCCACATAAGGAGGAAATAAACCCAAATCTATCCCCAATTGTTTGAACACCAAATAAATTGGGTTAATCAATAATACTGCTTCCTGTTCATTGCTTGCATTGAGTTGATGGGTTAGATAGTGTTGATGTATTTGTAACTTCAGAAGATATTCACTTGTATATTGTATGTATTACATTTGTACTTTATTGTATCCCCAACAGAGATGTATTATTCCTCCGGTTGGAAGTGTCGTCATTTGTATTTGCAAGTGTCGCAAGTTACATTGTAAGTGTCATAACTTATATTTGAATGGTTATTAGACCACCCTAGAGGGGTTGGCCCAATGTGGGTTAAAGGGTTATTAGACCACCCTAGTGGGGTCGTCCCAGTGACATGTGGATGGGTTGTTAGGCTTCCTTACGAAGTCGGCCCAGTTAGGGTTAAAGGCAAGTCAAGTCATTGTATAAATAGAGAGTGTGACTCTCTCATTCTATTCACACACTCACTCACTTCGCATTAGTGAGAGAGAGGAGGAGTGCGCACAAGTGGAGGAGGAGAAGCTGCTAGGAGACTATCTATTGTTTTGGGGTTTGATCTTTGTGATCTTTGTATTGGTGCTCATTCTATCTCTGAGGAAGTTGTGGGGTTTTTCACCTTCTTGGTTTTCCCCGGTGAAATGCTTTGTGTCTCTTGTCTATTGTGTTTGACATGATGTACATGTTTTTCTCTCAGTTAAGATCCTAGATCATATCGAATTAAATGATGAAAAACTAACAGATAGGATTCATGTTCTCTATTTTTAGATTTGTCCTTTCTTTCAGATTTTGATGAATACACATAAGAGGAAAGAGGTGAAAAAGACATTGTCTCTTTTCATTTTATTTTTGTTAGTTAATCTGTCATTGCTACAATTCAATCAAATTTCATATTAACTTTGTCTCATAGGTCTATCAATATGTTATCTTGATATTCACATACCATATCACACAAACTTCAGTGTTTTGCTTCCTCCTCAAAATGATATATTTAGGGTTTTAAGGTTAGTGATTTCAATCTCATGCATGAAACGCTTCATGCCTTGCCTATAAGAGTGATTCAATGCCCATGGGGGTTATGACATCATTTATAAATGATTCATTTACCTACAAGATTGTTCTCATTGATTTCACATTCAAGATTGTTTCTAGGGATTTCAAGAACCTTGGAAACACATGCCACTAACTTTGAACAAAGCATGACACAAATCATCATACTTAACATTAAAATAATTCAAGACACTTATAGAATCTATTCATGTTAGTCATATCATAAATAGGCATTGCATTCTCATGTGTTCAGAGAGGTAAGGGGATTGAGTCTTTCCTTGATGATGATCAATTGAAATATTGATTCATGTCACAATTCAATCTTTAATAGAGATAAACATCTCCTTTAAACTCTTCAAAACATCCATGGATTATTCCAAATTCATGCATATGCACAACAATCACAATTGCCTAGGTAAGGGTGATTTGAACAAGCCTTTTTCAATAAGGTTAACACAAAATTAAAAATGAATTATAACCTACTCCAAATCATCATTTGGTATCATGAACTCATTCAACATGTGTATCATAACCTTCCCTAGGCTTATGACCATGTTTTCCCTTCATTCATCTCTTCAAAGATTCCTAAAAAATCATCAAAATAGGCCCAAAAGAGCATCTACAAAACATGCTTGCGCTTGTTATAAGGGATAGGAGTGGCTAGAAGGCCTTGCTTGTGGATGTTGTGAAGCAAAGGGGCGAAGCCTTTTTTTTCCAAGCTCCTCTCCCTCCATTCTAATTTTCCATCCATGAATTGGAATGAATGTGTGGGGGAGGAGTCTTTCCTCCACCCCTTTCTTGGTTCCCCAAAGGTAGGAGGTAGTTACTACAAAATAGGAGCTAGGCACTTTTGGCATAGGATTACTAAGTTATCATATTCATATTTCCCCTTTCAATTAACTAGGTTCTCAAATCAAGTTTAGCATAAACTTTAGGATTAATGAAAATGAGACAATCAAATGAAGGCGGTTTCAGATAGGGTAAAGTATCATCATAAGCCATAGGTCATTCCCCCATTAGAACCCCTTACCTTTCCATTCGGTAGACTCATATCTCCATCGATGTCCTCCCCAATAGTGTCTTGGAACCTTTCATCAACATTAAAATGATTATGTTTGTCAGTGTTCAAAATCACCATGGAAACTATCTCATGGTGTTGAGCAACACATTGTAAATGAAAACATAATTACAATATAAACATGATCGAGTTCAAAGGGTTGAGATTGGGGTATTACAGTTTATACATTTAACAATGAACATGAGTGACATAAATAGCCAAGGAAATGCTCGAACAATGTAGTGAGTTGTTGCACTCACTATTGGAAGGCTATTATGTCCACAATGTCAATTTGCAGGTTTTGCTTTTGACCATGCCATAGGTAAATTTAGAGATAATAGTTTGTTTTTATGTAGAACAATGCAAATCATGGGCCATAAGTATGGTATAAACAAGAAAATAGGAATTTAGAGCGTGCACTAGTACTAGGAAGTTTGAGTAAGTAAACCTCTTAAAGAGAATGCCCTAACACATTAAGGATGCCAGGAGACTGAATGGAGGCCCCTCCACTAACCAAAGGCTCAACTACTACATAAGGCCTAAGATTGGTCCAATTTTCAAGGGGTTGGCTCAAATGGGTTGGCCAAAGACTCTACTAAATCCAAATGTGTGACCAAAGAGGAAAGAAACTAGGGTTTAGGCTAAGGGACCCTCCCAAGGTGTTTTAGAAACATCAAATGAAAGACAAAAGTGATACATCTAGACCGTAGTAAGGGAACTTAAAAAGGGGGACTGTATAACACATGTGAATCATCATTAAGATGAGTTTGAGAACCTCCATATTCTGATAACACAATTTGAGTATAGGTAATCTACAATAAAAGAACTCCACATCGTATCCAAGGGGACATGTGTATAATTAGTACGAAATACAAAAACTATAGTTACAAATCTAAACACTAAAATAAAAATGTGATAATAATAAACTACTTTGAAATAAAACAAAAGTCCAATCTACTTGCAAAAGTAAAGCATTACAAACAAATTACCTACTCTAAATTGTTGTGCAAGTCCTACTTCAATGTAGTTAGGAGAAGAGAGTGTGTCATGATATTTTTGTATTTTAAAGTGGTTTGAAGCAATAATAATTCACACGATTAGAGTAAAGAGATCCTTGCCTGCAAATAGAAAACCAAAATTGAAATGTGTTAGAAAATTAAAATATTTTTGTGAGACTTATGTGTGGATGTTTTTGTATGCCTAAATATGTCTTTAAGGGAATATACAAGACCTTTGAAAGCTTGCAAGAATCCTGGTTATGGGCCTTGATGAAACAAGCTATTTTGATTCTTTTTAAGATATCAATTGAAGTAAAAAAGTAAGACATTGTTTTTTGTTACCAAGCCCTATCAAAATAATAAGTTAAATCCATTGGAGTAAGAAACAACTATCGTGATTCATTGTTTTAGAAATTAGCTACTGCATTTGTTTATTTCAAAATAAAGTAGATTTCATGTTCAAAACAAAGGAAACTTCTAAATGCAGGATGGTGTAGTAAAGTTTAGCCATAACATTGCTTTGGATCTCTTAATACTTTGCGATGCAACAAAGCTAAAAATCTAACTAAATTACTAAAATAAAACAATAATTGATTTTTTTGACATAAAAGATTCATTTGACTATTAATAAAATAATGCGTAGAGAATTTATAGGAAAAAGATGCAAGGCACACATGCAATCTCCACAAGAACTAGCAGATTCTAAGCAAAACTAAGAAATCAAGATGGCTTATGCAAAACACTTAATGAAAGCTTCAAAATAAATAAAGGTGTAACAAAACAATAATCATAGGGCATTGTGCCCAAAAATAAAAACTAAAAAAACAAGCAAACATTGGATGAGGGTTGATCATAGTCATTTGGTAGCTCACAAGGAATAATTGACAAAGCATTGGAGATCATACATTACTCCTAGTCATCATTTGTTCGCTTTGGGGGGATTTGGAGCCTTAGGAATACCCAATTTTAGAGTAGAGAATTTGTTGTTATGCACTAGGGGAGGAGTTCAACTATGCCTATATTCTTGCCTCTCACGAACCCATTTTCCAGCCTTGTGGTGCAATCTACTATTTCCATAATGAGAATGTGTTAATAAGGATCGAGAGGGTCCACATGTATCCTTGCTCATGTTGCAAAGGGCCTCGCCCCAAAACACTAATAGTTGTTTTGAATGTATTATTTCCATATGAATTTTCTACACTTGCACCATAGGCCTACATAAATTAGTCATGATACACACATTGGGTAATGTGGCAGAAATATTCAAGCCACCGGGTGTGTCTTTGGGGGAATTCATGAGTCAAGTGATGTCACCTGATACTTGACTCCTCCGTTTAGGACAACTCCTAGCGAAGCCAAGGGGGTGGTCCCTAAGAAAATAAAACTATGGCCTTTAAGCTAAGTTACGTGAATGAAATTAATTCTAGGAGTTTGAATTGATTACTGAAATAAGAGAGAGAACAACCATACATTTAAAATAGCAGTAGATAATACGATTCAACCATGACACATAGATTGACTTAAATGACATATATGATTGTGAGGTAGACCAATCCTGAAAAGTAAATACACTGCTACTAAAGGGAAATTTTGTGTAATGCTTCTTGGTCAATTTTAATTATTATGGATTATTATGGATGAGTTGATTAGAGTGGGTTTTCTATTAGTTTGGCCCACTGTCTCCATGAAATGAGTGGAATAGCAACTATACCTAGTGTCCAATGGGGCAAGGCATAACCTACTTAAATTAGCCCCCTAACTTTGTTGCAAGTCCTAAGCGACCTCCCTAGTTCTTAGAAATAAGCTTTAGGTGGATTGTCCTATTATGAATAGTCAACCTAATTCCTTTTTGATTGTCCCACCGATCTAAGCCAAAGTCTTGCAGTGTTCACAAGAGCACACAGGGAATTTGAGTCTAATTCGTTACAAGAAAAACAAATAAAATTTGATGCAATTGATCTAAGGACTGAGAATCTCTTTTCACTTACTTGAGCAATCTCTTTCAGTATACTTCAGGAATACACAGTTAGATCTTCATTACTCTTAAATAAAAAAGAAGTATTGAAATAAACTAACTAAGCTAAACTAAAGAAAGAAAAGCAACTAATCTAACAATAACGCTACAAAATGAGACGACGCGGATCCCCTAGGGGAAATGGGGTGTAGGCACTGGGTAGTCCACTTGCTTTTATTATTTATTTTTACAAAATTATAGGTGGATTCCTTTGGTCCTTTTGAATAAGGAACCAAAGGCTTACAAGGTTTATAGAATTGAATTCAAGGAAAATTGGGTGCTCTCGGGGTCCCAGATGGCCTAAATATTGCAATTTTCAGCAGCACCTCCTCCTACCTATTTGTCAAAAGTGAAAAAAGCTGCCTATTATGCACCAAATGTGCCAGATATGAAGTTAAAAGCATGAAAAATTTAAGTACTGAAAAATGGAAAATAAGCACAAGTACTTAAACAAAACTAGATCTACTTTGAAAGTATTGCTTTACATATCTAGATCTAGTTGCATGCTTAAACAAATCAACCTTTAGAGATTCGTTTAAATAAACTAATTTACTCAAGAATGTGAATAACTGTAACCAAATAAATTTTAGTAAGAAATGAAGGAGAGAGAGATAGAAAGAATTTTAGAAGCCTGTGAACTTTTGGGCTGCGGAGTTTGCTGGTGGAAAGCAGAGGGACTATGCTCTTCGGAAGTGCTTGACAGTTGGATGAGTTAAACAATATCAACCATCACTTCAATCTACATACTTTCCTCAACTTATAAATTATTGCACAAAGAAATGGTTAAAAAGCAAGGGTGTTAACTACAAAAGAAACCTGGAAAACATGTATTTAAGCAAAAATCACATGTACTTATAGGAGATCTAATGTAACTAAGGAATAAGGAATAACCAAACAAGAAATACCTTACCCTACTAAGAGATATATCCCCTTGTAGGCCCACAACAAACCAAACAAGTACAACAAATATAAGCAAATACTGATTACCTCATAAGCTATGTAATGCTCATCCACACATAATGATTCCTAACACCACAGGTTTGCCTCCAAATCCTTCTATTATTTCAACAAATATTAAAAATTAGAAGAGAAATAATTCAACAGCCTTTCGGTCCTCTGACCATGAAGAAATGAGGGGCAAATTCCTACTTAAATTTGAAAAATAGAGAGGGGGACGCACTTACTTGACTGGTAGATGAGTGGGAAATCTCACGAGTTAACTAAGGGATTGAGAGTGAGTTTTACACACGAGGAGCGTGACACCTATCAATAGGTTCTCCCTTCCTTATGGGGATTTCCACCCATCTAATCATCATGTGCCAACTAAACAAATGCACCCCTCTTTGAAGGGAGTGCGCCCCCTCTACTTGGAGCTAAATCGCCCTTGATGGGATTTGATGCCAATCACTCAGATTTAGAATTAATCATCCTATAATATGATCCTTAGTTCAACTGAAACATGTATGGGACAAATCTCCTTTGATTGTAGGATTTGTTTTTTCTCCATATATTATATTTTTTGATTTTTTATTCACTTTTTTGCCTTTTTCGAGGGAAAGTTAATTTAAGTGATAAATAATCACTCAAATGATTCTCAAAGTAGGTTTAGGGGTAAATTGGGTGCTCTGGGTTATAAAATGAGAACCCCCATGGAAAATTCCACCTCCTAACCACATTTTATGACTTTTTTGATTTTTAGAATTAAAACATTAAAAACGCACCCGTTTTATGGGAATTTTTTTTTATCTACAGAAAATTAAAATAAACCTAGGGGGACCTAGTGCATGTTCATAAGACTAAAAAATGTTGACTAGCATGGTAATATACATATACTTTAATAACCTCCTAAGGCCAAACCACCAAGGCGAATACTTGAGCTTTGGAGGTTTGAGTGACAAACTTAGAAATTATGAGTTGCTGAAAAGCAACAAATAATTACCATGGAAAAACCACTATGGATTAAACCATTGATGACTAAGTCCTAGGAAATCCAAGTGTCTTACAAAAATTCATCATGCTATGTCAACTTATTACAATTCCCTGTGGGGTATGAACATGCAAAAATTTGAAAAAGGGCCAAAAGTGGCTTGCCAGACTTCTGATCATTGATGATGAACAAGGGACTTGTTCAAACTTCAGCGGCTCACTGAGAAATTCAACTAATTACAACTTAGGTGATAACAAGTCCACTGTCATACCACAAGAATGATTGTGATGGCTCTTCATATTTAAGTAAGACTTCATTATGTTTCTTCCATAAAAGGTGAAACACTTCAACTTGAACAAGCATCCAAGTAGAATGAAACTCTTTGGTTGAAGGAAAACAATATCTTGATATGATTATCTCTATGAAATGAGAACAAAGAGACTCTGCCTAGTCCCAAGTAAACTTGGCTAAGGGACAAATCTAGAACAAGTCCGTAGGGTTTTGACTTGCTTGCAATAGGGGCATCATAGGCTTTAAACTCCTAGTTCTGTTACTATTTTATCTATAGGTAGCCCCCCCATAATCTATGACTATAAAAAATATTCTTTATCTCTATTGTTAGCTTTAAGAGGTGTTACATTGAAACACGATAGGTTTTTTGCTTGGAGTTGACTTGCCACAATTTGTTCAAACAACCCTCAAAGAAAGGCTTAAAACAAAACCACGTGTATTCAAGACTAGGGTTGTATTTGGTGAATGTCATAGAGAAATATCAGTTATATTCTTGTCACTAGGCATAATATGAGAAACTTAATTTTTTTCCACCAAACCTTATAAAAATTAGCATTTGAAGTCATTAAAGGTGATCATTTCCTTATTGAATCATTGCTTTGAAATTTAATGGTTTGTTTTGAATGAACACACATTGATGATCAAGGCAACAATTCAACCTCTCTAAGTGATTGTTAGTATGCATATTCATCAAAATATGTCAATGTTACTTTGACAGTGAAACAAAATGACATCTAAAATTGAAATAGCTTCGGGCGATGTGACCTGGGATAGAGGAATCCCACCTCCAACGACGGTGATACCTCCTAGCTACTGTCGAATTGGGAAACCGACCCCCGACAACGGTGACAACTAGATGGCTCCCAAACTCCGACGACGACAACCCCTTATGGCTACCGACAAACTGGGTGCCACCTCCCATGCACGTAGTATTGAACGTTGCATTGAATTCCACCACCAACCCAACAAACAACCAAGCAATTACTTTGGAACCTAATTCTTCCGCTTCCGCTTAAATTCAAACGCATCTTGCATCCCCTAGAGAATTTCATTTTTTTTCGAATTTCGTCAAATCCTTTGGAGCTTTCTATTTGGTTGAAGCTTTCCACCATGATTTTTGGACAGGGCTGAGAGGTAAGGAAGAGGAACGTAGGCATAGTTTGATTGCGGGTTAGTTTATTTCCGTTTCTTGCTCCCATGTGTTCGATCTTCTGATTGCTTTGCACCTCCCCTGTCCTCCAATCATTCCGATCACAAGACACGATTTTCTCCTTTTCAATAGTATTGAAAGGGCTGTGTCTATTCATTCAGGTAAGGATTCATTCAATTCAAGCACTCTTCTGTTCTTAACTTGGATTTCTTCCAGTTTTCTTGGAGGATTTACTTGTTGGAACATTCTATCCATCTAGACCTTGGTCATACATTAGTCATGCAATCCATGCATGAATAATTGGGTCTCCTAGCACATGGACTATGTTGTTGACCTCCTAGTGCTTAATTTTTGTCATTATTGGCCACCTTATCCACTCAAAGCACATTATCTCTATCATTTAGGATCTGATGTGCCCTCATGCATGATTTTAGGAGTTAATTGAGTCAGTTCCTTGATTTAAGGCGCCGTGTCCCCAGTCTCACCTAGTTAACTGATTCTTCTACCTAGATTCATTGAGTTTGAGTGTAGTTGAGCCTCTTTGACCACTACAAGTCACCTCATGCGCCTCCTTGAATTATTCTCCCCCAATTTCTAGCCTAGTGCTTCCCTCATGCACCAACCACCTTCAGTTAACTGACCTTCCATCACGAGTTGCCACTAGTTCTTGTTTGGAGATGGATTCAATGCTAACTAAGCTTTTCTCTTTAGGGGAATTTGAATTCCATCAGAGGCTCATGAATTCTCTTGCATGTATTATTATTTTAATTCCCACATCTTGTGGATGAATAATAATGAAAAGTTTTTACACTCAGAACTCTCTTTTCTCTGTGATTTTCTTCTCTATTTTTTTGTAGATCTGTGTAAAACTTATGAGGTTAGTTTTGCTGCTGGAGATCCACCTGTGTGATAATTTTTACATTACTCTCTTACTAGTATCTCATGCTATCTCAATTTTTCTTTGAGACTTCACCTTTCTCCCTTCGCAAATATCGTGCTATCCATCCTAAAAACCCTTATATGTTGATGAATTTACCAATTAAATAACAAATTTATACTCTAAAAATACACTTTTCTTGAATTTGAATGAGAAATCTAACCCTTAGATTCGGTAAGCCCAGAAATAGTTTGAAGCAATCAATTCCATTCTTGTTTTTTAATTGTAACTTATCCAACAATATTTTCACAGCTTGAGATTTCATAGCCAACTCAATGCTAAGAAGCACAATTCTTCGTCTCACCCAATTCTTGATTTCATCTACTCGTTAGACATACTTGGAATGAAGTTCAATAGGAGCTATATAATCATTTATGCATGATGATGCTGAGTTTAAAAATCCTCTATAGTTAGTCTTAGGTATTTTGAGGAAAAAGTTGTTTATGCGGAGAACTTGTAGGAGAGCTAAAACCTTTACTTGGTTCTTTGTTGCGATGCCTAAAATCCAATAGAACTGGATACTGACATTTCCCCTTTGGGAGAATATTACCCCTCCCAGACCTGTCGCCCCTCTTACCTACTTATAATTTTCTTATTCATTGTTAAGATATTTTTTTAAGATGTCTATTTTCCAATTAAAACTTGTTGTTGTTCATTTAACTAGGTCCTTGACAACATAGAGAAAAGTGATTATTTAGACAGAATGGTGCAAAAATAGACACTGTGCATTGAAGTGTCATGTTATCCGAACCCACGTCAAGCGATTATTACATATGTCCTTCACAACTAAGTAGTAAACCACGTCTTTCAAAATAAGAGAGTTGATTCTAGAAGGACTACAAATAATGAAGCACACTATATTGCGCTTGTTGAAGGGCTCAAGGCAACAAAAAATACGGTGCCAATAATACTGTAGCTGCTCCCAACGCTGAATTAATATCTAACTAGATGAAATGGATTTATAAAGTTTAAAAAGATAATTTGAGACCTATTCATAGAGAGGCAAAAATGATTTCTAATGAATTTCAGTGTTTTACCATAGATTACCATGCAGAGGTGAAGAGAATGTCTACTGATATAGTGTCAAGAGCCTTGCCAACTATAAGTGGGGGTGTCCAAGATGACTCATCATCAACATCTATTCCAACAAGATTCATGGATGGAAATCAATATATATCTCCAATTTGTGGATGTTTTTCTTCTTATGATTGTTGTAATGTATCTCATGTCACGGTTTTATCACGGCTCTTACTAAGTGGGGTCTTTTGTATGGATGAAAAATTGAACAACGCTTTGTATGATTTGAGTCTTATGTACTTTCAGTTGGAAATGTTACTTTTGTTTCTTTCAATTGGAAAAGTTAATGATAAGTATCTTGCCATTTCTGTCTATGTAATATTATGAGCTTATCTATGTTTATAATAACTCAAAATGTATGAATGTATTCTCATTTATAAGAGATGGAAATTATGGAGCATGATTTCTTTGGCTTAGGGGAGGGGTATCTATTCCACCAAAATTTCTCAAGGATTTGCACCTAGTCTCATTGACCTCATTCATTTGAAATTTGCACCACATTGATAAGACAAACCATAGCTAAAATGGTGCCTAGTGGACAACTTAACATTGTCAACCTCAACAATGAAACAATGACATGTTGGATTAGCTAGATCCCATATTTTTCGGTAGACATGTTGCAAATTCAATTGATACACACATTCATTCATAAACCAATAATACAAGAATGGAATCAACTTATGACAAGAAAAGCTCTACAAATAAGGTTTGTTCTCTATTCTCTTTTGATAGTCAATTTCTCTGAAAGTGCCAAAGATAAAGACATTGAGATTAAGGAAAAAGGACCCAATGAATTGAGATCAAACCATCAAAATGAGAATCTTTCAAGACCGATTTGGAATAGTTTGCGAAGACCTTGTGGAGTAAAAATTTATTGTGATGGAAATAACAAGCTAGCATCAACACCAAGAAGTCCACCCTCGAACTTTAATAAAAGTGCTCCAAGTCTTCTATAGGGTCTCTTCACCACAAATCCTAAATCCTTCTCTTACAGGGATCAAACCCTAACACTTCAAGTCTTCTCTAGGAGTTAACTCACAAACCCTAGCATCTTCCTTCCCTACATAAATACAAGTACACAGACTCAGAAATAAATGAATTGGAAGTAATTGCTTCTAGAATTATGCACAATAAAATTTTTCTATGGCCATACTCTCTTCATACAAGATCAAAGTTATAGTTCATCAACATTTAGAATGGGGAACCAATAAGAGAGAACATTGTATCATGTACATTTTATCGAAACCATTTAAAAGTTGGCATGCCCATCTATAAACCAATATTTGTTGCAAATTGAAAAAAAAAATTGGGAAGTTAAAACATATTTGAAAATACTATACATATTAATGGCTTGATTTTGATAGATGAAAAATACCATCACATATCAATGTAGTTGATATGTAGGTTCATACATATGGCTTCACCAAAAATGCAATTTTTTGGTGTATTTACATGCATGGCATGAGAGCTGGATGTAAATGTCATTGGTTGGATTTTTTCGTCCCGTGGAATTATGTTGCTTCATTTTTTCAAGTTAATGTTATGTGGAATATGTTGCTCAAATTTTCCAAGTTAATGTCATGACAAGGAGGTCCTTCTCTAAGTTGGTGGCTTCCTCAATTTATTTTCAACAATTTATGACACCACTTGTGAATTCATCATATAAATAAAAGTGCTGTGGAGATTTCATCCATTTCTTACTACATTGATGGAAGCCCCTCCCCTTTAATTTTTTTTTGCTTTGTTTTGGATTCTTAGTTTTTATTCAGTACTTAGATTTTGCTTGCAAAATCCAATCTTACTACATTGATGGGAGCCCCTCCCTTTAATTTTGTTTTGCTTTGTTTTGGATTCTTAGTTTTTATTCCGTACTCAGATTTTGCTTGAGAAATCCAATGTCCAAGGGTTAGATATGATCCCGATGCTTTCCAAGATCAAGGTCATTTTTATTTTATCTTTCTGATGCAAAAAAATGTCTTTCTAACATTTTAAATCATCTTTCCGACATACCCTCCCCGATATTTTCTTTCTGCAGTAACAGACTCGTGTTTAGATCAGAAACTTTGAAGTCTTATCAGTTATTCTGCGGCTTTAGATCGGTAAGTTTTTCTGCTTATTTTGGGTTTAATTTGTTTTATTCTGAAATGGCACGGTTTGAAATTTTTGTTTACGCCATTGTTTCTTGTGGCAAATACTGCAAATTTTCAAAGTGATCTCATGGCTCCAAGGACCAAAGCAAAAACTGCGACTTCCACGGATGCCAAAAACCCAAAAGACCCAAATACAGGGATATTCACTTATACGGATTGCAAAAATGGAGACCCACAGTGCATGGGATGGTCGGCCATTTACAGTTTTTTAGTAATGGGGATTTCTCACGGCATGGAGCTGATGCTGAAGTTTTTCAGAAGATCCAAAGTTCGAATCTCCACGCTATTGCTGCACGTCCTGCGATCATGCCATATATGGGCCTGGTGAGATGGTTGATAGCATTTGCAGATGTACCCACGTCTTCTTTTCAGGACGTGAACCAAGCAGTGATTGCTTATTTCAAACCAGATACCATTGCTCGAATGTATGCTCTGGAATCCCCACAGACTCTGTTGTCTTCGACGTTTGCTGTTGAATACGAAAAGAATTTTGAGCTTACATTACTTGTTAAGAGCCGGTGGTTTGATGAGGATAGCTTCCGGCTTAAACCAAACAAGGATTATCCCTTAAAGGATCTCAAAGAACTGATCAAACTACTGGGTTCCATGCTATGCGGGTTCTATGGATTTGAAAATTGCACAGAATTTAAGCGGATCCTTTGGTACATCATATTATCACTCATGGTCAAGTTTTCAACTGGGATCAAATTTTCTCACACAACGTAAAGACTGCCATTTGGTCAACACAGAAAACTCCAACAATTAAAAAATCTAAATTATGTTTCTCAGCTTACTTATTTGACATTGTATGTTCTTCTTTCAAGTTTCGTATGATGAATTGGCATTGGACTGTGCAATCTCCCACAATACACATTTATTTTTCTACTTTGTGGGAAGAAAATTATAAGCCCCACATATATGATATTTGTGGGGAACTTTGTCAGTCCTGTATATATCACGATTCACAAAGACGATACCCCTAGGCTATCAGAAGATGCTAGGCAGATGGTAGCTGTCATGGGTGATTGGTACTTTGGAGAATATTTTACCTACATCAGGATATGGGTTCACAACTCTTTTCATCTTCTTCCCAGAATTGTGCCCGATAGGATGATATTAGAATAGGTAGGTTTCCAGACTGCAGTGGATGGTGTTCATGATAGATGTACTTCCCTAAAAATAAAGTCTTGGCATAAACTCCCTCTCTATTTGGGACATTTAAGTATTCAAAATGCCCCTCATACTTATTTGTTGGTTAGCAGGTTACACGAGTTGAAGTTAGGAAAGGGTGTTAAATGGATGCATGATCTTTTACATTTTGTGCAAAGTCATTATTCAACAACTCAACTTAAGTGCACATATATCCATGACACTGATCCAAATGACTTTATCTACCAGGGTGTGATGAATTTTGAAGAAGTATTAGCTAAAATAACTAACCCCGCTGAAAGAAATCGCATTCATGAAGAACACAAATCTTAGAGGATTCATGTATTGGAAGCAAGAGAAATAGCTTTTTCCATGGAAGCAGATGAAAATAAATCACATAGGAAGCATTGAACAAAGATTTGGTTGTAAGCATTGGGAAAGCTAAGAATCTAGCACAATAGTCAACTGAGCACTCACAACAAACTACTTCCAATCCTTTGACTCCTATTCAAATTTTTTTAAACCTTATACAGTAAGAAGAATCTATGAAAGTAAGTTTTCTAATGATCCTCAACCTTCTATTCTTTATAGTTCGAGTTCACAACATATTTCAAATTTGGTTAGCAAATATGCCAAGCACAATAGTCAACTGAGCAATCACAACAAACTACTTCCAATCCTTTGACTCCTATTCAAATTTTTTTAAACCTTATACAGTAAGAAGAATCTATGAAAGTAAGTTTTCTAATGATCCTCAACCTTCTATTCTTTATAGTTCGAGTTCACAACATATTTCAAATTTGGTTAGCAAATATGCCAAGCCCTTAGCTCCCCCCTGCGACTATTTCTGTTCCTTCTAAGTTTACTGTGCAAGTCATTGATTTGGACTTAGAGAAACCCGAGGAAGTATTCTACTCTATGCAAGTCATACAGGAGAATGCTGATCCCTTACCCTTTCCCACTTCAACGGCCCCTTCCATCAAAATAACTGCATCTTCTCATAATACTTCTTCTATAACCAGTGGTCACACATCCCTCATAATACTTCTTCTATAACCAGTGGTCACACATCCCAAGAAGCAGATAATAAATCCACTGAACAATCCATCAATCCTCTACCTAATTCTCCCATGGATTCCTTGTATGATTTCTCATCTATTGAAAATCCACCATTGTCGCCTTTAGTTGAAAACATGTTTACACAAACCTAGGTCATTCTTCCTACTGCACATAATCCACTGGTTGAACAATTAGCTAAACCAATGGAAGTGGATACTCCCCCTTTGGTAAAGGATGGTGAAGGTCTTATTGTTGAGGTTCAGAATGCTCCATCTTCTAATCTTACTTCTCAGTTGTAACCTCTTCCACAACTTTCCTCTGTTTCTCAAGTAACTCAAACTGTCATTAACGCTGTTGGAGTTCCTTATGAAGGAGAAATGGATGCACCTATAGGGCCAATGGCTCTAATTTCTACAGTTGATGCAATGATAGAAAATTCTGAGGAAACTGTTGATTTTGGGGAATATGCCGTTGTTAGTCTTGGTGATTACTTATTTAGTAAGAAGCAAAAGGTAGTCATGAAGAAGAAAAGAGCTAGAGAAGATGGTGTTTCTAGTGGTCTCCAAACTGTTGATTTTGGGGAATATGCCGTTGTTAGTCTTGGTGATTACTTATTTAGTAAGAAGCAAAAGGTAGTCATGAAGAAGAAAAGAGCTAGAGAAGATGGTGTTTCTAGTGGTCCCCTGATCACCAGATTGTATGGAGACAACCAATTATGGATATACAAAAGGAGGCTTCAGAGACTGCAACTGCTAAGGGGGATTTTGCTGGAGAAAAGTATTATACTATCACCACCTTGAATAAAATGATGGATGATAAGAAAGCCAAAGTTGCTATGCTGGAGGCGGAATAAATGTCCCTTTATTCTGATTTTGCTACACAGGTAGAGGACATAAGAAATCAGCATTAGAAAGAAATAAAATATTTGCATAGGAATCTTGACAAAGTCTTGGAACAAAAGAGGGAAGTAGATAAAAATGTGATGGAGAATGGAATTGAAATCCGAGACTTGAAACAAATGTTCCAACAATTGAAGACACAATCTCCTTCTGATTCATCTTTCAAGCTTTCTTTAGATGAGTTTATAACAGAGGTCCTTGCTATTAACGATGAGTTCAGGAATTCTCAAAAGACTTTTCTTTTGGGGCTTAATGATATCTAAGATTATTTCTGTTTATTTGAGCATTTATTGGATTAATTGAATGAACACTTGGAAGATAAGAAGGCAGTTGATAATGATTTTGTGCAACTAGCAGATTGGAAATCTTATATTAGGAATGCCCTTGAAACCATTGCTCGGCTGGATTCCATGATGTTAAAGCGAGTTAAAGTTTGATTGAAATATTGGGGCATAGTGTGTGATGATACGTCCAATCTAATCCAGAAAGGTAAGAAGATATGGGGTAATCTGTAGGAGCAGACAAACAATTTGATGTAGAACATGAGTATACTAGTTTTTGTGGAGTTAATTGATTCAATACCTACAAAGTTAAAATTTGCTGATGTGGACCAACTGTGGGACGAATCAAAATATTATATCAGAGCTCTTACCCACGTCCATCTTCCTGCTTTGAGGTTGTTTATTTCATCTCCGATATCCCTTAAGGTTCCTTTGGAAAATATCCTGAATTCATGGAGGAAGATTAGACAAAAGTAGATCCGATCCTACATCTGTAGAGCGCAACTTCAACTGGAACATGCATTGTATAAGGATATATATGAGATGCTGGATGCATGATATTGTTTTGAAGTGGAAATACTTTGTCACCAACTCTGACCATTGTAGTTAATTGGTCCTAGGTCTTAGGATATTTGGTACTTCTTTTGCAGATCTAGTTTACTCACCATGTAATATTTATTTTGTCATTGATGTAAGAGGGGGGATGCCATATATTGGACAACACTATACGCAGATATGTTGTGTGTATGATACTTGTTTCTTTTATTAGTTTCTTGATGACACTCTGTAATATTTTTGGAGCAAGTTAATGGAATCTGAGGATCTGCTGCAATCTTGGTGTCAGACTTATGAGCAAACAATTGAATATGTTTTGTGTTTTATTCATGCTTTCTTTCTAATTTTCTTAAGTTTAATTTTGCAATGTACCTGTAGAATATATTGACTATCATCTTAGATTCACATGACATTGATTATATCTAGTCTTTAAGTGTCTTAATTTATTGCATAATTAATCTAGTTGCATTGTAATGAATCAGATTAACATATTTGCTCATATACTATTGATTACATACTCATAGGTTTGTCTAACTATTTAGATCTTATTTTACATTGATTTCATAACCAATTTGGTAGAATAATTAGCAATTATGGAATATGTTTTGGGATCTTTAAATTTGCTCAATTAGTCTCTGAAGATTAATAGCTACAAAGGGTGCCACACTAACCTCTTATGGTTCCACTTCACGATACATAGTATATGTGAAGAGATTTTTTATTGTACCTAGGGTGGATAATATGGAGTACCCAAGGGGATAATTATTGTAATTTTTTTATAATAACATAATAGATTCACTTTGTAATGGCGAGTAATAAATAGGGGAACTAGGTAGTTAGAGGAAATAATATAGTAAAAATGGGTAGTTGGTGTAGACCCCTTGGAATGCTTATAAGAAAGTATAAATACACATGAGTATCATTGTACTGAGACAGGTTGGATGTTGGATGTAATGTTTTCTACTTAGCATGGATTGTGTAGTTATTCCTTCTATAATGAATAATTAATGTGGTTACCCTACCTTAAGGTTCTTCTCTACTCTACATTATTGTGTTCACTATTTTGGTTGTCTATTGTGTGAATCTATTGTTCTATTCGCAAGTAATTTATATTTCTGTTCGAGTGTTAGATTAGGGTAGCTTATATTTAACAATTTCTTGTTGATTTGGATTTTACATACTTTAGAAATAATCCATGACTAAGCCTCCCTTTAAGGAGCATAACCAATTTGCGGAATGATTTTTGAGCATGCATTCTGAGGCTTGGGATTTGGAGTTTTAGATAGAATGAAATGCTCCTCCATGTAATTACTCGACCAATGTGCCTTGGATGTGCTTGGAATAGGTAGACACATGCCAACACGTAATGAGCATACTCCATACCCCTAACAAACTGCTTCGTGCAACTACTCAAGTAGGGAATCATCCTAGTCCATCGTAACTCACAAGTACCAAAAAATAGTTGAATATGCATATAAGACAAACTTGTAAAGGGAATGCAAATTGTGGGGTTTTCATCAAGTAGTTCATGATGACTCATGGGATTTAATGAGGAATGCAAATACAATATCTTTTAGTGGTGTTAAAATATTTAGGTTAGCTTATTAAGTAAAAATCACCTTAATAAGATAATGTAACACTCTGTTTTTGACCCCAGAATGTAATTATGTAAACATGGATGATATGGCTACAATCCCAACATGAACGATGTAATTATGTACTTTTTATATTTAATATAATACACGACTATTGCAACCCAAGAAAGACAAAGAAGAGATGGGGGCCTATCCTTCCACAAAGGGGAGAGTGATCATCCTAAACCTAGAATTGGAGGGGGGGGAGATGTCCAACTCCCAAGTATGCCATTTGTCCAACTTTCCTTAGAAAAAGGGGTAAAGTGTCCAACCGCATGGATGCCAAATGGATAGTTCCTTTCATCCTTGGTGCCACTTGGTTAGTCTCACCCATGCACATAAAAAGAGAGAGCTATCCCATCATTCATGGATTTCTGGAGGTTAAAGACAACCATTTTGGTTGGATACCATGGTTCCATCATTCTTCCATGTTTAAATCTTCATTGCTGTCATACCTATACCACCAATGGCTGTACCACCATCACTAGAATGGGGAATTGGAGCTAGACCGAGAATAAGGATTGGTAGCTTTAGTAGAAACTCAATACCTTCTTGTGGATGGGTAGCCCCAACTCGGGGGTGTCTTTGTTAAAGAAAGATATGGCTTGACAAAGCCTACGGCTAGGAGGAATGTCCTTGGTTTGTAGTTAGTTGGCCATATTTCAGATAAGTTCATGATATGAAGAAATGTATGGTATTTATTTATGATTATATTACTCACTGCCATCATATGAATTATGGAACCAAAATAATGGCTATGTAAATGCATTCTGATGGAAATAGTTGGTAGAGCGTTCATATATGTTTTGAGTAATTATACACGATTATTTCGCTATAAATGTATAATTGAAATCATTAGAAGAATAAAATTACATATCAGAGGCAAATTCATCTAGCATATTTCAACGCCATGACCCTAGAGTCACCGTGAGGTTATCGGGTACGTGTCAGCTAACCCTTACCGTATTAAGGGTTATATTATTAATTAAAATTCAAACAAAAAGATCTTTTAGAGTTAGTAAAAACATGTAGGGTTAATTTATTAATGAACTCTTAATTTTTTAGGTTATTGAAAGCTAGGGTGAGGATTTTTTAAATTGTTAGGTTCAATTTAGTTTGGAGAATAATTTAGATTTCCATTTAACTATTTAGATTAGTATTTTATTCCATGGGTTTATAAGTTTTAAGGTTAAGGTAACTTCTTAGTCTAACACAATGTTAGATTAAATAATTGTTTATGTTAATATTTTACTAAAATTGTTAAGATTAATATACTTTAGCACATTTAGAATTTAGGTTATTATAAAATGTTAGGCCTAGCTATCGTAAGCCTTAAAAAATGTCCTTTTAGTTGTTAAAACTTTATGGGTATTGTTTAAAAAAATCCTTAGGGTTATTTTATTAATAAAATTTAGGGTTGATTTTCATTTAGAAAAGTTAAGCTAAGGTTTTATCAATTTGTAGAATAATGATTAATTAATCCCATCAAGTGGTTGAGCTTAAAAAATCAATTTTTGTTGGCCTTCTCTCATCCAGGTAGGCTTATTAAATTCTATAAATATCTTGCTATTCTCTTAACCTAGATCTTGAGGCACTTTTCTCCTGAGGATGAGGCTTACTATGAGGCTCAAAACGTCAAGAAAAATGTCCGTAGGGATCATCTATGACTCTGGAAGAAAGAAAAAGCTTAAAGAACCAACTATGCAAATTTGGAAAGCAAAGTCAAGGACATACAAGATATAGTGTGAATTTCATAACCTTTTATAAAATAAAAATGTCAATCAAAATAGTGAAATTGTGAATTTCATTACTTTTTATTTAAAACTATAAATAATTTATTATTTATAGTTAAAGTAGATTTAAGTATTGAATGGAAACTAGGGTATAGTATAACTTTATTTAAATTTAAATATATTAACATTGAAATTCAAGAGAAATTTAAGTATAGTTAGTGAATATTTTAACACTTATAATTTGTTTTTTATGAGTAAGACTCTTACTCTAAAAAGCCACTTATAATATTAAGCACCTTATTTTTCTTAATGCAATAATTATATTAGTGACATTGCTTTGCTGATTTCAAACCTTATTAGATGACACCTTCAAGATCTAATAACAATTAGCAGAACTGAATCAAGATTTTCTTCACTTCACAAAACAAACTAGTTTGATGTGTTTTGGATTTTAAGCTAGTATGTCTGAGAGAGCATCTTGTTTGGTGTGGCATGGTGTGTTGTCTTTTATTGGAGATGTTGAAATGGTCAATTAGTCACTAGATAGAGAATACAATTAGTGTGTGAGATAAAGTGGACATAAGGTCTTATTTCTTTATGAAATTTTGAGATGGAAAAGCTTAGAACTCAAATGCCACTTCATTGCAAGGAGAGTATCGAAGTGATTTACAACACAATATGGGGGATATGTTGTTCAATAAAATACCTGTATCGCCATGACTTTAAAGGTCCTCTTATATCTAACCATTAATGATTTTTCTCTTTCTAATTCGATTATAAGTAAAATTAAAATTTGAAAAGTTAACAAAAACTAATAAATCACTTCACATAACAAATATCCAGCTAAAAATTTCTGATATTTTCCCAGACTTCAAAAATAAGGGATAGAGTCCATTAATAGTATCCTCTCACTACTGGAGAAACAAGCGGATGTGTACCCATAAAATATAGGAATGCACCAATAAAGTTGATTTTGCTCCTCGGAAGGAGACTTTAATATGGGTTTTACATGAAATAAGTGGAATCTTAATCTACCAATTACTGCTATATAAGATCTACTCTATCCTAGAAATTGAACAAATTTATCTACTGATGTAGTTTAAGTACATGAAATAATTAATAACACATTCTAGAACTGCTAATTATTCCAAGAAGTTAATTAACAAATCTATGTAAATTTGTAAAGGAAATCTAGATGGTTAAATAGATTATGCAATCAATAGAAATAAAACAAGCATGATCATGTTGAACTTTGGTTGTCATTGATGTCAAATGATGTCAAAGAGGATTCAGTATTCCTGTGCCAGTTTTAAGAAATATATGAAGATCAATTTGAAGAAGTATATCTAGTTTGAAGAAGTACATAAGGAATACATTCAGTACATATGGTAAACGTGCAAGTCTCAATTCCACCTAGTTGTGCCACTTCAAAGGTATATGTGAAATACATGGTTGCAGGACAAGGTTCGAGAGTGCGCAAGAGGCTTGAGAAAAAGAAGCGGTTGAACATGTAAGAAAATCCTGAAAGCACACAAGACTCACCAATCAAAAGAAGCATTCAAGTTGTTGAAGCGTGCAAGAGTACCAAGAAGAAAGTAGTGGTTGATAAGTCTAGTGCGCAAGTCCCACAAGTGATGGTACATCAAGGGTGCAAGACTCACTAGGAAAAGAACCAAGTATACGCAAGACCCACAAGAAAAGACACCTCAATGGTGCAGAACATGACAAGTGGCGGAAGCATGTCGAAAGCATGAACCGTGAAGCAAGGAAGAAGGGAAGCCACAACCAACTTGTGGACATACCATACTCGTAGGAAAAGTATAAATAAGAAGCCAAGTTGGAGAATTGAAGTAAGCTTGCAATATCAAGATTGGAAGATATATATTTAGAAAGATTCTTATTTTGGGGCATCAAGGGCTCGTGGAACCATAACAACATGATCTATCAAAGAGCCGAGTGTGCACAAACAAAAGAACATAATTATTCGTGGTGCACAGGATGATGTAGTTTATCTGTTACATTTGCGCGAATACATAACTGTAGAACTACAGAGGATGCACAAGTGCATGAGACTAAAATTATAGTATCGCAGATAGTACGCAGAAAGTCACATATGATCTAATACTGATGCACAAAGACATACTTGAAGTATAATTAGTGATGCACGAAGTGAAATAGTTTATTTGATGTGCTAAGACAGAGTTGCTACACAGTAAAGGATGTGCATTATGATGAGGTTGATCTGAGACAAGTGCAAAGAGAAAAAAGGCCGAATCGCATATGATGCACAAAAGGTCACATATTATCTAAATACTGATGCACTAAGACAAAAGGAAAATATCATAGAAAGTGCGCAGTCTAATATGATACTAATGCGCAAAGTCAGAACAACAACACAACAAAAGATGCACAATATCAATTGAAGTTGCAGATGCATAGAAATAGAATGGCATACTGAACCAAAGTGCAGACTACAGAATCTAATGAAGCAACACACAATTGGTGAACTGTGAAGTCAGTTGTAATGTTGTGAAGTGATAAGTCAATTGTTAAGTCAAGTGAAGTATGTAGTATAGCGACATTAAGATTACAACATACAGAAGGTGCGCACAACAAAACGAACAATAGTTAATCTGAAGAGTGCATGGATCAGAAGTACAACAAGGCAATATCTTCTATTTACATATGAGGGTGACATGATAGGGAAAGGAGCAGGGGGTCGGTGCCTCCTTCCAGTTGAAGCTGGAAAATCAAGGAGTCGGTGCTTCCTTCAAGTTGTGGCCAGTAAAACCAGGGGGTCAGTTCCTCCTTCCAGTTGGTTCTAGAGAAATTCATAATTTGGTGCTTCCATGAATGCAATCTTTATATTATAAGAGAGCATTCCATGGTTTTCTCCTGTTTGGGTTTCCACGTAAAATTCTGTGTTTTCTGTGTTTTGCACATATGTGGATGAATGCTTTTGTTTATGTGGATGCATAATTTAAGTTCAAGTTAAATATAATATGAAGTAAAAATTGTTCATAATTGCGCTAATACTGATTCACCCCCCTCTCAGTATTAATAAGATTCCAACAGATCATCCTATTAATCACAACACAGTTAAGTTTAACTCTACAATAAATTAGAACATTCAATGAGTAGAGATAGGCCGTGACATATAAATATAAGATAATAATCGATATACTCTATAGATGTATTCAAAATTCAAATTTAAGAATAGTAGAAAGGAAAAACATGAATAAAACATAGAAAACATTCGATTTTTTACTCATGGGATGCCACCAACAATAGAGGAGATATCCAAAATTCCCTTAACAAGCTCCAAAACATTATAGAGTGTCATCAATAGAATGATAAAACCTAACTACAATCTCCAGATACACACAACATATCTGCGTATAGTGTAGTCTTAGTTCAGGCATCCTCCTTTACTCTTGCAATATAGGTCAATTAAATACCCATTAATGGATATTAAACTAGATGCAAAAAAATAAGGATTAGATCTCCTAGATCCTAGGAAGATCTAACTTCAAGGGTTCGAATTAACCAAGAAATATTTTCATTTGTCACATGCATCTAACAATTTTGTCACATCTTTATAAACTACATGTTCTAATTGGAGTTGAGATTTGCAAATATAAGATCGAATTTCCTTCTGTCTGATATTCTTCCAATTTCTAGGAAATTCTCCATCAAGGATTTATGTTGGATCGGAGACACAACAAACATACTCAATGTTGACATATCAAGCCGACTCAATGCACTAATATGCTAAGATGACTCATCACGCAGTTGATCTACCTCAACAAACTGTAGCTTGGCTGGCACTGCATCAATTAACTCAACAAACGTTCACATGCCTTGAATTTCCATGAAACTATCAGTTTTAGCCCAAAGGAGACCACATACCCTTTCACCTTTGTTAATCATGTCGGAAACATCCTCACAAACAATGTACCGTGATTTCAAAGAAACACGGACTTTCTTAAGATTCATGGTATTAAGTCAAGGAATCATTTTAGGAGCATTTTTAATGTACTTCTTCCAGTCAGGGAGTTTTTCAAAGGCTTTGTGTGCTACCATCTTATTTTCCACATGTTGGGTTAACAAATATAAAAGGTGTTCTAAGACTGAAAAATCATCCTGGATTTCATTTAATGCAGACAAAAAAGCTTTATGATAATCTCTAAATTAATTGCTAAGAGCCATAACTTCTTCCTTAAATTCCTCAAGAGTGAATTTAAAGAAATAAGAAGAAACTGCCTATGTTTTCAGCTGGGGAAGCTCTTCTTTTATGTCTCTTATCTCCACATCCTGCTCCAGGACATTTTGATCTACTACATTTTTCTGTTCTAGAACTTCATGAAGTTGCTTTTGCAAATCCTGTATTTCTTTCTGATGTTGGGCTTTTACATCATCCAATTGTTTAGCAAATTCATAATGTAAGGACATTTTCTCAGCTTCAAGGGAGTTAAATTTGGCCCTGTCATCATCTATCATATTGTTTAGAGTGGAAATGGAATGATAGTTAGCTCCTGCAAATGCTCCCATAGTAGCAGCTGTTTCTACAAATTCCTTCTGAGCATCCGTGGATGCCTATTTCCAAAGAACCTGGTGTTCAATGGGAGCACGAAATACCTCATCTTCTCTATCTCTTTTCCTTTTCATAACTTCCTTAGGCTTTTTACTAAAGAAGTAGTATCCAAAAAAAAATCTGCATCCTCCCCGAAGTCTGTTGTATCTTGAGAAGTAGTTGAATAAGAAGACTAATAGATGAAAAAAAAGGTAAAGGCTGAGTGGAATCAATAGACAGGACTTGGGTGGAAATATCAGATGTCTGGGGATTGGTTTCACCAAGTGCGAGATGAATCTTCAACTTTTCATTGAGAGGTTTGGGTAGATGTGACTATATTGTTAGGTTGCAAAGACACACTAGGAATATTTCAACTTAAAGGATCATTATCAAGATGCATGGGTTCATATTGATGTAAGTTAGGAGGATTCTAAGGATTATCATGGGGTCTTTGAGACAGGGGTTGATCTACACTAGAAATGTCAGGTAAAGGTTGGTATTGAGTAGCTTGAGAAGGAGGGGAAGTATTAATAGAGTTTACAACGGGAAGCTCAGTGGTATGACTTAAAGGATCATTATTAAGATACACGGGTTCAGATTGATGTAAGTTAGGATGATTTTGAGGATTATCATGGGGGTTTTGAGATAGGGGTTGGTCTACACTAGAAAGGCCAGGTAAAGATTTGTCTTCAGTAGTTTGGGAAGCATAGGAAGCATTAACAAATTTTACAATGGGAAGCTCAGTGTTATGACTTCAAGGATCATTATCAATATGCATGGGTTCATATTGATGTAAGTTAGGAGGATTCTGAGGATTATCATGGGGGCTTTGAGACAGGGGTTGGTATACACTAGAAAGGTCAAGTAAAGGTTGGTCTTGAGCATATTGGGAAGCAGGGGAAGTATTAACAGAGTTTACAATGGGAATCTCAGTGGTATGACTTAAAGGATTATTATCAAGATGCATGGGTTCAGATTTATGTAAGTTAGGAGGATTCTAAGTATTATCACGGGGACTTTGAGAAATGGGTTGGTCTACACTATAAATTTCAGGTAAAGGTTTTCGTTGAGCAGCTTGTGAAGTAGGGGAAGTATTAATAGAGTTTGCAATGGGAAGCTCAATGATATGACCATTGTAATGTCCCAAATTTGGCATTGGGTCACAATGGCCTAATCACATTATCCCTATTCAGTAGAGTTTGTCAAATTGATGCTAAAGTTCAAATAATTGCCAAGGAGGAAAATTACTAGTTTCTTAGGTTTGGGGTGGAAGCTTTGGGATTTGGAATAATGGGGATAATAAATGATGTTTGAACATTAGAATGGAATAAATATTTAATAAAGGACCTAAATAAATATATACAAGTGAAAATCAAAGTGGCATTTGATCATGAAGACACATGGAGGAAGTGGGACCCACATATGGCTAGATTTCCCCACTACACTTGGCATCATTCTCTCACCAATTAGAATTCAAGGTGACTGGTAACATATCTGGGGGAGTCCAAAAGGTATTATTCATGGCATGACTCATCCAAGGTCGAAATATAGAGGAAGAGTAACTCCCATGGAAGAGGAAGAGGCAATTTGGAGCTAGTGAGACACTTGGGCTAGATTCCCTAGCTCTATGACAACAATGATGAAGATGCTATGACACCTATGACACAAATCAGACCTGAAGGCTGAAATATGACATATATGACATATCAATGCTAAAAATAGACTCCAAGAGGGCGATCAAGGGTGTTAGGGAAGCTAAGATGCTTCCACATGTGATTTGGTGGAAGTGGGAGACTAGGAATTGTTGTACATGTGGCATTCTTTGGAATCTCTTCCCAACTTGAGTTGGCATGAGTCTCTTGGAAGGAATTCAACCCATGGAGGACATTAGAACTTTATAAATGTCAATAACAAAGAATGAAACCATATTTTGATCATTTTTAGAATTTGCAATTGCATTTGTGTAGAGGGAGAGCTAGTGGATGACTAGTTTCTTGCCTTAGCCAATTTCGAGGGTGAAAGATTCCCATCCAAGTTGGTAATTGGAAAGGCGATTCAGAGATTTTATTTGGAGCTTTAATGGAGTATTTATTTGCAGGTGTAAGCTACAGGGCAGCTCATGGTTTCTTCTATTGTAGGACATTCTCTCAACCATTTCCAGTTTTGATGGCATATTCTTGATCCTTGAGGGAGGGTGTTTTTGGTGAGCTATTGTACTCTTTGGGGGAGCTTCTCATGCCCCATTTATTTTTTAATATGAATTAAATACTCTGTTCTTCATCTCCAGAAAGTTTCAGGTCGAAATTCCAAGTAGAAATGTATAAATCTCATTTTTAATGGAAGAACAATGCCATTTCCCCACTACCTTGTTGTGAACCAATGTATTGATGATGATTTCGAATGAATGGATGATTCTCTGATGCATTTGTGATTAATGGACTGCCATGGATGTATTTTACAAGTTTCATGTACTGTACTTGAGCATTTGAAGTATTTTTACTCAGTTTAATTGCATTGGGAGAAGAAATAGTGCCATTTCCCCAAGGGTCGAATTGGTGATTTTTGCAGTTGAATGGGAGAGGGTTGGAACATATATAATAATAAATTAATGGTGCACATGAGACCTTAATAAAATCCTTAATACATTCCCTACCTCTGTTCAGAAATTTGAGTGGGTTTGGAGGCATTTGGGAAGCCATTTTCAGTACTAACCCCAGGGGGATTTGAACCCCAAATTACTAGTAAAATTGCATACTTGGTCCAGAATCTTAAGAGAGTTTGCAGAGGTATTTTGGTGGCCATATATTATCTCTGAATATCATATTCAAGTCCTAATATCATTCATACACCTTCCTTGAATATTTGAAGGCATTTGGAGTCAATTCGAGACCTAGAGACCAATACTAGTCAAAGGGAAATTACTAGTAAAGTTCCCTACATTGGCCAGAATTGAAAGAGGATTTGCAGAAGTATTTTAAAGGTCCAAAAGAATCCCTGAAATACATATTTATTTTCTAACATCATCCATATACCTTCTCAGAATATTTGGGAGCAATTGGAGCAATTTGGGGACCTAGAGCTCAAAACTAGTCAAAGGTCAAACTAGGGAAAAAAGTGAAAAATTGCCATTTTAATAAAATTCCTAACAAGGGACATTACAACCATTAAAATAAGGTGATTTTGGATGAGGCTCAATAGGTAAAATATTTAAAGGTACATCTGAATTGGATGGAAGTGATGACTTAGTCTCTTCCTGGACAAATTTTGTAGACACAAAGGATTCCTCAGGTTTTTCCAGTAGTAAGTCAGTCACTTAAATAATAGTTTTGGGAAGGTCGGGTTTACGAATTGTAGTTACTGAAACTCTTTATTCTTTTATTTATAAATTAGAAATAATTTGGGAAGAAGAACCAATAACAACATAAGGTTGGAGGCTCTGAGATAAATTTCTTCCTAGCCTTTTGCTTTAGCTTGGATAAGGAATCTATTGGAGGATTTTTGCTGGTAGAACGTGACTTCTTTGACAACTGTTGCACTGGGGATTTAGAATTTGAAGAACTCACAACCAGATATTTATTATTAGCCTCCATTTCAGCTCTCTTTGTCTTTTCTTGAACTGTAAAAAGTCTATTTCTTTCCTCAAGAACCAAGATCTTCTGTGCCTTTTGTGTTTCATGAATAAAGGTCCTTTGCCCTGAGTCACTAATTTTAGAGAGTACTTCAAAATTGGAGACCCCTTGATACAATGAATCATTGGGTTTAGTTTCATGAATGTATGTATACTTGATTTGTGCCATGGAAAAAAGATTTTCCACAAAATTATTAGGATCATGCATTCTCTCAGGTCCTAAACCAAACATTAATTCTTTTAGTCAGGAATCCATAAGGTGTGCATGAGGTGCATTATGAATAACCAAATGGCTAATATATATTGGGAATTTGGGCCAATACCTCCTTCTAAGTCCAGAACATTTGTCATGGATACCATCAACTATGGTTTGATAGGAAACCTCCACCAGAGCCATTCTATCTTGGACAAATATGGGAAGCAAGTGCCCTGAATTGTGTCCCGAAATTCTCAAATAAGTGAATAAATCCATGCCATACCAATCACCCATGAAAATTATCAACTCCCTTGCTCCTTAAGAAAGCCTAGGTGCATTTGTCTTCAAGATAATAAGATACATAGTGCTTAGGAACTTATCATAGATGTCAAAAATATGAGGTTTGTAATAATCCTCCCATAACAAAGCACATTAAATGTGAATTGGGGGTTCCCATTATTTCCATTAATTCCATCCGTTTGATGGATAATTTAAAGACGCACATATGACATCAAATAAAGAGGTAGACATATAAAACTTAGGCTTCCTAGTTGTAGGGGAATTTGTCACTACTCCTATGGCGTCCTTTAAATTCATGCAGAAAATTTGCACCCAATTAAATACCTGGCCATGTGTAGCGATGTGGTGAACCGAAGTTTCCCACTCCAATTTGAACAGGGTGCAATTCTTTAATCCATAAAAGTGACACACCATAGTAGCCAAAATTTAACTGGTTCCCTAAGATGCTGTATAAGATACAGTTGGTTGGGATTAATGATGAAACTATGTGGATCAAACCACCATGCCTTTACCAGCTCTACTAAGTCAAACAATTTTTCATATGCAACAAATAGCTCTTTGGTTAGCAGCTGCTCTGGGGTCTTCAATGCATATAGCCAGGCGAAAGTATGCGGTTTACAATATGAAAACACAACCTATTTTAGGTCCCATAATGAACTGGAAGGTAGGTCTGTGAATTCTATCACCCACTTCACTAAGTCTGTATACGACATCACAGTTGGCCATCCAACAATGGCATAAATATTTGAATCTTTGATTTTCTGGAAAGCTGCAGTATCATCCTTGAACTGGGAAAAATATCCATGATCGAACAATCTGTAAATGGTCTCCCAATCTAAACACTGAGGGTCATCGTTCCAAAAATTTGTATCTGAGAATATTCTGAAGTTGGGGTATTTTGTTTCTTTTGTTTTAACTTCCTCTGCAGTTGCTTTGGATTTTTTTTTGGAGCCATGGTGATTATGAATTTTCCCTGTGTATATGTTTTAATCTATGGGATTACATGAAGTTACCAGTATTATTTGACATATAAAATCATAGAGATAAGATAATCACATATAGTCAGGAATAAAGAAACCATAAGTAATGGAGACAACAACAAGTATTTATTCATAGATATCCAAGAGTAAAAAGATACATCTTTTCGTTCTGGCTCACCGGCTCGATATATACACTTTACATTTTGTTATTCAGCTACATACTTTAAACTGCCTAGTCAGTTATCTAACCGACTCGACCAACTACTCGACTAGTTGGTCGGGAGGACCTAGTCGGCTGGCCAACTAGGCTCTTCCAACATATCCCCAACCCCAAAAGTATTCTTTGTCCCAAAGAGAATAAGGAGATGTTGTGCACCCAAAAGAGTTATAGAAGTAGATGGGACTATGCCTGTGAAGTAGAAGTGGATCCTGGAGGGATGTAGTCAGCACAAGATTCAACTATAGCTAGGGAAGAGAGGGAAATTCGCTCCTGGAAATCGTCCCACTCAGCTAGAATGGTTTTGATGCTAGCTATCACACTGGTCAATTGCGATAGCTAGATTATCTTAATCGACATCGACTGGTTCAAAAATTTGGTCATATCAAGCCCGCATTCTTGTAACTAAGTTTCGACAACTATCATAAGTTTGTATATTCTTGGGGTGAGTCGGCTAACTTCTTCCTGTGATTTCTTTCCTTGTCTTAGCCACTGATATTCATTGCGTCGAAGTTGGTCTTGCCGCTGAAGTTCCATATGTATTTGTTCATCAAGTTTTTGAGCAGTGTCGAGCTCAGTCGACTGCCTTTGAGCATATATATGGGACATAGTTGTTTGATGGTTCTATATGTCCACACAAACTTTGCCATAATATGAGTACTAGTTTTTTAGAACAAGGGATGCTCTGGATGCATGTGGTTCGTACTTGTTCAATTTGTTATCGTATTCCATAAATGATTTAAAATAGTTTGCCATCAGGTAGCGTACTTCATCCCATTTTTTCTTGATGAGTTGTTCATGAGTATGTTGATGTATTTGTAACTTCGGAATGTATTTCACATATGTATATATTGTATTCCTATAGAGATGTTATTATTCCTCTATACAAAAGTGTTGTCATTTATATTGTAAGTGTTGTAACTTATACTTGATGGGTTATTATACCACCTTGATGGGGTCGGCCCTGTATAAGTCATGTGGGTTAAAGGGTTATTAGACCACCCTATTGGGGGTCAACCCTATCAGCATTATGTTAAGTGGTTAAGTTGAGGCCAGCCTAGTAAAAGTTATTAGGAAAGTCAAGTCAAGTATAAATAGAGTGCGGGAGGCACTCTATTTGATCATTCACTTTCTCACTCATACACTCATTGGAGAGTGGCACACTAGTGGACGAGGAGAAGCTGCTGCTAGGAGACTATCTCTTATGCTTGGGTTTTATATCATCGCTCTATCTATCTCCGAGGAAGTTATTGGGGTTTTTCACCTTTATGGTTTTCCCCAAGGAAACTTTGTGTGTCTATTGTCTCTTGTGATTGCTTCTTGTGATTGATATGCTATACATATTATTCTCTCAGTTAAGATCCTATATCATATTGAATTGATGCTAAAAAATTAACATGGTATCAGAGCTAACATGAGAAGAAGACACTGTGCAGTTGTGGAAGCTAGGGATTCTTGTTTTTTGGGTTTCTCTCCACAAATATTGAAAGGAAGGAGGCTAGATTGACTCTCCTCAGCAAGGCGCATCTTTCTGTCAAAACATAATTCAATTCTAAGCATTTTCAGAGTTTGACCTAAACATTAGGGTTTCCACAAAAAGTGGAATTTTTGAAATCCGAGACCATGGCTGGAAGCTCCTTGGAAAAATCAAAGTTTAGAGCTTTGGATCGAATTTTTTGGTTGGGTGAAGCTCCAGGAAAATCAAACCCTAGTTTGGGGTCCTGTCTAGTGAAGCTAAAAATTAGGGTTTCTGCAAAAGTTGGAATTTCTAAAATCTGAGACCATGGATGGAAGCTCCTTTGAAAAATCGAAGTGTATAGACCAAGATCAAAATTTTGGGATGGGTGAAGCTCCGGGAAAATCAAACCCTAATTCAGGGTCCTCCCTAGTGAATCCAGAAGTCTGAAAAGAAAATGTGTGGGGTGAAACTTTGCAGTTTTCAAATTATGAGTATACCAGCTTGATCAGCTCATCAAGGCGCATCTTTCTATCCTTTCAAAAATTTGAAATTCAAAGTTTGAATTTTTAGGGTTTCTTTAACAAACCCTAATCCAGCTCCAGATCCAGATTTCTGCAAATCAAGTGGTAAGACCTAAATATTTTATATTTCCATTTGAAGTACTCTTTAAGATGTCCTAACACACCAAGCTCGAGGATAAGCTTGAAGGGGTTGATAACTTCCGAGCATGGAAGTATAGGATTGGGTTAATTCTAGAAGAGAGTGAGTTGAACACCTACATAAGTGAAGGGGTTCCTATCCTCGAGGGAGAAGAGACTAAGGCCTCACACAAGAGGAACTTAGTAAAGGCTAAAAGGATCATTGCTGATTCTATCAAAGACCATCTCATGCCACATATGAAGACACCTAAGGAGATGTTTGATTCCTTGACCAAGCTATTTGAAGGGAAGAATATAAATCGGAAGATGACATTAAGGAATCAACTAAAGAAAATCTAGATCCAGAATGCGGAGACCATACAGTCTTACTCTTCAAGGGTCTCCCAGATAAAAGAACAACTTGAAGCTGTAGAGAATGGAGAAGTGGTAATGACCACTCTTAATGGCCTTCCTAGGTCATGGGATTCCTTCATCCAAGGAATTTGTGCTAGGAAGAAACTTATCACTTTCAGCAGGCTGTGAGAAGAATGCTCACAGGAAGAAGCTCAGATTATAGTTTGAGAAGAAAATATGGGGAATGAAGATCAAGCTCTCACAGCACATACCAAGGAGAGGACACTTTTCCTCAGATTGTCCTAAGAACAAAAGGAACAACAACAACAACAACTACAAGCAATTTGACAGGTATGACTTACAGGTATGTTTTGAAATCTGTTCATGATTAAGTTTATAGTATGATTGTCTTCATGTTATTGAGTTTAGTAACAATCTTGTTTAATTTTAGACTTGTCTTATCACCCTAGTAAAAGTATGAATGCATGATAGAAGACATTCGTTGATTAGGGTTTTGACACTTATGATTGTATTATGATCGTACTAATGCACTATGGTGTTGTATGAGGAGAATGTTATCCGCTAACATGAAGGTACAAATCAAGTCCTAGATCAAGACCATAGTGGCATGAATACAATGACTCATCCATAGTCATGGATCACATAGAGGTATGTATAATTTGGTTCTACAATCGTTAACTTATGAGTTATGCAGGTCATTGGAGAGAACAAGGAAAACATTGCTAGACATAACTAGCAAATATGATGACCAAATATGTTTTTCCTATATCAAGTTAGAATCCTACCCTATGTAAGGATCTTATACTTTTGTATGATTGATAATGATTATTCATGAAGTTATAAGTTTGAGTAATCTAGGGTTTATGCATATTATGTTTCTTACTTTGATTGATGATATGACTAACCAGAAGAGTCCTATGGTCAAATAAGAATATGCATAAGTAAAAGAAGTACTCCCTGAAACCTTGAATACTAATGCTTATTATCTATGTTTGAAATGATCATGACTATACATGTTTAAGATTATTGTGTTTTGATAGTATTAATATTATACTAATGAATGTATGATTATGTATGAGATCTCGAGGATAACAAAATGATGATACTAGTAAGCATGCATAGTGATTGAGGATGGATATAAGTTCAAGGACAGGTAATCCAGGAAGCAAAGATTAAGAGGGAGCACACTCCAGTAGTTCTTGCAAGGAAGAAAAAATTGAGAGGGAGTCCACCCAACAAACAAACAAAGATAAGTATTTGAATTGTCATTTCTTGTATATTTGATTTTTCAAATAATACTGTTCAATGATGTATATACTTATGTTCCTAGACTTAGGTTGTGTACTATGCATATTAGAATAATTGCATTAATGAACAATATACTACTAATATGCATGTGATGGGTAAGTGGCCTATGGCACTGTACAACATTCCATTGCTACTTATCTAGATTGAAACCTCTTTGCTGACATGTTGGGAGTTGTGCACACTCTTAACAATGTTCTGGTAGAGATTGGAAGGCATCTATAAAGTTATGGGATATGGATAAATGTTGTATTGAATCATTGGCTAAATTAATTGCATGACTGTATGACATATTTCTTTATGTGTAAGAATTTGTTCTGAAAACTATGAGATGTTTCTAATCATGCAATTTAACTTGTCTTCTAGGAAAGATCGTGTACAATCACCTACAAAAGAAGGACTACAACATTTGTTCCAGCAACGAAGTTCAAGAAAACTATCTATTGAAGATATTGAAGAATCTGAAGTTCCCAGGATCCGAGATGCAGTAATGGAAGGATGCCATGGTCAAGGAATACCAATCGATCATGAAGAATGATGTTTGGGATGTAGTCCCAAGACCTAATACCTGAAGGGAAGTCTGTTGTGACTTCCAAGTGGATCTACAAGATCAAGCATGCTGGAGATGGCAGCATAGAAAAATACAAAGCGAGATTTGTAGCTCGTGGCTTCTCCCAGAAAGAGGGGATAGATTATGAAGAGAATTTTTCTCCTGTAGCCAGGTACACTTCCATTAGATCAGTACTTTCCCTGGCTGCAGTGATGAAATGGAACATACACTAGATGGATGTCAAGATTGTAAGTTTTAAACCTTAACAGTGAAATACAAACTTATATTGATTCTTAAGCATTTAACAGAAAATACACAATGGCACACACATTACACAGAGATTTTCACCTGAAAACCCTTAACCGGGAAAAAACCAGCAAAACTTAGAGCCGCACAACTCCTTTTCATAATATGTTTACAATATATGGTATTCTGCAGCATCTAAAACCCTAATTCGTTTACCCGAAATTAGGTTACAACCCTAATCCCTTTTACCGGGATTAGATAGAGTACAATGGGTCGAAATCGTGAAAAATCAAAAAGCAACCCAACATTCTCCCACTTGTTGTTCTCTTCACATACAGGAGAAATTTATGACTTCAACAATTCAGGGCAACAATGCCCATGTTCTCTTTACACCAAGAGAACTTCTGAGTACTCACAGACTTCGTCAAAGAGTCTGCAACATTTACCAAAGTGTCAACCTTCTCCAGCAACACTTTGTTTTGTTCAACCATGTCTCTGATGAAATGGTACTGCACATCAATGTGCTTTGTCCTCGAGTGATAAGCAGGGTTCTTTGCCAGAAATATTGCACTTGAGATATCACAACCAATCTTTACTGCATTCTGAACAAAACCAATACCTAAACACAATCTTTGCAACCATACAGCTTCCTTACTTGCATGGGTAGCTGCCATGTATTCAGCTTCTGTAGTTGAGAGTGCAACTACAGCTTGTCTTCTACTCATCCAACTGATTGCTCCTCCAAATAGATTAAAAACATAGCCACTTGTAGATCTTCTGTGATCAAGATCTCCAGCCCAGTGAGCATCAGCAAATCCTTGTATATCTATCTCTCTGTTTAGACCGGGTCTTCCTTGGTAGCAGATTGCAAAATCTGTAGTGCCACGCAAATACCTGAAAACCCTCTTTACTGCAGTCCATTGTTCCTTTCCTGGTTTTGACATGTATCTACTCAAAACTCCCACTGCATGGGCTATATCTGGTCTAGTACAGACCATGGCATACATCAGACTTCCAACTGCACTAGCATAGGGAACATGAGACATGTCCTCTACCTCTTCTTGTGTCGTGGGACACTGTTCTGCAGATAACCTTACACCTACAAGAATGGGCACCTTCACTGGTTTGCTTTCATGCATATTAAATCTCTTCAATATCGTTTCAACATATTTCCTCTGATTTAACCAGAGTTTCCTGTTTTCACGATCTCTTTTTATTTCCATGCCCAAAATAAAATTTGCAGCACCAAGATCTTTCATGTCAAATTCAGATGACAACTGATTTTTGACATCCTTGATGATTTCCTTGTTGTTTCCAATTAGCAACATATCATCAACATACAATATTACATAAATAAAATGATCACCAGTTAGCTTAAAATAAAAACAGTGATCAGCTTTGCTTCTTGAGAAACCAAGTCCCAGTATATAAGTATCAAATTTTTGATACCACATTCTTGGAGATTGTTTCAATCCATAGAGAGATATTTTCAGCTTACAGACCAGCTCCTTTCTTCCTTTCACCACAAACCGTTCTGGTTGCTTCATATAGTTCTCTTCATTAAGACTTCCATGTAGGAAAGCCGTCTTTACATCCATCTGTTCTACTTCAAGATCAAAAGCAGCAGAATAGATAGAAGAAATCTAATAGAAGTCAATTTTGCAACAGGTGAAAAAATCTCACCAAAATCAATGCCCTCAATTTGGGAATAACCTTTCGCTACTAGTCAAGCCTTGTACTTCTCCACTTTACCTGCTGCATTTAACTTCTTCTTGAATACCCATTTGCTTCCAATAGGATTTCTTCCTTCTGGCAACTCAACCAGATCCCATGCCTCATTTTTGTCTAAGGCATCCATTTCTTCTATCATGGCCTTCTTCCCTAGTTTACTATCTTCTGAATCCATTGCCTCTTTAGAAGTTCTAGGATCATCATCAGTAATAGATAACACAAAATTAGAACGAAAATCAGGGGGACTATACCTTTCAACTTGCCTTCTTTCTTGGTCAGATCTCCTCAATACCGGAGTCTGTGGATCTGCCTCTTTATCTGATTCAGACGATTCTGCCTCCTCATCTGATTCAGACGAATCTGGTTCCTCAAAAGAGTCACCTCTTTCATCCTTGATATCAAAGTGTAGCTTCTCTGAATCCTTTTCCTTTGGTACATCCTCAATCTTGGAAGTGCTTTCAACTTCTCTGAAGATCACATCTTGACTGTAAACTGTTTGCCTTTTTACTGGGTTCCATAGCTTGTAACCTTTCACTCCATCCTTGTAACCAATGAAGATACATTTTTCCGCTTTATTATCCAACTTGCTCCTTTTCTCCTTTGGAACATGTACAAAATCATCACACCCAAACACTCTGAGATGAGAGAGAGAGGGTTTCTTACCAGTCCAAACCTCATGAGGTGTCTTGTCAACCAACGCTGATGTGGGTGTCCTATTCACTAGGTAACACGCAGTGTCAACAGCTTCTGCCCAGAATTGTTGTGTTAGCCCTGCACCACTGAGCATACTCCTTGCCTTTTCCATCAATGTCGTGTTCATCCTTTCTGCAACCCCATTCTATTGAGGTGTGTATGGAGTAGTCTTTTGCCTTGCTATTCCACACGTTTTACAGAACTCCTCAAATTCACTTTCACAGAATTCTCCACCATTATCTGTTCTGAGTACTTTTATTTTCTTTTCAGTTTGATTCTCTATAAGAGCCTTAAATTCTTTGAATATTTTAAAAAACCTTAGATTTCTTACGCAGGAAATAAATCCAAGTTTTCCTTGAGAAATCATCTATAAATGAAACATAATACACAGATTTACCAAGTGATGGAACAGGCACAGGTCCAAAAACATCACTGTGTATTAACTCTAAGATTCCTTTAGCTCTTACAACACCAGATGAGAATCTTACCCGATTCTGTTTATCATATAAGAAATGTTCACAAAAATCAAAATCTAATGTGAAATCAGACATGCCTTCAGCCATACTTTTACCTTGTAATAGTCGAAGACCCTTCTCTCCAATATGTCCCAGCCTTCGATGCCATAGCGATGTCTTCTCACTAGAGACAGTAAGGACTCTGTCTCCTTCATTTTTACCCTCAGGAACAATAGTACTGTTACATCCATTTTTGAAGGTGCTTCCCAATAACTTGTATAGAGTTCCAATCCGAACTCCCTTCATCAGCACCAGTGATTCTCGAACCATCTTGCATGTGTTCTTTTCAAATAAAGTTTTCACACCTGCATCATCCATTTTACTTACAGATATAAGGTTTCTGGCCAGCTTTGGAATGTGCAGAACCCCGGGAAGAGTTTTAACCCTTCCATCTTTGAGCAGTAGCTTGATCTTTCCTCGACCTATGATTTTCACCACCAAGTTGTTTCCCAGAAATACATCTCCTCCATCATACTTTTCGTATTCAGAAAACCACTCCCTGTGAGGAGTCATATGATAAGACGCACCTGAGTCAATCAACCACGAATCATGCTCTGCATGTGTACTTGAAGATGCCAGATACACATCTCCTCCTTCCTCTATAGATTCTTTCCCATCTGCGGATGGAGCATCATTAGGTCCTCTGCTTTTATCAGTATTTTTGGATTTACAATCCTTCTTGTAATGCCCAACTTTACCGCACTTCCAGCATTTTCTTACAGAAGGTCCTGGAGATTTAGATCTCCCTCTAGATTTAGATCTACCACCCAAAGACTTATTTTTTGATCTGTCTCCAGGGCGAACTCTTACAAATAAGGCATCCTTGGTTTCACTATCTATGGATCTCCGCCTCATTTCCTCCGATAGTAGGGATGCAACCACATCATCAAAGTTTAGCGTGGTTGCATTACTCCCAATAGCTATAACCAGATTATCCCATGAATCTGGCAAAGAGCACAACAGACTAATACATTTTTCATCATCAGCAATTGTAATACCAACACATGTCAATTGACTTACCAAAGTATTGAAGGCGTTTAGATGCTCTGACACAGAGTCTCCATCAGTCATCCTCATAAGGTACAATTTCTTTCACAGAAATAACTTATTTACCAGGGACTTTGACTGATACAGATTTCCCAGTTTATCCCATAGCTTATTTGCACTGTCTTCTCCAGATACGTTCACCAATACCGAATCTGCGAGGCAAAGACGAATGGTGCTCCTTGCTTTTCTTTCCAGCTTTTCCCATTCTTCTTTTACCGCACCAGAGGGCATGGTACATGGATCTACTACGATCCATTGTTCTCTATCTACCAGAAGATCTTCCATCTTGAGCTTCCATAGCTCAAAGCTCTGACCATTAAATTTCTCAATCTCGAATCTAGAACTGCTCGCCATTCTTTAAAGAAAAATAAATCACCGCTGCAAAGCTCCCACTGAAACCAGGTTTATCACAAATCCAAGATCGAGCCAAACCCTTGGAAACAAAGGCGTCCCTCTGAACCCAAAAAATGATCTGATACCAAATGTAAGTTTTAAACCTTAACAGTGAAATACAAACTTATATTGATTCTTAAGCATTTAACAGAAAATACACAATGGCACACACATTACACAGAGATTTTCACCTGGAAACCCTTAACCGGGAAAAAACCAGCAAAACGTAGAGCCGCACAGCTCCTTTTCATTATATGTTTACAATATATGGTATTCTGTAGCATCTAAAACCCTAATTCATTTACCCGAAATTAGGTTACAACCCTAATCCCTTTTACCGGGATTAGATAGAGTACAATGGGTTGAAATCACGAAAAAGAAAAAAGAAACCCAAAAAAATATAACATACAAGGGGTCAGGGGGCAAGGGATCGTGTTGTACACGCAGCGACCCTGTGAAGAGATATAACATACCCAACAAAGATAGCCTTCTGGAATGGTGTAGTCGAGGAGGAAGTGTATGTGGAGCAGCCACTTCGTTTTGAGACACATGACAGGGGGTCATATGTGTGCAGGTTGAAGAAAGCATTTTATGGCTTGAAGCAAGCTCCTAGGACTTGGTATGGTAGGATAGATAGCTTTCTATCCAGTTTGGTCTTTACCAAGAGTAAAGCGGATTCCAACCTTTACTACAAGGTTGAGGAAGGAAATCATGTGATACTACTTTCATATGTGGATGACCTGTTTGTTACAGGTGAGGATAGATTGATTTCCGACACAAAGAGGAAGCTTGCTGCCAAGTTCGAGATGAAGGAATTGGGGATGATGCAATACTTTCTAGGCATGGAGGTGTGGCAGAGTGCAGATGGAATCTTCCTTGGACAAGGGAAGTATGCAGTAGAGATCCTGAAGAGGTTTGGGATGATGGACTGCAAGGACATGGCCACACCTATGGAATCGAACCTGAAGCTTCTGTGTGATGCTTCATCTGATCCGGTTGATGTCACTATGTATCGTCAGATGATTGGATCCTTGATGTACCTGACGAACACGAGACCAAAAATTTTCTTTGTAGTGAACACATTGAGCCAATACTTGACAGATCCGAGACCTGTACACCTGATACCTGCAAAGCATATTCTAAGGTACCTGAAGGGTACAGTTGACTATGGGCTCAAGTATGAGGCGAATCAAAAGTTTAACCTGGAGGGTTATGTTGATTTGGATTGGGTAGGCAGTGCCATTGATCGAAAGAGCACTTCGGGGTGCTGCTTCAGTATGGGATCAAGTGTGATCTCTTGGTTTAGCAGGAAGCAGTCCTGCGTACCATTGAGTACAGCTGAAGCAGAGTATGTTGCAGCTTGTTCGGATAGTTGTGAGGTAGTATGGCTGAGAAAGCTACTGTCTGAGTTATTTGATCTCCCGTTGGGTTCTACTGGTATCTTTTGTGACAACCAGAGTTGTGTGAAGCTGTCTGAGAACCCAATGTTCCATGACAGGTCGAAGCACATTGAGATCAAATATCACTATATCAGGGATATGGTGCAGAGAGGAGCAGTGAATCTCTTGTATGTTGTGACAGACGAGTAGATAGCTGATGTGTTGACCAAGCTGTTGGCCAGGGTGAATTTTGAGTACTTCAAAGAGAGACTTGGTGTACTTCAGATCGAGATTCCTTCCAAGGGGAAGTGATGAGTCTGGAGACACAGATGCACATGAGCCATTCTAGCATGGTTGAAGTGTGTCTTCCCATGGCTGAGATATAAGGGTTGGGGCTATTCCGACATGGTTGAAGTGTGTCTTCCCATGGTCGTTGATGTAAGAGATGTGCCATTCGAGCATGGTTGAAGTGTGTCTTCCCATGGCTGCGATATAAGTGCTGTGCCATTCGAGCATGGTTGAAGCATGTCTTCCCATGGCTGTGATATAAGTGCTGTGCCATTCCTAGCATGGTTGAAGTGTGTCTTCCCATGGCTATGGATATAAGTGCGATGCCATTCTCGCATGGTTGAAGTGTGTCTTCCCATGGCGTAGATATAAGTGTTGAACCTTTCATGGATGGTTGAAGTGTGTCTTCCCATGCCGGTGAATGTAAGTGCTGTGTGATGTGCATTTGGGTTGTGCTCCGTGGACTATGAGGTGATCTGAAGATGATGAGGTGACAGTATGGTACACAAGTTTTGCAGAGGCATATAATTGGTCCTGAGATGCTCTTGCAGGTTTTGCAGAGGCAGTGTAATCAGTCCTGGGAGATCTTGCATTTTTTGCAGAGGCAGTGTAATCAGTCCTGAGGTGTACTTACTTGATGGCTTGCTCATAGAGATGATGAACACCTACATGGAGGCTAGGCCTACATCCAGCATGAAAAAGGGCTGGCTCTATAGATGTGATGCATCTAGCATGAAAAAGGGTTGGCTCTGTAGATGTGATACATCTAGCATGAAAAAGGGTTGGCTCTATAGATGATGAAGACCTACAGGTGGCGGGCCTACATCCAGCATGAAAAAGGGATGGCCTTGTAGAACTTCCTATGACGAGTAGATTGGAGATTGATTGAGATAGCAGCAATAGTGACGATGATGATGATTCAATGACAATGATCCAGTGACGATGATCCAGAGAAGAAGACTTGTGCTAGCAAATCTGTGTCGAGAAATACCTTCCTAGTTAAGAGGGAGTGTTGATGTATTTATAAATTCTGAATGTATTTCACATATGTATATATTGTATTCCTATAGAGATGTTATTATTCCTCTATACAAAAGTGTTGTCATTTATATTGTAAGTGTCATAACTTATACTTGATGGGTTATTAGACCACCTTGATGGGTTTGGCCCTGTATAAGTCATGCGGGTTAAAGGGTTATTAGACCACCCTATTGGGGGTCGGCCCTGTCAGCATTATGTTAAGTGGTTAAGTTGAGGCCGACCTAGTAAAGGTTATTAGGAAAGTCAAGTCAAGTATAAATAGAGTGCGGGAGGCACTCTATTTGATCATTCACTTTCTCACTCATACACTCATTGGAGAGTGGCGCACTAGTGGAGGAGGAGAAGCTGCTGCTAGGAGACTATCTCTTATGCTTGGGTTTTGTATCATTGCTCTATCTATCTCTGAGGAAGTTATTGGGGTTTTTAACCTTTATGGTTTTCCCCAAGGAAACTCTGTGTGTCTATTGTCTCTTGTGATTGCTTCTTGTGATTGATATGCTATACATGTTATTCTCTTAGTTAAGATCCTATATCATATTGAATTGATGCTAAAAAATTAACAGAGTACTGTCTTATTTGTCTAATACAAAGTCGAAGAGGGCTTTGATCTTGTCAAGAGGTTTGTCGGGAAAAGTTTATGGTGTCTTCCCAAGTCTTGACTGTACTTGTTCTGTGTACTTGGTCAAAATTTATTCTTGTTCATGCATGGCTGCTTTGAGTAACTTAGAGTTTTGTGTCCATCTCTTACTTTTGTCTTTAGTGGAAACTTGGATTATTTTATCAAGTTCATATTATGGTACTTACTCTAAAGAAAGTATAACTGTGTTAGTGTCCTGTTCTGACACTGGGTTGATTGTAAAAGTAATAGTAGTGTTCTTCTTTTATTTTTATTTTGTAAAATTAGTCACAACAGATCTAATGAACAAGTAAATCAATCAAAATAGATGAAACTCAGAAAAATGGTGTAAAACTGTGCAAAGCATGCATTAGTACTCAATATCCCAATGAGGGTGAATAATTACAATACAATACAGTAACAATGACTAAGCAATTTGAATTGACTAAGAAGGTCATTCGAATTACTGAATGGTGTAGCTTGGCTCCAACTAGGAGTCCTCATCATCAATCAGTGGTGGTCATCAATGCACAAGAACCAGTCATCTAGGTGTCAATTTGAGTCTAACTGAGTGTAACAAGTGTAACTGAAGTGTGTACCACTGATATAGGGAAGGAGGCTTAGTGGAGGGTGCATGGGAGGCTTAACTGAAGTCAGAACAAGTCATCTAGTCAATATGGAGGTCCAACGGAGTGAAACAGTCAGTCGGGAGTGAAACTAGCCTCAAAGCAGGGAGAATCAGAGCTAAATGAGTGTAAACTGAGGTGGTAGGTGAAGAAGTGCACCCTTCTCTGGCAGTAGGTGAGAAGTGGGTGCCTTCATGACTAGGAGGGATAAAGAACTGATGTAAGAAGCTCCCGGGTGCTAGAATAAGGTGGGTAAGGTGCTGGAGGCATCAACCTGGTGACTGGGATGCATGCAAACCCTAGAGTTTGCGTGCAAACCCTAATTGCATGCAAGGTCCTGAAAATGATGATGTGGATATCCGAACACCCCCCCTCAAGCTAGACTATGATGTGCAAAAAATAATGTAGGGCCCTGGTAACTAAGACCAAAGGTCACCCCAATACAATAATCCAAAAAATGCTGAAAATAAGCTAAGTGAGGAAAGAGGGAAAACCCAGTGGGAAGAAAGCCCCCCCTCAAGCTAAGAACATAATAATGGATCAATCTATCTCCACCATGATGGAACTCACCCCCAACAGTGAACGGAGGTAAGAGAACTTCTTCTCAGTGAAGCTCTTGGTGAAGATGTCTGCAATTTGCTCATCAGTAGGGCAATATTGCAGAATGATGGTGCAATCATGCACCAACTGTCCAATGTAGTGCATATGAATCTCAATGTGTTTGGTCATCTTCCGATGAACTGGATCTGTGGATATCTTGATAGCACTTTGATTTTCACAAAAGAGGATAGTCGAAGTAGTGCCACCAAAACCAAACTCGGAAAGAATACCTTGCAACCAAACTGCCTGAATGCAGGCATTGACTGCCCCTCGATACTCTGCCTCTGCTGAAGAAAGTGAAATGGATGCCTGCTTTTTGCTTGACTAGAAAATAGGCCCATGTCCAATCATGAAAACATAACCAGAAGTGGACTTCCGATCTATGCTATCACCTGCCCAATCTGAATAAGTAAAACCAATGAAATCAAGCTCAGAATCTGCAGCACAATGTATGCCAAAATGTTTCGTACCTTGCACATACTGCAAGATCCGCTTGGCTTCCCGCCAATGAATCTCATGGGGATGTTGCATATACCTTGACACGACACTCATGACATATGAAATATCAGGCCTTGAGTGTGTCAAGTAAAGTAGTGAACCAATCAACTGTCGATACATACTGCAATCTGCAAGCGGTGTAGAATTTCCCTCCTTAAGACTGATTCCTGAGAGGAATGGGAATGGGGATGCCTTACATTCAGCGATATTAAACTTCAATAATAGGTCGGAAGCATATTTTTGCTGAGATATAGTGATCCCATCAAAATTTTGAGCAATCTCCAAGCCCAAAAAGTGACTCAGCAAGCCCAAATCGCTCATGTCAAAAGCTAGATTTAAGGCAGTTTTAGCTTGTTTATTGAAGTAAGAGTGCTACCAGTAATGAGAAGATCATCAACATAAAGTAAAATAACCAAAAAATTACCTTTGACTTGCTGAAGATACACATTCGGATCAGATTTGCATCTTTTGAAATTATGAGAAAGAAGGAAGGAGTCCATCTTTGCATACCAAGCTCTTGGGGCCAGTTTTAACCCATACAAAGATTTCTTCAATATGCAAACTAATGATGGATCTGATGTGTAGCCTTCTGGCCGCTGCATATATACCTCTTCAGCAAGGTCTCCACGTAGAAAATCACTCTTCACATCCATGTGGTGCACTTCCTAGTGCTTGGATGCGGAAATTGTCAAAACAAGGCGGATGGAATCCATCTTTGTAACCGGTGCAAAAGTCTCAGTGTAACCCACTCCTTGGACTTGGGAGAAAATGTTTGCCACCAAAATTGATTTGTATTTGCTGATAGAGACATCAACAACAAATTTTGTGCGGTAGACCCATTTACATTTGACTAATTTTCTTCCAGGTGGAAGAGAAACTAGCTCCCATGTATTGTTCTCTTGAAGAGAACTGTACTCTTCATCCATGGCACTTTTCCATCTCGAATCTCGGTGGGCATGATAGTATGTTGTGGGATCTGAACCAATCATCAAATAACAAATCTCAGGAAGTAATGGATCAGAAATAGAAAGATCCATACCTGCTCTTTGAAAGTCCGCTCTTTTTCGTCTTGGATCAACAAGATTTCCAATGTTCGAATTACCAGCAGATTGAAGAGTGTTTTGGTCCCACTTTGGTAACTGAGGAGGATCATAATGGTCGGATTCCGAACCTGATATTTCATGATCATCATGTGATTCTAAAATATCAGAAATATTAGAACCAATACCTTCATTATCGCTGCTCGAATCTTCTTCTGATGAAGGCGGTGAAACGACAGTTTGTTCCTCGACTAGTTGCAATTCTTGAAGCGGTTCTTCAAATTGCACACTGCGCTCTATGAATATATTTTTGGATATGATATCCATGAGTTTATATGATTTTGATTTTTCCCCATATCCTATCAGTATGAACTCAATACTTTGTGGATCCAAAGCTCGTCTCTTCTTGGAAGGAATTCTAGCCCATGCAGTAGAGCCAAAAACTCTCAAATTTGACACATCCGGTTTGTGACCAAAGAATGCTTCGAAAGGAGTCATACCTTTCATGGATGAATGTGGAACTCGGTTCTGAATGTATGCAGCAACATGAATTGCTTCAGCCCAAACATTTGTAGCCAAACCTTTTGATTCAATCATGCATGTAGCCATCTCTTTCAGTGACCGATTTTTCCTTTCCGCTACACCGTTCTGCTGGGGTGTGTAGGGAACTGTATGTTGGATATGAATTCCGCTTTCGGCACAAATTTGAAGCAACTCGGCCTTGATATATTCTCCACCATTATCATATCTAAGAGCTTTGATCTTGCTTTTAGTGGCGGTCTCAACAGAAGCCTTAAAATCCTTGAATTTTTCAAACACTTCTGACTTGTTTTGGAGAAAAAATACCCATGTAAAGCGGGAAAAATCATCAATAAATGTCAAAACATACCTTGAACCATTTAATGAAATATGGGGCAGCGGACCACTGATATCAGAATGTATCAGCCCCAAAACTGTAGAAGCTCTGCTAGATTTGCCACGGTCGAACCTGTGCTCGGGGTGCTTCCCAATAATGCAACCGATGCATATTCCCTTCGAGGAACGGAGTTTTGGAAGACAATCTACCATGGATTTGTTTGATAACAAAAGAAAATAATTATAATTAAGATGTCCAAATATTTCATGCCAAATCCTACTAACCTCATTACCATGTGTGCGAAGAGCAGTGGGCTTTGCAAGCGGAATAAAGTGTGACAACTCATAGCATTTTGCAGTGTGGTTCGCCTTTCTGACTGCAATAACTCTTCCACTTTTGATATCGAAAATTTCAACTGTATTAGGGATGAATGTAACTTGTTTCGGTTCACTAGTGTGTGTCATTTGATACACAGAAAGAAGATTTGAATCCAAGGAAGGCACATAGAGAACATTCTGAAAGCTTCCATGATCTACATGGATTGTACCTTTTCCCTTTGAAGAAGTTTTTGAGTCATCTCCCAAATGGATGGGGATGGAGCTGTTTGGATTGAATGAAGAAAAAGAATCAATATTTTCATCCATATGATTTGAGGCACCCGAATCTATCAAAAGAGCAGTGGGCTTCGAAACAGTTGCCATGAGTGCTTGTCCTCTTTCATGATCATCATTCCTATCCTTCTTCCTTGCACCGTCAGGAAGAGTTATGTTGTTCTTTTCCAAAAGGAGGGCCATTTGATCTATAGTCTTCTTCATGCATGAAATTTCGGGATGAAAGCCATGGTTGCAATAAGTACATTTATATTTTTCCTTACCCTCTTTTCCCTTTTGCTTGAACTTCGAATTGGATGGTGCATCCGTCTGCTTGCCTTTCTCTCTTTGCTTGTGAGGTTTGAATTTGGGCTTCTCTTTCTTTTGCTTTCCTTTACCATTCGAGTTCTTGGGTCCTTGAAAAAATAGGGCTAAATATTTGGAGTTTATGGACCCCATTTGAATCAACTTATCATGCTCTTTTGTGATGGACTCAATGAAGGAATTCAAGGTAGGCATATGCCAATTCGGGGTAGTTAGCCGACCGGAATTGAAAGTAGAGACAAATACCGAATAGTCCTTAGCAAGCTTGGTGAGAATAGAGAGGATCAATTGCTTATCCTCTTTGATAACTCCACTGTTCTTCAACTGCAATGTCAAGTGCTTGAATTTTGTGAAAAACTCATTGATGGTCTCGAAATTCTCAGGACTAAGAGCAATCAATTCATTCTCTAATTGAAAATACCTAAGCTCATCTTGCTTGCCAAAAAGTGTTTCAAGTTGCTCCCATATAGATTTTGGAGTCTTCAATCCACTGAGATGGAAGTGAAGATCTTTGAAAATAGAGAGGCAAAGAAGACCATAAGCTTCATCAAGCTTGTTGTAGTGTTTTGTTATTTTTGACAATGTGCTTGGCTCCAATTCGAGGCCAATGGTGACTCTATAATATCCTTTTGAATGTAACATGATCTCCATATCTTCTTTCCAATCAAAATAATTGAAAGGGGTGAGGATAGGCTTTGAAGAAGAGTATTCCATTGCTAGGAGCGAGTGCACTTTGATGTAAAAAGACTTGCCAAAGCAAGGTAGCGAATGCAATTGAAGGAGACAATAACCTACAAATCACAATCATACAAGAACAATGAGGTCGAACAATCCACCCTTTTAGAGTTGCATCACACCTGGGATTGGAGATCAAGCAATGTTGAATGGGTCCAATGTATCAATTCCAGGATTTATTGGAAACTCAAGCTTTTGGAGTGGTATTGGAAGTATTTTCAAGCTTTGCATGCACATGAGCGAATGCTCTTGAGATCTTTCATGCCAAAACTTTGTTATTTTGAGTAAATTCACTCAAATCTCCTTGTAGATCACCCGTAGAAAAGAAATCTTGTCCCTACAATGGCTTTGATACCATGTAAAATTAGTCACAGCATATCTAATGAACAAGTAAATCAATCACAATAGATGAAACTAAAAAAAATGGTGTAAAACTGTGCAAAGCATGCATCAGTACTCAATATCCCAATGAGGGTGAATAATTACAATACAATACAGTAACAATGACTGAACAATTCGAATTGACTAAGAAGGTCATTCGAATTACTGAATGGTGTAGCTTGGATCCAACTAGGAGTGCTCATCATCAATCAGTGATGGTCATCAATACACAAGAACCAGTCATCTAGGTGTCAATCTGAGTCTAACTGAGTGTAACAAGTGTAAATGAAGTGTGTAGCACTGATATAGGGAAGGAGGCTCAGTGGAGGGTGCATGGGAGGCTTAAATGAAGTTAGAACAAGTCATCTAGTCAATATGGAGGTCCAATGGAGTGAAACAGTCCGTCGGGAGTGAAACTAGCCTCAAATCAGGGAGAATCGGAGCTAACTGAGTGTAAACTGAGGTGGTAGGTGAAGAAGTGCACCCTTCTCTGGCAGTAGGTGAGAAGTGGGCACCTTCATGACTAGGAGGGATAAAGAACTGATGTAAGAAGCTCCCGGGTGCTAGAATAAGGTGGGTAAGGTGCTGGAGGCATCAACCTGGTGACTGGGATGCATGCAAACCCTAATTGCATGCAAGGTCCTGAAAATGATGATTTGGATATCCGAACATATTTTTCTCGGATGATTTCTTCTTTCTCTTGATTGGAGTTGATGTTGTCTGATATTTGGAGGTAGCTGCGATTGATGTGAGTGGATCAACAGTCGACAGAGGGTTAGGTAGAGTAATGGGGTCCACAGATGGAGGATGGGTTAGTGATGGATGTACGAGATGTGACTAAATAGAAGACAACAAGGTTGGTATAGGCGATGTTGGAGGTGTTGACGATGTTGATAAGGGGATGGTCAAAGGAGGAATCAATGATGTTGACAAGGGTACATGAAATGGTGGAGGCGTTGTCAATTGTGAAGGTAACAAGGAAGGTAGGACTGATAGGGATGTAGTCTATCTTAGATGGTTGGTTATTACTAGAACATTTGTTTGTTTTGATGACTGAAGAGGGTTCCCTTGATTGCTTATAGATGAAAGTGGTGGTATATTGTCGAGGAATTCAATGAGCTTGTCAACTGAAGACAGTGTCATGGGGGGTGAAATGGTCAATAGAGGTGAAGTGGTAAGGACAATTGAATCAACATAAGTTATTGGAATGCTTATATTAGCTCCTGTAAGAGAGGAGGCCATATGTGATAGTGGAGGGGGGGTAGATGAAGCAATAAAAAAACGACAGCCAAGTCTTGTTCATCACTGATGGGAGTGAAGGTAAATTGAATTTACTCGTAGTTTTAGATTTATTTTGGACCTGGGTTGACTGAGGTATGGTGAAAAATTGAGGGGAAGTTCTAGTATAATTTTTATGGTAGTAGCAAGCACATGATTCACAAAATTCAGGTGATTTTGCAAACTTTTGGAAATCAAGATTTACCTTAGGATACATTTCTTTTTGGATTCTAGCTGGTGATGGAATTGGGCTGTCGTTGGGAATTTCGACCTCCTCAATAGATTTTGCAGACATATCTGAACGATTTTTATTCTGTGGAGGAACATGATTTGTAGTGTGGATGGCTGGCGACAACGACTTCTTTGATGGGAATTATTTTTCAATTTGCATGTCGACTGATGTTTTGTTTTTGAAGGCATCGACAAGTGTGGTTTGAGCCTAGTCATGCAGTTCTTCAATGTTGTATTTTTTAGGCTCGAGTAGGAGTTGTATTTTATTTGAAGCTTTCCTTGTTGATTTTCCTTTCATTGCATGCTGTAATGTGAATATTTTATGGGATACTTTTGTAGCTTCTACATGCAGTCACAAGACACTGAAGTTGGGTGCTTTTCCTTCCTTGAGAAGTGCATTTTCATTCCATTTATCTCCAGTCACCGGGTTTGATGAATCAACGACTGGTACCTTCCATTTTGTGTCGATTGGTACAGTATCAAGTGGGTTCTCTAGTTCTTCTTCTGTACAAAATGTAGTAAGATATAGTGGTATATCTCTTTCTTCTTTTTTCTCTTCTTCAGTTAAGGGATCATCAATGTCTAAGCATTGAGATTTTACTATAGATGGGATGGGGTAAACTATATTCAATTGCTGAGCAAGGTCAGTAAAAATATCTTGAATATTAGGGTACTAATCTAGTTCTTATGGATCTCCACCCATGCCTTGCATGTACCATAGTTTTGTATATTCAAGGATGAGCTTGATATGTGCTCCCTGTTGTAGGCATTGTCGGACTATCTGTGGCACCCACCATCGAGTGAATTTGGTTTTTATGTCCTGAAACCAATTTTACAAATACCTTTTGTCCTTATTTAACTTAAACAACGGTCCCCTTGACACAAATATCTCAAAATTGTGAATAAGCTGTTCATGGCTACTGGAGAACATTGTCTCGGTGGAGGGTATGATCCTGGCCATTACTATATAGATTAGTAATGAGGAAAATTAGATAGAATGGGTAGTGTCTTGATATTTTGGAAAATTTTCTTTGACAAGCTGAGCTAAGTGGTTAGCCTAGTTGAATATATTTCCGTTGTCGACGATTTGTTTGGCATCTTCTAACATGTCCAGACTTAAGTCAGAATCCCGACCTAAAATTGTTAAACATAGTGAAATAATGAGGGCAACCCATTTGAAGTTTTCATATTACACCTTACTGATAATTGATCCTTTAGAATTTCTTCCGATCATTGATCCTTTAAATTCTTCAATAAGGAGTGATGCATTGCTGGTGAGCAGCACTTGAGGTCCCTTGCTTGAGTCCTTTGGTTGCTCCTATAAGTGAATCTGTGATAGGAATGGGTTCATCTATCCATATTTTTTCTGTCATGATAGAGGCTAATAATGATTTTAGTGATAATTTCCTTAGGGTTATCAAATGGTGCTATTAAAGGGTCTTTCAAATATGATCAAATTTTGGTTGTATTGAGCTTATGTGCCGATTCTGTCCTCTTCGTATCTTGGATTTCCCATGCCCTAAACTCTATATAATGCTTTCTCCAGTAGGGTTCATCCATCTTTGATTTCTTTATTCAGTGTAATTGAGCTTCGATAGGTGTCATTTGAGCTTCTTCTTGGAGCATATTATATTTTATCTTAGCGACTTTATCCCTAGTTGTTGTGGGAGCTCATTTTGGGCCTATGGATGATTGCTAAGTAATGCAAGTTATCTGGTATTTTTTGTCGCTGAAACTTACTGGTTCTTTTTTGGATGCAGTTACAATTTGGTTTTCTTTGGTCACATTTATAGCTGTATCCTGGTGCAACGAATGAGGCAGATTAGGTGAGTTCTTTAAATGTAGTTCTTGTGGGATATAACTTTTTCGCTTGCTTGAGGTAGCTTGTAGTGGAATTTTTTTCCTTGCGATAGTCGGCATGGTTGGTGGAAACGTTTGGAATTCCTATCGGTGTTGTGGTCTGTGTCTCCTGTCGTATGATATTGGTTATCTAGGAGACAACTTAGATGGTCGCTTCAATGGATTTGTTCTTTCTTTGGGTTCACTAAAATAGTTACTTTGATATTAGTATCTTCTTCCATCGTCATGCTCTACTTCTTCTGCCTAGCTAGCTCCCATGTTCTTGTGCATTTCGTCAATTCTGCCAAGGAAATCCATTTTTTAGTGATTTTTATAGGATTTCAAGTTAGTTATGTAACTAATTTTTAATTATAACCATTTTTTAATTAACTTATTATTAGTTCTTGACAAACCCGGGACACGACGTTCGACTAGTGATGATATAGTCACTAGTCGGTGTTGTGCCTTTGCTAGAGTCAGTAGAATTTTAGTCGTGCTCCATTCACGACATTTTTGAAGATGCTACCTTGTAGGATCTTTAGTCACACTAAGCCATTGTTGGTTAATTCTTCCACAATATAGGGTCCTAACCATTCGGTTTCCAGCTTCTTAGGTTTTAGTTTTATCTGACCGTTATATAGGATAACCAAATCATTGACTGATATGTCTTTGTGTTGAATATTCCTATCATGCCATGATTTATGTTGTTTCTTCTGTATGTCCTGATGGTGGATTGAAATCATACGTTGTTTTTCTAGTTTTGTTAAGTCAAACATTCTATCATTAACAACATTACAGTGTCTAGACATAGCACTTCTGATATTGCTAGAGTTTGCTACTAAAAATTTAGTGGTATGATACCTTCTTTTCCATACATTAGTTTAAACAACGTCTAGCCCGTTGATCTTTTATATGCCGTTCAGTAGGCCCATAATAGAGCTGATATCTTGTCGTCCCAGTCGTCTCTTTCAATGCCACATATTTTTGTTAGTCCTTTTACTGGTGTTTTGTTGAATGATTCAACTGCACCATTATAGTAGGGGTGATATGATGAACTCTTATGATGGTCAATCACGAATTATTTAAGTAGAACATCATTTCTTTTGTTGATAAAGTGCGTCCCTCGATCACTAATGAGAGTAAGAGTACATCTAAATCTTGTGACAATGTTTTCATAAATAAATAATGCTGCAACTTCACTTGAGCATGTTTCGATTGGTTCAACTTCTTCCCATTTGGTTACGTACTTGATTGCATTGATTATGTATTTAGTGCCTAGCCTCTGACTTGGATTTAGAAATGAGCCGACAAAGTCAATCGCCCATATTTCAAATGTCATACTAGGTTTTACAGGGATGAGTGGCATTTAGTGTATTTTTAATGGTCGACCCATGCATTGGCATCTGTCGTGTTTATTGACATATGTTTCACAGTATTTGTTTAGATTTGGCCACCATATTCACGATTGTAAGATTTTCCTTGTAGTTGTATCAACTTGGTAGTGCCCTCTTGCTGGTCCGACATGGGCTTATTCGATATTGATTGTTTGCCTTTCATGTTCGAGTACACACCTACAATGTATGTCATCTGGTCCCAATTTGTAGAAATATCCACTAATTATGGCGTAGGCTACATCTTTCATTGTAAGGATTTTTTTTCGACATTCCAACTGTTTCTTTCCCTTCTTGTAAAAATTATGCTATTTCTGTTAGTTCTGTCGGTACAACTTCAATTCTGAATAAATGTGCATCGAGGAGCTCGTCGTCTATGCCAACTGGACCTTCACCAGTCTCTATTCTTGATAAATGGTTGGGTCTGATGTTTGTATTCCTTGGTCGAACTAGTATTTAAAATTCAAATTCTTGCAAAAGTAAGAGCCATCTACATATCCCACCGTGATGTAATGGTTTATTGACCAAACATTTTAGTGCTTGGTGATCTGTGAAGAATATAAATGGATTGGAAAACAAGTAGTGGTTGTACTTTTGCAATGCGAATATCATTCCTAATGATTCACGTTCGGTCGTGGAGTAGTTTCGCTTTGATTTGTTTAACTTCTGACTCGAACATGCGTAAGGGTGATCCATTCCGTCATCTCCAAGCTATGCGAGGACAGATCTGACGACTATACCTGATGCAACAATGTGAACATGACATTTTTTTGACCATTCTGGGAATTTGAGAATTGGAGCTTCAACCCGTTTCTTTTTAAGTAACTCAAATGATTGCTAATATTTTGGAATACACTGAAACTCAATATTTAACTTGAGAATTTCTTCTAAAGTCATGTCAGATTAGTACCCGACAATTTTTTTGAAATATCCTATATGCCCTAACAATATTCTGACATGCTTAGAGTTTACTGGGGGTTTTAAATCAAGGCTTACTTTGATTTTTTCTATATCAAACTTTATGGCTTCTTTGCAGACCACATGCCGCAATAATATACCAATCGGTGTGGTGAAGATACATTTCTTAATGTTCAGTCATAATTGAATCTATCTGCATCTTTCTAGCATCATATGTAGCCATTGTACATGTTCTTTTAACAATGTATATATTGTCTAGTCGTGGAAATATACAACCATTGTTTTATATAAGTATTCTTGGAAAGATTTGATGACGATTCTAGAGAATATAGCCGAATCATTCTTGAGGCCAAATGGCATAAATTTGTAGCTGAAGGATCCAAATTCGCAAACGAATGTAGTCTTGTATTGATCTTCTTTTTCTATAGGTACTTGGTTATATCCTGAAAATCTGTCAGTGGTGGAGTAACACTTGTGTACTGCAACTTCATTAATGATCTCGTTAGCAAACTGTGTTGGAAAGGGATTAGTGAGTGTGACTTTATTCAAACCACGGAAGTCGACACAAATTCTTAGTCATTTTGGGTCGTGTTTGTTCGGTTGCAATACCATTGGACTGGACCATTCAGATTGGTTGACAAGACATTCCTGGAGCTATCATATTTTCTATCTCCTTTTTGACAATATCGTCGTATTTATGTGCTAGCTTATAGGGTCTTTTCTTCACATTTTTGGCATCAAGCATGATATCAATTTTCATTTCTCCCATTTTCTGAACTAGAACTTTCAGATATTTGTAGTCATGAGAAAATACTTCATGATATTATTTTAACAAATTGACGATTTCAGTTGTTTGCTGATCCAACCAATAATATCCAATTTTATCCATCTTAGTTCTATCATCATTCGAAATGTCAAACTCTTTCGTTTTTATCTGTTCGTCCATCCATTCTGGTGCTTTTGATTCATCAATATTTCGTCCTTCCTTACATTATGTAAAAGCTGGTGGAAAATATTTCTGGTCATCCTCATTAAATTTTTTCTTTGATGTCAATTGTAACACTATCTTGATTGGTCATCGTATGCAAGGATGGTCTTTTTTCCATCAGAATCTTTTCCCAACAGTGTTGTCATTTTTTGTCTGCAGTTGTGTTAGTTGTGGGACCGAATGACTTGTGGTTGTCATGATCAAGTTGCATTTTTTCTTTGGCCGGGTAGTGCTGTTTGGCCTTGTAATAAACTGTACTGCTACCTATTGTACAACTTCTTTCAGACACTCTTCCACAGGTGAAAAGGATAAATATTTGATAAAATTTTCTTTTAGGTTTTTCCACTTGAATGTTTCTCCTTGTGCCTCTTCCATTTTATACCATTTGCTTGGTAAATCATCCAACATTCTAGGAAATAAATGGGGCCATATTATTTCATCTTTGTATCTGATTCTTTTCCACTCCTTTTGGCATCTTTTGATGTGTTCCTCCGGATCCAAGCCTTGTACAAATTTAGGTATTTGTGCTTGCGCCATTAACTTTTTTCCGCCAAATATTTCAATAAAGTAAGTAGACGCAGTCATCCATGTTTGCAACTGCGACTTATGTGTATCCCACCATCTAGCTGCTTGACCCATGAAGGTTTCCATCAAGATTTGCAGTCACCCATGTTCAACAACATTTTTAGATACTTCTTCTATATTCATTATTGGTGATTCTCATTCTTTATACCATAAAGGTGGGAGATTAGTCGATTCATTATTGGTTGGTGCTAAATTCAGGTACTCCCTTGTTTTCCTTTCAAATATTTTAGGTATGATAGGTATTGTAAATCATTTTCTTATCGATCTCCGTGGGATAGCTTCTATTGACCAGTAGTCTCTTGCATGTGCTTTGTAGTTTTCTATCTTCCAGTCGTATAATTTGGAGTCGGATTTTTGTCCGACAGACATGGTTCATCCCAAATAAATTTCCCCATATTCATTTGGTTCAATTGAGTCTTCATTATTTTCCATTATTTGATATAGTCTTCTTATATCTCCTTCATTTTCATCCGGTTCTTCCTGGGGTTTCTCTTGGGATGGGTATATTGGGTACAATAAATTTATGATATAGTCTTCTTATAATTTGGAGTTGGGTATATTGGGTACAATAAATTTCTTTCCATCCCATTTGAGTTTTATTCTATCTTTTTACAGTGATATGGATGCTTTCATTTTCTGACCCCATGGTCATCCGACCCGTGTAGGGAAGGATTTTGTTCCTTCTTTGGGATCAATTATTTCAAAGTCAATTTGAGTTTGGATCCCCATGATTCTTGTATTAGCATTCTCTAGACTCCTATAGGTTCAATCAATCATTGGTTGACAAGATTAAGTTATATTCCTGATTCTTGTAGTCGTGGTCGACCCAGTCATTCCCATGTCACTCTAGTCTTTATATTTGCTTGAGATCCAAAGTCGAGAATGACCTGCAAGATGAGATAACCGTCGACTTCTAGATCGACGAGAGGGTCGATATCCATTTTTTCTTTTTGATTAAGGATGCATAGGTTTATAGGGACCTTTTCATTGCTTATGCCAGCTTCGATTGCATGCATTAGATCTATTAATTGTGCAATGCCTTCTTTTTTTATAATAACTGCAATAAATCATTTAAAGTTTTATTTTTACATTCTTGTACAACCTCATATTTCGATAATTCTTCAAATATCTTAGAAGCATTTTTGAAAATTTGTTTTTGTTGAAGGGGCTGAGGGTAATTAATTCCTTTATTTTGAATTTTCTCAAATTGTGATCTATCTTGTCGAATCTTTGAAGGGTCTTGTAATAATTTGCAAATTCTTATGATTCAAGATTGCATGCTTGGGTACACTAGAGAAAATATTAATATTATTTTTATTAACAATTGTTTCAAGCATAATGGGGAAGTATTCAAGAGAATGCTCCCCCACCCCACATTTTGTACATAATTTGAGATCTGTTATGTCCTTCCAAGGGTAGTTAGGACTCAAATGTTCTTCACCGAAACAAAAAAAACATCTTGGTTTAGCACGAGTGTTGTTGAAGCTCCCTCGATTATTGTAGCAACCTCGACCTCGATATCCTACTTGTCGGTTATATCCATTGTTGCGGTGGTCATTGTTTCTGTCATTCTCCTGTCCTCTTTGGTTGTTCTGATCAACGATTTGGGTATGATATATTGTGTTATAATTATTTCTATTCTTCAAATTATTTATGCATTCATATCTGGTGTGCTAGGTCGTCCGACATATTCCACACCATTTCAGTTTAACAACATCGACATTGTATGGGAATTAAGCTATTGTGTGCGGCTCAAACCTTTCATAGATGTCGCAGAAATAGTTTGTTTGAGCTATCTTGAAATTTTTGGGTCATATTTATTTTGGGAAGACTCTTGGCTCCTTCTGTATGTATCAAAATTCTTCTGGGAATGACCTTCTTTCATCCTCATACTATCTTCAGTCGTCGAGTGGAGATGAGTCTTTCGTGTGTCCTTCAGATGAAAATGTCATGCACCACAGGTCATTATGTTGTAATGCTAGTTTCTCTAGTGACTTTTGCATTATTTCCATCTTTTCTTCCAGTCCACGGTCGGTGTGATTGACAGATAGATCTGCATTTGATTTGAATTTATGATATTTTTTCAAGGCGTCATCGTAAGTTGTAAATTCATATAAGCTCAATGGCATTTTGATCCGTGGAAGTAATCCTACAAGAATCCATTGAATAATGATGTCTTCTTCCATTTTCAATGGCATATGACTAAGAAATTCTTTAAATCTTTTATCATATTCCCGTACAGATTCTCCTAGTCTTTGTGCTATTTGTTTGAGTTTTAGAGCAGCTAGGTGCTTTATATTTTGAGTGCAGAAAAACTCTAGAAAGATCTTGATTTCTTGTTTATTTTTTGGACCATTTTCTATAAAGTTCATATACCAAGTGAAAGCTCTTTTTCATAGACCACCTGTAAAAATTGCTATATGTCTATTTTCATCGGCAACAACATTATCCTCCCATACAGTTTCACACACAAACCATTGTTTTACAAGGTCTTCATCCCCTTCATAGATAGGACACCGAACTTGAGGAGTAGCCATACTGAAATAATTATTGCTAGTATTACCTGAATTAGTATTATTGATGATACTTACTGATGACGATGACCTACCGACTAAATATTGACTTTGCACCAACTGGTGATATACATCCTAGGATAACTTGACCTCTTCTTCAAACTCTTCGCCTACAGGTCAGGGTTCTAACTGATCTTTGGATCCAATAGATAGTATTGCTGGCAGGCGGGTACCTCCACACGTTTTGAGTACAAGAGATGAAAATAGTTCCTTGAATATTCCAGTGTAAAAATGATCTTGTTACATTGTATCGGTCTTGAAATCATTAGTCGACCGATAATGCGTCCATAAGGGTCTAGCCGACTATATATAATGCTGCCACTAGGTCCAAGGCCCAAGTCATGCTTGACTATTTGTCTAACACTAGGGCCAGTCGTCATAATCATTGGTACATTATGGACAGGAGTCGAAACATCGGGTATTGCAATGTGCATAGCTTGCAAGGTCAACTCCATAATGTGTGCTCCTTTTCCAGATGTCGGCTCCTCACCCTCTCTATCAACTGGTAAAATTTCCCTCGACACAGGCGGGTATTTTGGCAACTCGACTCTTACTACCATTTTCTTCGTGTTTATTTTTCCTTGTAATGGATTGGTAATGTTTCGTGACTCCTCTTTCTTTTTAAGTCTCTTTTCTCTTTCGAGTTTATGAATATCTACTATTTGCTTAAAACTAGCGACAAGTTTGTTTCATTGAGGTGGACTTGTATTCTTGGTGGCCTTCATTGTCAACTTCATATGTCAACTAGAATTATCTCTTATCTACTCATATTCACATGGTCGATGACCCGCCCATTTCTGACCCAACTACTGGGAATTCAAAAAAATTGTTCATTTGCTTAAAAAATATTCCCACTGTCGTTCTTGGACAAAACGCTCCCGATCTTTCTGCTTTTGTTTCGAATTTGAACTTCCACCAGTGAACAAAGGCGATTGTGCTTCTACTATGTGACCAACTCCCCATTCGATCAGAAATTTAAATAGCAATGTCGAAATAGTCAGAAAGAATGATTCATGGCATTCATTGTAAAATATTTTCTAGATTTCGTCGAGCGATGTCCTTTCTTCGATCGCTTGTTCTTCTTAGAAGTCATCGCATATCTTTTCAAACCAATCATACAGATTTGCTCAACCTCCATTATTGAATTTGCTCGGAATCCATTATTGAGTCTATGCATCAACAATTTTTCATTGGTGCGGTCTATTATGCTCATTATTTTAATAAATAAATTTCTTCAATTCATGGGGAACAACTTCGATAAACTCTTCATGTGTCCCAGTGAAGGATTTTTATCTGGATCTTACTAACGTTAACTTGTTCCTTCTGGCATAGTTTTGAATATAATTTGATATGTTTTTGTTCCACCACTCTCTAATTTCTTCCTCACTAACCATTTATACAGGTGTAATGATATTTTATCCCGAATAGTACTACAAAAAACATAACCATTGTTGTAATCCATGGGATTACATCAAGTTACCAATATTATTTGACATATAAAAGCATAGACATAAGATAATCACATATAGTCAGGAAGGAAGAAAACATAAGTAATGGAGACATCAGCAACAAGTATTTATTCACAGATATCCAAGAGTACAAATATATATATTTTCATTCCGTCTCACCATCCTTATATATACACTTTACATTCTGTTATTCAGTTACATACTTTAACTTCCTGGTCGGTTATCTAACATACTTGACCAACTACCTGACTAGTTGGTTAAGAGGACCTAGTCAGTTGGCCGACTAGGCTCCTCCAACAATATACAAACCATATATAAGAAAAAAATGAATTCAAAAGAAATCTACTGAAAGAATTTACGGTAAATCTAATATCTGAATTATCTGTTCAAACTTCTATTGAGTAATATCTATCTATAGTCTACTGTAATTTCATGATTTCACCTTTCAGGGTTCCACTGAGAGTAGCATGGTAGAAACAGATGGTAAGTATTTTTTGAATGAAAATGCGCATTTTGAACAAAAAATCCCAAGTGTTGAGGTTGTATTAGGGAAAATTTAACATCCCATCGTCAATCAATGTGAAAAAGACAAGCAAAAAATAGATGATTTGACAGATAGTGCCAATATTAATGCCATACTAATTAGGCTCATATTAATTATTCCATTATGGATTTTCAAAGTGCGACATTAAAATCAACAACATTAGGATCATAAACATCATAAGAATGAACTATAAACAAACATTATCACAATTTCTGCGATCCGATGTTTACATTGGGAACATCGGGTTCAAAAAATCGGAAATACAACTATAAACAAAATATTATCCCGACATCTAACATTTGAGGATAACCTCGGAAATGTTGGGAGAATGAACATCAGAAATTTAAATTCCAAAAGATAAATTTCCTTGATATCCGATGTCCAAGGTAAAACATAAAAAATTAAATGAAGATGTCAGAAACATCGAAAACGATACTTTAAGCCATCGGAATCAAAACAAACCCTTTCGATGAACTTACATTTGAGTGAAGATAAACTCAAATTATTTGAAGATGGAAAATTTAAAATCAAAAGAATAGTGAGGTCCTAATATTTTGCAAGAAAAAAAAAAGGATTTGTTGTGTCTGCAACAAAATCCAAACCACAAAATTACTTCAAGTGAGGCATATCCTCATCATGCAAAGGAAGCATCCTAGATAATCAACCTATAACATAGTCCATGTAGCAGAAACATAATGAAAAAGTAATATAATTTCACCATCCATTCAAATCACATCTAATGGATATCTATAGAACTAAGCACACAACCAACAAACATTTTCAAAGAACACAAATGAGAACATTCATAGTTGTACCATTTAAGAATGTATTACGTTTTGATGTATTGATAATAATTGTACAAATTTCAAGGATGTTTTTGAGAACAATATGATCCTCTATCATTCCCACAGGAAACTAGAAACCTTTTCTCTGTAACAAATTTGTTCCATCAGATATTGTTTGTTGATGAAAATGAACAAGAGATTTCTTGATCTTGGTTCACAGTCTTCAACTTCAGTCTCATCAACATCTATGGAGAACTGGAAAAAAGGGAAAATTGTGCCAAATTTCATTACAAGAGATTATACATGGAATAAATAGTTCAAAAATTTTGTATCTCCGAATGCACTCGGTTATTCATTGTGGAAAAAAAGATTAGGATGCATGCATCCTATGCACATACCCATTACTCAATATAGATCTGCCATCCTATGCAAAAACCCATTACTCAATTCTTGTCCACCATCCATACTCATGTTGTGCTAATAAATATTCATATTATGCTCATCAAGTCCTTTGTAATCCTCTTCTTCATCTTCAACATGGTTTGTTTTTGTGTTGATATTAGTATTGCCACTAGATTTGCTAGTGGGTACCTCTGATTTATTCACTGTCAATGAATAATAATCACCGATATGAACAAGGTTGAAGGATATATACATGCGAAGAAGGGAAGCCTCCCCTCCTAAGGCCCATTAGCCCCATGGACTCTCATGTGGCCACCCAAAGCCCTAACTCAGGTGAAAAATTTACTACAAAATATCAAAATATGGGACTACATCCAACCATGAAACTAGAGATATGATTAATGGATTCCCATCTTGTTGATGCTAGTGAGGCTAAAAAGGGGGTTTTCAAGAAATCCCCCCCCTACTCCAAAATATGCATAATTTTAGTAAATTCCAACATGGAAAAATTTCAGATGCTCATCCGGTGTAACAAAAATTAACTCAGATAAATCCTTGAACATGTACGAAAGAAATTTATAATGAATCACACATGAAATAAATGTATAATGAAATATGGAAGCAATAATGTGACTAAAACCATAGACGGTATAATACCATTTGAAAGGGATTTGCAAACCTTACCTTAAAATTAAAAAACACACACAATTCCTTTTCTATCAAAAACCACCAGAAAAAATATTTGCCTTCTACAATTACTTGACATATAAATAGTCAACATCATCACAATAGATTAACAACATCAAATACAATGTTAATATTGATAACTAAGCTATTACAAACAATATTACAAATATATGAATAGATCTCATAAGTTAAACCTTGTGCATCGACAACCGAGGATTTGTTGACTAGACCAACATGTTCCAAAGCAGGAATATGAACATGAGTAGCTCCTATATTTGCACATAATAGTTATAGTTGGATCAAATCATGGCATATAAAGTAATTACACACACCCAAACTTTGATTACGTCAAACGTACATAGCAAGAACAATTTAAGTGGATTCACGACCAATAATAAAAAATGGTGATGGCTACACGACATAATCTAATAAATTAATATCCTCAACCAATCTAACCTACTGGAGTCAATTGGGGATGCACTGTTTGATTGAGGGTGTCCCCTCCTATTAAAAAATGTGAATTGTGTTGGTGTCCATTTTGTCACTATTTTTGATCACCAAATCTACTCTGAATGGTGTTAATTTCACTATTTTTGATATAATAAGTTAATCTTTCAGCCATTCAGTCCATCAAACAGACTGGGTATGCATGTATTTGTTTATCATATGAATTTTGATCAAATCTCATTGTATTATGATTTATTAATGATTAAAGTGACAATTCCAGACATGCATGGCATTTAGTTTTGATCTACAGGCTGTGGTTTCTCAAACGATCTTCCATTCAGACTACGTGTTTATGTTGCTAATGTTTAGCTGTGTTCAGCTCGTCATTTAGCCTTGCGTTCAGCCCGCGGAATCAACGATTGGCATATTTCTGGCCATTAAAGACAGAAATGGACACGTGGGTTCTGTTAGCCATGTAGTGGATATGGTTGGTGAGCTCTTGTTTTGGAAGATTCTCCTTCCTTCCTGTTGATCTCAACAACACACTCTTCGCCCACGTCAACACTCCAGCGTTCCGATTCTCATGTACGCCTGCTCACATCGATGTTCTAGAAGAGCCTCGTCCATCCACTCTCACTCCACCAACCCACGATCTATCCACATCGATGCTCCAACAGCCCTCTCCTCCGTCCGTTCAACTCACCAACATTCACTCTACCCACAGTTGAAGGAAACGAATGCGCAGCTGTTCACGTCAGGCAGGGTCGACACCGTGAAAGAAGGAAAATGCCCTCTACATTGTCACACATCACCTAGCAACCGTTTTATAGTTTTAAAAATCTCTATTTTTAGAGAGGTCGACTCTGTCGACCTTCTCTCCCATTGTAAACTTATAAATAACTGCTTTGTATAGAGAAACGATGATCATCATATTATCAGATAGTTTGTAGAATACACAGAAGTTACCAGTAATTTTTATTGTGTAATTTTCACTAGTTAATGGAAGTCTCAGTTTGTTTATGCTCTGCTATTAGTAGCTAAGTGATTTAGTTTCAATCTTTGATTGCTGGGAAGGGCCCCTCATCAATCGGAGGTTTCGTTTTTGTGTTTTCTGCATTTTATTTTCTGCAAATCGTTAGTTTATTTTCATGTATATGCAATTAACTTTGTTTTCTGTACATGTCATTTCTTTCCTCTCTGTAATTTATGTTGTGCTGCTAATTTAGTTTGTGTTTACAGAATTGATAAATGGTCGACCAAAGCATCATATTTATAGTTTAATCTCAGTCTTTTGTAATTAGATAGTTTATCTTCAGTCTTTTGCAATTAGATAGAGTTTAGTTAGTTGTTGTTTCTAGCTTAGTCCATAATTAGAATTAGTTTCATTAGCTTCTGTTATGTAGCTGTAGATTAATTCTATCTCTCATCTCAGTCTTGCTTTATCATATCATAGGAATAGCTCATCTCTCCAAAAATAATTAGAATAGGTTGCTTCCTATTATCGTAGCTTCTCAACAAGTCTTCTCACTGACTTCTTTGCATTGTAGGTTCATCTGCATTCGCAAGCTAACGTCAAGATCATCAAAAATACCTCTTTCCTTAGTTTAATTTGTTTTTCCTCATCCAGACTGTCATTCGAACAGTCATCCGGATCGTCATTCGGACTTTCATTCTTTCTGCACTGTTTTTATGCTCATTTGAATTCAGTTTCTTAGTTTTTCTTAACTATAATCTTCCTGCTCTTAATTAGCCTTCTTAACCATAATTAGGTCCTTGTTTTACATTCCATAAAGTTTTAATTAAAGTTTTGTTATCATTCTTAGTTTTCTTTAACTGTGTTTTCAATGATGTCTTTCATATTTAATTTGCTAATATGTTACTGTTTAAGAATTTATCAGTTTTATTCCTAGTCTAGTTTATCACATGCTCTTAAGATTTAGTTTACATTAGAGTTAATAAATTCATTTTTTTTAGTATTCTAGTTTTGATAATTTCCTTCATTAAGAATAGGATCAATTTCTTAGTTAGACAGATAATGAAGATATTCATGGAATAGAATATGGATTCAGAAATCAATATCTTTATCAAGTTTTCTACTTGCTTCTATATTAATATCTTTATCAAGTTTTCTACTTGCTTCCAAATCAAGTTCATAAGTAAATATCTTTATCAAGTTTTCTACTTGCTTCCAAATCAAGTTCAGAAGTAAATATCTTTATTAAGTTTTCTACTTGCTTCTAGTTTTCATTAGTTTTAAATTATTTTGCTTATGGATAGTAGATAGATCAGAATGTTTAAAGTTAACTGTAATTGGTCTCTTTGTAGTTTACATCTCTTTGTTGAAATTAGATTAGATTTACTTCCGTTTTGTTTTGCTATTACATTTGAAAGTCATTATGATACATTCACTCCAGTTCCTATTACATGGGATTAGATGCTTTTCTTGAATTAGTTGTTGAAATTATTAAATAGCTTGTAGTTTTTGCTTTGATTAGCATAGTTTTCTGTTTATGTAATTTATCATTGAATTAAGTCATTTTTATATATAGGTCTCTGATTTATTTATAGTTGTTTTCTAATTCCTAGGTTAGAATATGAAATTAGGTAGTTTCATTTTCATAGTCAGTGGTTTGATTTTTAATCAGTTTCCATTATTAATCATAGAGTAGAGTAGTATGACTTGATACTATTCTAATCTACTTGCTTAATTAAGTTTAATTAGTTCTTTTACTGTTTTTTTGAAGTTTGACTCCGTTTTTCATTTTGAAAGATCTTTCGATCTTTTCTTTATTAAAATGTTTTTAAGGTTTGACAAGTCGAAAAATTAGGTACTATTCTACCTTAGCATATACTTTTCCTCAACTCCAAGATTACCAACCCCGACCAACAATTAAATATTAGGTGTTTTCTTTGAGATAGATCACACACCCAACATTTTGGCACCGTTGCCAGGGAGTTGTAGATAGACAGGTAGAATTCAGTTGTAGATAAGTAGAACCCTCTTGAAATTTAGTTATATTCTTCCCTTTGAAAATAGGCTGGTGGCGGGTGAGCGGTAAGACGAGATGTAAGAACCTACGCATCTGTTATAACAAGCATCCCCAAAACCCAGCAATAGTAGTTATGTAGTTATAACTTATTTCAGTTATAATTTGTTTTCATGAATAGGTCTAGAGATTCACAAGGTAGATTTATTAAAACTACTTCTATTACTAAAATCCCCACTAAAATTCCTACTAACTTATATGGGGGGCGTGCCACCCCAACTACTAACTCAACATAAAGGTATCATAACACACCTAAAGGGGATAGTCCTACTTGGAAAGCAAATGAAATCCTTTCTGGAAATCAATTAGGGGAAAACATAGGGACATCAGAATTGTCTATTCATAATGAAATTCCACTAGAAGAACCTCAAGCTCATGTTGAGACTGAACTAAGACCAGAGGAAACTCACAAAGATAAAACTTCAGGACCTCTCAACTCTCCATTAGTCCAAAAACCCAAAGACACTACTTTTTCAATAGTAGGTGGTCCAAACTTAGTAGATTTTGTCGATCCTGCACAAGTAGATGCTCTTTTTTAGAGTTCCGTGAGCATAGTTATCTCACAGATTGATACAACAATAGTAGGACCTCCAAAACTGGATTCCCACGTAGCTGGTAATTCTCCTCCTAAAAAGAAGAATACTGTTCCTGAAAAAGAACATTGGGACGTCCCATATTCACCAAGAAAGGAACCACCTAGATGTTCTCTCTTTGGCAATCGAATCTTCATGGGGGATGAAAATGAAGATCGTGTCCGACAAGATGAAGAAGATGGAGAAGTTAGAACTGAAGGTACCTTCGGGTTCCCTATCTTAGACACTGCACAAGATGTTACTATGAAAAACATCCCTCCCTCCTCGCTATGGGAAGAGTAGTGAGGATCCAGACACATTCTTATTTGAGTTTGACATTTTGTGTAGGAGTTATAATTACCTACAAGATGTCCAAAAACTAAAACTCTTCTTGCCACATTAAAAGATTCTTCTCTTCGATGGTTCATGGGATTAGGAGAATCTAGTATTAGAACTTGGGAAGACATGAAGAATGCATTTCTTCGGAAATATCAGGATTACTGTAGATCTAAGGACTCTCGCAATGATATTTTTAAAATTCAACAACTTGAAGATGAGAGCCTAGAAGACTATCTCGAGAGATTTAACTATGTGTTACACAAATCCAAATATAGTGATCTTCGAGAAGATGCAGTAAGAACACTCTTCCTCAAAGGAATCTCAGAAGAATTCTTAGATAACCTTAATCTCATGGCAGCAGGAGACATTTCTCATAAATCTTTTACAGAGATTTGTGAACTATGTAGAAATTACTCTAGGAGCAGAGGGAAAGGTGGAAGACACTTTCGAGAATCTTATGCTAGGAATCCCAAAGGAAACACATCCGGTCCTGGTGGAGTTACAAGGGTAGAGTTGGGAAACCTATTGGAAAATTTCAAAACAAATATTTTAGGAGCCATGGGTTCTCAATTAGATGCACTAAAAGCTAAAAAGAGACAAGATGAAGAGTGTGCATCAATGAGTGTTTTATGTCCTAGGTGTAGAACTAAACATCCTCAATGAGAATGTCCATTAAATAATGTTTCAGTCTATCACCTATGTATAGAAGAACATCCAACTGATAATTTTCCATCGTTGCCTGGATTGCAAGTTGTATAAAAGAGTGGAAATTTTGGTGAAATACCTAGGAGGCCTTAGCAACCTAGAGATCAATCATTGAATCAAGACTCATCACAAATTCCACCATATTACTATCCTTTTCAACCTCCTCAACAATGGAACACTTCAGGTTTGCAGAATTGGCCACTGCAGTACCCTCCTCAGAATGTTCAACAACAACAATGGACACATGGATGGAGAGGGAAAGCTTATGCTCAAACACCTCCTCCTATGCCTAACTATCCTTACCCACCTAATATTCAACAACTTCCACCTAGATTTGTACCTCCTTCATTACCCCCTATCCTAAATCAACCTCACCATTTCCAGAATATGAATCCCCCAAGACCCACAATATTACCTGCACAATCGATACCGAATCCTAACAACAAACCAACCCAAGCTCTTAATAACATTGGGTTGTTACCTCTTCCATCATATGCCATTTCGATCGCACCAATACATGAGATTCAACTACGGTCTGGAAGAGTTTTGCAAGATAATCCCAAGACATCATTTTTTATTCAAGAAGAGAATCCTTCATGCATGTCATGGTGGACCTTGCAGTTGGCATTTTTATGATAAAAGAACAACATACAAAGTGTTGCACTCTGGGTATTATTGGCCAATCATTTTCAAAGATGTTGGAAAATACGTCAAGGGGTGTGACAGTTTCCAAAGAATGGGTAGACCTACACCATATGATGAGATGCCTTTGCAACCCCAAGTTATGATTAAGCCATTTGAAAAATGGGCTCTAGATTTCGTTGGACCAATTTACCCTATGTCTCGTAAGAAGTACATCCTAGTCTATACAGATTATGTCACCAAGTGGGTAGAAGCCAAAGATTTATTCCGAGCCACAGAGAAATCAGTGGTAGAGTTTATATATGAAGAAATATTTACCCGATTCGGTGTACCTGGGGAAATTGTAACCGATCAAGGATCTCACTTTACCTCCAAATTAATGAAAGAGCTTACTGACAAATATGGTATTAGACATTGTAAATCTTCACCATATCACCCGCAAGCCAATGGTCAGGTATAATCCACCAACAAAGTATTAGAAGCCATCCTGACTAAGACTATCCAGTTACACCACAAAGACTGGGCAGATAGGCTTCCTGAAGCTCTGTGGGCTTATAGAATAACTTGGAGGAACACTACTGGTCACACACCTTATGAACTCGTTTATAATAAACAAGTTCTTCTACCTATTGAATTTCAAGGTAAACCTTTCGTATGGCTGCACAATTAGGGATGAACCTAGAAGAAGCACAGAGACAACGAATCCTACAGATAAATGAATTAGACGAGATTAGGCAAGATGCTATTCAACGCACAATATTAATACAAAACCAACGCAAAAAATGGCATGATAGATATATTAAACAAAAACAATTCAAAATTGGGGACTGGGCACTACTTTTTGATTCAAGATACAAAAGATTTAAAGGTAAATTAACTACTCATTGGATGGGTCCATATGAAATTGTCATAGCTTTTGATAATGGATCCGTTAAAATTAAGACAATTGATGATATGCAAATTTCTTTTGTTGTAAATGGACATAGACTTAGAATTTATCATCAACCAATATCTAAACAATATTTTGTGCAGAATGCCTTACAACAGGAGGAAATGGAGCTGGTAGAAGAGGAAGTCATTCCTCCTCCTCCTAGTCCTTGAATTATTTTGGGTTATCTTCTTTTTTATATATGTAAATATGTTTTTGATTTTCAATAATAAAGGGTCATTTCTAACAATTGATTGCATTTTTACAGGAAATTTATTATGATCATTTTATAAAAAATTTGTCAATTAAAACAGGAGGACTCTTTTCCCTTTTTCCTAAATTTCATATGACTTTTTCTTTGTACATATGTTTTTGTTTTGAATAAAATTGAATCATCTAACAAGTGGTTTTGCAGCTTAATCACAAGAACCTTATCTTTTTAATTAGCTCATGCGATATTATGCGAAAATGGAAATTCTCTAAAAAGAAATACTTATAGTTCTCCTTCTCTTTCAGTTATTGTTGAAAATTGAAAATTTATAGTAAAAGGATAAAGCATTCTTGACATTATTTTTAACAACTTTCTTCTATGATTCTATATATGGTATTTGATTCAGACATGCACATTTCTGATTTATCATTAGAACAGTTGCTTAAAGACCTACTTTAATTATTATGATCTCCACAAAACTCTATCTTACACCTGTGGACTGCTAGTTCATCCTAGACTCATTATCAAAACTTGTCTCTAAAGCACCTTTAAAAGGTAGCCTAAAAGTGGGTAATATTTTCTATTTTGTGGGGAACATTACTAACCTTTTATGAAGAAGATAGACTGAGAAGTCAAAGAACAACTTTAGGTTATTATCTTTTGACATGATCTGTAATTTAGGCCATTATAAATAAAGTTACTCATAAGGTTGTGCTAATTTTTTTTTTTTGAATTATGTGTTTAACAGGCTTAGCACACTCTAGTGCCAACCGAATTCCTTACTAAAAATATCATTATACGAAGCAAACCCGCTGGGGTACTGAACAGGCTCACTGACAACGGGTCCATGCTAAGTATAATCTTAAACAAGGAAGCTCGGTAAATGCAAGTAAACTAGTCGGGGTACTGAACAAGCTCGCTGGTAGCGGGGCTATGCTTGCATGGTACCAAGATAAACCCATCGGGTACTGAATAGGCCTACTGGTAGTGGGTGAATATCGGGTAAAAGAGGTTTGATTAATGCATTGCTATTCACATAGCTCATAAAAAACCCGAGTATACAAACACATGTTTAGGCCGATTATTTATACTATCATTGGATAATGGCTGTAAGTTGGACTTGGACCCTGTCATCTAATTCAAACAAATACCTAGGATATGAATACCCTAGAAATGGAACCCATAATTATAGTAGATCTCACAAACTTTACGACGAACCTTATCTATATTCTTTGGATGACAAGATATCTTTACAATAAGTCATGGACGACTAGTTTTTCCTATGGCATTTTTTGCATCTCTTACACTATTATACTTCATATGGTCTTTTAAGCACTGTTGTATTCTTTTTTATGAATGTATATATCTTAATCATCTACATTTATTAATTAATATTTCATTTCCTTATGAAAATTATCACAGTATTTTAGAATCTATCTGTAAGACTTTTAATTGAAAATTTGTCATATTAATCATTTTCTCTTTGATGGCTTGAGGACATGCCATATTTTTGGTTTGGGGGAAGATTAGAACTGTTCTTACTTTCTAAATATTTATGAATTTTTTTTTTTATATAAAATGATAGGTGTTTTCAGGTTAATGCAAAAGAAGAAGAAAGATTGCTCTAATCAAGAACAAAAAGAGGAACGCAACTAAAAGATTCAGAAAAGCAAAGTTTACAGCATCTTTTATGCACTAACAGCTTCAGAAATTCTCTGTAAAATCAGCTTCGGTCAACATCAACAATAAGATCTTGTATAGACAAAATTATGTATGAAGGATTGAATGACGGGTCGAATGTCGATCGAAACGAAGCAAATAAACAACGTTATGAATGGAATGCTGAATGAAACCATAGCTGTTATAAATATTAATAAGTGTGCCAAGACATTTTAAATTTTTATCAACCAATGATGACAGGGATCAATCAAATGTCGACTTCACACATGGACTCATTCTCTTATCCATCTCGCCTCCATTAAATGAATGGATTATGCATCATTGTGAATCATTGCATGACCGCCATTTGGTCTTACTTATCCTATTGTACGACCTGCCACCATATTAATCGAGTCATGATCTTTCACGTGTAATCTATTTTCATTACGTGAATTACATTCAACCTGTCCAAAGCTCGGCTTTGGACATCGTTGAATATATTATAAATCACATGTATTTATTGAATTCACGCACTTCTATGCTGTCACTTGACTCAAGATCTTCGAATGACAGGTGCGATCTTTTAAGCATGCTAAGTCCTCGTCCACTGTCGTTCAAACATTCAAACGGACCTTAGTTTAAACTAATGATTGCGTGAATTCTGCCTCAGTCTGTTCGCTCTCCATTTCTTTTTGTTGAGCCGCGTCCTCTGCAATTTCTTGCACCTCTTGTATCCATTTGAATCCCCCGTCCTCTGTCAACAATGCCAATTTGTCATGAGCCTAGCAGCTACTAGGACCTCCTCCGCATTTCTGAGTTTAAAGCCTGTCGTGAAGTGTTTTTGCGAGTGGGTTGGGGTTCGTTTCTCCGCCTTCTCCAAGGTCACGACCACGAAATTTCACTACTGTTCGCTAAGGGTTTTGATGGAAAGATGGCCAAAGTTGGCCATCTCACTTTCTCCGTGACAGAAGAATCCATCTCATTGGATACCAAGCTCCCGAGGGAAGGTGCCCGATGGCACAAACATCTTTTCCTTCCACGGAAGGCTCACGAATTTGCCTTGAAGGCCGATTTTCAACACGTTGCCGGTACCAAAGGATTCCACAGGGAATGGGTCAAGACGGAATATTTAGATCTTTTGACTGTCATCATCCATTTGATCAATTGTGAGGGTAAGTTTACTATTTTTAAAGTCTACCATTTTAGATTGCTAGCAAATTTTGTTAACAATTAGACCCTCAACTTCCCATTTTATTTCCTGAAAAGTTTGGAGAAGATGTCTAGCCAAGTTAGGAAGAATACTGTTAATCCCTCTGGTAGCTTGTATCACCATTGTCTCATTAAACTCCTGATCATCCACCAGTTGGGAGAGAGAGGGAAAACCTGGGATCATTTTTTTTTTGAAATACTGAAACCTCATTTGATTGAGAAGTCTACTATCAAACCCTCTTCCTCTCGAAAAAATTGTTTCCAATCCGGTATTGGTGAGCCTACCCAATCCTCTACGCAAGAAGAATGATACACTAAGCATGTGCGATTTGATGAGGATCCTTTAGGTGATGTACACCTTGTCCAGTCATCGCCTTCTCCTGAACTTACCCTTGGTGACCCTACCTCGGAACCTCCACTCTTTTAAGAGCCCACTAAATCCATGAGAATAAATTGTGACCAGTCCGTCGACCAGTTTGTCATTCAGAATGTCGGTTAGCCATCATGTTCAAATGTCTAGTCAGATGACCATACCTTTGAAACACCCCTCCTCACATTAGCCAACGTATCTGCTCGTATGAGTGAAGCCTCTGCTGCTAAAAGTTCTCCCGCACAAAACAAAGACAAAATTCTTGAAGATCATACTGTTGAGTGTGAAACATTTTCAAAAGAGTTGAGTCCCCCAGAGAACCCTGAAAATCATGAAGAGCATCCCATTCTTACTCAGTAGGAGATGGATAAGTTGACCCAAGTAATAGCATGGTTGACAGACCAGAATCAAAGCTATGTAGAAACAATTTTTGAGCTTCATGAATAAAACAAGGCACTGTGCTCACAAGTAAGAAATATTGAATGCTTGGTCAATGCGAGAGAAACGTCCCATACTACTCTCCGAATGAAGTATGACACCTTGAAGGACCAGTTTAGGAATCTCCAGAAGCTTAAAGATAAAACCACTTCCTCTTCCAAGTTGAAGGCAGCTGCTGCCACAACTCAACCTTCTTCCTGAGCTTCTCTGTTTTGCTCAGTGGGACCTGGCATATCTCCGGTTTGGGGGAATGTTGGTGTCCATTTTGTCATTATTTTTTATCATCAAATCGACTCTGAATGGCGTTAATTTCACTATTTTTGATATAATAAGTTATTCTTTCAGCCATTCAGCCATCAAACAGACCAGGTATGCATGTATTTGTTTATCATATGAATTTTGATCAAATATCGCTATATTATGATTTATTGATGATTAAAGTGACAATTCCAGACATGCATGGCATTTAGTTTTGATCTATAGGCTGCGGTTTCTCAAATGATCTTTCATTTAGAACGCGTGTTTATATTGCTAATGTTCATTCGCGTCCATCCCGTCATTCAGCCTTGAGTTCAGCCCGCGGAATCAACGGTTGGCATATTTCTGGCCATTAAAGACAAAATGGACATGTGGGTTCTGTTAGACACGTAGTGGCTATGGTTGGTTAGCTCTTGTTTTGGAAGATTCACCTTTCTTCCTAGCAAGCTCGACAGCACACTCTTCGCCCACGTCAACACTCCAGCGTTCCGATTCTCACGTATGCCTGCTCACGCTGATGTTCTACAGGAGCCTCGTCCTCCCACTCTCAGTCTGCCATCCCACGCTCTATCCACGTCGACGCTCCAGCAGCCCTCTCCTCCATTTTTTCAACTCACCAGCATTCAATCTGCCCACGATTGAAGGAAACAAACCTGCAACTGTTCGCATCAGGCAGGGTCGACACCGTGAAAGCAGGCAGATGCCCTCTGCGTTGTCACACATCACCCAACAACCGTTTGATATGTTAGGATATTTAGACACTTAGGAGTTAGTTAAGATCAACTTGTGTAATATATCCGTTAGGGATAGTGTGTTTCTTTAGTATGCATTAGTATGCATTTGTAAATACTTAATCCGACGGTCACGATATGTTTCCGACATAGAGTGATCCGACGGCTCAACTTCTCTTAGATCAAACCTAACCTTGATCCGTGGCTTAACACCCGATTGGTCCATGATCTCTATTTAAAGAGCATGGAGGGTCATTGTTTAGTTGATCGATTATGAGAAGCTCATTTGTAACTTTCTTTCTTTGCATAATAAATTGTCCCGTAGAAGCTATTTGGTCGGGGCCGTGGAGTGTTTCCCTCAAGAGGGTTTAAACCACGTCAAAACATCGGTGTGTTGATCTGTGATCTGTTTGTGTGAAGTGGTTGCTCTTGGTGTTCAGTCCTTTGGTAGTACCCTGTGTACCCGAACATGGTATCAGAGCTTTTATGAAGTGCCGCTTCCGGTTGTGATTTAGATCTTGAACTGCTGTTGCCGAAACTCGAAAGGGTTTCTAGTTCTAGTATTTTTGTGCATTTCTAGGCTGTGGGAGGCGTTCCATTGCGTCCGGAGTGTCGTTTCCATTGGGAAATAGTTTTCGTTTGATCGAAAACGGTTCTCGGTTGTTCCAGAAACACGTATTTCATCAGATCTGAAGGTATAATGTTACAGTGACACATTTTTTTTATTTCATTTTTTAATAAGAAAAAATCTCATATTTCATTTTTTTTACTGTTAGATTTTTTATTTGGTTTCGGATTGTTGCTTTCTCATCTGCGTATGCTCTTTGCCGTGCACCTTGCGCGATCTCGGCAAATCAGAAACAGAGAGAAAACGTAGAATTTCCGGGCAAGCTAACAAGATCTAACTCCACAAGTGTGGAAAAGTTTTTTTTGTTTCGTTTTGTGGTCTGTTTTGCAGGAAAAAGGGAAAGCACGCAAACCGAGCAAGAAGAGTAAAAAAAAAAAAAAAAAAAAAAAAAAGAATAAAAAAACCCCCTTCCTCATTCCCATATTTTACATACCTTTTAATCTAGCTCACTTGGTTCAAAGTTGCTTTATTCCTTAATAGGTCTTGAGTTCAAGTCTTAGGAAGTTACTTTTAAAAAGAAAAGTGCATGCAATTTCTATTTTCAAGTTACTTTATTGTAAAAGTGCATCTTACTTAAATAATAAAAAATAAAAATACAAGTGAGTCACTTAAGTTTTTTTATTTATTGTTGCATTATTTAAAAAGTAATATCATTGTAAAAGTGAAATCACTTATTTTACAAAAGTGATTCACTTAAAACAACTTTTTTGTAAAGTGATTGTCAAAAGGTTCATCTTGGGAAGAGGGGGGTTCTTTTTTTGCTGGACATTCTCTAGCTGGCACGTCACTATTGGGGACATCTTCAACAGTTTCTTTGTTCAAGCATAACTTCATCATACAGAGTCAGTTTTTAGTGCCGTTTTTTTTGAAACCGCCTATTTTTTCAAGCTCTTCACATCCAGACTATTGGTTTCTACTTTTACAACCATTAATTTACAAATATGGCCGCCCCTTGTGATATTCTACTTAATAGTTCCAACTATTTCTCATGAAAATCTCGTATGGAGGATGTTCTACGAAGTAGGGGACTTTTCAGAATTACAACAGGGAAAGAAAAAGAACCCACTGATGATGATAAGAAAATAAAATGGGCAAATAGATGTGATGAAGCTTGTGGATTGATTGTGATGTCAATCTCTACTGATTTGCGATTCCACATATCTGGAATTGATGAACCTAATGCTGCTTGGGACAAGTTGGAAACTGTGTTTGGTAAACACAATGAAATTCGAGGTCATCAACTCGAAAATGAGTTGATTTATTTAAATCCAAGTGACTTTTCATGCATTCAAGATTATTTATCTAAGTACAAAACTCTTAAACTCTTATGTGCAGAATGTAAGATTGAGAGGGAAGACAAACAATGCATTTATCATATTCTTTCCAAACTTGGACCTGCATATTCTATTTTTGTATCCACATTTTACTCCATGAAAGCATCATTGAATGCAGCTAGCTATCAAGAGCCTAGTCTTGAATCCTTTTGTGATTCCCTGATTAGAGAACAAGATAAACTCATTCATCTTGGAATAATCAACAATGAAGATATATCTGGGAAAGCCTTATTGTTCCAACAGAAAGAAAAGTCCAAGCCTTCCAAGAAACAAAATTTTCGCAATAATAAGTCAAACAAGGGTCCCAAACCCTCTCAGTCAGCTCCTTCTTTAAAAAATGACAAAGGATCCAAGCCAAAAGGCAAGAAGACTGAGCGTCATTGCAACTATTGCGGGAAAGATAATCATGATGAATCTAAGTGTTTCAAGAAGATGGCAGCCTTGGAAGCAGCAATGAATAAGCACCACATCAGCCTAGATTTGTCTTCAGAATCTACCTCTCATGGACATGCACTTTGTGCTTCTGGTTATTCTTATAATGCATCTTCTTCTTCTACTTCAAATGAATGGCTCATTGATTCTGGAGCATCTTATCATATGGCTAAGGATCAAGCCATCTTTTCTACTATGCATGAATGTAACACCAAACAAATATTTGTTGGTGATGATAGATCTCTAAGTGTTGTAGGAGCTGGAATAGTTCCAGTAGATAATGGTCATTTTAGTGATGTACTATGTGTTCCAAGAATTTCCTGCAATTTGTTATCAGTCTATCAGATCACTCATTCTGGTGAAGGTAAAACTATGACCTTTACACCTCACCAAGTTGTAATCAAGGATTTTAAAGATCCTCAACAGGTTCTAGCTACCGGAATTGTTGATGATATTACCAGGTTGTACAAGTTTAACAACTTTGGGTCATCACCTTTCCCTTTAGTTTTTGTTGCTCATAGTGATAACTTGAGCAAACTTTGGCATGAGCGATTTGGTCACTTAAATTATCGCTCATTGCAACAACTATGTAAAGAAAATATGGTGACAGGTCTTCCGATGGTATCTTGCAGAGATGGTGTTTGCTCCGGTTGTGTACTCGGAAAACATCATCGGGACAGTTTTGACAAACGTGCCTCTTGGCACGCCTCGGTTCCCTTGGAGCTTGTGCATAGTGACTTGTGTGGTCCTCTTCCATCTGCTTCCTTTTCTGGTTTCAAATATTTCTTAACTTTCATTGATGATTACACCAGATGCACTTGGGTTTATTTCCTAAAACTTAAGAGCGAAGTATTTAACATGTTCTTGGCCTACAAGGCCCTTGTTGAAAAAAAATCTGGTCATCAAATTATTAAGTTAAGATCTGACAATGGAGGAGAATATGTTAACAAACAGTTCATTACTTTCCACACTGAACAAGGCATCCAACAACAACACACTGTTCCATATACACCACAACAAAATGGTGTAGCTGAGCGGAAGAACCGCACTTTAAAAGAAATGGCTAATTGTATGATCCAATCTAAGGGACTAAGTCTTCACTTTTGGGCTGAAGCCATAAATTGTGCAAATTACATAGTTAATCGTACCCCCACAAAAGCATTACAAGGTATAACACCGGAAGAAGCATGGAGTAAAATTAAACCTGATGTAAGTCACTTTCGTGTGTTTGGTAGTGAAGCATGGGCTCACATTCCGGATGAAAAACGGAAAACATTGCAGCCTAAAAGTGAAAAGTGCATATTTGTTGGATATTCTGAAGATGTAAAAGGTTATAGACTTCTTCAACCACATTCTCATGCTATAATCATCATAAGAGATGTTAAATTTGATGAAAATATCTTGGCCTGCGAGCCTAACTCGGCGATTGTGCCATCTGTGGCCTACGAGCCTGATTCGGCGTTTGTGCCTTCTTCTTCTTCTTCTTCCAACTTCCTTGACAGGTTTCCAACTCCAGTTTCTGATGATGACAGTGAGGATGAAAATCCACCTCCGCCTGCTCATGTTCCTCCAGTTGCACCAGCACAAGTGCTTCCTCGATGGGTCCGTTCAACATGTGAAGCAGCTGGTGATCTTGCCGGTGATCCTAGAGATCAACGTCGAACACGTTCTCAGTTTCAGCGAGCCTCTTCTCTTTTGGCTCAAGTTTTCGAGAATCATGATCCAGAAACTTTTGCAGAAGATTCAGGGAATCCAGATTGGGATGCAGCCATGGATGAAGAATATCGTTCCTTAATGGCGAATGATACTTGGGATCTTGTACCTCTTCCAAAAGGAAGAAAACTTGTCAGATGTAAATGGGTCTACAAAACTAAGTATGCATCAGATGGAAGTGTTGAAAGACTTAAGGCAAGGTTAGTTGCCAAATGTTTTTCTCAAGTTGAAGGGATTGATTACAATGAAACCTTTGCTCCTGTCGCAAAAATGAACTCCATTCGCCTTGTTCTTTCCCTTGCAGCCTTACACAACTGGGAATTCCATCAAATGGATGTCAAGTCTGCCTTCTTACATGGTGATTTACAGGAGGAAATTTACATGGAACAACCTCTTGGCTATGTTCAGAATAACTCTAGCCTTGTCTGTCGCCTTAAGAAATCCTTATATGGCCTTAAGCAAGCTCCTAGAGCTTGGTATGCCAAAATGGATAACTTTCTCCTTGACACTGGTTTTTCTAGATGCCATTCTGACCCCAATGTCTATACCAAGAAATTAGGAAACCATCTCATCATACTTATTCTATATGTTGATGACCTTATTCTTACTGGTAGTGACCCTAAGCTTATAACCCATGTGAAACCCAGTCTTAAACAAAATTTTGAAATGTCAGACTTAGGACATTTGCATTATTTTCTTGGTCTCCAAGTCCTGCAAACCAAAGAAGGAATCTTTCTTTCTCAGTCTAAGTATGCTTGTGACCTTCTTCGTCGCTTTCACATGGAAGATTGTACACCAGCCCCTTCTCCCTTCCAGTCTGGATTCAAACTTTCTGCCACTTGTACTTCACCTGAAGTCAATGCCACCTTGTATCGTCAGCTTGTTGGTAGTCTCTTATACTTGACTCATTCCCGTCCTGACCTTTCCTTTGCCGTTGGTCGAGTTGCCCGTTATATGCAGACACCTCATGAAAGTCACTGGAAAGCAGCTAAAAGAATACTTCGATATATTCGAGGTACAGTTCAGTTTGGGATTCATTACAGTACAGGGGGGGAACCTTTGTTGGTTGGTTTCACTGATTCAGATTGGGCCGACGATCCTGATGATCGAAAGTCTACTGCAGGTTATGTTTTTAGTCTGGGATCTGGACCTATTACTTGGGCTTGTAAGAAACAACAAGCTCTTGCTCTTTCTTCAGCAGAGGTAGAATATTGAGCAGTCGTCAATGCCAGTCAGGAAGCTTTATGGCTTCGACAGATTCTTTCAGAGTTTGGATTCGAGCAGTAGCAGCCTACTCCACTTTGGTGCGACAATCAAAGTGCCATCAAGCTTGCCAAAGATCCAGTTCTACATCAACGCAGCAAACACATTGAGCTACATATGCACTTCATCAGAAATCTTGTTCATGATCGTGTTCTTGAAGTGCTCTTTTTCCCTACAGATGATCAAGTTGCAGACATCTTCACCAAGTCTCTTACAGAAGCGAAGTTTTCTAAACTTTGATCTATGTTAGGAGTTCAGGAACTTGTCATTAAGGGGGGATAGGCTCTAATGCCTCCTTCCTTCTCCTAATAGTGTCACTTTTGTAAATCCTTCAATCCTATCCCAAGTTGTTCTTAAGGGGGGATGTTAGGATATTTAGACACTTAGGAGTTAGTTAAGATCAACTTGTGTAATATATCCATTAGGGATAGTGTGTTTCTTTAGTATGCATTAGTATGCATTTGTAAATACTTAATCCGACGGTCACGATATGTTTTCGACATAGAGTGATCCGACGACTCAATTTCTCTTAGATCAAACCTAACCTTGATCTGTGGCTTAACATCCGATTGGTCCATGATATTTATTTAAAGAGCATGGAGGGTCATTGTTTAGTTGATTGATTATGAGAAGCTCATTTGTAACTTTATTTCTTTGCATAATAAATTGTCCTGTAGAAGCTATTTGGCCGGGGCCGTGGAGTGTTTCCCTCAAGAGGGTTTAAACCACGTCAAAACATCGGTGTGTTGATCTGTGATCTGTTTGTGTGAAGTGGTTGCTCTTGGTGTTCGGTCCTTTGGTAGTACCCTATGTACCCGAACATGATAGTGATAAAAACCTCTATTTTTAGAGAGGTCAACTGTGTCGAACTTATCTCCCATTGTAAACTTATAAATAGTTGCTTTGTATAGAGAAACGATGATCATCAGATTATCAGATAGTTTGTAGAATACATAGAAGTTAGTAGTAATTTTTATTGTGTAATTTTCACCAGTTAATGGAAGTCTCAGTTCGTTGATGCTCTGCTGTTAGTAGCTAAGTGATTTAGTTTCCATCTCTGATTGCTGGGAAGGGCCCCTCATCAACCGGAGGTTTCATTTTTGTGTTTTATGCATTTTCTTTCTGCAAATAGCTAGTTTATTTTCATGTATATGCAATTAACTTTGTTTTATGTACATGTCATTTCTTTCCTCTCTGTAATTTATGTTGTGCTGGTAATTTAGTTTGTGTTTACAGAATTGATAAATGGTCGACCAAAGCATAGTATTTATAGTTTAATCTCAGTCTTTTGTAATTAGATAGTTTATCTTCAGTCTTCTGCAATTAGATAGAGTTTAGTTAGTTGTTGTTTCTAGCTTAGTCCATAATTAGAATTAGTTTAATTAGCTTCTGTTATGTAGCTGTAGGTTAATTCTATATCTCATCTCAGTCTTGCTTTAGCATATCATAGGAATAACTCATCTCTCCAAAAATAATTAGAATAGGTTGCTTCCTATTATCGTAGCTTCTCAACAAGTCTTCTCACTGACTTCTTTGCATTGTAGGTTCATCTGTATTCGCAAGCTGATGTCAAGATCATCAAAAATACCTCTTTCCTTAGTTTAATTTGTTTTTCCTCATCCAGACTGTCATTCAGACAGTCATCCGGATCGTCATTCAGACTTTCATTTTTTCTGCACTGTTTTTATGCTCATTTGAATTCAGTTTCTTAGTTTTTCTTAACTGTAATCTTCCTGCTCTTAATTAGCCTTCTTAACCATAATTAGGTCCTTGTTTTACATTCCATAAAGTTTTAATTAAAGTTTTGTTACCATTCTTAGTTTTCTTTAAATGTCTTTTCAATTATGTCTTTCATATTTAATTTGCTAATATGTTACTATTTAAGAATTTATCAGTTTTATTCCTAGTCTAGTTTATCACATGCTCTTAAGATTTAGTTTATATTAGAGTTAATAAATTCATTTTTTTTAGTATTCTACTTTTGATAATTTCCTTCATTAAGAATAGGATCAGTTTCTTAGTTAGACAGATAATGAAGATATTCATGGAATAGAATTTGGATTCAGAAATCAATATCTTTATCAAGTTTTCTACTTGCTTATGTATTAATGTCTTTATCAAGTTTTCTACTTGCTTCCAAATCAAGTTAAGAAGTAAATATCTTTATCAAGTTTTCTACTTGCTTCCAAATCAAGTTTAGAAGTAAATATCTTTATTAAGTTTTCTACTTGCTTCTAGTTTTCATTAGTTTTATATTATTTTGCTTATGGATAGTAGATAGATCAGAATGTTTAAAGTTAACTGTAATTGGTCTCTTTGTAGTTTACATCTCTTTATTGAAATTAGATTAGATTTACTTCCGTTTTGTTTTGCTATTACATTTGAAAGTCATTATGATACATTCACTCCAGTTCCTGTTACATGGGATTAGATGCTTTTCCTGAATTAGTTGTTGATATTATTAAATAGTTTGTAGTTTTTGCTTTGATTAGCATAGTTTTATGTTTATTTAATTTATCATCGAATTAAGTCATTTTCATATATAGGTCTCTGATTTATTTACAATTGTTTTCTAATTCCTAGGTTAGAATATGAAATTAGGTAGTTTCATTTTCATAGTCAGTAGTTTTCTTTTTAAACAGTTTCCATTATTAAACATATAGTAGAGTAGTATGACTTGATATTGTTCTAATCTACTTGCTTAACTAGGTTTAATTAGTTCTTTTATTGTTTTTCTGAAGTTTGACTCCGTTTTTCATTTTGAAAGATCTTTCGATCTTTTCTTTATTAAAATATTTTTAAGGTCTGATTAGCCGAAAACTTAGGTACTATTCTACCTTTTCATATACTTTGCCTCAACTCCAATATTACCAACCCCAGTCGATAATTAAATATTAGGTGTTTTCTTTGAGATAACTCACACACCCAACAAATTGAAATGGTGCATCTTCAAATGGGTGGACATTTAAATCAATATCTAAGACGCTATTCCATTTGCATCTTCTCCTCTTATTTACAGGTCTGAGTAAACTCTTCCTCCATTTCAGGGATGAATCAAAAGCACTCAGCTCAAGTGTAAATTGAAAACCCATAATCCATTGATTGTTGGCTTCATCGAACATGTGTTTAATTAGGGAATCCAACTTTAGGGTGTTTTCCAAAGTAGTGGGATGACTTTTTGTGAGCACATTGATGTAGACAAACACACAATCCCTAGCCAATTTAAGTGCCTCGACATCTTGATCTACACCACCAATGAACATTAGAACCATATTGACATCCACATCAATTATTGGTGTCTCCATATCTATCTCAGTGGGAGCATTGACTTCATTGGGTGCTACATCATCAAATGTATCAAGTTCTACATTTTGCTCCAATGACATATCCCAAATGCACGATGAGAAGTACAATAGATTCACCTTTATGACATGCTTACAAGTGTTTCCATGAAAAAACCATGGGAAATATCCTATAAAATTTATACGATACTAGGTGACAAGTTATTTCTTGTCGCGAATTATTTGACTTCTCACCCAATAACCATGAGATAGGCTTTCATGAGACCAACAATCACTATCGGGAGTTTTCTTTTATTTATCCACTGAGGATTCAAACTGCTTCTCCTTCTCATAACTATTCAAATATCCTCCTTCTTTCAAAATATACCTGAATCGGTAATAGTGTTCAACATGTTTGAAGATCTAGTATAACAACCAATCAATTCCTTGGGAACATTTTTTCCGTCGCTCAGATAGAAATTTAGACTTCAAGAAGCAATGGTGTTCCTCCATGAAATTATTCGTCTCTTGATTGACATGGGGAAAATCACGACATATTTTCACCAACATACCTAAATGAAAGAACCGAGTCAGTACAAGAAAAATAATTATGCTAAACAAAATCCAAAGAAAAAATATAGTAATATGCAAAATTACATAGTTTATGACCCGCAACCCAATTGGTGTGAAAACAATTCAAGAAGTTTTTCTCGGTTGCGAAATCCATGAAAAATATATCCACCTTCTTAATGATAGATTCGTCATTCAGACATGAGTTCATGATATAGAATAACCTTTGTAACATAGCATTTTGCTACAGTGGAGTAGAGGACAAATTTTAGATATATTTTTCCATGCCCTCATTACATTCCAAACACACAATATCACCCAACATCGTGTCGTCATCCTATAAAATTCAATGTGTTTAAGTGAGATATTCTTACAATAAATACAAGTCACAGAATGACCAAATTAAATTTTCCCCAAAGCATCAATTTCAACCAATGCATCGTCAACCATGAATGTATTGACTTTCCAATTGGGGCAGAGCTGGTAACACCTATTCATTAGCATCTCCAACCATGACACAATATCGGCTGATGTATTCTATGATTCCATGACCCATGCAATTGACACCCCATTTTGTTGGCCATCGAAAGCCACAAGAGTGTACAACTGATACTTCGATATTTGAATAAAAGACAAAGTCAACTTTAAGCTATCATTCATAGTAAATCACAACTCAAGCAATAATTTCGAATGAATCTTTCAAATTAAATTTACCCCATATTTATTGGTGCTGAATGTTGAATCCATTCCTATTAAACTGTCATGGGATAATTTTACCCTTGTGTCCAACATCCATTTTGTTTGTATTCCAATTATAAATGGGACATTCTGACCATTGGGATTCTGGGATTCTGGAAAAAGAAAAAGTCATCCGATCGTTTCTAATGCCAAAGGCTAACACTAATTTCATCTTTCTTATGCAGTTGATAATTTCCCTTCACCATGCATTTATAGATGTTTACAACATATTTCTTGGTCAAGAATAAATCTCTACTACGATGTTCGACATCTGTGTCCAAATGTCGCTTAATGTGCATTTTACATACAACGTCAATTGCACTCCCATAAAAAACAACTTTCTATGTAACCGACCTTGTCCCTTGAAAGCTTATGACTATATAAGGACCTATCCTCACCATATGTGTCATGTTGACAATGAAAAGTCCATCCATCCTCATCTTCATGCTCATATGTGTTGCACGTCAATATTGCTATATGGGGACTCTATTCAAAACCTTTACAATAAAATGACATTGGAATCCCCTCTTTTTCACAAATGAGCCCCTACGCATATATGCATTATATCCTCTTTTCTCATTGGTCCATATGAACATGAGTAACTACAATAGAAATTACAACACCTAAATACATACAAAAAATCATATATGTACATTCATGAGTAACATTTAAACAATGAAGTTATGAAATACACACAACTCATATCCTAGGGGAGCTCTACCCCTTTCTCTTGGGGATTTCCTTACTGTGCATCAGGAAGTGCAAGGAGTATCAGGGTTGGTTTCTTCCCCTCTAATAAAGTCAGAGACTCTGTGTGAAGGGATCAATGCAATTTGATCAAACAAAGAGCCGTCTTGTCAAAATATTTTAGTCCAAGCTAAATATTTGTCAGAAGAGGTCAAGTTTGTTGGGTCTAGGACCTCAAGGTCTAGTATCATATTCCATTTGTTTTTCATCCTCATTTCGTATGGATACCTCAAAACAATGTGGACTATACCTTTTAGGTTCTTGCGCCAACTCCGACCAAACTTTGGTTGATGATAGTCTTATATGTCTTCTTTCTGAGAGCTTCAATTGGCACCAAATTTAAAGGTCACGTAGAAAATTTATGAGTCCAATAGAAAACGATACTCCTTGAATATTCCAAATTGATAATTGAACATAGTCTAAGAAATTTTAGGATTAATCATTGGATTTTTTTATCAATTGAAAAACAACAAATAAGGATTAAACAAAACATTGATAAATTTGGCCCTTGTGCCTTTGTAGAACAACAATATTACGGATAAGACACTAATAACAATAAGGGAAAGGTTTAAATTCTGTGATTATAACTTGTAAACTGAAAATGGTATACGTGAATCAATGCCATCATTAGGAGATTAGATTGGGAAAAATTTGTGGCCAAACCATAGCTAAATTTTGTGGTTATATCACTATGTATTGTTGACAAACATTTGCATAGCACTACAAAAATTGAAAAGTGTAGAGGCAAACAAATGCCATCATTAGGAAATAAGCTTAGTATATTTTTGTGGCCAAACCCCAACATCAATGAATATCCCTGCATTTGGGTCTTTGACATCAGTGGAAGTCACAGTATTGGGTTTGGTCCTTGGAGCCATGATATTAGTTTGAAAATCTGTAGCATTTACCACAATAAACAAATTTTTTGAACTAAAACAAATTAAACAAAAAATAAGCAGAAAACCTTACTAATCTAAAGACACAAATTAATTGGTAAGAGTTGAAAGTTTCAAAAATCTCCCAATCACATGATGCTCAGAAAGTAAAAATGAAAATTAATTTCTCAGAAGAGACGTTCAAATGTGAGATAAATAACCAAGTAATTTGACAAACATTGAATGCGAAGAAGAAGGAAAAAATTAATTAATTAAGGAGTTGACCATTTTTTAAACTTTTGTGCGAACGTCGAAAAGAGAAACCTCGACCAACGAGTTTTCCAAGGATCATACGACGTTTCCGATGTTTGATTTCCAATATTGCGGATCCATAATGGAAATATATGGGTCTGTGATGTTGGAAAGCATAATATTAACAATGTAAAACATAATTCCGATTTCCGTGGTCCTACATGAAGTTGGAACATCAAAAAGGGAAAATAGAATTTTAAACAAACTTCCCGATAATCTTGGCCGTTATCATGGATCCATAAAAATTTTAAAATTGAGTTTAAAAGCTAAAAGTTATCACAGATCCGTGAAAATTCACTTCCACTGAGTTTTGTTTCTAGATTGGCCAATGAGAATTAGAGATTGAAATGGAGTCTTGACACTAGTTTAACATTTTTCATTTGAAAGATCAGATGTTCCTAAAATCTATGACAAAACAAGATTAAAAATTATGAAATTAATTGTGGCCCTTGAATATGAAGGGTGATCATTTTGTATTCTGATCGGTGACAGACATTTGAATCTTCAAACTCTATTTGTTATCTGCGTTTACATCCAAAAAAACCACAAACAATTTAGATCTTGAAAGACTGATAGCATAAATCATTGGATAGCTAGAACGAAGTGAACCCAATCAAACTGATCAAATCGCACCCTTACAAAACTTTCATGTAGGTGGGGCTATTTCCCATAGGATATTGCAATTGTGCTCCCCTATGAATGGTGATTGATTCTCATCGATTTGATAAAAAAAATTTAACAACTTCAACAGATGCAAAATTGTAGCAGAAAAGGTGCCTAGCATAAAATGTTTTGATTCCAATAAAGAAGTTTCGACTAGACCCCAGGAAGCAAAACCATCGATGTGTTCAATTAAAACGTATCCAAGTAGAGTTGTCAAAATTGGATTTGACGGCCAACAACATTTACCATCATGGAAAGGGAAAAGGGTGGAAAGTTTGAATCATCATTCTCTTAACTCTTCTGGAGGCCGCACATGCCAGGATTATGTCATAATACCATACAATGAGGGCTTTCCAATGGGGATGTGAGTCGTTGAATCTAATCTAATGAGCAATCCAACAACTCACATCCCCACAGCTGCAACATTAAATGCTGCATTGCAGGGTGCTTATTGTTCACCCCATCATAACATCGACCACATCTCCAAATCCCATAGCAGTAACTTTGAGATAATGTCTGATGAGATCATTCTTCCTCCCCATCTCATCTCACCCGTGCAATATTTTGCATTCGACGATAGCTTGTGTAATAATTCAATATTGCGGACGAAAACAACAGCCAGCTCGATTCGATGGGACATATCAAGGAAAAGATGATATGATAATAGGAATGAGCTAGGAAGGTGGGAATTCACTTAAATTGATAAGGCTAGTGTGTGAGGACTCGTATGCAGGTTCATATCATATCAAAATTGAAGGTTCATAATATGGCGAGTACTGGAGTAACATAGACAGGTTGGGAAAAGTATTCATTGAAACCATGGATAGAAAGAGTAAGGGGTCTGTGAGATGGAGGACAAAAAAGCTCAAATACAATGCCAAGAAGGAGAATATGGAAACTACAATCCAAGTCCTTCAAACTAAGGTTCATGCACTTTCATCTCAATCCCTCACCACAATTGAGATTGTGGCAGAGAAAAAGGAGAAGCAACGTCATCTGGAGGATGACATATATGCCTTGAAATTAGACTTGATGATCTTCATGGAAAGACAACTCCTGATGTCTCGATGGAGGAATCCTCTCCTAGACATATTCACCATGATTTTGACCTCAATCTAATCCCATCATTAGAAGATGAAGATCATCCCCATGTAATTGTTGAAGAGATTTCAAGCAAAGAGAAGAAAGTAGTAACAAAATATGAGGATCAACCCTAAGCAATGGTAGACAAAACTGAAAAGAAGGAAGGGTCAATAGGGATCGACAATGACAGGAAAGCTCACTAGTATATGTAATGTGGAAGAGTTTTTGTATTAGGTTCTTGTAAATACCATATACCATAGGCTATATTCCTGAAATAATTGGAATACTAGTAGATACTACAGAAATGATGGGAAAAATACATTTAGACAAGCAGGCTGGGTATTCATCAGTATAAACGAAGAATTTTGTATGACATGTAATCAAGCTCTTCTCTGTAATCTTATGCATATTTTGTATCCTTTATAATTTTCATATTTTTTCCGTTTTTTTGAAAAAAAATTGTAAGTAGGCAAGTCCAATCTCTTTGAATATTTTCCTTTAAAGCAACCTAACTGTAGCACAAACAAGATTTAAAAAATCCATTTTCAAACAAACACAATTTGAATTGCAACAATATTTTCCCAAGATTTACATCAACAATGGTAAGCTCACTTTCTTCCTTCAAGACATCAAAGGAAGGATTATGATTTTGAATCATTGATACAATTATTGGTTACAATCTATTGTAAAATTAGGATCTAATTTCTGTAAGTCTAGGCTAGATTTGATTATTTCACACTAGATAGTAGTGTATCCTAAGGCATCACGTTTGTTAAAGGTTTTGAACATCTATAATTAATTAGAAATAATTTCTTAAAAGACTAGTCCGATGCTTATTGATAGCCCAAACTTTGGGTTCAATTCACAAGAAACAAGTCCAAATGATAGAAACATGGCCAACACAAATATTAAAAGTTACAATTAATTTTTTTTTTAGGTTTTCATAAAATTTTCAATCATATGAATACCCTCAGTAGTTTATGATGAAATAACACGCTAAACAACAATTTAGAACTAAAACAAATTAACCCAAAATAAGTAGAAAAAATTACTAATCTAAAGACGTAAAATAACTAGTAAGACTTGAAAGTTTCCGAAATGTTCCAATCACATGGTGCTCACAAAGTAAAAATGTGAAGTTTATTTTCCAATACTGTGGATCCGTAATGGAAACATATCAATTTTTTTTTTTAAATTATGGGTTCTTGATGTTGGAAAGCATAATCTTAACAATGTAAAACATAATTCCGATTTCTAGGTCCGACATGAAGTCAAAACATTGGAAAGGGAAAATGGAATTTTAAATAGGCTTCCCGATAATCTTGCCCCATTATCACGGATCCGTAAAAAGTTTAAAATCAAATTTAATGGTTTAAAGTTATCATGAATACTGAAAATTCACTTCCACTCAACTTCATTTCTAGATTGGCCAATGAGAATAAGAGATTGAAATGGAGTCTTGATAGTAGTTTAACTTTTTTTCAATTGAAATATTAGATGTTTCTAAAATCTATGAGAATTTAGGATTAAAAATTATGAAAGTAATTGTGGCCCTTGAATCTGAAGGGTGATCGTTTTGTTTTATGCTCGGTGACAAACATTTGAATCTTAAAACTCTATTTGTGATCTGCATTTGCATCCAAAAAAAACCACAAAAAATTTAGATCTTAAAATACCGATGGCATAAATCATTGGATAGCTAGAATGAAGACTACCCAACCAAATTGATCAAATTGCACACTTACAACACTTTGGTATAGGTGGGGCAGTTTCCCATAGGAGATTGCAATTGTGTTCCCCTATGGGTGGTGATTGATTCTCATGTATTTGATAATTTATTCTTAACCACTGCACCGGTCACAAAGTTGTAGTAGAAAATGTTTTGATTCCAATAAAGAAATTTCGACTAGACCAACATTGACGTGTTTGGTTAAAACATAGCTAGGTAGAGTTTTCAGAATTGGATTTGACAATGAATATAATTTACCATCAGAGTATGGAATTCAACATTGGCTTCCAACCAGTATACTCCAGGTTCATAAACTGAATATACCTCCAAATCCCACATCGTCAAGTTCAGATTAAGTAAAACCAAAAAAAGATGGGAAACTTTGCATGGCTTCCTATAAAATTTGGCAGGAAGAAACTATAGTGGAAGTTTTATGTTTATCATAGAGTCCTTGATAAATATATAATTGTTTTATCACTTGAATGGAATATTTCATCAAAATCTTGGTTACTAAAACCATTGATTATGTAAAAAATCTAGCCTTTCAAAATGTTTCAAAAATGTTGGGGTGACCAATACTACATTAATTTATATCCCAAATGAGGGTAATTTCTAATGGTAATATCTGATTTGAATGAATCCTTACCTGAATGAATAGACACATCCCTTTTGAAACTACTAAAAAGGATAAAATCACGTCCTGTGATCGGCGTGATCAGAGGGTAGTGGAGGTGCAAAGCACTTGAAGGATCAGATGCACGAGAGCAAGAAACGTTGCTCCAAAGGATTTGATGGAATTCGAAAAAACTAAAATTCTTTAGGAGGACGTAGGATGCGTTTGAATCTAAATGGCAACAGAAGAATTGGGCACCAAATTAATTTCCTGGTTGTTGGCCGGGTTTGTGGTGGGCTTCAATGCAACGTTCAATGCTACATGCATGGGAGGTGGCGCCCAGTTCAACAGTATACGAAAGGGGTTTCCGTCGTCGGAGGTCGGGAGCTGTCTAGCCATCGCCGTCCCCAGGGGACGGTTTCCCAATTCACCGGTAGCCAGTTTCCCGATTTGTCGATATCCAGGAGGTATCACCGTCATTGGAGGCGGGAGCCATCTATCCTAGTTCACATCACCGGAATCAATCACTGTGGTCGCACCGCGAAAGGTGCATTCCGTTGTGTTTTTAGACTACGTCTATATTATTTACTGATATGCATGTACCCATGATTGAATTAATGAATACCAACTACTCTCCCATTATAATGTGAGAGAAAATATAACACTCCCTTTATATTTATGTATTGAGATGCATGTACCATGATTGCATTAATGAATACCAACTACTCTCCCATTGTAGTGTGAGAGAAAATATAACACTCATTACGTTGGTTGCTACATGTGCTTGCAGGTAGGGCTTGGGAAGCACACATGACTTTTGTAGCCATTAGATTTAATAATTTAAAGGTTATTTTTAAGGCTATGTTCTTAATTTGTTGGAGTTGAACATCTATCACATCATTGTCATATAGAAACTTCGCTTTCCAACACAAAATATAGAAACCTCATTATGATCAACTTGATCATAAAAGAACCAAGGTAAATTTTTTAGGATGCATATATAAGCAAGGGGAAGGATAAACCTAGCATTTTTGGCATTTGAAATATAACTTACAATATTACACACCCATATATAATCTAGGCATGCAATTAAATTTGATCATGTTTTTGAAGAAAAAGGAGTTTAGATGGGTGCATTAACCACGACACATAAGGGAGAGGAATGAAGGGACGTGCATAAACTACACATGGAATGGGCAGGGATGCACCATAAGGTGAACTGACAATTTATCTTTTCCCTTCTGCAGTGATAGCTCCCTTGAATTGAACCTTCGGTAAATATGTGGAAGTCTGTTAGTATTGAATCTAGTGTTTGAACTTGGTATGCTTATGTTATTTAGATCATAAATTATTATGTAAATGCTGTGTAGGTTGATGAAGAATCTTGTAACTCCTCTAGTGTAATTGATTGCAGGCATTGGTTTTTAAGCATTTTGTTGATATATTTTTTGAAGAGATTTTAAGCTTGTTGACCTTTATTAGAAATAATCCAAGATATGGTGAATTGTAAGCCTAATTCAACTTAAGCATTACAGGTTATGCATTTTTTAGGTTTCAAATTGGATTAGCTAATTTTCAAGGGTAAATCCAAGGATAAATAGTCTTCTAGGAATATATTAAACATATATGTTACAAATGTATTATTTTAAAAGCACTGTTTGAATTGAAACACAAATCCAATTATTGCATTATAGTTAATTATGACCATATTTCTCATATATTTTGATCATTATGAGCAGTTTAGAAAGTTGGAACATTGCTGCTATCATTAATATTCATGAGGCCAATGCACTTCATAGATATCCAAATATCCCAGGCTAACACATGTGCAACAAGTCATTGAGAGGGACAATGATGCTTCACAAGTAGGTGCTATCTAACCCATAATATCAAAAAAAAACATGAGATCACAAATTAACATTACATATGTACACATGCATTTTTTCCAAAATATTGTTAAACTACCAACAATTCATGGGTGGATGTGATATAATTGAAGCATCCAATTATGGTGAACCAAAATGCACAATATTAATTACATCACATGTATTGTGAATAAACCATAAGTGCATACTCCTACAAGGAATCGCTATAATTACATTATCAAGAAAATCACCCCACAAATGTTATGAGAATAGAGAGGCTATAACATGCATGTTGAAATTTATATCCTCTTTTTTATGTCTTCAATATAAGTTATCCAAAAATAACCATCTTATATATTTGGTGTAACATTAATTACAACTCTAAATTGTGAAAGAGGGGTTTTGAAAGCAACGTGGGCACTAACACTAAGTAAAATAGTTCCCTCAGGTGGATGAAATGTGCCATTTTCCTTGTGCATGTCTTTCAATTTTGACTAATCATGGAGAACAAGAAGGTGAGTATAGAAGGATCCTATATTGAAATAGCTTCTCCAGTAATCTATACCGTGTTTTCATTTCCATTGTTTGATTTATGTAGACTCCTTTACCTCAATTAAGTTCATTTATAAATTTAATAAGAGTTTTGTAAGAAGTTAAGCTCATTTAGGTTCTAGAAATATTGATAACTATTCTAGAATTCAAAGGACGTTGAAGTAAGAAATGAATTATGTAAATCTACCATGTGCTAAATATGATGTAAATTATTTTGGCACTAAAATAGTTCTTTTTCCATGCCCAAATATTTGTATGTACTACACTCTTTGATGCCAACTTGTAACTGCATTATCCATTCTTAAATTTGTAGGTGTGTAGGATTGTGCACATGCCTTTCTGGACTAAGACGAGTTAGAATCAGAAGAGGTGTTTAGCCATAAAATCTCCATACAATTTAAAATTTAATATCTCTTTTTATTTATTCTATTATTGCTATTTGTTTCCTAAGGAAAACCTCATGGGAAACCCTTTGACACTTCCCTGCATTTTGTATATGGTACAAAGTGTAAATCCATTGGTACAAATTACAATGCTTGACCTAGAAGGGACATCGAGTGAGGCACATAATAGAGGTATCCAACCATGGGGATTAACCACAAGACCTCCTAAACGAGGCTCAAAGCACTCAACCACTCAGGTTAGCTCGCCAAGCTTAGATCTATTATATTCTATTTTTTCTATTATGGACATAAATTTGGTTTTATCATCTATCTATTTGAATATCACATTGGATTTAGAAAAATTGCAAGACTGCATTGAAAAACACATCCAAGGCATGCAATTCCACTTGTTTTGTTGCATAGAGGGCTCACAATTTGAAGGGATTGTAACTTGCTAATATTGCGTAGCTGCGATTGGATGCAACATTTCACATCACTTGTGACGATGATTTTAGAATGGGAAAAGTACAAATGAAAACCAAACATAATAATACATATAATAATAATGTTAATGCTAATAATGCTAATAATCATAATAAATATAATTATTAGTTGAATGAAACATCCATGATCACACAACTCTTCACACCGTGACCAATTAATTTTTTTTATACATCATCTGGAGGCTTATTGCAATCATGAATTCATATCAATCATTTATCACTCAATATTCTCTTATACTTGCAGAAATACTCTGTCAATCTTAGTAATAAATAGAAATTATTTATTTCATTTAGTATTGGACACAATTTATTGGCCAATTTCATGGGTTTATACCATTGATCAAGCCACCCTCAATTAAAAATAATGACATACAATCCGTACACAACTCCCACAATATTTTGTACAACAATACACCTATCTTCACATGATATCATCGGCATGTAGAAAGATGTTGTACATAACAACTAGAATTTTGATTGTGTAGGGGCATTGCACATCAATCAATTTGCCTTCTATCATTACACTTATGTATAGTGATCAAATTTGAAGGGTGGGTCTTAATTTCAATTTGAAGGGCCTATATTCTTTGAGCCCTTCAAAGATGAAGGGAAATATAAATAATTGTACTTCAATTGAAAAGTATAAATGAACTAAACCCTTCACAATTAACAAAAGAATAAGATACTAAATTCACTAATAGATAATAAAGGCAAGTCAAGATAGCAGTCAAGTTTCTTTTCTCTTGTAATGTAAGAAAATATTATTGCCTAAGATTTTATTATTATTTTTAAATGTGTTAGTGTTCAAAGTGGTGCCTATGAAATTCAAACCAAAGAGAGTGTTGTGATCCAAGCTTGAGAGATGTTAGAGTGATGGGAATTGGATGCCTTAGGAATATAGAACACCCCCCAAAAATGGTAAAATTATTTAAAACATACCTAACAGTCTAGCAATGTAGCATCACCGAACATTAATTGACCGGGGCATCAAATTTTGTTGTTGAATTCTTGTCAGTTGTCATGACAAACTACAAGTATGTAGACAAGATGGAGAGGCAAGGCAATATCATCAATCCTGAGCAAATGCCATGCATGCCATGAAATTGAGCCTTTCAAAGTTGCAATTTGTTGTGCGTTTAAGTCTCTGCAATCTTCCCTTTAAATAGAACCAGAACCCCAAAATAAGTTTGCAAAATTGCTAATGGCAGGATTGGATGTTTGGAGAGAAAATTCTATGCCTGAGCAATTAAGATATCAAGGCTTTAGGATTGAAATCCTTAGGGTTATAATAATTTTTTTTTTGTGTTTTGTACAAATCCACTATTAGGCGAATCGACATTGGAAAGAAATTTAATATTTAACATGAAAACCATTAATGTGATACCTACAATCATAGCTATAGGGCCACATGTATTGCATCACAATGTGCATGGAGAAGAGTGAAGAGCATTCCCAATGACGTTACTACATCACCATGGTCAACTATTAAGCTATGGAAACTCCCACCATCCACACTTTCAACCTCACTGGCACATAGTAGGTAGAGATCGAGGATTCCATGTGTCCAGAATGGCATGCCGTATACAAGTTGGCCAAACGTTGCTGCAAAATTCCTGACAAGCGAACAGGTAGAAGTTGGAACCCTGGAGGTCACAAAATGCAATTGATGTATTCTAACCAGACATTCGAAATTCCCATCCATGTTACCGAGGAATTCTAACCAACTATATACAATTATATGGATTGGTTTACGATTTTCTGGCTTACTTTTATCTTTCATATTATTATTTGATTCCTTCCTCCTCTTCTTCAAAAAGATTGAAAATGGGGTTAAAATATAAATATGAGTAGAAGTTGTTGATTCACATATGTACTATAGATTTGTTTCTTAATGAGGTAAGTATCTGAATGAATCCTTGGTCAGTAAAATAAGTCATATTCTTTTACCATGGGGTGATCCTGCTTACCACCCAATTTATTCTGTTAGCTAGGCCAGCTTCAGATATTGAGAGAAGAACTTCGAGAGCTTTTAGTGGAAATGAATACTAGTAAAATACAATATTGATAAAGAAACAAGGACCTCCCTTAGTGGAGTTTAAGGAAGGAAAGTTGTTGATCAAAACTGAATGAATGTTGACTCGTGAAGAGCCATAGGCCGGTAATAATGAAATGTTGAATTTTAAGACAATTGACTCATTTTTTTGGTGGAGAAATTATGTATATAACATAGAGGCATTTCCTCCAATACTAGGTAAACCAGGAGTTCAATGGAGAAATTCGCGATTTGATCATATTCAACAGATTATATCCTTTGGGATAAATAAGTACATATGCATAAATAAGGAGAAAATTATATAATTTCATGTAAAACTAATACGAATTTTAGGGCTTTTGATCTAATGACAACAAACGGGCGTGTACTACATAGACTAGCTTACCTCATCCTCCATTTGCATGACGAACTAACTTTCTAAGACTGATGAATGATGATATTTCTGAATTCCAATATTTTGGACAGTGAGCCTAATCATTGAAGGTCAATCGATGTCCTGGTTCCTACAGGACTTGTAACACATTTTTTATTTGTGCCAGAGGATCTTAATGGTATCAGGAAACTTTATAGCTTATGAATTTAAACACACTATGAAATTTATTTTGACGGGTAATTTAAAATATCACCCTTCTTTTGAAATGTTGTTATAAGTTGTGTCCTTCTTAATTGGAAGGGTAAAAATAAGATTTTGAATTCTTTTTGAAGGGAAATTTTAACTTTTCACTTCTTGGATAGGCCAGAACCCTCTAGAAAGACTAGGAAGGGTTCAATTTTGAACGATGCGTATGTATCTATCGTCGTTAGTTGTTGTATGAGCTATCATTATTGTTCTTCAATTTCTTCGTATGTTGTAATTTTAGATAACACTTTTCTAATTACATGTGATTATGTACATCTACCTTTATTTCCTTTTGACTTTCCTTTACACAAGTTGCACCCATTCATTCATAATTTTTTTTTTTATCTTGGCATTTTAACTTTCAAAGTTGGCTTGGATTATAAAGTAAATTTAATTTTTTTTTAAAAACTTTATATACATGGTATATAGAGAAAAATAAAAATAAAAGGGTGGATTTTGCAAAAAAAAGAAAACAAACACCAACATGATTTATCAATATCTATGAATGCCAAGCCTATAGTGTCACACAACTTATGGATGGTTGATAAATCACAAAAATAATTAAGGGATAAAATTGAGAAGTCAATAGAATATTTTTGAGGACAATGGCTAGAATTAATAGAGAATGGAAACAATTTCCATAGATGTGGCAAGCCATGGATTTTAGAACATTGATTTGAAGACCCATCATTACACTACTGTAAAATAGTAGAATGAAACAAAGTAGAAATCTTGAAACTATGAATGCAACCATTATTGGGTATAATTCAAAGTTAAAAAACGATAAGGCAGTGCCAAAAATATCATTAACTTCAATATTAGGCACCCAACAAAGTTAGAAGAAGATATCCCCCCAAAAAGAAAGTACTACTAGAGAAGATTAAATACAAGTATTGGCCAAAACATGTATTCCAACTCATCTAAGGAAGGTGATTAGATCCAATACCCAAGAAAAGAAGAAGGATACCTATAGTTCCACATGTAACCATGATAGAGAATTTACAACCTAAAACCCTAAATCTCAAAGGAATCTTAAAGATATAAATGTAACAATACTCGTAGAATGTGGCAATACTAATAAATGCATTGACATCAATTTCGCTAAGCAACTAAACCTTTTTGTACACCCCACTAAGAACCTCACAATTATAGTCCCTCATGATCAAAAGGTAAAGGGAGTAGGAATATTTCATAAAGTCTTATTTCAAGTGCAAGAATTGGAACTACAAATAGGATTCTACATTTTATCACTCGATGGGATGGAAATGGTACTAGGTGTCGAACGATTAATGTAGTTGGGAAATCGCACCCTGAAGAAAAGTTCATGGAATTTAAATGGAAAGGAAAAAAATATAAATTATATGGAGGTGAAAGTTCCTATCACAAAACAAGTGATTTCTAACTAATAAAAAAGGAACAAGAAATGCAAATGAGAATACAAAAACTAAAGTAAGGGAAGTATGTTATAAATGAGCATTAGGGTTTCACATTCAATAAATAGGTCCAAAGACCTTAGAATATGATGCCCACACTACAAAAGAACCTACCAACACTCAAATTGGGAACCAAGTCAAACCCATACAACTAAATAAAGATGATGCCACCTTGAAAACATGCTCAACTATAAAGAATGCTATACACTGCTTGAGCATCATTTTTTAAGGGTGTGGAAATGTAACAAACATAATAATAAATATAATATTACTAATACTGATAATACCAAAAATAATAAATACTTAATGAGACATCAAGGATCACGCAACCCATCACCTAGTGAACAATCATATATATTTATACATCGTTATGAGGTTCATTTTAATCATCAATTGACATAAACCATTTATTACTCAATATTCCACCTTCTATGTTTGGGCATCACCATCTTCATTGAAGATGACCTGTCCCAGAACTTGTAAAAAATGACAACATAATTCCAATACTACAACTCTTATATGTCAAACCGATTTATATGCGTGGAAAATTACGTAAAAAAAGTTATGAAACATCATATGACTTTTAAATTGTGTCAAATAAGATGAAAAAAACAATTCAATGATCAATTTTTTAAATTTGATAAATGTATGAAGTTAAAACTTAAGAAATGATGAAATGCACACAAATGGATGAGAATTTGGGCAAACTAATGACTGAGTATGTCATAAACTATTGAGGGTCTAATAATAATTTCCTTTCTCAAAACATATATAAAAGCATTATATAAAGTTAATCTAACCTTAAAAAACATATATACAAGCATAATATAAAGTTAAGCTAACCTTAACTTCTAGTACAGATGAAAGGAATCGAAAAGTGTGCCTCTATTAATGAGTTCTTCCATTGATTCATGCTTTCTATGAGTAGCACGAGTATTGACGAGTTGGTTTGGGGAAAGAATCTTCCATTACATACCAAGGATCCATCTCATCGTATCATGCTGGGGTATTGTTCATGATTATACTAATGGATCCATCTCATCGTATCATGCTGAGGTATTGTTCATGATTATACTAATGGGGCCTGTGGTTAGTGGGTTGATGTTTTTATTGTTCATGATTATACTAATGGGGCCTGTGGTTAGTGGGTTGATGTTTTTATTATGGGTGGCAAAGCTTCACCAATGTTAGTTATATATATATATATATATATATTTCATGATACAATTCCATAATATATTTTTTTATAGGTGATTGAATACCTTTTGTGTCCATGATAATGGGCTCATCAAATAATATATTCGAATAACCCAAGTTCCATTTGATTAATAGACTTTTGTGCATGATACGTAAATAAAACTTCATCAAAATTTCACCCTTTTGACTAATCCAAGGTTTAAATTTACTTATAAACCCCAATATTTACCCAAAGTGTTATGCCTTTTCAACATGCCAAGGGCCAAGTTTACCTCTAAACCCCAACCCTTATTGTCATGTCTTTTGAACACCCTAAGCCTTTGGTCATGCCTTTTAAACAACCTAACCTTTACCTCAAGGATCATGCATTTTCAACATTCCAAGGTCCAAGTTTACCTCTAAAACCAAACCTTTATGATCATGTCTTTTGAACATACCAACCCTTACCCCAAGCATCATGCCTTTTCAACATCCCATGGGACAAATTAACATCTAAACCCCAACATGTATATATATGTATACGTATATATATGTATACGTATATATATGTATATGTATATATACATATATACATATATGCATATATACACACATATATATATGTGTATATATGTACACACACACACACATATATATTTATATATTTCAATGTGGTTCACAAACCCGGAGAGGAGTTTCTATGTCCATGGGAAGAACTCACAAGGGACCCACCCGAAGGGGCCTCACCCCACCGAGTCTTATTATAGAGCCTTACCCTATGGAGACATTAAGAGAGGCTCTTACACACACAAACACACAAACATTTATATATTTCAATGTGGTTCACAACCCCAAAAAGGATTTGCTATGTCCATGGGAAGAATTCGTAGGGGGCCCACCCAAAGGGGCCTCAATCCACCGACTCTGATTACAGAGCCTAATCCGATGTGGACATCAAATGAGGCTCTTATATATATATATAGCCACCAAGGGATTTGACTTTGAGACCTTATGCTTACAAATCACAGCTCTCAACCACTTGAGCTAACCCATCGGACAATATACGTGTGTGTGTGTGTGAAAATCTAGTGTGACATTAGTGTTACACTCTTGCACAAAATCATGATACATCTCCATACTAGTGTGTACAATGTGCCTCTCAACGTACTGACCACACTAAGTGGAGGAAAAATTACTGAAAAACTATTAAATGCAAAATACAACTTAATCATTAATATAAAGTTGTTCTTGCTTAAAATTAACTCTTTATCAACTCACATTGATATTAAAAAACTATAAGATGCTTTATGAGCTAATCTTACTTGCAACACAGTTGTAAAAAGAAATAAAGAATACTGCTTTGTTACTAATTACTAGTACGTAGGAAAATATTGCACCCAAGTGTTATTTGGGCTCAATAGTCAACCTATCGTTTCATCTTGTTTCTTACACATTTGGTGAAAAAAATCATTGACCAAGTAGTTAAATCCCATAAGCATTGGGTTAAACCAGGGTATTTTTTAAGGAATATAACATTATACTTAAGTATAGTATTCTAGGCGATTATTTTAAATTAAAGAAACCATATATATAAAAAGGTAGGCAAATCTTAAATATGGAAAATACAGTTTACTACTAAAATCTATAAGTTTTGGCGAATATTATGATAAAAAAACACATTTTATGTAAATGTAGGCGATATTAGAGACTAAAAATGACCAAATAACGAATTTATTTTTTGAAAAAAAGTCCAAAAAATAGCCAATTGGCGAAATTTCGCCCCTAAAAATTTCCCTGGGTTAAACTTGTATTGTAAATGTAATATTCAATTTTAACTTTATCAACAAGATAATAACATGAGCATTCAATCAATTTTACATTGTCAAGTGTCTCCTAGGTTATAAGTATATATGCCAATGAAGGCAGTAGGTTAGATATCATTTACTATTTTGTAACTACCATTATGCCTCGTTGCTCTATAACTATTTTGATGAAACATTGCTATACTCTTTTGACATTAGGTTTTTCTCTTGATTCATCGGGTTGTTTCCCATTATAAATTTTATTGTTTCTTGTGTGGATGATTATTCTATGATTGATATTGTTATTGAAATATGTATGTTAATGTGTTTTGTTTAAGTTCTTTTAACCCATATACTATTTGGTTTAAAATTGATTAAATATTTTTCTTCATATTTTTCTGAAAACAAAAATGATTACTATTGAGTTACCATTGTTGTGTCATTTTAAGCCTTACTTTTAAGTCTTAATTTGATATGCATGTTTAGAAATTAGTAATTGGTTTTACAGGTTGGCATTGTTTTTAGATAAAATGTTCATGGGGAATTATGAAGATGGACCTTGTAGTGTTGCAAATATTATAAAACTAATGAATTCTAAGAAGGGTTTAAAGGGGTGTTACCCCCTAAAATGATATGTAAAGTTATTAGGGTTGTTCTAGAACAAATATTGGAAAAATTCATAATCTTGCCTCGAATAAGGGTTATTAAGTAGAAAAGGTATCCATCTAATAAAAAATATATGAAGAAATCATGAAAATTTATTGTGCAACCACCCATTGAAATTACCCTAACTCTACTTCAAACGACATCTGATGGATTCCATTTTGGGGTTCACATTGTAGAGTTATGGAAAAATTGTGCCTAATAACCCTTGAATGTAATATACGAGCATTTAATTGGTTTTTGAAGTGAATGCCTTCAACTCATAGATGATGGTTACATGGCTCACAAAGTAACTAGGTCTAGGGTTTAATGATGCATATTATTAAAGGGGATTTATGTTTTTAATTACCCAATTTTCTCCTATCCCTTGCATGGGAATGGGAGTTTTAGTGAAATTTTCATTTACATATATCTCTCAAATTGGGGGTACCAATCAAAAAATTGTTTTGATGCTTTGGAGATCTTGGTAGAGTGTAACATCTCATATTTCACAAACCAAAGAGAAGCAAAATGGGGGAAAAAAATCCCTAAAGTTTTCAATCTCACTAGATGATATATCGTGATCTAGTGCTATATAAAATACCATGGATATTCCACTAGAATAGTTTGTCACAACATATCTTCTCACATTATACAATCTCTTGTTATGGAGTGTTTTACTTTAGATTGCTGATTTAATATTTCTAGTTTAATGCTGAAATAAATTGAAATTGAAATGAAAGAAGCAAGTAACACACCATCCACACAATGAACAAAATATGTAACCTAGGGAAACCCAATTCGAGAAAAACCTAGCTAGAAGTTGATGCCTATGCTCTTTCTCTTTTCATTTTCAGTTATGAAACCCAATTACAAAGAAAGTGTACTCACAATGGAGTTCCCATGGACAATGTGGCATAAATGGTTGCTACAAGATCTTCCACTTCCTTTTTTATGACTTAGTATCACACTCCTAGATGCTTTTCTCTACTATGGAACAATAAACAATATAATGAACCCCTTCCTTTCCTAGCATCCCAATATTTAACATGTCTAGATAGTTGTCTAGGGTTAGGGTTAGGGTTAGGGTTTTTGTATGACTCAATTCTAAATTAATGTTAGGGTTTTGAACTCTTTAGAATATTCTTGAAAGTCAAAACATGACTACCTGCGTATGTGTAGAGGGTTGACATGGCTTTCACTCAGTATCATGATGGTCAAGATGATAGGTCAACTTGTGAGAGGCATAATTTCTGCATATGAACTTTAATTGAGGTGATTTTTGTATTGTTGGAAAGCTCTTGATGTCTAGAATTTTGCATAAGTTGGGAGATACAATTGTTAGGAAAAAATATTGTCGTTTAATTCCATTGTAATACTTTGCCCAACCATTTAATTTGTCAATCCGAGGTTCGTAGGCTTACGAAGCACATACAAAATATATGCAGGATTGAAGTGGAATTAATCTAGTCTAACCCCCCTTGCTAATTGCTAATTGCTAATATAATCCCCCCTTAAGCTGAAACACACAACTGCTAATCTAATGCTGGAAGCTGAAACAGACTGCTGAAAGTAAATTGCATAAAAGAAAGAAAACACATGAAAAGCAACGAGACAACACATGTGAGCTCACAATAACAATAAAGAAATCTTAATTTATATCACAAGAATCAATGACAAACCATGAAAGCATCAAAACTAAGATTATGAACAAAAGCTAAGAATCCCCTTCTCCATATTACAAAGTCAAAACTAACTTCTACAATCTGAGACTAATCTCCTCCTAATCTATTATTAATCTACTCCCTATCTACCATCAATCTACCCCATCCAAATGAAGAGAGATCACTCTCTTTTATACATGAATTTCTTTGAGAAGAAGATAACCATCTCATAATGACAGATCCACTATTCTCTCAACCACTCTCAACTAATTTTCTATTATTACAAAGTATGATCCATTCAAATCCTCCACATGTCTCTCACAAATTCTCCACATGTTTCTCATACATCCTAAATAAGATATGCCAACCAAATCTCCATGATCTTCTCCTTGGAATATTCTTTGAATAACTATCTCCTTGAAATGGCGGAGGAGATATTCGAGAAGTCTTTCTTTGAATTGATCCTTCCATCTTCCTACACATTACAAAGCTCATCCATACTTGAAATATTAGTGAAAAACATGTTATTTTCCAATATTTAATCATAAATTCACTTATAATACTAAAATGAATAAAGTGGAAAATAATAAGATGAAACTCAAGTATATGTATGGAAATGGTATGATGAAAGGTTAATGGGACGATGAAATGTGAAGAATAGCGAAAGGTAAAGTGGATGAAAATAGGACATTTCTGAGTCCTAACATACTCCCCAACTGAACTTGTTGCATGGGTTTTCTTAAGAACTTTTGGCATCTGAACCTTGGCTTTGATTGATGATGTCTTTCCAACAATGAATGTTTCCATGGTGTGAGTAGCAACTGACATTTTCTTATGGTTGGTTCTTGTGTAACAACCATGAATACAAAGAATGTTGGTTCTTGTGTTAACAACATTTATCTCATTATCTATTTTCTTGCTGCAATAATAATTTAACCATACATTCATTGGAAATGAAGATATCAATGTGCATAAGAAAGCATCAATGTGTATGAGAAAGCCTTTTCTTTACCTTTATGAATTATGCAAATATGTGTATCCATGTGTATGAAGCAAAGTGCAACAGAGGATTTGTCGGAAAAGAAATGTTGGTGAATGGTAAATGAGATGAAAATTGGAGTGATGGCAGTGGAAAAATGGAATGATGGTAGGGAAATGATGATAGTGAATACAGTTTAGAGTTGCAGCTGTGAAATGGAGAGTTTGGTGGAGCTGTAGTTGTGAAATGGAAGGTTTGGCGGAGTAACAACTACTGGAGTAACAGTTGTGGAGTAACAACTGCTAGAGTAACAGCTGCGAAAGTGGGAAAATATGGAGGAGTAACAGCTGGTGTTGCAACAAACTTCCTGAGCTAATATCTCACAAACTACGATCTGGGTTTGGCTTAAATTGGGCAAGCAAGTTTCTATAAGTCCAATGCATCTCCACACCAAACATCAGAAAAACCCACATCACGGATTTCGAGAAAAATGCAAATTGGCTATAGGTGATGATGGAAAGTTTGGCACAATCACAACTGGTGTTGCAGCCAACTTCCTGAACTAATATCTCCCAAAATACAAACTGGTTTTGGCTGAAATTTTGCAAGCAAATTTTTACTAGTCCAATGCATCTCCACACCAAAAAAAAAAAAAAAAACCCACATCACGGATTTCGAGAAAAAAACAAATTGGCTGTACATGATGATGGTTGTTTTTTCAAAATCCATGCATTGGATTGAGCTGAAACTTGCCAGTTGTGTTCATCATAATATTATCCATTCCCTGTCCAAAAATCATGAAGATCCAATGTATGGTTTGTGAGATATACTCAATTCAAATTCTGCATTGTATATAAGGAACAATATGCATGAGAAAATGAATAAACTGCCACAAAAGATTTTCTGTCCTTTGAAAAGATTGCATTTGAGATCCTATAGAGTTTTCAGCAACCTCTATCTCATCCTCCCCATCTGAACTTGTTGCATGTCCTCGTGCAACTTGGCATGGGTTATGAAAGTGAAAAAGGAAATGGAGCATGGTGAGGGAATTTTGCAAATTATTCATTGCTAGCATGTAAGGAATTGCATGATTAAAATTCGGAAAACAACATACCTCTACTTACCCAAGAATGATGATGAACTATGCAATAAAAACGTGGCTGGTGATGTTTGCTGGTGCAATTGCTGTAACTGCTGGATCAGAGAAGATGTCACTGCTGCAGAATAAAAATGTAATTGAAATTGCCACTGCTAAATTATGGAGGACGTGACTGTTGTGACTGGATCGTGGAAGATGTCACTGCTGCAGGATCATGAAAATGTAACTGTCAATGCTACTGCAGCTATAACTGGATCATGGGAAATGTCGAAGGCAGAAAGTGGAACAGTGGTACTCTCATAGAGCTGAAGTCATGCTGCTGTAACTGCTGAGGGAATCATGAAAAAGTGTATAGTCTTCACCCGCTACAAAACCTGATGGTACAATTCTAGTCATGCGAATAAATGTGTCGATGTCGAGCATGAAAATAAGTCATTGGATTACCGGCCATTGATGAATTCCGTTAACCAATGCGAGGCAAACTCACCATTGATGTCAATGAGTGCCAAGATACCTGAGTACATCTTGCAAAGTGCGAATAGATGTGCTGATGTCGAGCCACTTGCAAGATATGATGACCAAGGGACATTGATGTATTCCCATGATTGTCAGCGAGAGAACTTGCTATTAAGGAATGCAAGCCTCTAAGTACTCAAAAAGGAACTCTAGTCTATATCCTAGATAGTGCTGAGGTCGATGGGGCAAGACTTGTTGAAAGGTGGGCCTTAAGGAATCCCACATCAGTCAAGGTGAGTTTTTCCAAAAAGATTGGTAGGAATATAGGAAAGATCTCAGTAGCAACAATGCTTATGGCAAGGAAATGTAATTATGGAGAGGGAACTGGATGTTCAGAAGGCAAACTGAAATGGGAGAGGAAAGAAAAAATGAACTGAAAAAGATAAAGGGATGTATGCGACTCAGAAAGCTAGGCATGTGTGAAGTCATGACAGTTAAGGCAATGAAATTGTGGACTCCAGCATGGATGACTAATGTGCTTTGAAGGAGAGATGTGGGTATGACGCAAATGGGTTTATGAATGGTTTCTGTGTAACAACAAACATCATGATGTTTACAATGAGTAACAACTCCTTCAAACTGTCTATCAAAGCATGTTCTCAAAAAGTTCTGTGATTCTTGAAAAGTCACTTCAGCAGCAAAATGCGATTGTCTTCAAACCCGAGAAAAACTTAGTACTAATCCTACATGAAATTCATGAGAAGTTCGAAAGACATAACATGCAGAAAGAAATACGAATGCGTCAAATCATAGTTCAAAAATAAAACGTGTTTTTATACCTGTTTCCATTATGCACTTGTTTCGTCGTTGATTACTGTAGCTGTAGTAATCAACTGCAACATCGAGCTGCACACTTGGTTGTAACAGACTTCTACACAAAGATGACCAATATGCGAGTAAAGAAGTCATAACCCAACAATGGTGTTTTTGTGAATGTGTTGTTGTGTAACAACAAACATCATGATGCGTGAACAACACATGACGCAAAAAGTCTCTCTTGTTTTCGTATGCTATTTTTCCCGTTGATTGTTGTCAAAGTGCCTTGAAGAAAACAAATTAGCATTAAATGTAAAAACATGTTTTGAGATTTGTTCAAGAATTATGGAATGTCCATTTGCAATTTTGAATTTTTACAATGTTTTTATTTTTATTTTTATGGTTTTTGTGTTATTTTGATAATACACACTGAAAGAAAAATGCAAAAATTATGCTAAAGGAAAACAACAAACAATCTTACTGTCTCAACTTCATCAAATTTTCCCATGTGCATGAGTAACAGTTTGCTAATACCTGTCACTAAAGTTCTGGAAATCAAACATTTGGAAATTGTGCAAGAGTATGATCTTCATTAAATTGATGCATTAATTCCAAATGTTTTCCTTGCATGATCAGACTTGTACATCATCAGATATAATTGAATATGCAAAATTCAATTCTAGTGTTCTAAGCATCAAGTAACAATTATCAAGCAAACGATCCTGGCATCAAAAACATTAGTGTCATGAAACATTGTGTGTAATAGAGATATTTAGTGAGCATGAGAAAAGAATCAGCTTTCTGCATAAAATCCAGCATAGGCACGGGAATCAACACAAAGCTCGTGGCTAATTTCCAGTTTCTTTCTAATGCAAAATCCTTTGCAAGCCAAACCATCTCTCCTAAGACATGCCTTGAACACAATGCTGTTGTGTTGCAAACTTATCCTTGGTTTTGGTGTAGTCAAATGAAAGAATATGCACACTAACACAAAATCTGCGGTTAAAACATGTTGGATGAGTATAATTTCAAAAATGGTTAGCATCAATATCTGCATCCGTGGTAGTCTTCTAACAGCATGGTATTGTGGTATGCACATGTTCAATTATATCTGTCATTTTGTTCTGCAAGTACCAAACTCCTAAAACTAATGCAGCAGATTTACACCATCCGTAACCCAGCAAAGAGAAAAGTCAAATACTTTGAAATGGAAGATGAGATGAACACCATTCTCTATGCAACATCCTCTAGAGTGATGAATTCCACGCTCACATGTTCATATCGATGTCTCTAATATATGCACTTCATTGTTCTAGATGTGCGGTCTTCTCTACTACGAACAGTCTCGCTTTATCCAGCAGACTCGCCATCTCTATTCACAATCCTCTCAAATAATAACATAATGCAATGCATGTTAGAATAAGAACATCCAGGAAGTTCAATGACTTGGCAGCTGAGAAAATCCTTCATGAGGATGAGAAACCAAATTCCCAGTTGGGAATCCGTTTCAACCAATTGCTAATTTATGAAACCGGCCGGAACAGTAATCTGCGAATTACATGGTCAGAGATCCAGCTGTATAGCTCAAACTGTTGCTTTGTTTGGGCGATTTCCTTGCTATCAAGTAAATGAGGCTGTTGCACACAAAACCCATTTCCCCTATTTTTAAGATTCTTCTCCATCTGCCTGCAAATCGCGACGCGAATCAACGTGTTCTTATCTTGCATGCGTTTTTGGTTGGAACTGTTTCATTACCAGTTGGGGGGTAGGAATTGAGGATACAAAGAAATTGCGTTAAATGATTATGATTGTTGCAATCATCCCGGTCATAATTTTCCTTACGGTATATGAATACGAAAACGGATCTGCTTACCTCGTCTCTGCATTTCTTTAAAACTTATGAGCGTTATCATTCTAAACTTTGGCAAATATTCTGATTGTGTATTTGGCTTGGTATAAGAAATGAAAAGCATGGGAATTCAGCCAACAATCACAGAAAACCATTAACCAGAGAGTCGAGCAAACAGATTTGGATCCTAGATCGCGTAAAATTGCAAATTGCTTATGAAGATTATGTTGTTGTTCATGTGCATTTGAAATTCATGGTATTGCTTTTGCAAGTTTCAACGTGGAATTAGAGACAACATTACGCAAACCAGAAATAAACCAGACCGAAAAGACTCAATTCAATTGTGACACAGTTGTAGCCACTATTTCAACTCAATTCAAATGTGACAGTTTCAACATGCAATTTTTTTATTTATTTGCATTACTTCAAATTTTAGCAAATGGACATCTCAAAAATTAAAACATCATTATTCTTTCTGAAAATCGTTATAGCCATCCTACTTTATGATCCTCAGATCGCACAAAGTGTAGATGAGAGCATACTTATTGAACACTAAAAAAAACTGAAAATAAAATCCTACCTACTCTATGCTAATTAAAATTCAAAAAATAGTTACGTGTAGTTAAATATCCAGTGTAGCCATTCACATAACAGTAATAAGAATATATTTTGTGTTAATTTTGCAAATAGAAAATGAGGATAAACAGAAATGTGTGAAATTAATTGCTGTGACTGTGAATTAACTAGAAAAAAAGAAAAACTAAATTGTTCTAACCTCATACTTGCTTGAAACCATCGTTCAATAGGGATTTCATAGGCATAGTTTCCACTCCTTAGATCATGGTGCAACTCCTCGTTGTCCTCCTCAACCTCCTGCTCGCATAATTGTTCTCCATCAAATGTGCAGGATTCTTCGTATGTTAATTCTTCATCTGTTTCTGGAGGAGTAATTAAGCTCTCGGCTGCTGTCAGGATCTCCTCTTCGTGAGAAGAGGAGATCCCTACTTTTGCAAGGATCTGAGTGAGTTGTTCCAAGCTTAAACTCATTGTTAAATCATTTTGAAAAATGGATTCTTACAACACCCAAATCTAAATGAAAAAAAAAAAAAAACACTTTGTACAAAATACCATTACTCTTCACAGCTGCAAAAACACACTTGCTGAAATTGAAATTCACACTTGCAGAATTGAAACACTCATTGCAGAAATTGAAATTCTAGTGTACGCTTGCAGAAAATCAAACTAAACTTAAATCCATTGTGCTTCCCCGGCAATGGCGTCAAAATGTTAGGTGGAAATATTGTCATTTAATTCCGTTGTAATACTTTTCCCAACCATTTAATTTTTCAATCTGAGGTTCGTAGGCTTACGAAGCACATGCAAAATATATGCAGGACTAAATTGGAATTAATCTAGTCTAACCCCCCTTGCTAATTGCTAATATAACCCCCCCTTAAGCTGAAACACATAACTGCTAATCTAATGCTGGAAGCTGAAACACACTGCTGAAAGTAAATTGCATAAAAGAAAGACAACATATGAAGAGCAACGAGACAACACATGTGAGCTCACACTAACAATAAAGAAATCTTAATTTACATCACAAGAATCAATGACAAACCATGAAAGCATCAAAACTAAGATTATGAACAAAAGTTAAGAATCCCCTTCTCCATATTACAAAGTCAAAACTAACTTCTACAATTTGAGACTAATCTCCTCCTAATCTATTATTAATCTACTCCCTATCTACCATCAATCTACCCCATCCAAATGAAGAGAGAGTACTCTCTTTTATACATAAATTTCTTTGAGAAGAAGATAACCATCTCATAATGACAGATCCACTATTCTCTCAACCACTCTCAATTAATTTCCTATTATTATAAAGTATGATCCATTCAAATCCTCCACATGTCTCTCACAAATTGTCCACATGTTTCTCATACATCCTAAATAAGATATGCCAACCAAATCTCCATGATCTTCTCCTTGGAATATTCTTTGAATAAATATCTCCTTGAAATGGCGGAGGAGATATTCGAGGAGTATTTCTTTGAATTGATCCTTCCATCTTCCTACACACTACAAAGCTCATCCATACTTGAGATATTAGTGAAAAACATGTTATTTTCCAATATTTAATCATAAATTCACTTATAATACTAAAATGAATAAAGTGGAAAATAATAAGATGAAACTCAAGTATATGTATGGAAATGGTATGATGAAAGGTTAATGGGATGATGAAATGTGAAGAATAGCGAAAGGTAAAGTGGATGAAAACAAGACATTTATGAGTCCCAACAACAATCATAATTTTTGAACCCAAAAATGATCATTTAAGGCCTCAAATGTGATTTGGAATGTTTTGGACCCTAAATCACCAAAGTAGGACCTACTTATAAAATGGGCCCTACAAGATAATACCTCCAAATTTTCCACCTAGAAAGTACCAAAATAAATACTAATTATATGATGATCCATTTCAAATCATACCTCCCCATTAGCGAGGAGTTTGGTTTCCAAAATATTTTTCTAAAGGAGGTTAGGAAAATTTTCCTCTACCTTCTCCCTAGAGTACCATTTGACCTTGTCTAGAAGTTTTGCTTTCAACCCAACCTCCTAGAGTTCATGTTTCCTTATTTAGTTGTTCTGGAATTGTTCTAAAAAATTCTATATTTTACTAACTCTAACTGAGATTTTGAAGATAAGTTCTCTATAGTAGGTAAGACTTACTCATCAGTTTCCTAGTCCAACATGGAAGGTTCATAGAGTTTGAATTTCCCCACATTCACTACTGAATAAATGCACACATATGGAGTACAAAAACCCTATAGGAAGTATTAACCACATTCTCCAATACTTCAATAGGACAATATTGCATAGCCTTGATATTCTTGCCAAGACCCTATAGCCTTTATTTGTTTTGATGCAACCAAACTTTATCTCCCACCTTGAATGTTTGATCAATTATGTGCTAATCATGTACCACCTTGTACTTTTCCCATCACTTCTTCAATGTATCATGTACTTGCAAATGGATTTTCCTAATATTATCAACATTTTTTTATTCTTCAATGCTTCTCATGTGGTGTCTTCTCTCACTGCTCTTTTTTGTCTATGTACACAATTTAAGGGTGAAGGTGGAAAATACCCAAAGCATGTTTCAAAAGGATACTTACTGGTACAATTGTGGACTATGTTATAAGAGTGCTAAATATAAATCAAATTTTCAACTTAGGTCAGTAGATGCTTATGATTGTATGTAACCCCTTGAAACTTGAACAAATATCCTATTCACTCTTCTATATGCTTATTTGTTTGTGGATGTAAAGATGTAGATCTCTTCAACTTGGTGTCCATCTTCTCCAAAAGTAAAGTCCAAAAGGCACAAAGAAATTTGTTATCTCTATATGAGATGATGCTCCTTGGTATCCCAAGGTGAACATAGAACTTTTAAAAGAACATTGTTGTACGGGAAAGTGCCACGAAGCTACAGAGCTAGATTATTTCCCCATTCAATGGGTTAGGCTCATCGACCAAAGAGATAGATTCCTAATCCTAACTTTCCATAAGATCTAACATACATGCAACGTAAATAAAGAGACGAGTAATAGTAAAGTACCTGATTGATGAAGGTCATCCTTAGTTTTGTCACACCAGTTCCTTTGATCCTGATTGAGGAAGGTTGTCCTTAGCTTTGTCACACTAGTTCCTTTGATCTTGATTTATCTCCAGAGCTTCATGAACCAATTCCACACACATAGAAAATCAAGAAAAATTTCTATTTGTTCATTTATAAAAGTTAAAAAAATTAAACAACATACAAAAATAATCCTTTTCTACTATCCAAGTTATAGAACTCCAACCAAACACATATATTCCAACAACACTGAATCTGGTGGGGGGGGGGAATGAGGTAGATTTATATTAATTAAAATGATATATAATATAAAAAAAATTACATGCACTTGTAGTACTTCCTTCTCTTGAGTTTGAGTCTCCTCCATAGCCATTAGCCTCAATCCAATCGTTGAGCTCATCATAGAACCTATCCTAGTGGAGTATCCTATTGGAGGATAAATGGATTCACTCAAGTCCATATCTAAAGCTGCAAACCAGGAATGTTCTTTTCTTAAGAGATCCCTCTAGCATAATGATTCCTTCACTATCGATATCCTATCAAGCTCTCTTCCAATTCTCTTCTCAATCATCCTATCCAACTTCCCCGCGAGAAGCCAATGCATCTTATTTATAAGGCCAATATGGTGATGAGCTCGAGGATCATGTCACACATGCTTTACCGATGTCTCTTATGAAAATAAACTATTTTAGTGAATTTCATGAGAAAACTTACTTAGACAGTCTCCTTTAGATCAAAGTCTTCTTCTATGGAGTGCTTACATTCCTCTTTTTATAGAGTCTTGCACTTGCCTTCCTCTTTTTTTGGAGTCATGCACTTGTATTCCTGTTTTGGTGGATTCATGTGCTTGCCGTCCTCTTTTTTTGGAGTTAAGTGCTTGGATTTCTCTTTTTGTGAAATTAATGCTCTTGATTCCCCTTTTTTTTGGAGTTAAGTGCTTGGATTCCCCTTTTAATAGAATTATTGCACTCGATTCCTCTTTTAAGGGTTCCTGAACTTAAACTATGTCTATATTTACCAAGGGTGGAAAATATTACTATAATAGATGCTCTCTAATGTGTGAGGTCAGAAGTGTAACTATGGACATAATGCATTATGTAAAACAAAGGACATTGAATAATGGTCTAAGGAGGAGTAATTCATGCTAAGGATAAAAAAGTACCTGGCCATGAAAAAACCAAGATATCAGTATGTAAAAATATCTCCCGAGGCAATTTTACCCATGCTAAGAAGTAAACAAGCATGGCTATGAAACAACAGATACATCAAATAGAGATCTAAATCAAGATTATGGCCATGAAATAAGATACACAGTGGATCCATGTAAAAAATATAAGATTGTAGGCACAAAATAGATACACAATGGATCTACATCACAATGCACATATGAGTGAGAAATATGACTACGAGGAGTGAAAATTGCATCTCAAGGTACTTAAAAAATGTTTGATATGTCTTTCACAACTTAGGTGAATAACACCAAAGAGGGATACCACCTATTGTCATAAGGTATTAAATTCAAATCCATTGATAATATAATTCCTACATCATGTGAATAATGATATGAAGTCGAGCATGGTAGAAAATTGTCTGATCACAGATCATTAATGTCTACCATTTATAGAATCAAGGGAACCCACCGATAATGAAGATGGGCCTCAAGGTACAAAGTACAATCTCACAAGTGTGAATAAGTAAGATGATGTCAAACATTTGGAGAATCAATCAAGCATAGGTCATAAATGTATACCCATTGTTGATTGCAAGGATACCTACATTCATGATTGCAAGTTCCTAGGTATTATAGGGGTTTCTAGTTATTTTCCTATAAAATGAGTTGCCGTTGAGAAGAAAAGGTTTTTCAGGAGGAGGGTACTGAGTAGAAAAAAACCATTGAGTACATTTTGACAAAGGGAAAGTCGACATAGATAGTCAATATCACTGAGGAATGGAAACCATAGGATGACACATTTCCCTTGAACGGTTAGTATGACACAATAATGAATTGGGTAACTTTGACACTAACAAATACCAATGAAATTCATTGATGCCAGGTGCTTTGATGAATGCTCCATAGGGGTTGGAAGGATAACTAGTTAAATGAGTGATGTTAAGAATCATGGTACAACTTCATAAGGAAATGATAAAACCCAATTGCAGTAGATTGAAGAAAATATATGGTGACACCTGGTCTTGTTGACACAGCGACTGTCGACAGGGGTTCAGTTCGCACTGTCGTCAACAAACCACCAACCGAACTCCCTTACGCACCGACCCAGAAAGGTTTTACCCTTTCCAGCAACACTCATAGAGCGAGTGAAGTCTCACCTGAGATGAATAAGGGGGTTGCAAGAACCAAGTTTCCTCAGTGGAGTTGAGGACATGCATCAAACACACATTGCACTCATAGAAACCATATATTATACCTTCCGCATTATGCTAACAACTCATCATTCGCATATTCATCATTGGCAGATTCAATACATAATGGACATTCACATCAACATGATTAAACTACTCATTCGCATGAACAGAAATTACCCAATCACAAAATATTAAACATTTCGCAAACATTTGTATTCACCATCTAGTAGAAGCAAACACAAAAGATAGAACCATAGTTGAACATCTTCATGCATTCATTAAAACCTGCAAAATGACCTTTGCAGAACAATCAATACATCATAACGTGGATACAAAATGGATCAAAACTGGATAAAAAAACTCAAAAGATCGATGCCCTTAGGATTAAAACCATACTCCTATTTATATGAAACTAATTGGTTACAAAATGGTCCACATGACCCATTTCTAAATAACTATCTAAACTTGTGCTTCCTTATTCTCCGTGAATGACCCTTTCTTCCGTGGATGGTCCTTCTTCACACTATCGGCTTCTGCACTTCATGGGGACTAATCTCGTGCAAACATGCCCCCAACACAAACTTGTGGCTCGCCCTCGAGCCACCTCAGCTGGACACCACTGGTACTGGTCTCATCCGTCACTGTGGTAATATTCTAAATCTATGCTTGACGTATGGAGTTCACTGTCATGTACTTCTCAAACTCATCCTCTAGTCTCTTGAAACCTTGATGATCTACCTCGAATTCATCCTCCAGTGTCTTGAAACCTTGATCATCTACCTCGAAATCAACCTCCAGTGTCTTGAAACCTTGATCATCTACCTCGAACTCATCCTCTAGTCTCTTGAAACCTTAATCATCTACCCCTTCTGTGCTTGCTCTTGTGCTTCAGGCTTGCTGCGATCCGGGGAAAAGTACATCAACCCTGTCAAAATGTGAAACAGGCCAACTTCTCTGGCACATCTGTTTCGCACATTTGATCGTTTTCTGCTAGAGCCAGCAGGCCTCCGCCCCTTGTGTGCCCATGGTTGGGGATACCACAGCTCTTCTAATGACTACCGCACTCTTAGACATATCGGGTGATACCTCATCTTTGTTCCTCCCAAGTGTCAGCACGGCTTCCTTCACTGGTTGTTCATGCACGGTTATCATTCTTTCCCTTAGTGCACCTGGAGTGCTCCCACTTGTGATGAAGTTCACCATTGCAACTATCTCACTTCCCTTTTCCACAGCTTCCTTGGGCTTGCTTACTCAAATTCCTATCTCTCTGCATCTAGCTTACAGACTCGCATCATACAACTCACTAATTCTCCTCTTCAGAATTTCTTTACTTCGAATTGTGTTCTTTAATCCCTACACTGGTATTTATGCTTGATTTTTAACACTTTATCATCATTTACAAGATCTTATCCACAAACATCTAAATTTGTCATCATGCTGCTCCGCCGTCTTCTGTTGATGCTAATCCGCAGTGATCATACTCAAATTTGACTGCCGCGTGCCAGACGTGCGAAGAGTCGACCGCATTCATTCCACATTTTGTCATCATTGTTTTTTTTTTTATCCACTATGGTAGTAGGGCTTCAACCGATTCCCATTTACTATCTTTGGAAGCAACCTTCCGTCTAAATTCTTCAACTGCACCGCACCTCCATCAGTAACAAAATCTATTATGTAGGGACCCAACCAATGCATCTGTAACTTACCTGGATGTTTCGCAAACTTACTGTCATATAGAAGAACCATATTGCCACACTGAAAGTGCTTTGGTTTAATGTGTCGATTATGCCAAGCCTTCTGGCGATCCTTTTCTACCTTTTGATGAAATCCCTCATATAGCAGAACCGTATTGCCGCACTGAAAGTGCTTTAGTTTAATGTGTCAATCATGCCAATCCTTCTGGAAATCCTTTTCTACCTTTTGATGAAAGCCTACAATGAACCAATCCTCATCGAGATGTATCAATTGTGCCAATTGTTCTTGTAGTGCTCCGTCGTCACTCATTCCTGTAGCTACTGCGATGCGTAGACTGGGGACGATATACTCCATCGACATGACAACTTCTTGTCTGTAAACCAGCTTGAATGGGGTCTATCCGGTCAAATGTTTACAAGTTGTGTGATATGCCCAAAGTATTGCGTGGATCTTGAAATACCAATCATATCGATTCGTGTTGCATACCTTCATGAGCCATGCTCCAAGATTTTTTTGAATGCCTCCATTGTTTCGTTTGCTTGCGGATGGTAAGGGGTGCTCTTCCTATGCTGAATTTGAAATTCCTTTGTCATTGCTATGATTGTCTGATTAAAAAAATGACTCCCTTTGTCACTCATCAGTATCTTTGGGCACCCGAACCTGGTGACCACATTGTCAAAGAGTAATCTCGCTGCTATCATAGCTAAGCAATCCTTCACCGGTGCTGCTTCCACCCATTGTGTCAGGTAGTCAGTCGCAGTGATTATGTAGCACGAACCTGTTCTTTCTCCTGGTGGGTTGATGGGTCCCATGAATTCAATTTCCCACTTGTTGAAATACTGCAGTGTCAATGGAGGTACTATTGGCATTTCATCCCTTCGCAATGGATTCCCTGTCCGTTGATATACATCGCATATTTTAGTGTAGTCCGCAACATCTCCATGCATCGTTGATCACCATAGTCCTGCTTAGAGGATATTCCTCGTAGTGGTGTGTCCTCCGTATTGTCCCCTAGCGATTCCATCATGAGCTTCCACAAGAATCCTTTCCTGCTCATGCAGAAGGACATATCGTCGAAGTATCTCATCTAGTCCTATCTTATATAATTTCCCTACAATCAGTTGAAAATCCTCAGCTCTGGAAACTAGTTGCTTCTTTTGATTGGTAGTGAATCCTTCTGGTGCCTCTCCTATTTATAAAACTGAATGAATTGTTTGTAATGGTTGTCGACCATTCCAATCCTGAACAACTGAGCATCCGACAATCCTTCATCAATGCTCCTTGGCTCTTCCTCGGATTCTATCTGTGACAAGTGATCTAATCCTGCATTCGATCGACCTGGATTTATGATTATCTCAAAATCAAATTCTTGGAAGAGTAACAACCATCGACAGATCTTCCTCCCCAACACAAGGTTGTTCAATAGGTATTTAAGTGCAGAATGATCGGTGAACATTTTAAAGTGCCCCCCTAAGAGATAGTGCCGAAATTTCTATAAGGCGTAGACCATCGCCAACTCCTCCCTTTCCGTGGTTGTGTAATTCTTCTCCATAGTAGACAAAGTGTTACTAGCGAATGCTATCGGGTGGTCTATTGTGCCTTCTCCTGGTTGGGCCAAGATGACTCCTAACGCGACTCATGACACATCGACGTGAACCCGGAACCCTTCATCCAATCTGGGAATGCAATGATGGGTGTTGCAACCATCTTTTCTTTTAATATATCTAGACTCTTCTGGCATTCTTCATTCCATTCAAACTTAGCGTCTTTCTTCAACAACTTTTCCATTGGCGTCGTGATTGCTGCTTACTCTATGATAAATTTCTTGTAGTACCCTGTGTGTCCCAATGTCGCTCTCAATTGCTTGACTGTTGTTGGCGATGGTAGGTCGACAATAATTTCAATCTTTGCAGGATCAACCAGCATTCCTTCCCTACAAACTATGTGCCCTAGTAAAATCCCAAATGGAGCACAAAAAATGCACTTTTCAGGTTCAATGAAATATGGTGCCATCGACATCTCTCCAACATCAATTGGAGGTTTACAAAATGATCCTTGACCAATCCATACACCATCCGATTGTCCATATAGACCGCAAGAAACTTATGAATGTAGTCCTTGAACGCAACAATGACCAGTATGGAGAAGATTGTCGGTGCATTCTTCAGGCCAAATGGCATCATCGTATATTGAAAACATCCCCATTTTGTGATGAATGTAGTCTTGTGATGATCCTCCTTTGAAATTTTGATCTGATGATAACTTGAAAACCCATCTGTAAAGGAGTATTTTTCTTGACCTCCCACACCTTCAAGCATCTCATCCGTGAATGGTGTCGACACAGATCCAGACTTCACCAGTTTTCTTGTCCTGGACCAGCATCGGGATGATCCACTCAGATTATTTGACTAGTTCAATCTCATCCTTCACCCCTTCTCGCTACCTTGGATTCAACCGGTAGGGCCGCTACTTGACTGGCTTTGCATCAGGTTTCAGGGGAATTTTCATTTCGCCCAAGTCCCTAGAAATTCCTTTCATCTCTGAGAATTTCGATGGGAACAAATCCTGAAACTCATGCAACAGATCAGTCATCTTCACGATAATTGAGTCATCCAAATAGTCTCCAATACTTGTGAACTTCGGAGTCATACAAATATGTAGTCCTCAACAAGAGCTCCTTCTCCTCCTATGCAGATCTTTCTCTCTTCTATGCGCCAATCACAAGTGAGTGAATGAATGGTATAAATGAGGAACACACCTCCTCTATTTATACTTATGTTCTAACTGACTTTTCACCCTAATGGGGCCTACCTCAGCTAAGAGAGTCTAATAACCCCTAAACAGCTAACTCAGGGCCGACCTCACATGGGAGATCTGATAACCCTAGTTATCACACTCTCTCAGAGGAATAAACATCTCCGGATATACAATACGGTCTCCTCGGAGGAATGAAACATCTCCGAAATAATAAAGTACAAATATAATATTCTTAGAAGTTACAATATTTCAACACTCCCCCTTAACGAGAAGGATATTATAACAACATCTGCAGGAGCAAGGAGTCATCAACTACATAATACATGATATATCTATAAATCATTGGAAGCTTTCTTTATACATCATCAGTAACTCAAGTAGTTACTGGAACATCTTCAATACTGGAACATCAACATCTTCAATATTGAATCTTCATCTTCTACAGCACCCGATCAACTACAACAATATCATCATCTAGATCCTCACAATTGTCATCATTTTCATCTGTATCCTCATGATCATCATCATCATCATCATCTGGATCCTCACGATCATCATCATTTTCATCCGGATACTCACGATCATCATCATCGTCATCTGGATCCTCACGATCATCATCATCGTCATCTAGATCATCATGATCAACAACATTGTCATCTAGATCATCATGATCAACAACATCGTCATCTAGATCATCATACCCTGCAATACACATGATCCATTTAAGACACCATAGCATGTCTAGGGACGATGCAGTCCACTCATCAACTTAGACAGAGTCTAAGGACCTCTGTTTCAACGACATATGCCTACGGATAAATTCAGGGACCAAAGTCCAGGGATGATGCAATCCCCTCTCATTGACTAGGGACCACTTCTTGGAGACATCTGTCTATAGATCTATTCAGGTACCAAATTCCTAGGATGATACAATCCTCTCATCCACTGGGGACCACTTCTCAGAGACGTCTGTCTACGGATCAATTCAGGTACCAAAGTCCTGGGATGATGCAATCCTCTCTTCCACTGAGGACCACTTCTCGGAGACAACTGTCTATGGATCAATTTAGGGACCAATGTCCTGAGATGATGCAATTCTCTCATCCACTGGGGACCACTTCTTGGAGAAAACTGTCTACGGATCAATTCAGGGACCAAAGTACTGGGATGATGCAATCCTCTCATCCACTGGGGACCACTTTTCAGAGACAACTGTCTACGGATCTGTTCATTGACCTAAGTCCAGGGATGATACAATCCCTCCTCGTCCACTAGGGACCATTTCTTGAAGACAACTGTCTACGGATATGTTCAGGGACCTAAGTCCAGGGATGATACAATCCCTCCTCATCCACTAGGGACCATTTCTTGAAGACATTAATGAACCAATAATCTGTCTGTACAGAGTCACATCCACTAACTCTGAGGAGTCATCAGCTAATAGCTTCAAGTTGGAATCCATGGGAGTGGCCATGGATTTGCATTCCAACATATCAAATCTTTTCAAGATTTCCACAACATACTTTCCGTAGTTGAGAAAGATTCCTTCTGGGCCTTGCCATACTTCCAGACCTAGGAAGTAATGCATCAATCCGAGATCTTTCATCTCAAACTCTGAAGAGAGCTTCTTCTTGCACTCGACAATTTGTTTCCCATTTCTAGTTAGAAATAGATCATCCACATATAGCAACAATATGACAGGTTCATTATCCATAACCTTGAGATAAAGATTAGGATCAGCTTTACTTTTGGTAAAGCCCAATCTTGTTAAGAAACTGTCAATTCTTCCATACCAAGCTCTGGGAGCTTGCTTCAACCCATACAAATCCTTTTTTAGTTTACACACATGGGTTCTTCCATCTTCCACCTCAAATACTTGAGGTTGTTCTATGTACACTTCCTCCTCAATCACACCATTCATGAAAGCTGTCTTTACATCCATTTGGTGTAATTCCCGCTTCATCATGGATGCAAGTGCCATGATGGTTCTAATGGAAGTGTACCTTGTAACTGGTGCAAATATCTCTTCATATTCAATTCCCTCTTTTTGAGAGAATCCTCTGGCCACAAACCTTGCCTTATATTTTTCAATGCTACCATCCGCAACATGCTTTATTTTGTATATCCATTTGGAGGATACCACACTTTTGTCCTTTGGCTTGGGAACTATATACCAAACATCATTCTTCATTATTGACTAGTACTCCTCTGTCATTGCCTCTACCCACTCTTTCTCATGAACTGCCTCTTCATAACTAGTAGGTTCTTGGTCTACAAGATCACACATAAAAGCCATATAGTTGGAGAAAGGCTTTGGTTTCTTGCTCACTCTAGTGGAGCCTTCAGGAGATCCATACTTTTATGCTCCTGGTATAATGTCTCTTCCCATGATGGATTTCTCTTTCTTGATATGTTTGTGATGGGGGGTTCTTATGGTTCTATCATATCATGGTCTTCAGGTGTTACATCTTCAGGGATGGGTACAGTCTCTACAATTCTGGGAGGTGCATCTTCTTCATATACTTCTTCCTACTGGAACTTCCTAGATTTCTTGAGAGATGCCTCTTCATCAAATGTCACATCCCTACTGATCTCCATATGGTAGAATCCTGGGATGTATATTCTAAATGCTTTGGATGCTTCACAATATCCAACAAATATTCCCTTCTTTCCAGAAGGATCTAGCTTGGTTCTCTTTTCTTTTGGAACATGAATATATACTGGTCATCCAAATATCTTGAGGTGGCTTACCTCAGGATTCTTCCCTGTAAACACTTCTTCTAGGGTCTTGAATTCAAGAGCACTATGAGATAGTCTATTTTGCACATAGACTGGTCTCCTAGCTGATTCATCCCATAGATACATAGGTAGGTCTTGATCATGTATCATTGTCTTTACTACTTCCATAATGGTTCTATTCTTTCTTTCCGCAACACCATTTTGTTGAGGATTGTAGGGAGTGGTTAATTCCCTCTTGATTCCAGCTTCTTTACAAAAGACTTCAAAATCCTTTGAAGTGTATTCTCCACCATTATCTGTCCTGAGTATTTTGATCTTCTTTTCTGAATGATTTTCTATCAAGGCTTTGAACTCTTTGAACTTTCCAAAGACTCCATTCTTTCCTTTTAGAAAGTATATCCAAGTATTTCTGGAGCAGTCATCAATAAATGTAAGGTAGTATTCATATCCACTCAAGGATGTGGATGGAATTGGTCCACATACATCTGAATGAATCAATTCCAAAATACTTTTAGTCTTTGTTTCACTCTTTGGAAATGGGTTCTTGATATTCTTCCCTTTTTCACATCCTTTGCATGTGCCATTATGATCAATCTTCAAATATGGTAGTCCTATGACTACTTTACTCACATGAGGTAGTGCTTTGTAGTTAATGTGAGCAAGCCTCCTATTCCATAGCTCACTAGGGCTAGTGGCTTCATGAACAAGGGCAACTTCTAGATGACCCTTGAGTTTGTATAGACCTCCTTCCTCTTCACCAATAACAATTGCATCCTCAATTGATTTTCCTTTGGACCACATGAGTACTTGTCCATCTATGAATGCAACCCTATAACCTTTCTTATCTAGAGATGAGATAAAAAGTAAGTTCTTTTTCAAAACTGGTACATATAATATCACCTTCATCTTTAATGGAGTTCCAGAATCAAGCTTGTAGCTTGCTTCACCAATTCCCTTGATGGAATATTGATAGTCATCTCCTAAAGATACTTTCTGTGGAGAGGTCTTCTCTTCAAGTTTTGCAAGAGTTTTCTTTTTACCTATCATGTGCTTTGAAGCACCACTATCAATAAGCCATGTATCTTCTCCAGGTGTTACAAACCCAGTGAGTGCAGAGAATAGAACATATTCTTCTGCATCTTCTTCTTCTATTCTAGCTCTTTTCTTCTGAGGCCTTTCCTCTTCTTCTTCTTCTTCATTATCATCTTCTGCTAGATGTGCTTGATGTATTTTATGGTGGAATCCCTTCTTCTTCTTCTTTGAAGGACAATCTCTAGCAAGGTTTCCTATTTTGTGTCAATTGAAACATTGGAATGAGGAGTAATCTCTTCCTTGAGTAGTTCCTCTTTTCTTCTGAAATCTTTGTAGAGGTTGAGACTCCTTGTGACTATCCTTATTGAAGTAGGATTTATTCCTTCTTCTCTTGGTGTGGGTGTACAAGGCTTGGTCATCCTCTTTAAGCAAGGCTTCTCTGTTGGCAACCCTAGATTCTTCTTGAATGCAATATTCCCATACCACATCAAACTTCATGCTCTCTTTTCTGGCACACATGGTTTAGATGAATGATTCCCAAGGTCTAGTGAGACCATTTAGAGCAGTCATGACCAGTTCATCTTCATCAAGGGTATCTCCAATGGCATCTAGTTGTTCCTTGAACTGGGAAACCCTTGAGAAATAATCTTGAATGGATTCTCCTTGATTCATCTTGGTGCTCTTCAATTGAGCTCTCAGGTTCATCTTCCTGTTGATGTTCTTTCCCTCATACATTCTGGAGAGAGCATCATACATTTTCTTTGGGGTCTTCTTGGATGCCACTTGGGGAATCAAGTGGTCCTTAATAGAATCAGTAATGATTCTCTTTGCCCTAATCAAATCTTTCCTATACTTCTCTTTAGCTTCATCTTCTGTAGGTTCTACAATATCATTGTTGATATAATGAGCAAGATCATTCTCTTCAAGAATGAGACCAATTCTATATTTTCATGCTCGGAAATTCTCTATACCCTCTAGCTTGTCTTCAAACTTAGTAGTTGGGGCCATCTTGCCTAGGGGGTCACTACAAATTGAAAATTCCAAAAATGAAAAACTGACCTTACCAGGAGATTGGCTTGACTGAGGCGAGGTGACTGATGTACTTACTTTCTGGAAACTTCAATTTTTCAGCCTCCAAACTTGACCAGCAAACTTCGGATCTACTGTAGAATTCTAGTTCTGGTTTTCTGGTTTTATCGTACTTTTTTCAAACTAGGGTTTGACTTTCCCGGAGTTCTACCCAACCAAAAATTTCGATCTAGGGCTCAAAAGATTGGTTTTGAGAAGGGCTAACCAGCCATGTAATCAGAATTCAACAATACCAACTTTTTGTAGAAACCCTAATTTTCACCGGAGAGAGAGATAGAGATATTTTCATCTTGTGAAAGATGTCCTATTCAGGGTAGCTCTGATACCATGCTAAATTCTAGCATAAATGCAAAAGAAAGATCACTGAAAGAAACACAATCACAAGATAGACACAGATATACCCTGGGAAACCCTCATGGGGTAGAAAACCAATCTCTAATTTTGTTTAAAGTATGAATGTTAAGTTTAAATGATGATCTGGAATTGATAAACCAATCTCTACATTTTTCCACATGTTGTTTTATGCATCGTACTCTAGTGTAGAGAAGCAAATTAAGTATAGATGAAAGATAGGCAAACTGCCATTGATTCGATAAATAAATACAGTAATTGAGTTGTGTTTCATTTTTTGCCCTATAGTTAATAACAGTATAGTATTTAATATATTATAAAATACCCCATTGTTTCATGAAAAACAAATATTGTTCATTTCATGTTTAGATACATTGTATTTTCTTATCTCTACTATGTACATAGGAAATAAATGGAATATAAAATTTCATACATCATATCATGTCTGCAAATAAATAAATGTGTTCATTATGGACAAAGCTGCAAATAACAGTCATTACATAGTTTTCACGTTTCACACACACACACACATTGTTTTCATTTCCTATTATAACAATTGTATTTGATTATTTAGTTCAATCAGATAATGAAAACATTATAAACGTCATTTTGCCAGCATTCATCTTATTTCTATATATATTATAAATTGTATGCATTAATAAAAAACTGGGTTTCGTATCACTTATTTCAAACCCTAGATAGTTTTTCCAAACTCTTAACATCGTTTTCCAAATAGTTAAACAAACAAGATCATTACACTCATGTACAAACTGCAGATTATAACCTAGTATTTGTTTGAAATCCCTTTCTGGAGTCATTGATTTAAAAACATCCTTTGCTTTTACGGAAAGACTAGAATTTGGGGCATGGCCTTGTTCTTTTATTTTGTAAACGAAAAACCAATTCATCCTTTACAACATACAGAGTTTATTCATTTACGAAAATGATTACAGTTATGCAGAGCTCAACGTCCCTGTTATCCATACATAATTTAAACAAATAACATAACTACATTTTTTTCATTGCTGAGAATTTAACACATAACATATGGAGTTAAACAAGTTTTGGCTCTCACATTTTATTAAATAAATGTAACCCTAAAAACTTTTCCAAGTTTGAGTTCGAATCCCAACACAGGTTTTGGCTTCACAAAGGAAGCATCAACTTACAGGTCACATTACTTTTTCCAAAACGAAAGACCACACAGGGTTTATCCCTTCCTCTAGTTTTCAAAAATGAGTATTATTACTCCCATTTCGACGAGAGAGACATCAAAATATAAGACCGAGTATCATACAAAAAAACAAGGGTCCCATCCCTGTACAGACATTACTTGAATAACAAAAGGTTCTTCAAAGTTTTTCAACTGACAGACAATGCCGAAGCATGGCGAAAACCTGGTTACTCATCTTTTAGAATACCACATCAACCAAAGTCAAAAGACACCTACGAGGGTTTGAGACCCGGAGCTTACCAAGAATGGAAGCATGCCAACCTTTTTTTCCAAACCTTTTCCCAATCATTCTTCGAACCCTGCAATTGACACAACAACTTCCTAGAGTTAGACAATTGTTATATTTTAAACTGCAAGACGAAGTTCAACAAAAGAGCCACTAACTTTTGAGAACGTTTACCTTCTCAACAAGCGACCGAGCTCTTTACATTCTCCAGTAAAATGACAAGTTCCTTGCTGTAGATGAGACCAAGATACCCTCTATCATTTTGCATCTTTGTGAGTTCCACTCAAACTCTAAACGAAAACTATAAAACTATCAACTCGATAGCATTTCAAACCAGAGACCCAACATTTTAGTACACCGCCATTATAGTGAGAAAGAACCTGCAACTTTAATCTATCCCACATGTCATGAGGTCGAAACCTCTTCACATTTTTTTAACTAAACCCTAGCTTTCAGCAGCCTGTCGGCCTCACTGCTCGAAACGCTATTGACACAATGAAAACACATTAACTCTCTATCAACCAACACAACGATGCAACGCTAGGGTTGCATCCAACGACCCTGATTCAAATCGATCAACGATCACGAGCGTGCCAACACATTTACATTGGAGATCGTAATTCCACTGCATTTATTGTTTCATCTTTTTACCAACATAGCCTTGCCACCTTGACCCACGATGGATCGTTCTAAATCCAGCTTGGAGGAGTTCAAACTTACAACTATTACACCGTGTCTTCAAAATCACCGTTACATTGTTTTTGCACTACGTGGAATATTAACAACCCCTGTCATATAGAGTTTGGTTCGAGCTTTTAATGCAGAACCGAGACACTATCTCCACGCCACCTCGAGGCACATGCCAAACTTAAATACCCGTCAACTCGTCCATTCTGTCAACATTAATACATGTCAGTGCCATAAAATCAAACGATATAATTTCCAAATAGATATTCACAATTTAAAAACAATATTGTTATAATCGTATAGTGGTTATTAGTTCTAAGTCTATAATCACGATTTCGATTTAGTGATATAATATTTTGATATTAATGTTTTATATAGCCACGTATTAAGTTCCAATTTCTTGTGCGTTTAATATTTTGAACTTTGATATATAACATGAATAGTTTAAAATGTCAAATTAATGCATAGGATAGTAATTCATAAAGATTATTTTGTTAACATGGTAATCATAGTTCTCATTATTGCAATTGTTGGCTAGTGATACAATTACTACCATAGTACTGTACAAGTATCGTTTACCTTAAGACGACGACCAAGCCAAACTATAGCAACGTCATGGGTTTACGACAACAAACTTAAATAGCATGTAGACTTTCTAGATGTCATTATTTTCAACATTGTTAAAAGGTAAGACAGTGTCGAAAAACTAGGAAGCAACACTAAACCGTCATACCTGTAGATACTTTGTCTTCGCAAAAGAATTCACAACATTTTATTATTCGACATTGAATTGAATTATATACGTATTTTAAACTATGCAGTCATTGAATTTCTTACCTGTCATCTGCACATAGAACATTTCAAATGCTTAGGCATTGCAGCTAAGTAAACTCAGGGTACCTCGTAGGACACCCTTGGACATCAAAAAGCATACTATCAGTATCATGTCAAATTAAAAGTATCTCATAATATTTCTGACCTATCAGTACATTTATTACAATAATCATGTTTTTCAATTGTGTGTTAAAGGTGTCGTTATTACAATGCTGCTAATACAAAAATTAAATCATGTTTAGTACTAACGACCTTTGAAATCATTGTTGTCGTAATCTAACATTTATTATTTTCCACAACTATAATTAGCGTATTTAATATTGTTTTCAAAAATTTTAAATTTTTATGAAAATTGGGATGTTACATGTGGTATCGGAGCTCATGTTTGAACTCTAGGCCTGAAAAAGGTCCAAGAACACGCAGCAGAAAATTTTATACAACAACTAATTTTATACAGCAACGAATTTTATACAACAGAAAATTTTTACTAATTTGAAATTTAATTATGATGTTATCCAGAAAATTATTTTAAGATACAGGTATGGAAATCTCAGCTGGACGTTAAGAGGACAGATTTTAGCCAAACAGTCACAGCTCAGGACAACACTATGCAGAAGAAGGTCATGGTGAACTAAATAACAGTTCATCAGAATTATTACGTGCTTTTCATGAATTAAAGACGAAAATCAGATCTGTGAAACAAGACAATGAAAGAATTCTGCAAGCACAAGAACAATTAAATCAAGTGTTGTTTGAATAGTGCCCAACTGAGGAGCAAGAGAGAGATAATGAAGATATCTCCAAAGTTGAGGATCTGCCTCATGCTAATAAAAAAAGAAAATGAAAACCAGTGAGGTGAACAACAGTTCAACCTCATCAGGAGATGCTATTGAAGTGCGTAAAAAGAAACGTAACTACACCAGTGATAGTAGTGAAGGATATTGCAAACCCAGAAAGAAAAGATTTAGAGAGTATGAGCAGATTTCCGGGGAATTAAAAAAGATTAGACCTCCCACATTCAATGGATAAACTAAGAAGGGCGAGATAGCTAAAGCTTGGCTGTCCGATATGAAGAAATATTTCCAGATTTATAACTATTCAGAATCCCTGAAAGCAAAAATGGCTATATATAACTTGACCGAAAAAGTGGATATTTGGTGGCAGGACATCAAAAGAGTAAAGGGATCAAGGATAAAGATGTAAACTGGAGTACTTTTAAAAGATAATTTAAAAAGAAGTATTTATCTGAACAGTACTATGAAGAAAAATCCAAATAATTCTACGATTTGAAGCTGGGAGGTATGAACACGAAGGAAATGAACAGTAAATTTCTGAACTTACTGAGATATGTGCCATACGTCATAGAAGAAAAACCAAAAATTCAAAGATACTTAAGCTGTCTACCTTTCAATATTAAAGACAGAATCGAGTATGATAGTCCAAAAACCTTGGAAGAGGCTATGCGAAAAGCAGTTTTCTGTTATGACACCAATCAGAAAAGAGAAGGAATGACAAACTGGAAAAGTCATAAGCCCAGTAATTTTGCGCTGAAAAAGAAAAATTTCAGATTCAGTGGAAATTCCGGTTTCCAAAAGAAAATTTTCCAAAATCGGAATTTTCATGGGAATAACTTCAGAAACAGTCAACAGTAGAATTCTACAGCACCCAGAAATGCACCTAATAATACCAGAACCATTGAGAAAAAGGCACCCATAAAATGTTTCGAGTGTCAAGGTCCCCATTATGCATCAGAATGTCCCTTGAGGAAGCGAAAAGTTAACAACATCAACTCTATTCAGACTGAACCTACTGTTGGAGACGTGGCGAGGGAGATGCCCAGAATTAATGCAGCAATCGACAACATGCAAGCATATTATCAAATCTCCATGGTAGATATTGAAGGTATGCTACAAAATCATCCTGTTACTGTTTTAATTGACCCAGGTGCTAGCTTAAGTTATATATAAATTTGAAATCTACTAAGTCTAAAAATGAAAACTAAGGTCTAAAACATAGAAAGCATGAGATTTTAACTTGAAATTATTAAGATGGTAAAACGGACCAGCAAACAACAAATGCCTGAAACATGCTAGAAATGAGATCTAAGATGTAAAAAATTTAAGAAATTTTTATGAAAATTTTTCTATCTTTAACAAGGAAACATGGAAATTTAAACTATGCAAGCTATACTAATATGGAATGTGATCTGTAATGCTTCTAAACTAACCTTTCAATGCATGAGATTTGATTTATAAAAGAGATCTAACTACTAACTTTTCAAAAATGCAACTAGCTAACTCTAATACTTAACAAGTTTTTGTTTTAATGTTTTGTTGTGATTTTGGAAGGTGGACGAATGGGAAGGTGGTGAAGCAAAAGTGAAGTAGATGAAAGGGAGACTAGAGGAGGAGGGACGAGTGGTGATATTTGAAGAGGATGCTCTAATGGATATGGATGAGAGGAGGAGGAGAGGTAAGGTAAGGGAGATGAGAAGAGAGAGGGGGAAGGGAAAATGAGAAGAGGAAGGGAAGAAAAGACGAGGGACAAGAGGAGGAGAAAGAGAGGAAAGACGAGAGCTAGAGGGATAAAACTAGGGTGAGGAAGATGAAAAACGAGGGCAAAAGAAGGGAGAGAAAATGGCTAGAAGAAGATGGCTTAGCAAGGCAAGGGAAAAAGGCTTTCAAGGAGAAAAAGAGAGTTGGGAGATAGAAGCTCATAGACCAAGGTAACCAAAGTTTGAATGAAGTTCTTTGTTGGAGAAGACAAGAAGTACTTGGAGAAGCTTGCAACCCTGCAAACAAAATATTAAGATAAATGGAACACTTGAATGGTGAAGGTATTAGATACCAAGAGCTCCTAATAGATGCAAATCCTTGAAGACACAAACACTCAATGCAAATAGATAAGAGCCTAAGTACTAGATTGTTAGTCTTCAATAAGCACAATAATCAAATTTGCAATACAAGAGTAGGGTGAAAGAGATATTACTTTATGTAGGATGAAGACATAATGCCAAAATCCCACCAAGTGACCTCCAAAGTCTCAATAATTTTATTAACAATAAGATGCTTACAAAAATCCACTAGAGTTTCTATGCCAAAAACTCCATGAGGAATGAGGAAAAAAGAGCCTCATTATATAGCAAAAGCTAGCAACTAAAGCCCTAAGTCGAATTGGCAATGTGAAGAGAGCCAAATACCTAACACTGAAGTCGAATTTCAATCACCACTAGTCTCAACCAATCAAATCTCATGTTTAACAAGCTTGGAGTGTATGTAACTCAACTTTGTGGATGATGTGGATGGGGAGGTGGCCTCCACCTAGGCAAGGCACCCCCCATCCCACTTTGGTATCACCACCAAGCAAATCACGTGATGCCACATGGAGAAACTCGCACTAGAATAGAAGAAGTCGTGAGCTAATGGAGATGGCGAGTTCTTGATTGGTAGGTGCTTGGATTTTGACTACCAATCATGGTAGTTGAGAGTGGGAGGTGGCCTCCACCTAGGCAAGGCGCCCCCACTCTTCATTAAATGCAAATCACACCAACCAAATTCCATTAAATATGAACTCCACATCATCAAACTCGACTTTGCATGCATGGAGGGCGAATTTCCCAATTGGAGTTCTCTTCTGGTGACTGGATAGCTGACTGGAGTTGCTTGGAGTTGATTGGAATCCTCATTAATGCCAGGTGCCATGTCATTTAGCCTTTTACTTTATTCCATTTGGATTATTTTGGAGAGATTTGGATTATCTCCAAAATAATCATTTTTATTATTTTAATTAATAATTTCTCTGTAAATGGCTTTTTAGAGAAAATATTAATTACGAGGCCTAAATGACATCCGAAACTTGGGTTTAGTTGGTTCATAGGTCATGTGTGATTTTTGTCTTATGAAACGAGCCATCAATCACTGAATTCGGACCCCGGATGACTAACATATTACAAATTAATATTTCTCTATTTAAACTATAGAGAAATTTATTAAATTTAAAAATAATTAAAAACCCAAATTCGACGGACTCGGTAAAATTTTTTTGAAATTTTTTATGAGGGTTTTATGGACCTAGGACATGACTGACACCTATTCTAACAGTGTCTAGTAGGCTTATATACATCAGTTGGATTCTAATAACCCCCCATGGCTAAAATTTTCAAAATCGGGCATTCCAGGTTTGGAGGAGCGGGAGAAAACCTCATCGATTATAGCTCGGCTATAAGCAAAGTATAATTGACAAGGGAAAAAACTCCCTGGAATGCCTTAGTTTCTTAATCAAGTCATGGGAAACTGAGACACTCAGATCCTACTAGAACACTTTATTACAAACCCCATGGGGCCATGGTCATGTCGACTCAAAAAACAAAACAGGCTAGCCAAAACTGGCTAGTCACAAATGCTGGATCATCTGATACACTGGAGTCAAACACTTATCATGTTTGTCAAATGGTGGCTCCTCAGATAATCCAACTATGGTACAAATAAGTTGGTAACATCTGGCTCCAACTGCGGGACGGGTGCTCGTTAGATTTATGGATCAAAAGGAGCATTCGAGAACCCCAGAATATCAGTTTCCTGCACAGAAACGGAAGTGTCTTATTCAAATATTTTCATGATAAATAATGCCAAAATGAAATACCAACATAATATTTTTTCTTTTTTCAAAAGTACATGAAAAATAAAATCTTTTCTTTTTCCAGCATATATATGAAATATGATACAAAAAACTAACATATGAAAACTATGATACAACAATATGGTACAAAAAAGATTGCATGAAAATTTTAACAAGGATAAGGTTTTAGGAATCTCCTGAGATGACCCCTTGGTCATCTTGAATATTGTTCCGATAAAAGGGTTTCAGCTGTTGCCCATTTTTGGCTAATGGTATCATCTCTCCATCCATGGTATTTAGAAAGAAAGAATGTGTTCCGACCTGACAACGTATGATAAAAGGACCTTTCCAAAGGCTGTCAAATTTTCCATGCTTCCCTGGATTTTCTCCTCTTTTGTCCCACAAGAGAACAGTGTCTCTCACTTGGAAATCTCTAGGCTTAGTTGACTTGTCAAAAGTGGTCTTCATGCTTTCCTGATGTCTTAACATTTTGTCCAATGATGTCCTTCTGTTCTCATCAAGTTCAATGATTTTCCCTGTCATCTAACTCCAGTTTTTCGGTACCATAATCAGTCAAAATTTTATAAATGGGTATTTGCATGTTGAAAGGTAATGCTGCTGTGATGCCATAAACAAGTTCAAAAGGAGATTTCCCAGTGGAATTCTTCTTGGTGATCATATATGCCCACAAGGCATACTTGATTTTGCTATCCCAAGATCTTTTGTTATCTCCCACAGTTTTCTTAAGGATGGTCATCAAATTTTTGTTAGAGGATTCTGCAAGTCCATTACCCTGAGGATAATAATCAGAAGAGTGTGACAGGACAATGCCATACTTAGCAGAAAACATTCATTTCTGCCGAACTGAAAGCCTTAGCATTGTCAGTTGTTATTTTCAAGGGAGTGCCAAATCGGGTGATGATCCTGTCCTTAATGAAATCCATGATAACCTTTTCAGTGGTTGTTTTGGTGGGTATAGCTTCTACCCACTTAGTGAAGTAATCAGTTGCAGTAAGGATCCAGCAAAATCCATTGCTAGAGTTATCTTTGAATTTGCCAATAAATTCAAGACCCCATTGTTGAAAGGGGGCAATGACAACTACTGGTGTGAGAGGTAAAGCAGCCAATTTAGGCTTTCCCGTGAAAAGTTGACATTCTTGGCAATACTTGACATGTTTATAAACGTCAGTAAAAATAGTTGGCCAATAGTAACCTGCTCTCAGAATTTTATGAGCAGTTGTATTTGCTGCATAGTGCCCCCCACAGAATCCTGAATGGAACTCAGTTAGGATCTTTTTGGAATCCTGCTCGTGCACACATCTAAGTATTACACCGTCAGGGTTTCTCCAACCCAAACCCTCTTGAGTGAGACAATACCTAGCAGTTTTTAATCTAAGAGCTCTTCTCTTATGTCCCTTTAGATGATCTGGGACATCTAAGTGCAGCAGAAAGTATATGATGTCTGAGTACCAATGATTTTCAAGGTCTTGCAAAGATGGTGTCATGCGAGGATCAGATGAAAGGTTTGCACAACTCATGTCAATGGCTTCTTCATTTTTCTGAGTTAGCATCTTAGCTAGGCCCTGCCCCTTTAGTAGTTTAGTGGGCCGAATCTCTAGATCATACTCCTGGATTTTAGATACCCATGTGCCTCTTGTTCCTAAGCAATCCTGCTGGGATAGGATATCTTTTACTGTAGCATGGGGAACATACCCTATAACTCTTGAATAACCAATGTATGTCCTGAAGTGCTTTAAAGATTTTACCAAGGCATAGGCTTGCTTCTCCATGATAGTATATTTCAATTTCGAATTTTGGAGGGCTCTACTCATGAAGGCAATTGGTTGCTCGAACCCTTCGAAGTTCTTCTGGAGCAACACCCCGGCAATTGTGTCCTTTGAGGAAAAAGAGAATATCATGAATTCTTTAGTGTATTCAGGGCTGACTAACACAGGTGATCTAGAAATAGCATCTTTGATGGTTGCAAAGGCTTCCTTCCCTTCATCATCCCAGACAAATTTAGCATCCTTTTTTAACAACCGTTGCATTGGTTTTATTAGCTCGGCTAAATTTGGGATGAATATTCTTATGAAGTTGATATGACCATTGAAAGATTGGAGACCTTTAAAATTTCTAGGAAGGGGAATTTTCTGGATAGCTTCTACTCTTTCGGGGTCAACCTTGACCCCGTCTTTGTTAACAATGTGACCCAAAAGTTTACCTTCTTCGATGCCAAAGACTGATTTCACCGGATTTAAAGAAATCCCATACTCTCTCCATCTTTGAAATACTTTCCTAAGGTGACCAATATGGCTAGATCTTTCTTTTGAAAATACAGTCAAGTCATCTTGGTAGATTTCAATGATTTTCCCACTAATTCCTTGAAGGCATAATCCATGGCCCTTTGGAAAGTGGCCCCAGCATTTGTAAGGCCAAAAGGCATTCTTAGATACTCGAAAGTTCCCCAAGGGGTTGTAAAAGCAGTTTTGTGTCTATCTTCTTCCTTGATGACTACCTAATTGTAACCTGAAAAACCATCCAGCATTGACATCATGCTTGATCCAGTGACCCGTTGGAGGAGGGTCTCCATATTTGGAAGGGGGTAATTGTCTTTTTGACATGCTATGTTTAGATTTCTGAAGTCTATACATATTCTTAAGTTGCCATTCTTCTTTCTGACTACCACCAAGTTGGAGCACCATGAAGTATGTCGAGTAGGTGCGATAATGCCTGCTGCCAACATCTTTTCTAATTCATGTTTTACAATAGGATCTAGTTTAGGATTTATTTGTCTCAGCTTTTGCTAGAAAGGTTTACCTTTTTGACATTCCGGTTTTAAGGGAATGTTTTGTTGGAAGACATCTTCCCTATATGCTTTGAGCTCATCATATGTGAAGGAAAATATGTCCCTAAATTCTCTTAACAAGTTTATAAGGGCATTTCTTTCTTCATCAGGGATACCTTTTCCAATTTTAAGTATTTTTGGTTCTTTTTCCATTCCGATGTTAATATCAATATACTCACCCGGTTTCATCTGGTCCACATTACTCTTTCTCCTATCCTGTCTGTCAAAAACATTCTCCAAGGCCACAAAACCTCGTGGAACAGGGTTTGAGCGGTTACCCTCATCCTGATAAACTTTGCCTTCCTCCTGATCATTTGGTTTATAATTTAAGAACTCATCAATGTTATTTATGAACTTTAGTATCTATTCATCATCTTTGAAAACTTTCCAATGTTCTATATTATCAGGAATGGAAGGTCTAAAGTTTATTTCCAAGGGGCAATGTCCTTCTAACATTTCATCTAAAGGTTGAAGTGTTGAGGCTGAAACTGCAAGTTTGTCTGTGGCACTATTCTGGTCTCAAGGGATTGCTTCTATATTAAGGGCATCAAAGAATTCCATTGTGTCCCAGATTGCATTTTGGTATTTTTTAAGTCTCTGGCACTTACATGCGAACTGACCCTTAATCTGTTGGTGTTAACACCCAAAAAGTGTTCACTACCTCATCTACCCCATTACATGGCTCATTTGTCCATTTTCCTACCATATTTCCCTTAAAAACCCTAAAAATCCCGCTAAAAACTCCAAAAGGCCTAAAATGCCTTCAAAAGGCCACAAAACCATCAAAAAAGCCTCAAAAAGGCTAAAAAACCCCCTTTTCCTCCAAAAATATCCAAAATTCCTCTAAAAATAGCAAAAACCCTCTAAAGAGGGAATAAAAATATAAAATAATGAGGAAAATGGAGGAAAAAACCCTATACAGCTGCCCTAAACCATATAGTTCCCAAAACCATGGGCCAGCACTCCACCACCAAAAAACTATAAATAGGTGATGGAGACCCCTTATTCCACATCCACAGTCATAAGCACCCTTACTCTGCCAAAATCTCTCTTGAAACCCTAGTTCACCCTTGAGCTACTTTCACCTTGAGAGCCCCTTTTGGCCCATTCCCACCATTGGAGAAAGAGAAAGAGCAAGTTGGAGCTTGGAGCAACCCTCTTGGGCCATTGCAAGAGCTTCACCAACCTTCACATTGGAGATAAAATTAATACAAAAGCCATTCTTTACATCTTATTTTTTCTGTTTCATGCACATGTTTAGAGTAATTTATATTTATGTTTTAGCATTTTAATTTACATTTACTGAACTACTACTAAGGAGTCCCTTCTCCTTAGTAGGTGCTCATTTGCACAAGCTAGGGGTAAAACCCTAGCTACAGTTGGAAAATTAAATTTGAGTCCCCTTTTATAGTCAACAGTTTGATTCCCATGTCCTTGGCAATCTCTATGCCTAGTAGAAATGCCTCATACTCTGCCACATTATTAGTTGCTTCAAACTCTAATCTAAAAGCGAAGTTTAAAATCTTGCCCTCTGGAGAAGTGATGACAACCCTAGCCCCCTTTCCTGCTCTAGAACATGCTCCATCAAAGTTAATTTTCCATAGCTTATTTGTTTCTTCATTTTTAACCTCTTCATGAATTGGATCTAAAAAGGTGGAGTTGATTTGAATATTTCCTATCTCACCAACATGGCAGACAAACTCATTTGATGGTCTTGTTATCACATATATAGTAGTTGGGCTCCCATACATTATTTTTCTGATGCCAGTACACTATTCAGCCAGTTCCCTTACATTTGAGATGCTGAGATGAGCATCTATATTGGATCACTATCAGATTGTGGATAGCAGTATATATTCCCCATGCCATGACTGAGTCTCAGGACACTCAGAGAGATGACCGATGTAGCCATTATACCATTGGTACAGAGCAGTCAGTAGTGCCCAGAGTTACAGCAGCAGTTTTAGAGGACAGATGATGGTACAGGTTAATGAGCATTCAGGTATATGACTCAGCAGGTATATCATTGTGTTATGGTTATATTGCTTTTATACTTATGCTTATAGCATGTCTTAGCACTTAGTTTCATGATCTGGCGATCATATAGATATGTGGACCTGGTTGATCTTATTATATATATTATATTGTCCCTACTCGGACTTAGAAGTTCACTATTCATACTCATTGGTTTTACCCTCCTTAGGGAGAATAGAGGTGATCATTCCACCATACCTTGGCTTGCTAGTGTTGGCTCCATTATTCATTGTCTTCATCCATCCATTGCCTACCTTTTAGTTTATCACCCTGACTTTCTACTTGATTATTGACATGGAGGATCTTTTCCCCACTGTAGCCTCTGTATTGGATGAGCTTCCCTGTTTATTGTGTCTCGGCTCTGAGTTGGTGACAAAACTTACCTATGGTAAGTTGGAGTTCCTTGGAATTCCTGTTAGGGTTAACCTTGACTTGGGATTGAGTCAAAGTTGGTTAGGTCTAGCACATGTTTTTGGGCACATGGTTTGTTGTAGACCATGGTATTGCCCCATGGTATTGCATGTAAGGAATCCTTTATAAGGCTTGAGGAGGCTCCATTGTAAAGTGGCCTGGAGGTGAGCGGGTGAGCTCACTTGGCCCATCTTGGCCGGTTTAGGTCAAGGGTAATGAAGATAAAGGGTAATGAATATCTTCATTGGGTGCTGGTTTTCCCCACATGGGGTTTCCAAGATAAATGTATGTGTCTCTATTATGTGATTGTTTCTAATGATTTCTCTCGCAAATTAGTATGTGTATGCTCGTAAAACCTAACAAGTGGTATCAGATCCATGGCTTGGCATGTTGTGCTAGTGGGTGTGCTATGTGCAGAGAGACGTATGTGCAGAGAAAAGTACAGAGCTAGGAGCTCAAAGGTTCAAGTCCCCTTAGGTCTTGCTGCTTCTCTTTGTAGTAGTGGTGCCATGATATTTGCGTGAAGGTGTGTGGTGCTCCACATGTGAAAGAAATCTGCATGACATAAAGTGTTTTCAATTGGAAAACAAGTGTGAAAATGCCCACAAAATCGATCCAAAGAGGATTGGTGGAGAGCAACCCCGATGTTATGAGGCGCATGGAGATTGTAGCCATCTAAAAGGAGATGGGAGTCGCCACAAGAAAATAGAGCCAACGTTGTCTGTGTTGGGGCCGCTTGTGGAGACTTCTGCCCCATTTCCAGTACCGAAACGAAGTGAATTCCATGATGGAGAAGGCCATACATAGCCCGCGTTGAATATTAATGCCTCTATTGTCCAAGAAATCACCAGATCTGGGAAATTTGTGGCTTATGAGTCGATTGAACGAGCAAATATGAATTCCTTACTTAAGATGAAAGTTGTTAGTTTTCCATTGAAAACCCATGACAGAGATCGGTCAATTGCTAGTGTCGAGGTTTGCAAAACACGAGAAGGAGCAGAGATCGTTCTCTAGGAAGGGCCAACTGCCATCAGAGAAGAGATCCGCTAACAGAGGGAGAGCCGTTGGTGCACAACGCTTCCCAAGAGAGAAAACCCGAATGTCATGGAGGAGGAGCCAACCCATAGAGGCTATGCGGTGGTGAAGGAAGCCGCCAGGAGATCTGTCGAGTTGGTCATGGAGGAGCTGGTCCAATGGAAGGGCATCATTGAGCCTGTGGAGAAGAGCCACGAGTTATGGAGGAAGGGCCCGCTTTGGAAGAGCCCGTGAGCCTGTAAGGGAGCCCAAGCAATCACTGAGAGGAGTCCCGTCGCTGCAGGTCCAAGCCGGTCCACTGACCTGAAGAGAAAGAGCCCGACGGTGCATGTTCTGGAAGAGATCCGGTGAAGATGGATCCATGTGGCTGCGTTTGAGAAAGTCGTGGTAGGGCATGAATGGAAGAAACCCTAGCCACATGAATGAAGATAATGTTGCTACAGAAGATAGGGTCGTAGCCCGTGATGATAGCCTGCGAGTGAAGGAATTGGTGGCTGCGACTGAAAGGAACAGAGCCCCGCGTGAGGTTCGAATCTGGAGAACCAAGTCTGTGAAAGTGGTGGTCACGATTGTGTTAAAATAATGGCAAGTGGCCAAAGGAGAATTTATTTCTTTGCATATGTGATGGTTTATGGATTTATGAATCATGGTGAATGAAAAGCAATGACAAAGGCAAAGAAAACAAGCATGGCAAGAATGCAAGGCAGGATGAGCACGAAAGCAAGCATGGAAAAACAAGAGGATGAAGCAATGGATGGTGATGGTGTAGTCACCATAAAGACACATGAAAAAAAAAAGGAAACAAAATAATGGAGCGGCTTGCATGTAAAAGGGAATATGGCTGTAAGACCTGGTAAGGCATGCATACCCCTGGTAGCTCACCGATAAAGTCGGGAGAAAGACCTAGGTGATAGGGGGGTGTATGTGAGATTCCTAGGTTAAAAATTTGAGGGGGGTTGGTGATTACTCCAAGTCAAGTTTAAAGGGGGGATTGTTAGGGTTAACCTTGACTTGGGATTGAGTCAAAGTTGGTTAGGTCTAGCACATGTTTTTGGGAACGTGGTTTTTTGTAGCCCATGGTATTGCCCCATGGTATTGCATGTAAGGAATCCTTTATAAGGCTTGAGGAGGCTCCATTGTAAAGTGTCCTGGAGGTGAGAGGGTGAGCTCACTCGGCCTGTCTTGGCTGGTTTAGGTCAAGAGTAATGAATATCTTCATTGGGTGCTGGTTTTCCCCACATGGGGTTTCCAGGATAAATGTATGTGTCTCTATTATGTGATTGTTTCTGATTATTTCTCTCGCAAATTAGTATGTGTATGCTCATATAAACCTAACAATTCTCCCTAGTCACTAAAGTTGTGTTGGCTAAACCTGAAACTTTTAGTGTTGCCATGAATACAAAATATGGAAAATGAAATGCTATATCTTGTATGAAAATCCCATTCATGCAATGTGTTTTTAAACACACATGAATGAAAGGCATGCCAAATGAAAATGGCCATGAAAATAAAATGTTATATCTTTTGGAAATATAAATACCTAGGTAAACAAGCTGTCCATGACACACCTAGAAGTGCTCAGGTAAACAAGTGCCTTAAAAACACACCTACAGCAGAAAGCCTAAAATAAATGTAAATCTATGCAATGTGTTTATAAACACACATAGACCAAGGCTATGGAAATTTTAGGCCCAAAAAGAAATGGAACTTAAATGCTATAGCAAAACAATTACTGGCCTTATTTGTATTATGGATTGTGCGCATCTGTTAAAGGTGAATAAACCCTCTTTGAACAACTCATCCATTTGTGAGACACCGCCATTCCCTGTGTTGTTGCTCATTTAGTATATACTATGGTGTGTATTCCCTTTCCCTTTGCCAAAGTGTCACAAAGTTAAGTCAGTCAAGTCATCCCTTAGCCTAGCCAGTTATTTTAGCCTTCACCCTTCACTAGCAAATTGATCACAGCTATGAAGTGAGTATGATCTTGAAAGTCTAGTCTGAGTAATAATAATAATAATTAATGACATTATATATGTGGATTTAGATCACCAGTGATGATTACTTTGTGTTATAATTGTTATTTGAATAAGTTGCAGAGCATGCATTAACCTTTGACACTTTGTAGCAGCTTCTGATGATGGTCTGAGTTATATTTGGTCATGTTGACCTGGTTAGACCTAGTTTGACCAAGGTCAACCATAGGACATGAGATGGTTGGACCTTATGATGATATGGATAGATGATATATGGTCTGTGTACACATACATGATGATTCTATGCAGCGGCTATAGGGTTATGATGATGATTCATGGTTTACAGCAGTATTTGATCATTTACAGATTATTATTATTTGACCTGTTCTGGTATATTGGATATATATATTGATCATACAGAGACTCATATGGTGTATGAGTACACATCTTGGATGGATTTGGACCTTATGAGTCCAATGAGACAATTTTTTTTCAGTTCCGGGAACTTACAGTGATGATTGAGCCTTAGTAGGCTATCCCAGTGCAGTTTTGGTATGTCGAAGGCCCTGTCAGAGCAGATGTGATTTTTATCCGGTTGACCTAGGGCGCTGTGCTTGGAGGGGGTGGGCGAGCCACTTGTTTTTACCATATTATCCCCCTCCCGGACACACTGGTGCCCTCACCTTGACAGCGCAGGCACTCCAGGAGGCAGTTTGGGGCAGTTTCACGCTTCCCGAGGCATTTCAGGATTGGTAGAAATGGTTATTGAGGAAATCGATTTGGGCTACTTAGGCAATGTTATGGCATGGTATGATCAGTGATGATGGATCGATGTATTCCACACCTCCTCCATCAGTTTTAGCTTCATCAGGACTCGCATCCATCACTTATGGCACTTTCTGATGATTTCTGAGGTCTTTTGAGGCCTACGATTTGACCGTGGAGGCACAATTTGGTATATTTATGACTATTTTATTATTATTGTGCTATGGGGATTGACCAAGGGTGGCTAAAATTACCCCTTGGACCCACCATAAGCTTCTTATTATATTTTGTCATCATGATTTGGTGGGATTCCCCTCTTCTAGGGCGATTTTGTCCACTCATATTATATTTTCTTAGTGATCCATGTATTTTATTGTTGAGCTCATCTCAACCATTGATTAAACATTTGTATCTTTTAATATTAGCCACTCATTCAAAAAGTGGTTAGGATTTTGATGCCTCTCCTTCCTATTTAAAGGAGAGAGCTTCTCATTGTAAGGGGTCTTTGGCTCTTGGATTATTGGTATAGAAAAACTTTCTTGTGGAAATTCTTGTGCTCTCCTTTGCATCTGGTGTTCTTAGATGGTGATTGGAAAGTCTATTGCAACCTAGCATTTGGAATTTGTGGTAATATCTATCTATTTTGGAAATCATTATCTTGTCTACAGGAGGGGGACTTCAACAAGGGCGATTTTGCAAGGCTTCTTCAAATCGACTTTCTTGGCATTTGCTTGTATCAGGGGGTTATCATTAGTATCATTGTGATCTATGCTATCTTTCTCTTACTTCTCTTGTGGCATTAGTCTTATCTCTTGATTACATCAAATCTGATATTGTTGACGTTTGTTGTGCAGGAGAGAGGGCGCATTGGCTTCTTGGACTAAATTGATTGCATAGAAAACTACCTCAAAGATTCTCAAATTGATCGGGTTTGCATAGATCATCATCATCAAGGAATCTACAAGGTTACCCAGGTAAGATCCACAGGTTTGTTTCTCTTATCTTGATCCAATCCATTGACATAGCTCATAAATTGATAAAATCCTAATTTCTTCAAAACCCTCATTTTACATTTTTTCAGATCTACTAAGATCTAATGGCTTCTTGGGTAAGATTTTGAAAACACACCTCTATAGTATCCACGGCATCCCGGGTCTATAGTTTGGCGAGGATTGGCTTCCATTTGACACTCTTCCCAAGGCATTTAGCCTCTCCAAGCAAGGGCGCACTTCCTAGTTTGGTGAGTTGACCTAGATCTAGTATGTGGGTAGGTGAGATCCTGCTTGATTCATGATCTACACATCCAATAACCTACCCCCAGATTGTCACTTTTATGATTTCTACCTTGTGGGCCCTATTCCACATTTTAAGGGATTTAATCCCCATTTTAGACCACTTGGTATCTTCAAACTCATATCTAATAAGATCTAGCCATTGGATTTCCATGAAATTATAGAACCACACTCTCACTTGCTTAAACCACTTGGATCTAAAGTTTGGATGTCATCGGACTTGTCTTGACCCCACTTATCCCATATTTTAGCCTCCTTGGGTAAAGTCGCACCACCTTGGAGAAGGAAGTTGTCCCACTTCTAGGACGTGGGTACATGAGATTTTTGTGGATTTGGAACGGGAGTAATTCAAAACCTAGGTCTAGTAGGTCACATTGTCAAATCTTGCCTTGGGGATAGCATTCCTTGTTTTAAGGGATTGTGGTCCACTTAGGTCAAACCTAGATCTAGACCTATTCATCCATCAAGACTTTAATTTCCCACTTGTCTCATGCAATAGGAGTCCTTAACCACAAGTTAACCTTACTTTGACTCCATTATCCCAATTCCCAAGGCACTGGTCTCTCTCCAAGTCAATTCGACTTTCCTAGATTGTTGGATTAACTTGTGGTTTGACCCTTGTGTGGTGAACTAAACCCTTTGATGCCATCATAATTCATGATCAAGCTTGTCACTTGTACTAGTTAGCCCCAATTCAACCCTAAACTACCCTGCATTGGACATGGTTCCCAAGGCAGTGGAGTTTCTCACATTGAACTAGTACTTTAATCCTAAATCCTATTTCACAAATCATAAGTCACTCTCACATCATGAACCAAAGCTATACTCATTGAACCCCTCACTTGTCTTGTGACTTCATCCTAAGGTCTAGGATAAACCATACACCTTACTTCACTTAGAAATAACTTGATTTGGTGTCTTTGTTTTTGATCTCTCCTGTCGGGAGTAGATCGGGTCTCCCCCTTTGTTGTCTGGGCTAGATAACATAAAGCGAAGGTTGCCTCGACTGGCATGACAACCATATATTAGAGTTCGAGGTGATTGTGGTTGCACCTTTTGAGTTGCCCTTCCCTATTGCCATCCATGAGTGGATACATCCATAGGGGTAACTACAGTTTAGGTGATAACAGGTCTCTTCGGATTTTCAACATGGTATCTCCTTTCCTTTTCAGTGTGTAATTTTACAAGTGAATCTTCAGAAGCAGGAACTATTGCATAAGACCAATCGAACTGTATAGAGCCACCAAAGTTTTCACCCCACTTTCTAGAGAGTAGCATACCCCACCTATCTGGTACATCTATGACAAGGATATCCGTGGAAATATGGATGTCCGGGTACTTGGCCAATCTAACAGGAACATTTTCTATCATCCCTTCAACCTTAACGGGTCTAGAATCCATGGCACATACATTTTGGTAGGGCCTGGTGGTTCTTAAGTTAAGTTGTTGCATAACTCTTTTGGTCATCAGACTTGCACCAGATCCTGAATCCAACATACAATTATGTAGAAGAAGGTCACCTATCATCAATGATATATAGAAAGGGAGGTGAGCTTCTCTTCGTGTATCCCTAGTATGCAGGATTATAGGAGGGTCCTCATAAGTTGAGTCAAAACTGGTTGAAGGCTCTTCCACATTATCTGAAAAAGTGACCTTCTTAGGGGTCTGAGGGGTGAGAGGAGTGGGTGGACTAGGATTGGTAGTACATGCAGGAATAGGTGCTTCCAATGTTTTCAACAGCTTTTCCTTTTGACTAGGGATTTTATAGAGTTCATTTATGGGTATAGGTACCTTAGTAGTATTGAACCAATTATTCCAATCAAAATTTAATCTACTAGAGTCAGTTGAATCATTTGGAATAATTACCTTTGGAGGTTGCATGGAAGGTGCGGGATTTGATCTTCTTTGGTATCCAACCCCTTTAAATCTCTGCATATTGTGGAGTTGTTCATTAGATGGTCTTTCTCCATAGTTTCTAGTCATATTGTTTGGCTCATGATTTGATTTCTCGGCATGTTTCCAGTTTTCTCTGGGAATGTTGCGGATATCTCCTACGGCATTTATGTACTCGGGCTCGCTTGATGTTGGATTACTGGTACCCTCCCCCTCAGGATAACCATGCTCTTGTACATAGTTTGCAAAATAGCAAGCGAATTCCTCATGGAAATCTTTGCAAGCTCTGCAGAATGGGATGTACACCTCATTTGTGTTAGCAACCTCTATTTGACTTAGAGGCCTCTTTTCATTTTCGGGATCTTTTTTCTGCCAATTGTTTTTGGGAGGGTAGTTTCTTTGAATTGGCTGAGTCTGTTGAATTTGTTGAACACGCTGGACATGTGCTCTTTCTATGTTTATGATTTTATTTTGCACTTCCTTCATTTGGACTACATGTTTCTGTTCAGCTTTTTCCATCCTCTCACACATATCCATCATCTTTTTCTTGTATGAATCTTTCAGAGAAGCTAGAGTATCTTTATCTTTAGGCTCAGCTGTTTTTAAAGGAGTTTGAGCTCTTGAATAACCAGGCAAATTTGATTTACCAGAGGACTGCATGTTTTTATCGATCTTAGTTGCCAATGTCTGTGCTTCTAACAAAGTAGTAGGCTCTTTATCCCTAAGTTCATATTGCATCTCTCCACTTAAAGCTTCAATGTAGTAAACCAGTATAGTATGTGGAGTTGGCTTGTAATCTGTAGGGATTACATTGTATAAGTCGGTAAACTTCTTGTTGAACTCTTCCATGGTTTCTATCTCACTTCTTTTGATGTTTGTTAGAGCAGCAAGTTGATGACAGGGTTCTTTCTTCTCACCATACTTGTTGGTGAAAGCAGTTTTGAACTCAGTCAAGGTGGCAAAGGAGTTAGCCGGCAAGCCGATGAACCAGTCACCAGCATCCCCATCTAAGGACAAGGCCAACAACTTCATGTATACATCATTATGCTTGTGAGCAGGATCTCTGACATATCCACTTGTACATTTTGAGAAGGCTTTGAGATGATAAGCGACAGTAATGGCATCAGTGCCGGTAAAAATGGGGAGTTTGTCGATAGCTTTGTCTGGAATATCATGTGGTTGACCTGCTATCTGAGTAATGTTGAGGGGAGAATAGAAATCACCCATCGTATCGAGAAAACAATTATTACTGTTTTCAAAGTTTTCAGAATTTTCTAAGTTATTTTCTTGAAAAAGACTATGGATATCATAAATAGACTGAGATCTAAGTTCTTCAAGGATTTTACGAGAGGCAAGCTTGTTCAGTCTTCTCCTATAAACCCTTTCAGGATCTGGGATAAAACTAAGCAAGCCTTCAGAATTTCTTCTAGTCGAATACCTTGAGGTGTTAACTGACAGTGGAGTCGCCAGGTGGATCCAAGTCTAATATCTGAGAGTGATTTAACTAAAAATCTACCAAAAAGGAAAAAAGGGCAATGGAGTCGCCAGACAGATTTGAGAATCTATCAAAAAAGGTAAAACAAACTAAAAAAAACTAAGGTCATCCAGGAACAAAAAGATTTGTCCCCGGCAACGGCGCCAAAGATGTTGTCCGCCAGATTGTACACCAGCAGCAGAAATCTTTCGAAAGCTGTCTCTTCACTACAAGTGAGAGAGGTGTGGCCTTGGGGGAAATCAATGAGCCAGGTACTGTCACCTGAATCCCAGCTCCTACGTTTAGGCTAACTCCTAATGAATCCAAGAGGGGTAGTCCCTAAAAAAGAGTTTCACTAAGGCTCTAGTATTTAAGTGTTTTTTGTATGGGGTGATGCGGATGAGTGTTGTTTAGGAGTTTTCTTGTGATGAAACCAAAAATATGTAAAGATGAACAATAGATAATAAGCAATCCACGTTGCGAAATAAGATGACAAGATGGAAATATGATTCAAGATCTAATAAATCACTAAAGCATTCACAATATGAAATAAACACAAGGACAAATGGTCCTGATCAATAATAAGCTTTTAGATAACCAGTGCCTTATGGAGTCAAAGAAAAGTAAAGATTGTGATGCTAAAAGTGTGGGTCTTGAAAAATGCCATTTGTGAGATCGTTGTGCAGATTATCTTTGTAAATTGAAGATTTTAATGGTCTTGATAATTAGGATAAAACCAAGGATATTCAAGAGAATGTCCGGAAAGACAGTATCAAGTGCCTCCATTCAAGGACATGTCAGGCCACCCAGTGCTCTATCCAGGTCGCGCAATGCTAACCAGCAAACTAGAGGCTAAACATGGAACCCCGGTGCCCCCAACTAGGAGATTACCCACCGAACTTATCTTATCGCTCAACTCCGGATTTGTTGGTTATGGGGGTGAAATTTTTATTAGTTATCACTTATGAACTTAACAAGTCTTCCACCTTTCTGAGTACTAGCCCAACCGTTTTCGGTTGGCAGAGCATACGGGTGTTGGACGATCAACCAAAAGTAAATCTATTAGGGGGGAAATGTGGGTTGAAATTTTTTATTAAATTAAGAGCACTTTGTTCGACTCTTCGACAGAGAGAGCTCTTGACTTAGTCTTAAGACCACAGTTCAAGAGATTTCCTACTTTAAAATGCCTAATGCAAGGAAAAAATGCAGATCTAACAATGCTCTCCGACAGAGAGTGCTCTTGACTTGGATTTGGCCAAGTTAAAGAGGCTTTGTTTGTTTTATGAAACAAGAAACAGTTGTGATAACAAGATATTGAAATTTTGTAATATTAAAATCATGTGATAACTCAATAGATGTGAGACATAGCTAGCATGCTACTTGCAAAATAAAATGAAATAACTGAAGGATCTAGTGTTCTACCAAGTAAATTTTACACTAAAGGTGGGATCAACCTCCGAACAAGGTTAACCACTAGAACCGCTTGCACTTGAGAACCTCCAGCTAGCTGAAAGCTCTACCAAGGAAACCGACGGGGAAGGAAGAGTAACCACAAATTATGTGGTCCCTCCCCTAGGATGGGATCCCAAGGATACAACTTCCGGTCGAAGGCTTGGAAGGGAAATATGACAAGAAGAAATAAAGACTAATCTAAAACATGAACTGAAAAGATCTAAGCTAAGCAAACCCAACACTCTTCCCCAAATGGGGAAGAAACCCAAAAGGTGGAGGACTCCTCCACTATAAACTTTTATTAATTTTTACAAGTGCCTTGGGTTTTAAAACCTTGAAGGAATTTTTGAGAGATAGGACTTTAAACTTGAAATGAACTCTTGAAGAGTTTTACAAAGGATAATAAGATCTTGTATGTTCAATCACTCCTTATGGCATTCATTTCATTTTGCTTTGATCTTTTGCTTCAAGATCTACCAAGTATCTCTCTCTCAAATCACCTACACAAGCTCGAAACAACTCAACAAGGCACCCATTATTTGTCAAAAATCAAATAAATTTTAAATCTACTAAGTCTAAAAATGAAAACTAAGGTCTAAAAAATAGAAAGCATGAGATTTTAACTTGAAATTATTAAGATGGTAAAACAGACCAGCAAACAACAAATGCCCTAAACATGCTAGAAATGAGATCTAAGATGTAAAAAATTTATGAAAAATTTTCTATCTTTAACAAGGAAACTTGGAAATTTAAACTATGCAAGCTATACTAATATGGAATGTGATCTGTAATGCTTCTAAACTAACCTTTCAATGCATGAGATTTGATTTATAAAAGAGATCTAACTACTAACTTTTCAAAAATGCAACTAGCTAACTTTAATACTTAACAAGTTTTTGTTTTAATGTTTTGTTGTGATTTTGGAAGGTGGACGAATGGGAAGGTGGTGAAGCAAAAGTGAAGTAGATGAAATGGAGACTAGAGGAGGAGGGACGAGTGGTGAGATTTGAAGAGGATGCTCTAATGGATATGGATGAGAGGAGGAGGAGAGGTAAGGTAAGGGAGACGAGAAGAGAGAGGGGGAAGGGCAAATGAGAAGAGGAAGGGAAGAAAAGATGAGGGACGAGAGGAGAAGAAAGAGAGGAAAGATGAGAGCTAGAGGGATAAAACTAGGGTGAGGAAGATGAAAAATGAGGGCAAAAGAAGGGAGAGAAAATGGCTAGAAGAAGATGGCTTAGCAAGGCAAGGGAAAAAGGCTTTCAAGGAGAAAAAGAGAGTTGGAAGATAGAAGCTCGTAGACCAAGGTAACCAAAGTTTGAATGAAGTTCTTTGTTGGAGAAGACAAGAAGTACTTGGAGAAGCTTGCAACCCTGCAAACAAAATATTAAGATAAATGGAACACTTGAATGGTGAAGGTATTAGATGCCAAGAGCTCTTAATAGATGCAAATCCCTGAAGACACAAACACTTAATGCAAATAGATAAGAGCCGAAGTACTAGATTGTTAGTCTTCAATAAGCACAATAATCAAATTTGTAATACAAGAGTAGGGTGAAAGAGATATTACTTTATGTAGGATGAAGACACAATGCCAAAAGCCCACCAAGTGACCTCCAAAGTCTCAATAATTTTATTAACAATAAGATGCTTACAAAAATCCACCAGAGTTTCTATGCCAAAAACTCCATGAGGAATGAGGAAAAAAGAGCCTCATTATATAGCAAAAGTTAGCAACTAAAGCCCTAAGTCGAATTGGCAATGTGAAGAGAGCCAAATACCTAACACTGAAGTCGAATTTCAATCACCACTAGTCTCAACCAATCAAATCTTGTGTTTAACAAGCTTGGAGTGTATGTAACTCGACTTTGTGGATGATGTGGATGGGGAGGTGGCCTCCACCTAGTCAAGGCGCCCCCCATCTCACTTTGGTATAACCACCAAGCAAATCACGTGATGCCACAGGGAGAAACTCCCACTAGAATAGAAGAATTCGTGAGCTAATGGAGATGGCGAGTTCTTGATTGGTAGGTTCTTGGAGTTTGACTACCAATCATGGTAGTTGAGAGTGGGAGGTGGCCTCCACCTAGGCAAGGCGCCCCCACTCTTCATTAAATGCAAATCACACCAACCAAATTCCATTAAATATGAACTCCACATCATCAAACTCTACTTTGCATGCATGGAGGGCGAATTTCCCAATTGGAGTTCTCTTCTAGTGACTGGATAGCTGACTGGAGTTGCTTGGAGTTGGTTGGAATCCTCATTAATTCTAGGTGCCATGTCATTTGGCCTTTTACTTTATTCCATTTGGATTATTTTGGAGAGATTTGGATTATCTCCAAAATAATCATTTTTATTATTTTAATTAATAACTTCTCTGTAAATGGCTTTATAGAGAAAATATTAATTACAAGGCCTAAATGACATCCAAAACTTGGGTTTAGTTGGTCCATAGGTCATGTGTGATTTTTGGCTTATGAAACGAGCCATCAATCACTGAATTCGGACCCCGGACGACTGACATATCACAAATTAATATTTCTCTATTTAAACTATAGAGAAATTTATTAAATTTAAAAATAATTAAAAACCCAAATTCGACGGAACCCGGTAAAAAAATTTTGAATTTTTTTTTTAGGGTTTTATGGACCTAGGACATGACCGACACCTATTCTAACAGTGTCTAGTAGGCTTATATACATCAGTTGGACTCTAATAACCCCCCATGGCTAAAGTTTTCAAAATCGGGCATTCCAGCTTTGGAGGAGCGGGAGAAAACCTCATCGATTATAGCTCGGCTATAAGCAAAGTATAATTGACAAGAGAAAAAACTCCCTGGAATGCCTTAGTTGCTTAATCAAGTCATGGGCAATCGAGACACTCAGATCCTACTAACACACTTTATTACAAACCCCATGGGGCCATGGTCATGTCGACTCAAAAAACAAAACAGGCTAGCCAAAACTGGCTAGTCACAAATGTTGGATCATCTGATACACTGGAGTCAAACACTTATCATGTTTGTCAAATGGTGGCTCCTCAAATAATCCAACTATGGTACAAATAAGTTGGTAACACATAGCAAGCGAAATCAATACGTACCTTGTAGATCTTACCTCAAAAGCTTGCGGCCTCTTAGCATATGGAAAACTCTTTTCTCTAGTTACAATTCCAAGCTTGATCCAAGTGTCTTCAACCAATAGCATCCAAACTCTAGGAGCAAATATGTCTCATGAAAACCTACAAATCAAACTACATCAAGTTAGATTTGATCTACAAATCCATAAGATCTAAGCATGTCATATCAAGAAAGCAATCAATGGGCAAAGCACAATTGAAAAACTCCCTCTCCATGAAGTCGATTTTCCCATGGGGGATGTGAGCAACCCCTACAATCTTCCCACAAAGCGATTCGATGAGCTAGCTTGAGCAATTTGGCCTCCCTCTCTTGAAGTCGATTTCACTTGAAAAGCAAACAATGTCTAGAAGCAAGATATCCAAGAACATATGCAAGAGCAACCCAATATGACTAGGACATGATTCATGAAACACATGGTGGGGCTAGGAGGCATCAATCCTTGCTAGCTCATCCCCATGGCACAATAAAATAATATAATATGTCTAAGATAAATATAAATGATCAAATCTGTCCTCAAAATCTGTGACAGACAAGCAGTAAAAGACCTTCTGTGATCTCTATGGACCCACCCAAGTGGTGAAAACTGGCTGGAAGATAGTGGGTTCACCCTGGAAGACCTCTGTGAAAACCAAGTGCCAAAACCTTTCCTCAATTGCCCAAATCGAATTCCTCAGTGACCCTTTTATCCCATTTCTGGACTACCTTGGTAACTATGAAAGTGCTGAAACTTCCTCCTAGGGCACCTATGCTGTTAAACTGATCCCATCAGGCTCTCCAGAAAGGGGGATAAATGGTAATAACAAGTGGTTGGACCACCCCTCCTCATACAGTGCCCTAGGTGAACTGGCCTCTCATGGCCCCTACTACTCAGGCTGGGAAATCAACCCCAAATCTGGTCAACAAGTGTAAAACTGCATCTATCACTATCAGAAGTGCTCGGAACTGAAAGATAAGTGTCTCATTGGATCCAGAAGACCCAAATCTACTAAGAATGTGTACTCATACACCATGGGTTGCCCTGATGGTCTAGCTGTAGGTTCCACCATATATGGACAATGTATAATCTGATGATCTAAAGTAGTAATAAAACCTACTGAACTGTATCAATCATCATCTGAATCATATGTCCATCATATAGCATCATCATCAAGAGTATGTGGGACCATCAATCATCATCCATAAGCATACATGGCCCACATCATCACGGATCCCAAGAAATGACCATGGTCAAACTAGGTTTGACTAGGTCAACATACAACCAAAGATAAATCATATCAATAGACTAAGACATGTTCCTCTAATCATACTCACAACTTAACTTAAAGTATAGCATCCATTCAGTGGCATTAATCATGTTAGCATATTCCTTTGTTATTTATAATTACTTGCACAATAGTTTAATTGACAAACTCACCCATTGGACATGGTCAAACTGCTAGCAAAGGATGAAGGCTAGGAACAAGGTTGGGCAAAGGGGGTGACTTTCCTGAACTCAACTAAAAGATACTTTGGATTGGGAGAGAGGGTAAACTACAAACTCTGTGTTGGACAAAATAACACGGGGGATGGCTGTGCCTCACAAATGGGTAAGTTGTTTAGAGAGTGCTTATTCAACTTAGGCATCATGTCTACATCAAGTTGATCCAAGTTCATTAGGATCATTCAATTTCATTTCATGGCCTTTTTGGCCTACATAACCCTTTGGATCTCAGGTGTGCTGATAAGTACAACTAATTGCAGCTTGCATCCAGAGCATGTTTACATATACATATAAGGTTAGCAATTGTTTAGATGTAGCATTTAAGAACCATTGCTTTCTGGACCTTTCTTATACTCTTCGAGGAATATTTTTAGCAGTTCATTGCTCTTGCCGTTTTAAGTTTCCATGGGCAAATTTATATAAGTTTCCATAAGTAGAACATGAGCTTTTAGTTTTAGCCAACAACTTCTCAAGTGACTAGGGGGAGTTCGAGCCAGTGCCAAACATCGGGACAACCGACTAGAATGATTTAGGCCTACAATCCAACTTACCAAAGGCAAGTTTTGTCACCAACTCAGATCCAAGACACTACACATGCAGGGATGCGGTCCAAACACAGAGGTAGAAAAAAAAGGGGAAGTCCTCAATACCAGAAAGTCAAGTAAGACAAGTCAAGGGTTAAATCCAAATAAGGAAAGTCATGGATGGATGGAGTCAAGTGAAGGTGGAGCCTAAGCTAGAAAACAACTGGTGTCAAGAAAGACCATATCTATGTAAGGTGGTAAACCAGTGAGTTTTTTCAAACAACCTAAATGTGCAAGTAAATGTCCATTTTATAGTCCATCATCAAGATAATCCATTTTAAGTTTTACACATTTTGCCACATCATGAATTATATAACAAGCCGATGCTATGAACATGACTAAAGCAACAAGATATTAATCCTTAGTCAATGATAAAACATCCATAGGTCATACAACATCATCACAAAAATAATCATCATATATCATCTAAAACACTGCTACAATACATCTCTAGACACTGAACTGAAACTGTATAGGATAAAGGGTCACATCGGTCATCAAATCTGAACTCTCAAGGCTCAGCCTTGACACGAGCTCTAACATAAGTCTGAATAATACAGTGTTTTGATCATGAGTGATCTCAAAATATACAATCATTATAGCCAAACTCTGAATAATGGAAGCTATGGAATGTGCAGATATCTGCTAAGCAAGAATAGTAGCCCTGCTACTATGGTTTGATAACATCTGGCTCCAGCTGGGACAAGTCCTCTAAGGGAGAGAGCACTTGAGAACAACAGAATCTCTGGTCTCGATCTGCTCTGCATCAATCTTCAATCCAACACTGCACCATCCTTGCTTTCAGCTTTTATTTTGTACCTGTATCTGTGCTCACAAACACTAGAATACCTCATGGAGCATGTATGGGAAAATATAAAATAAAATTGAAACTGAAATCTACTCTAAAGTATAATATGAAATGCATAAAAGAAACATGGCATATATCATTGATTCATCATTCATTTATTTTTATTACTGTGCAAAAGGAGAAGAAATATTTTCAGGAAGGCATACTCAACTCAACTTGCACAGGCAGCCAAAAATAAAACAGAAAAAACTAATTTTTTTTTTTTTAGATGCAGGAGAAGAGACAAGCTTAGGAAGGAGCAAGGTTCAACTCAATCAACAACAAAAACAAGCAGACACTCAAAGAAGAAAAGAAAAGAAAAGTGGCAATACTCAGCACACAAAAAAAGAAAAAGCACACAAATCCTACTGCTCAAGTGAGCTTATTCAGAAGACTACCTATTCTAATTAGGCAAGGCAAGGCAAGGCACGGCAAGGCAAGGCAATTATTCAGGAGGGAGAAGGGGGTAGTAATGTTTCAACAACACCCCATTTACTGGCAACTCTAATTCATCACCATCCAGAGTTTCCAAACATACAGAACCTTTTCCAGCTATTCTACTCACATGATAAGGTCCCATCCATAACTTCTCGAATTTTACATGATTTCCTGGTTTCTCCTTTTTCTTATCCCAATGAAAGACTATGTCACCTATTCCAAAAGCCACATTTCTACTTCTCTGATCAAATGTTCCCTTTACTCTTTCTTGCTCTAAAACTATTTTATTCCATGCTTCTCTTCTGGTTTCATCCAGTTCAACCAGTTTATCAATTCTTGCTTGCATGGCTTCTTGTTTCGAAGAACACTGTTGCAGAAGTTCAAATATAGGGATTTGGAGATTAATGGGAAGCCTATAATTTTTCCCATACACTAGTTCAAAAGGAGCTCTACTTGTTATTCTTTTCACTATTGTTTGATCTTCCCATAGGGCGTATTTAAGTTTAACATCCCAAGTTCTTTTGTTTTCACCTATCATCTTTTTTAGAAGCCTAATCAGGTTCTTATTGCTTGACTCGGCCAATCCATTACCCTGGGGATAGTAGTTGGAAGACTTTGCAAACTATGTACAAGAACATGGATTTCCAGAGGGTAGTACTAGTGAGCCAACATCAAGCGATCCTGAGTACATAAATGCGGTAGGAGACATCCGCAACATTCCCAGAGAAAGTTGGAAACAGGCCGAACAATGCAATCATGAGCCAGATAATATGACTAAGAACTTTGGAGAAAGACCTTCCAATGAGCAACTCCACAGTATGCAAAAGTTTAAAGGGGTTGGTTACCAAAGAAGAGCAAATCCTGCACCTTCCATACAACCACCAAAGGTAAAAATTCCAACTAAATCAACTGACTCTAGTAAATTGAATTTTGATTGGAATAATTGGTTCAATACTACTAAAGTGCCTGTACCCATAAATGAGCTCTATAAAATTCCTGGTCAAAAGGAAAAACTATTGAAAGCACTCGAAGTACCCATTTCTACATGTAGTCTCAGCTCCAGTCCACCCATTCCTCTTGCTCCTCAAACCCCTAAGAAGGTTACTTTTTTGGACAATGTAGAGCAACCTTCAACCAGCTATGGAAAAACTTATGAGGACCCTCCTATAATCCTGCATACCAGGGAAACAAGAAAAGAAGCTCACCCCCCTTTCTATATATCATTGATGATAGGTGACCTTCTTCTACATAATTGTATGCTAGATTCTGGATGTGGTGCAAGTCTAATGACTAAGAGAGTTATGCAACAACTTAACTTGAAAACCACCAGGCTTTACTAGAATGTATGTGCCATGGATTCCAAACCTGTTGAAGTTGAAGGGATGATCGAAAACCAACCTGTTAGATTGGCTAAATACCCTGACATCCATATTACAATGGACATCCTTGTTATAGATGTGCCTGACCAATGGGGAATGTTACTTTCTAGAAAGTGGGGAGCAACCTTGGGTGGATCAATACAATTAGATTGGTCATATGCAACTGTTCCTGCATCAGAAAATTCGCTTGTCAAACTGCACACTAAAAAGGAAAGAAGATACCATGTTGAGAATCCCCAAAGACCATCAAATGAATATATCTGTAATGTTGATGAGATGGGAACCTATCAAATCAACTCCACATTTTTAGATACAATTCATTAAGAGGTTAAAAATGAAAAAATAAATGAGTTATGGAAAATGAATTTTGATGAAGCATATTCTAGAGCAGGAAAAGGGGTTGGGGTTGTCATTGTCTCACCTGAGGGGAAGGTTTTCAACTTTGCTTTCAAATTAGAGTTCGAGGCAACCAACAATGTGGTAGAGTATGAGGCACTTCTACTAGGCATAGAGATTGCCAAGGACATGGGAATCAAACTGCTAACTGTTATCACACAAACTCTAGTTGCTATAGAAGGGTATCCCAATAGGGACGGTAGAGGATGACAACCAAGAAGGTGTAACCAACAACAGCCAAGTCGTTCGTCCAATGGACAAAAGTCACACCGGACAAGGCTGCAGTCACTTTATACAAGGCACTAGGCCTAGTCATGGGGGAGACCCACTCAACCGGTGAAGGTTGACTCTCAACAATCAGACACCTTAAACCCAAAAGACGATCAAAGCAATAAACAAAATGGATGACGGAAGGTGAGATTTCTTCCAGCCTAGTAGGATCAGGATCTTGAAATGAGGAGATAATCTACCAAAGATGAAATCAGATCCAATACAAGTGTATTATGATGAATAAATAAAAGATCTAAAGGCTGGAAACTAAATCAGAAAATGAAAGATGACTAGAAGAGTGGCTGAAAACTCTGCCTATGGGGGAATGAAGCACATAATGACTACTCAAGCATGGCAGAATTAGATTAAGTAATTTAAGCACGTCTTCTAGTGATTGTAGAGTGATTAAGTGACTGATTTAGTGTAAAAAAAATGGACCAGCAAGAAGTGAAATGAACAGCCCTGGGGGAATGAGTTAAAAAGTAGAAAAATGGACCTAGGGCAGTCAGGAAAAGGCGTTTGTACTCACTTCTAGCGGCTGGAACTTGGTACTCTAAGGTAAAAAGACGTTACGAAGCAAATTAAAGAGTACCCATAACCCCAAAACACACCCAATAGGCTGAAAGAGAAAAATGCCCCCAGGGGGCGTTTTTTGCCAAGTGGACTAGTGCCTAATCTATGAGTAAATGGAGTCGGAATCTAACCAAACTTGAGATATAATCTTTTAAGGGCAAATAATAAGCGGGTTTGGAAAGAAAATGGAATTCGTACGGTTAAATTTGTAGATATTAATTTTTAAGGGTTTTATTGTATTTTTTGCAGCTTAACATTCACAAGAAGATGAGAAAAAGAGAGAGCAGCAGTGATCGCCTACTTGAAGCAATGGAGAAGAAGAGTTTGATGCTGAAAACAACTACTGAAGTCCAAGTGTTGAGCAGCCAAGTGTTTTCCCTTAGCGTGTGGAGCAGCCGGATGACCAAGTGCGCCCTTGTACCTGCCAGAGAGAGAAATGAATCAGAAACTATGGCAAATGGCAAGGAAATACTAGCAACTAAATGACAAATGATGAAGAAAAGCGAGATAACAAGTATAAATTCACTTCCCTTTGCTGAAACACGGAGAGTGAGCCCAAGACAGAGCTGCTAGCTCAAGAAATGCGCCCCTCCTCTGATGGTCGTTCTACCTGCAGATTCGTTTGGCCAAGGATAGATAGAGACACTGCATAAACACTCAACAATACACCAACAATATGCTAATAGTCAACATCAAACACTCAATCACTATGCAGACGAAGATGAAGAAATGTCTCTCTAGAGCTCAATAGCAAATCTCAAAAATGTCAAGAAGAAGTACAATGGAGGTGAGTCCATTCTCTTACAGAGATGGTTCACTCTCAAGATAGGTTTCCCCCCAAAACAGAGGGTGGAGATCAATCCCCAACCATCAAAATTGAGTGGTGGAGATTGCTCTATAGAGGGGGGTGCGAATTGCCCCAAGAGAAGCGCACTAGAGGAGGAGAGGGGCCCATGTGGGGACCATACATCAAACAAAGGGGTTGGGGGGCGTCTATATGGGGTTTTATCCCCCCAACCATATACAAGAAGGGTTCCACCATCACAAAAACAAGGAAATCGAATTCCCCCCTAAGGAGAAAAACGCCCCTATGGGCCAAATCAAACTCAATGGTGAGATGTCACATGGAGGGCCCCACAATGCCCAAATATTACATCAAACATTACCAAAAATACCTTAGAGATTACCTTTATCATTGCCAACCTTTAATTTTTCCATTTACCTATAGTTGCCTTAGTCAAATTCTGATTTCCATGTATTTTCTGCTGATTTATATGGCTGAAGATGAAAATTGGGCTTTTGACCCACTTTTATTGCCCGGATTGCCGAACTGTTTGCTGCAATGCGATCGTGGACCCCCAAAGTAGTAAGGATGACCACTTGAATGACCTCGATCCATTACTTTGGCATTACTTGCCCCAAATCCATGATTTTTAATTAAAACAGGTCAAAGTTGACCAATAATAATTAAAAAATCTCTCAAACGGTTCAATATTTTGCAATTCCGTTAATTGCATGCTCATATGGAACCCCTGTAGATAATAAATGATCAAAATCGAAATTCCAATCGCAACATTTTTTTCGGGCCCATTTTTTGCCTAGTCAACCCAATTTGACCAAGTCAAATCTGGTCAACAATAGTGCTAGCTGAAACTTGTATGCAATCATGAAGTGACAAGGCTCAATTATACAAGTTAGTACATTACTAAGCAATAAATGATAACATGGTGATCGAAAATACATTAAATCCCAAAATAATACAACGTCGTGGTGAAGTGGGCCCACCACCTCCAAAAGACTAAGATGCTATACACCTCTATAGATTTGACCATTTTGCTGACTCTAGGTGATATGGGCAACAAGGCAAAGGACATGGGAGGACGAGGATGAAGATCATGTGACCCTTTGGACAACTCGGGAAAGCGGGGTCCACTGAGGTAAGTATGCCATGACAGAACATAGGGAAGGGCGGTGCCTCACAAATGGGTATAGTGCAGGGAAACCACCACTAGCCATCTAACAAGTATCCCACAACTCACATCCGTATCCGAAGACTCCGTGAGGTTGTTTTCTAGAGCCTCCAAACTGGGTGTCCGACAAACCGTAACTTGAGACTCTAGGGGGAAATCTTGAGCTTGTCCCTTTCTCCCTCTCACCTCCTTGTTTCGCAGGACTAGGTGAGGAATAACCACTACAAATGCTGACTAGAATCCACGTGTGTTCATAAACACATTGCATAGATTTTACAATGAGTTTCATACTTAGCCCTTTTTTTAGCTAGATTTTACATTTTACAATACAATGGCCTTTTTAGCCAGATTTACATTTGATTTCTTCATTTCTTCATGGCTCTCTTGGGATTATACATATCTCAAAAGATATAAACATGGTGCTCATACTGCAAAGGTAATGGGGGTGGGGAATACATGCTTCGACGACAAATGGGGAGCACCCGGTGAGGCTACACAATCCTAACTGCATTGCAACATCGAGGGCAACCGACAGGAGCAAATCCCAGGTCTAACCATGTATCTCACACACTAAAGAGCCGAGGCACAATAAATAGGGAGTCATGGAAAACTCAGAGATCAGTGGGGAAAGGGGTCCTCGAAATCACAGATCAGAATCCAAGTCGGGGAAGAAGTGTCATGGATGAGTCGGATGGGTGGAGAAGGTGGTGATGGTGCTAAAGTCAGCTACCGAGGGGCTAAATGATCAAGTCTATGCCAAGTATAGAGGACATGACTCAGTGTGCATATACATAAGTCTAACTGGAGGGGTGGACTGACATCACCAAGGTCCCAATCACATCACATCATAATTAGATCACCAAATATATCATCTGATGCAAAGTTAGTGTACTAACAAGTATAAAGAAGTCTAATCTACAACATGAGCAATAATCAACATATGCAATACCTGCTGCACCATATACCTGCTGCCACTGAACCTGTATCCAAGCTGGATCTTTGCTGAATCCAGGCACATAATAAACCAGCACTGTACTGTGATCATCTCGATCAGAAAAATACTAGGCAACTGTCTCAAATGGGCTTGTGTCAAAGCCTGGCAAGGAAAGGTAACCATGTGGTAGATGGTAAATCCAACTGTCTGTCCCCTCTGATATGTCTGCTAGGGACAATCTGAACAAAAATGCCTCCTTTGAAGGCAACTGATCTCCTAATCTGGAAAAAAAAGTATTGTGCAGTCCTCGGCCGCACAGTCTGCAGTATGGACGTTGCTGCCGACATAAAATGTGATAACACTAACTATAAAAGGGGATTCAGATTTAATTGTCCAACAGATTAAGGGTCAGTTTGCATGTAAATGTCAGAGACTTAAGAAATACCGAAATGCAATCTGGGACACAATAGAATTTTTTGATGCCCTTAATATAGAAGCAATCCCTCGAGATCAGAATAGTGCCGCAGATAGACTGGCAGTTTCAGCTTCAACACTTCAACCTTTAGATGAAATGTTAAAGGGACATTGTCCATTGGAAATCAACTTCAGACCTTCAATTCCTGATAATATAGAACATTGGAAAGTTTTCAGAGATGATGAACAAATATTAAAGTTCATAAATAACATTGATGAGTTCTTAAATTATAAACCAAATGATCAGGAGGAAGGCAAAGACTATCAAGATGAAGGTAACCGCTCAAATCCTATTCCACGAGGCTTTGTTGCCTTAGAAAACATCTTTGACAGACAGGATAGGAGAAAGAGTAGTGTGGACCAAATGAAGCCGGGTGAATACATTGAAATCAATATCGGAACAGAAACAGAACCAAAAATACTAAAAATTGGAAAAGGTATATCCGAAGAAGAAAGAAATGCCCTTATAAACTTGCTAAGAGAATTTAGAGATATATTTGCCTTCACTTATGATGAGCTTAAAGCATATATGGAAGATGTCTTTCAACACACCATTCCCTTGAAACCCGAATGTCAAAAGGGCAAACCTTTCTGGCAAAAGCTGAGACAAATAAATCCTAAGCTGGCCCCTATTGTCAAGCAAGAATTAGGAAAGATGTTGGCAGCAGGCATTATAGCACCCACTCGACATACTTCATGGTGCTCCAACTTGGTTGTAGTCAGAAAGAAGAACAACAGTTTAAGAATATGTAGACTTCAGAAATCTAAACATAGCATGTCAGAAAGACAATTACCCCCTCCCCAACATGGACACCCTCCTCCAACGTGTCACTGGATCAAGCATGATGTAAATGTTGTATGGCTTTTCAGGGTACAATCAGGTAGTCAACAAAGAGGAAGGTAGACACAAAACTGCCTTCACAGCCCCCTGGGGAACCTTTGAATATCTAAGAATGCCATTTGGTCTCACAAATGCTGGGGCCACTTTTCAAAGAGCCATGGATTATGCCTTCAAGGAATTGGTAGGCAAAATCATTGAGATATACCAAGATGACTTGATTGTATTCTCAAGAGAAAGATCTAGTCATGTTGGTCACCTTAGGAAGGTATTTGAAAGGTGCAGAGAGTATGGGATTTGTTTAAATCCGGTTAAATCAGTTTTCAGCATCGAGAAAGGAAAGCTTTTAGGTCATATTGTTAACAAAGATGGGGTCAAAGTTGACCCCGAGAGAATTGAGGCTATACAGAAGATTCCCCTTCCAAGAAATGTTAAGGCTGTCCAATATTTTAATGGTCATATCAACTTCATAAGAAGAATCATCCCAAATTTATCCGAGTTAACGAAACCCATGCAGTGGTTATTAAAAAAGGATGCTAAATTTGTATGGATTGATGAGGGGAGAGAAGCCTTTCCAACCATAAAAGATGCTATTACTAGATCGCCTGTATTGATTAGCCCTGACTACACAAAAGATTTCATGGTGTTCTCTTTTGCTTCAAAAGATACAATCGTCGGGGTGTTGCTCCAAAAGAACTTCGAAGGGTTTTGTTATCACCTAAGCTGTAGTTACCCCTCTGGATGTATCCATTAATGGATGGCAATAGGGAAGGGCAACTCAAAAGGTGCAACCACGATCACCTCGACCTCCAATAGATGGTTGTCATGCCAGTCGAGGCAACCCTTGCTTTATGTTATCTAGCCCAAACAACAAAGGGGAAGACCCGATCTACTCCCGACAGGAGAGATCAAAACCAAGACACCAAATCAAGTTAATTCTAAGTGAAGTAAGGTGTATGGTTTATCCTAGACCTAAGGATGAAGTCACAAGACAAGTGAGGGGTTCAATGAGTATAGCTTTGGTTCATTGTTGATGTGAAAGTGACTTGTAGTATTTGAAATGAGATCCAGGATTAATGTACCAGTCAATTGTGAGAAAATCCACTGCCTTGGGAACCGTGTCCAATGCAGGGTAATTAAGGGGTTGAATTGGGGCTAACTAGTACAAGTGACAAGCTTGATCATGAAGTATGATGACATCAAAGGGTTTAGTCCACCACACAAGGGTCAAACCACAAGTTAATCCAACAATCTAGGAAAGTCGAATTGACTTGGAGAGAGACCAGTGCCTTGGGAATTGGGATAATGGAGTCAAAGTGAAGTTAACTTGTGGTTGATGAATCCTATTGCATGAGACAAGTGGGCAATTAAAGTCTTGATGGATGAATAGCTCTAAATCTAGAGATTCAAGGTTTGACCTAAGTGAACCACAATCCCTTAAAACAAGGAATGCTATCCCCAAGGCAAGATTTGATGAAGTAACCAACTAGACCTAGGTTTTGAATTATGCTCATTCCAAATCCACCAAAATCTCGTGTACCCATGTGCTAGAAGTGGACCAACTCACTCTCCCAAGGAAGTGCGACTTTGCCCAAGGAGGGTTTAAAGTGGGATCAATGGGATCAAGATAAGTCCAATGGCATCCAAACTTTAGATCCAAGTAGGTTGATCAAGTGAGAGTGTGGATCTACAATTTCAAGGCAATCCGATGGCTAGATCTTACTAGATCTGATTTTAAAGATATCAAGTGGTCCAAAAATGGGATTAAATCCCTTAAAATGTGGAATAGGGCCCACAAGGTAGAAATCAAAAAAGTGACAATCTGGGGGTAGGTTATTGGATGTGTAGATCATGAAACAAGCGGGATCTCAACTACCCATGTACTAGATCTAGGTCAACCCACCAAACTAGGAAGTGCGCCCTTGCTTGGAGAGGCTAAATGCCTTGGGAAGAGGGTCAAATGGAGGCCAATCCTCACCAAACTATAGATCTGGGATGCCGTGGATACTATAGAGGTGGGTTTTAAATATCTTACCCAAGAAGACACTAGTTCTTAGTAGATCTGAAAAATGTAAAAATGAGGGTTTGAAGAAATAAGGGTTTTATCAATTTATGAGTTATGTCAATGGATTGGATCAAGATAAGAGAAACAAACCTGTGGATCTTACCTGGGTAACCTTGTAGATGCCTTGATGATGATGATCTATGCAAACCCGATCAATTTGAGAAGCTTTGAGGTAGTTTTCTAGGAAATCGATTTAGTCCAAGAAGCCAATGCACCCTCCCTCCTACACAACAAACGTCAACAATATCAGATTTGATGTAATTAAGAGATAATACTAATGCCAAAAGAGAAGTAACAGAAAGATAGCATAGATCACAATGATACTAATGATAACCCCCTGATACAAGCAAATGCCAAGAAATTCTATTTGAAGAAGCCTTGCAAAATCGCCCTTATTGAAGTCGCCCTCCTGTAGACAAGACAATGATTTCCAAAATAGATAGATCTTACCACAAATTCCAAATGCTAGGTTGCAATAGACTTTCCAATCACCATCTAAGAACACCAGATGCAAAGGAGACCACAAGAATTTCCACAAGAAAGTTTTTCTATACCAATAATCCAAGAGCCAAAGACCCCCTTTACAATGAGAGGCTCCCTCCTATAAATAGATAGGAGAAGCACCAAAATCCTAACCACTTTTTGAATGAGTGGCTAAGATTAAAAGATACAAATGTCTAATCAATGGTTGAGATGAGCTCAACAATAAATACATGGATCACTAATAAAATATAACATAAGTGGACAAAATCGCCCTAGGAGAGGGGAATCCCACCATATCATGATGACAAAATATAATAAGAATCTTATGGTGGGTCCAAGGGGTAATTTTAGCCACCCTTGGTCAATCTCCATAGCACAATAATAATAAAATAGTCATCAATATACCAAATCGTGCCTCTATGGACAAATCGTGCACCTTAAAAGGCCTCAGAAATCATCAGAAAGTGCCATAAGTGATGGATGCGGGTCCCGATGAAGCTAAAATTACTGGAGGAGGTGTGGAAGACATCAACCCATCATCATTGATCATCCCATGCCAAGACATTTTCTCAGTAGCCCAAATCGAATTCCTCAATAGCCATTTCTACCAATCCTGAAATGCCTTGGGAAGCGTGAAACTGTCCCAAACTTCCTCCTGGAGTGCCTGCACTGTCAAGGTGAGGGCACTAGTGTGTCCAGGAGGGGGGTAATATGGTAAAAAAAAGTGGCTAGACCACCCCCTCCAAGCACAGCGCCCTAGGTCAACCAAATAAAAATCCTCTCTGCTCTGATAGGGTCTCTGACAGACAAAAACTACACTGGGTTAGCTTGTTGAGGCTCAATCATCACTTTAAGTGCCCAAAACTGAAAACAGATTGTCTCATTGAACTCAAAAGGTCCAAATCCATCCAAGATGTGTACTCATACACCATATGAGTCTCTGCATGATCATATAATATATCCAATATACCGGAACAGGTGAAATAATAATAATCTGTAAATGATCAAATAATGTTGTAAACCATAAATCATCATCATAACCCTGTATCTACTGCATAGAATCATCATGTACATGTACATGTACATAGACCATATATCATCTATCCATATCATCACAAGATCCAACCATCTCATGTCCTATGGTTGACCTTGGTCAAACTAGGTTTGACCAAGTCAACATGACCAAATATAACTCAGACCATCATCAGAAGCTGCTGCAAAGTGTCAAAGGTTAATGCATGCTCTACAACTTATTCAAATAGAAATTATAACACAAAGTAATCATTTACTGGCGATCTAAATCCAAATATATAATGGCATTAATTATTATTATTACTCAGACTAGACTTTCAGGACCATACTCACTTCATAGCTGTGATCAATTTGCTAGTGAAGGGTGAAGGCTAAAATAACTGGCTAGGCTAAGGGATGACTTGACTGACTTAACATTGTGATACTTTGGAAAAGGGGAAGGGAATACACACCATAGTATATACTGAATGAGCAACAACACAGGGAATGGTGATGTCTCACAAATGGATGAGTTGTTTAAAGAAGGTTTATTCACCTTTAACAGATGCGCACAATCCATAATACAAATGATGCCATCAATTATTTAGATATAGCATTTAAGTTCCATTGCTTTTTGGGCATGAAGTTTCCATAGCCTTTGATCTATGTGTGTTTATAAACACATTGCATAGATTTACATTTATTTAGGCTTTTTGCTGCAAGTGTGTTTTTAAGGCACTTGTTTACCTGAGCACTTCTAGGTGTGTCACAGACAGCTTGTTTATCTAGGTATTTACATTTTCAAAAGATATAACATTTTATTTTCATGGCCATTTTCATTTGGCATGCCTTTCATTCATGTGTGTTTAGAAACACATTGCATGAATGGGCTTTTCATACAAGATATAGCATTTCATTTTTTCCAGATTTCGTATTCATGGTAGCACTAAAAGTTTCAGGTTTAGCCAACACAACTTTAGTGACTAGGGGGAATTCACAAGGAAATCCAACTCACCATAGATAAGTTTTGTCACCAACTCAGAGCCGAGACACAATAAATAGGGAAGCTCATCCAATACAGAGGCTACAATGGGGAAAAGATCCTCGATGTCACTAGTCAAGTAGTAAGTCAGGGTGATAAACTAAAAGGTAGGCAATGGATGGATGAAGACAATGAATAATGGAGCCAACACTAGCAAGCCAAGGTATGGTGGAATGATCACCTTTGTTCTCCCTAAGGAGGGTAAAACCAATGAGTATGAATAGTGAACTTCTAAGTATGAGTAGGGACAATATAATATATATAATAAGATCAACCAGGTCCACATATCTATATGATCGCCAGATCATGACACTAAGTGCTAAGACATGCTATAAGGATAAGTATAAAAGAAATATAACCACAACACTATGATATACATGTTGAGTCATATAACTGAATGCTCATCATCTGAACCATCGTCTGTCCTCTGAAACTGCTATTGTAACTATGGGCACTACTGAATGCTCTACACAAAAGGTATAATGGCCATATCGGTCATCTCTCTGAGTGTCCTGAGACTCAGTCATGGCATGGGAAATACAACTATTGTCCAAAATCTGATAATGATCCAATATAGATGCTCATCTCAGCATCTCAATGTAAGGGAACTGGCTGAATAGTGTACTGGAATCAGAAAAATAATGTATGGTAGCCCGGCTACTATATATGTGATAACAGGTTCGAACAACTAATTGCCTTCATGAGTAGAGCCCTGCAACATTCAGAATTGAAATATACTATCATAGAGAAACAAGCCTATGCTTTAGTAAAATCTCTAAAGCATTTTAGAACATACATTGGTTACTCAATAGTTATAGGATATGTCCCCCATGCTGCAGTAAAAGACATCCTATCCCAACAAGATTGCTTAGGAACAAGGGGCACATGGGTGTCTAAAATCCAAGAGTATGATCTAGAGATTAGGCCCACTAAACTAATAAAGGGACAAGGCCTAGCTAAAATGCTAACTCTAAAGAATGAAGAAGCTATTGAAATAAGTTGTGCAAACCTTACATCTAATCCACGCATGACACCAGCTTTGCAAGAACTTGACAATCATTGGTACTCAGACATCATATATTTTCTGCTACACTTAGATGTCCCCGATCATCTCAAAGGACATAAGAGAACATCACTTAGATTAAAAACCGTTAGGTATTGCCTCACTCAAGAGGGTTTGGGTTGGAGAAACCCAAACGGTGTAATACTTAGATGTGTGCATGAACAAGATTCCAAAAAGATCTTGACTAAGTTCCATTCAAGATTTTGTGGGGGCCACTATGCAGCAAATACAACTTCCCACAAAATCCTTAGAGCTGGGTACTATTGGTCGGCTATTTTCTCAGATGCCTATAAACATGTCAAATATTGCCAAGAATGTCAACTTTTCATAGGAAAGCCTAAATTGGCTGCTTTACCCCTTACACCAGTATTTGTCATTGCCCCCTTTCAGCAATGGGGTCTTGACTTTATCAAGAAGTTCAAAGATAACTCTAGCAATGGATTTTGTTGGATCCTTACTGCAACCGATTACTTCTCTAAGTGGGTGGAAGCTATACCTACCAAAACGGCCACATACAAGGTTATCATGGACTTCATTGAGGACAAGATCATCACCCGATTTGGCACTCCCTTGAAAATAACAACTGACAATGCCAAGGCTTTCAGCTCAGCAGAAATGAATGATTTTTGTTTTAAGTATGGCATTGTTCTATCACACTCTTTCGATTACTATCCTCAAGGTAATGGGCTTGCAGAGTCCTCAAACAAGAACTTAATGACCATCCTTAAGAAAACTGTGGGTGATAACAAAAGATATTGGGATAGCAAAATCAAGTATGCTCTGTAGGCAGATAGGATCACCAAGAAGAACTCCACTGGGAAGTCTCCCTTTGAGCTTGTTTATGGCATCACAGCAACATTACCATTCAGCATGCAGATACCCATTTTTAGAATGCTAGGTGATTATGGTATGGAAAATTTGGAGTTGTAGGATAGGGCAAATCAGATCATTGAGCTTGATGAAAGCAGAAGGACATCATTGGACAAAATGTTAAGACACCAGGAAAGTATGAAGACCACTTTTGATAAATCAGCTAAGCCAAGAACTTTCCAAGTAGGAGATATTGTTCTCTTATGGGACAAAAGAGGGGAAAATCCAGGGAGCATGGAAAATTCGACAGCCTTTGGAAAGGCCCTTTTATTATATGCTGCCAGGCTAGAACAAGTTCTTTCTTTCTAAATACTATGGATGAAGAGATGTTGCCATTAGCCAGAAATGGGCAACAACTAAAACCCTTTTATCGAAACAACATTCAAGATGACCAAGGGGTCATCTCAGGAAATCCATAAACCTTATCTTGTTGTACTTTATGTATTTTACCTTTTGTACCATATTTATGTACCATAGCTTTTGTACATTAAAATGTTGTATCATATTGCATTATACATGTTAGGAAAAGAAAGATTTTTCATTTTATTTTTGATATAGAAAAAGCAAAAAATATTTTATGTTGGTATTTTCATTTTTTGGCATTATTTATCATGAAAATGTTGGACTGAGACACTTTTGTTTCCATGCAGGAGACTAATGTTCTGGGATTCTCGAACACTTTCTTTGACCCATAGATCAAGCAAGTGCCCGTCCCGTAGTTGGAGCCAGATGTTACCAACTTTTTGTACCATAGTTGGATTATCTGAAGAGCCGCCATTTGACAAACATGATGAATGTTTGTACTCCAGTGTATCAGATGATCCATCGGTTGTACCTAGCCAATTTTGGCTAGTCAGTTTTGTTTTTCAGTCAACATGACCATGGCCCCACGAGGTTTGTAATAAAGTGTGCTAGTAGGATTTTGAGTAGCTCGGTTCCCCATGACTTGATTAAGCAACTAAGGTATTCCAGGGATTTTTTTCCCTTGTCAATTAAACTTTGCCTTTAGCCGAGCTATAATCGATGAGGTTTTCTCCCGCTTCCTCCAAAGCTAGAATGCCCGATTTTGAAAATTTTAACCATTGGGGGTTATTAGAGTCCAACTGATGTATATAATCCTACTAAACACTATTATAATAGGTTTTGGTCATGTCCTAGGTCCCTAGAACCCCCAAAAAAAATTTCAAAATTTTTTTACCAGTTCCTCCGGTTTTGGGTTTTTAATTATTTTTGAATTTTAATAAATTTTTCCATAGTTTAAATGGAAAAATTTCAATTTGTAATATGTCAGTCATCCGGGATCTGAATTCAGTGATTGAAGGCTTCAACCTTAAGCCAAAAATCATTCATGATCCCCGGACCAGTCTATCCTAAGTTTTGGATGTCAATTCAGCCTCATAATTAATAATTTCTCAAAAAAGCCATTTACAGAGAAATTATTAATTAAAATATGAAAAATTGAATATTTGGAGATAATCCAAATCTCTCCAACATAATCCAAATGGATTAAAATAAAAGGCTAATTGACATGGCATTGGGCATCAATGAAGATTCCAATCATATCAGTCAGCATCCAGTCAAGTATCTAGTCACCAGCAGTGATTAACTCTAAGAGAATTCGCCCTCCATGCATGCAAAGATCGAATTGGTGATGTGGAAAGGATATTAATTAAGTTTTGGTTGGTGTTGAGTTGCATTTAATAGGGGTGGGGGCGCCTTTCCTAGGTGGAGGCCACCTCCCACTCCCAACTACCAAGATTGCACTTGATTTGCAATCAAACTCCAAGCACCTACCATATCCTCACGCCTTTTCCAATGCATGCTCACGTCATCTCTACTTGGAGCTCGAGTTTCACATGTGGCATTCACTTATTTGCATGGTGGTACTTCCAAAGAGGAGATGAGGGGTGCCTTGCCTAGGTGGAGGCCACCTCCTCATCTCATTTAATACAACTCGATCTTGTTGGAGGAGTTAACTCCAAAGCTTGGCTTAATTTAGTGTTGATTGACTTAGATTGGCAATTCGAATTAGTGTTAGGTGCCATTGGATTCCATCATGCCAATTCGAATTAGGGTAGCTTAGGCTTGTATTTTGTTATATAATGAGGGCTTCTTTCCTCATTCCAGATGGATTATTTAGCAAAGAAACTCTGGAGGAATTGTAACTTGTTTGTCATTTAATAAAGTTGTGACTTTGGAGGTCAATTTGTGGAGGCTCTTGGTGGCCATACATCATCTTAAATCCAAGGTGATATTGTGTATTACTCATATGCTTAGGAATCTCAAGTTTTCATTTATATTTCAGGAAGGCTAACAATCTAGCACATGCAATTATAAGTCTTCTCTTTTTGCTTGAGCATATTTGTCTTGCAGGTATCTTCCACGGTATAAGATCTTTTGTAGGTTCATATTCACTCTGCTTGTGGCCAAAGGAATTTCAACCTTGTAAGCTTAAGAACGAAGAGATCTTGCTTCATCCATCAAAGCATTTCAAGCAAATTTCTTAATTGGTTACTTGAACTACCCATCCAAACTGTGGATTTCCAAGCTTTTTCTTTCTCCAAGTTTGAGATTACTACCTAGTTTGCCTTTGTTTTCGGCTTACTTGGTTTTTGCCCTCTTGTTTGTCTCTTCAAAACCAACTTTTCCTCTATTTGCTTAGCTCTCGTCTTCCTTAGTTTCCTTCTCCCATTCGTTCCTCTAGTTTTCCTTCTCCACTCGTCCTCCTCTCCTTCCATTCGTTCCCCTCTTCCTTCTCCCATTCGTCCTCCTTTCCTCTCGTATTTTTCTCCTACCTCCTCTCGTCCTCCTCTTCATCCCCTTCCTTCTCATCTCGTCTTCCCTAGCCTCCTCTTCCATCCACCTGCAAAAGCACATAACAAAAAAGAAGAGTATGATAGTTTAGTGTTAGAAGTGTTTCATGATTTAGATCTTACGTTTTTGCTATAGTTTAGTCTCTTTTCAAGATCTAAGTGTTGCACTTGTTTTCCAAAGTTTGTAGTTTAGGTCTTCAAAATAGTTTATAATTTCTAGATTTGAAAAGTGGCATTAGGGTAGCTTAGATCCCATTTTATAAATTACAAAATCTTGCATTGAAAACGTTTTGCATATAGATCTTAATCTTTTACATCTAGTTTCAAAGTTTGTTTTCCACTAACCTCTAATGGGTGCATTGTTGAGATGAGTTAAGCTTGTGTAGATCTTTTGAAAGAGAAGAAAGTTTGGCAAGAACAATACTCAAAGAAGAGCAAATTTAAACTCAAGGAGAAGACTCAAACCAAATCATAGAACCAAAACCAATCTCCTTTTGTACTAGCCATTAAGGGATTTTAAGTTTCATTTCACTAAGTAATTTTTGCTTCTCTCAAAAAGACCTTTCAGGGCTTTGTTAGAAAAATAGGATCGCAAAGCAATAACAATAAATAGAAATGCAAATATAATCACACATACACATTACAAGAGAGACACAGATATATCGTGGTTCACCCAACTTGGGCTACGTCCACATTGAATTTGCCAGTCCTTATTATTATTACCGTCCAGCAAGGTGAAGGGATACAACCTGCAGCACAACCGCTGCACTTCCTCTTCTCTATTTCACAGTCTCTCTCCTGATCTCAGAGATCTTTACAATGCATAAAACCTAATACGTCATCTACACTAGCCATATTACAATGTATTTATTTTATAGGGGAAATACAATGGGAAAATGCCACGGGATACCCAAAACCATGGGCCCGCAAAACAGCTGGCGAAAACAGCCCCAAAAATTTTCTTCGGGGGCGCTGCCCCCGGACCCCCCAACCAGGGGGGATGGTCCCCCCTAGAACTCCATGGGGGGGCGATTCCCCCCCACACCCCCCCGCTGGGGTGAGTGTACAGTCCACCTACATATCATATAAAAATGGGGTACAAACACAACTGATACAATATCATCTATGAGACTAGAAGATCTGGCTCCACAACCAACAGGCTTTAGCTCCCAAAGGAAATTGTAATCTGTTTAATAAAAAGGCTAGGTGGGAAAAGGCCTCCCACACATCTTTTCTCCTTCCCCATTTGGGGAAGTTTGTTCATGCATGCTTAGATTAGTTTTACTTCAAGTCATCTATATTAAAGTTCAAATTCTGTACTTAGATTAAATTATCTTCCAAGTTTTGACTTGAGTTAACAACCTTGGGATTTCATCCCGAGGGCCACATAATTTTGTGGCGGCTTCTCTATCCCCATTAGACTCCTTGTTGAAATTCAGCTAGCTGGAAGTTCTCAAGGACGAGTGGTTCTAGTGGTCACCTTGTTCGAAGGTTGATCCCACTTGTTGTTTATTTCTTAGATTAGTTGGTTAATCTTGGCCTTAGAAAGCGTACTTCTGTTATCATCTTTATCAAATTGTTTTACTTCAGAAAGTGCACTTTTCTTTTATGCAAGTTGCCTCTATTCTAACAAACGAACAAAGTCTCTTGAACTTGAAATAACCCAAGTCAAGAGCACTCTCTGTCGGAGAGCATTATTAGTTTGCATCTTTTCCCCTTGCATTAGGCAAATTAGATTAAATAAGTCTCTTGAAACTTGCCATAAGACAAAGTCAAGAGCACTCTCTATCGGAGAGTTGAACTGTGTGCTTAAACAACAATAAAATATTTCAACTCATACTCCCATAATAATTTATCTTGGTTGCTACCTAACACCCGTATGCTCTGCCAACCTGAAAGGGTTGGGCTAGTACTCAGAAAGGTGTTAGATCCAATAAACTTCTACAACATAATAAAATTTTCACCCCACAACCAAGGAATCAGCATTGCCTTTTGATAAATACTTAAAGTGCTATTCTGGGAGGTGGAGCCGGAGTGCCGTTGTTCAGACTTCGAGGGTGGTTTAAACAGTGGACACTTATCCTCTTGATAAATGGACGATCCGTCAGATCACCGTGAATAGCCACTGAAAGTATTTCTAGTCTCTTTGCTTACCTTGTGATCTTATCCTAAAAATCAAGACCATTAAAACTTTTAATTTACCAAGATAATTTGCAAAACGATCTCACGAACATATCTCTCAAACACTTGTATCAAGCAACCCAAGCACTCAAGCATTTTTTGACTCCATAAGGCACTAGTCCTTGATCACATATTTTATTTTTCTTATTATCTATCTGGAGTACCATGTGTTAATTTCCATATATGAGTGACTTATACCTAAAAGATTTCTTAAAGTGGTTGTGAATCAGTGTATCTCTTATCTTAAATTGCAACGTGGATTGCTCATTTATCTTGTGTCTTATTCAAAGTATCATTGTGTCTTTCATTATTCGAAAAACTCCTAAACAACACCCATCCGCATCACCACACATTAAAACATTTAAAAACACATTGAGCCATAGTTAAACTCTTTGTAGGGACTACCCCCCTTGGCTTCGTTAGGAGTTTGCCTAAACGGAGGAGCTGGGATTCAGGTGACAATACTTGGCTCGTTGCTTGCCCCCAAGGCCAAACCTTCCCCACTTGTAGTGAGGGAACAACTTTCGGAATATTTCTGCTGCTGGTGTGCATCTCGGCGAACAACAGGAAGAATGGGATAGAGTGATCCCATGGTCAGAACATAAGGTTGACATCTCTGTTTTGCTAAAAGCTGGGCATTATCAGTTGTAATTTTACAAGGGCAACCACATCTGGAGACTATATTTTCTTCTAAAAATTTGACCACAACTTCTGCAGTACATTTCTTAGTGGGGATAGCTTCAACCCAACAAGTAAAATAGTCAGTGCAGGTTAGAATATACTTATACCCACCTGAAGAGCTAGGGTTTATTGGTCCTACAAAATCCATTCCCCACTGTTGAAAAGGTGCCTCTATTATGACTGGAGTCAAAGGTAGAGCGGGCAATCGGGGATTTCCTGAGTAGAATTGACATTCTTGGCAAGTCCTAACAAAAGTATGCACATCTTTAAACAAAGATGGCCAATAATACCCGGCTCTCATGATCTTAGCAGCTGTATTCCTAGGTGCATAATGTCCTCCACATAATCCAGAATGCATCTCTTTGATTATTCTTTGGGACTCATTGTGATTCACACATTTCAGTATGATTCCATCTAGATTCTTCCAACCCAAACCATCTTTAGTCAATACATACTTAGATGCTTTTAGTCTTAAAGCTCTTCTTTGGTGGTCTACAAGGTAATCAGGGTAGGACATATGCTTGAGGTAGAAAATGATGTCTTTGTACCACTCATGACTCTCATCAATATAAAGTACCAAGTTCATTTCCTCATTATTTTGCTGCATCTTAGAATCAGTCAACAGTTGTGCTAACCCTTGGCCTTTCACTATCTTGATTGGCTTGATATCAATATCATACTCTTGAATCCTAGAAATCCAGTTTCCTCTAACCCTTATGCCATCAGGTTGAGATAAGACATCTTTTACTACTTGATAAGGGACATAAGCAATAATCTTGGAATAACCAATGTAAATCCTGAAGTGTTTTAATGATTTAACCAAAGCATAGGCTTGTTTTTCAGTGGTTGTGTAATTTAGTTCTGTGTCTCTGAGGTTTTTACTCATAAAGGCTACCGGTTGCTCATGGTTGTTTTCATTCTTTTACAATAAGACACCTACTATGGTGTCCTCAGAGGCATAGGAGTATATCAGAAATTCCTTATTATAATCAGGGCATACCAGAATAGGAGTAGTGGAAATGGCTTTCTTTAGGGCTTCAAAAGACTCATTGCAAATCTTATCCCAGACAAACTTTACATCCTTCTTAAGCAAGGCATTGAGAGGTTTGGCTATCTCAGCCAAATTAGGAATGAGGCCTTCTTACAAAATTTATTTTCCCAAAAAATGATCATAATGAACTAACATCTTTGGGTGGAGATATGGCTTGAATCCCTTGTACTCTTTCGGGATCAATTCTGATGCCTTCTCTAGACACAATATGACCCAACAGTTTCCCCTCATCGACACCAAAGGTAGACTTTTTGGGATTTAGGGAAATTCCAAAATTTCGACACCTTTCAAAAACTCTTCTTAAGTGCTTTACATGATCCCCTCTGTCTTTAGAGAAAACAGTTAGATCGTCTTGATAGATCGCAATGATTTTGCCAATTAAGCCTTCAAATGCGTGGTCCATTGCCCTTTGAAAGGTTGACCCTGCATTTAGAAGTCCAAATGGCATCCTTATATACTCATATGTTCCCTAAGGGGTGGTGAAAGTTGTCTTCCCACGATCTTCTTTCTTGATTTGGACTTGGTTATAGCCAGAAAAACCATCAAGTAAAGATAACATGCTAGCCCCTATTACACTTTGCAAAAAAATTTCCATATTAGGCAATGGATAATTATCCTTTAGAGATGCCTGATTTAGGTTCCTGAAGTCAATATAGATTCTAATTTCCCCATTTTTCTTTCTTACAATTACGGGGTTGGATACCCATGTTGTATGCCTGACTGTCCTAATGATGCCTGCTGCCAACATTTTTTCCAACTCCTTTTTTATCAGGGGAGCTAACTTAGGGTTTACGTTTCGCAATTTTTGTCGATATGGTTTGGCTCCTTCTTTGAGAGGAATGGTGTGTTCTATAAACGATTGATCTTAAGTTTTCAAATCATCATAGACCCACACAAACACATCCTTATACTCTCTAATTAATTCTTCAATTCTCCTTATTTCTTCTTTAGAATCATTTATCCCTATTCTAATCATCTTTAGGGAACAAGAAGAACCTATATTGATTTCAATGACCCCATCAACTGGCTCAGATCTCCTACCTTTGAATTCATCATGCTTATTGAAATTCTTCTCTAGAGGGAAAGTGATTTCTGTTACATCCATTCCTTCAATTGAACTACCCTTCACTTCATCCTCAAAGTTTACCATTGGGGTTCGAGTAGCAGTCACAAATCGGATGATTTGGGCATCATCATCAAAGACTTTCCAATGGACTTGGTTATCAAGTATAGAGGGTCTAAATAAGACCTCTAGCTTGCAATTTCTCTGTCTCAAAGATTCAGAGGCCTGAAGAGTACTAGCCATGACAAACAACTCATCAGCCATAATATTTTTCTCACGGGGAACTACCCTGATTCCAAAGGCATCAAAGCATTCAATGGTATCTGTTATCACATATATAGTAGCCGGGCTACCACACATTATTTTTCAGATTCCATAGCACTTTTCAGCCAGTTCCTTTACTTTGAGATGATGAGATGAGCAGCTATCTATGGATCACTATCAAATTTTGGACAGCATATGTATTCCCCATGCCATGACTGAGTCTCAGGACACTCAAAGAGACGACCGATGTAGCCATTATACCATTTATGCAGAGCAGTCAGTAGTTCCCAGAGTTACAGCAGTAGTTTCAGAGGACAGATGATGGTTCAGAGGATGAGCATTCAGGTATATGACTTTGCAGTGGCATGGAGGATCTTTTCCCCACTGTAGCCTTTGCATTGGATGAGCTTCCCTGTTTATTATGTCTCGGCTCTGAGTTGGTGACAAAGCTTACCTTTGGTGAGTTGGATTGTAGGCCTAAATCATTATGGTCTGTTGTCCCGATGTTTGGCATTGGCTCGAACTCCCCCTAGTCACTTGAGATGTTGTTGGCTAAAACTGAAAGCTCATGTACTGCTTATGGAAACTTCTAAATTCGCCCATGGAAACTAAAAAGGGCAAGATCGATGAACTGCTAAAAAAATACTCCTTGAAGAGTATAAAAGAAAGGTCCAAAAAAGCAATGATTCTTAAAAGCTATATCTTAACAATGGTTGACCTCATGTATGTATATAAAAACATGCCCTGGATGCAAGCTGCAACTAGTTGTGCTTATCAGCACACCTGAGATCCGAAGGGTTATGTAGGCTAAAAAGGCCATGAAATGAAATTGAATGATCCTAATGAACTTGGATCAACTTGATGTAGACATGAAGCCTAAGTTGAAGAAGCACTCTCTAAACAACTTATCCATTTGTGAGACACCGCCATTCCCTGTGTTGTTGCTCATTCAGTATATACTATGGTGTGTATTCCCTTTCCCATATCCAAAGTGTCACAATGTTAAGTCAGTTAGTCACCCTTTAGCCTAGCCATTTTATTCTAAGCCTTCATCCTTCATTAGCAAATTGATCACAACTATGAAGTAAGTATGGTCTTGAAAGTCTAGTCTGAGTCATATAAATAATTAATGACAATATATATTTGGATTTAGATCGCCAGTAATGATTACTTTGTGTTATAATTGCTATTTGAATGAATTGTAGAGCATGCATTAACCTTTGACATGTTGCAGCAGCTTCAGATGGTAGTCTAAGTTATATTGGGTCAATATTGACCTGGTCAAACCTAGTTTGACCAAGGTCAATCACAAGACATGAGATTATTAGACCTTATGATGACACAGGTAGATGATATATGGTCTATGTACATGTACATGATGGTTATATGCAACAGATACAGGTTTATGATGATGATCTATGGTTTTCAGCATTATTTGATCATTTACAGATTATTATTATTCCACCTGTTTCGGTATATTGGATATATTATATGATCATGCAGAGCGTTATATGGTGTATGAGTACACATCTTGGATAGTTTTGATCCTTCTAAGTCCAATGAGATAGTTTATTTTCAGTTCCAGGCAGTTACAGTGATGATTTAGCCTCAGTAGGCTGTCCTAGTGCAGTTTTGGTCTATCGAAGACCCTGTCAGAGCAGAGATGATATTTATTTGGTTCACCTAGGGAGCTGATGATAGAGGGGCTGGTTCAGCCACTTGTTTTTACCATATTACCCCCCTTCCGGACACACTGGTGCCCTCACCTTGATAGCGCAGGCACTCCAGGAGGCAGTTTGGGATAGGTACACGCTTCCCGAGGCAGTTTTGGATTGGTAGAAATGGCTACAGAGGAATTCGATTTGGGCTACTGAGGCAAAGTTTTGGCATGGGATGATCAGTGATGATGAGTGGGATGTCTTTCGCACCTTCTCCAGCAGTTTCGGCTTCATCGGGGCCCACATCCATCACTTATGGCACTTTCTGATGATTTCTGAGGTCTTTTGAGGCCTACGATTTGTCCATAGAGGCATGATTTGGTATATTGATGACTATTCTATTATTATTGTGCTATGGGGATTGACCAAGGGTGCCTAAAATTACCCCTTGGACCCACCATAAGCTTATTTTTATATTTTGTCATCATGATTTGGTGGGATCCCCTCTCCTAGGGCGATTTTGTCCACTTATTGTTATATTTTATGGTTGATCCATGTATTTTATTGTTGAGCTCATCTCAACCATTGATTAGATCTTTTGATCTTTTAATCTTAGCCAATCATGTAAAAAGTGGTTAGGATTATGCTCTCTCCCCATCCTATTTAAGGAGGGAGCCTCTCATTGTAAAATCATCTAGAGATTTTTGGCTCTTGGCTCTTGGAATAAAATTTCTATCTTTTGGAGTACATGCTTGGGTTGGAGTGGATGTTGGTTGTTTTGATTGTAAATGCTTTTGTCCATTGCACTGGAGGATCTATTGTAGCTATCTTGCATATTTGCCATATCATTTTTACAGGTGAAGAAGACTTCTTCAACAAGTGCGAATTGGTGGTGAGGCTTGCCCTTCAAGCTTGGAGGAGGACGTTTTGGGTTAAACAGGGAGTGGTTTTGTCTTTGCACCAACTATTCTTTGCTTATCTATTTATTGCTTGTATCTACCTTCAACATGTTAAACTGATTGATGCTTTTCTCCTTGGTTTTGACAGGTTAGAGGGACACATATGTGGCTTGGAAAAATTGATTTGGCAAGAGGGCTTCAAAAATTCTCCATTTGATCTTTGGAAAAAGTAATCCTCATCTCAACTAGCATTCATCTCTTCATCCAGGTATGCTCCAAAGGTATGATCTTCTTCTTCCTTGAATCATCCATAATTTCTGGGTCATAAAAACCCTAATTGATCAAAACCCTCATTTTGGTTTTTCTTAGATCTACTTAGATCTTGCCTTGCTTTTGAAGAGATATTAAAAACCCACCTCTATAGCATCCACCCCTAGTGGTATCTATAGTTTGGTGGTGATTGGGTTAAAATTGACACACTTTTCAAGGCAATAAAGCCCTCTTGAGCTAAATCGCACTTCCTTGGAGAGGCTTGTTTGGTTAGATCTAGCACATGGGTAGGTGAGATCCCACTTGATTTGCAATCTACAAACTTGATAACCTACCCCCAGACTTTTACTTGGGTGATTTCTACCTTGTGGGCATCATTCCATATTTTAAGGGATTAAAACCGCCTTTTAAATTACTTGGCACTTTAAAACTCAGATCTAGTAAGATCTAACCCTTGGATTGACTTGATTTTTTCTAGATCCACATAGATCAGTGCCTAAGCTACTTGGATCTACATTTTGGTGGCCATTGGACTTGATTTGACACACCTTATCCACCTTTTAACCCTCCTTGAGCAAGGTCGCACTCCCTTGGGTGACTGAGTTTTCCCACTTTGAGGAGGTGGGTGGTTGAGATTTTTGTGGATTTGGAACGAGCATACCTCGAAACCTAGGTCTAGAGTATCATTTTGTGATGATCTGCCTTGGGGGTAGCATTCCTTGTTTTAAGGGATTGTGGTCCACTTGGGTCATTTCATGAAAACCTAGATCTAGCAAGATCCAACCACACTATCTCAATTAGCCCACTTTTCTTGACCTCTAGGTGTCCTGATCTAGATTTTGACATATATGTTGACTCCATTAACCCATTCAACAAGGCACTAGTCCTCCTTAAGCAAGTCGCACTCCTTGGGAATTGTGTCAAACCTTAGATCCGGTACATGGGTATTCCTAATTTCAACTTAGATCCATAGATCTACTCATTGTATATCCTCTAGTGCCAATTGCATCCCTTAACTTCACCTTGTGGGTCTATATCAAGCCATTTCACATATCCCAAGAAAGTGGGACCCACTTGTGCAACATATGGTATTACATCTTATCATTATAACTAATCATGTGGCCTAAATCATACATTGGTTGAAACACTAATCATTCCTCAAACCACCTTCAACCATACTTTAAATTCTAGGTCCACTTTACCTTGCATTGGTTTCCGTAACTTACCACTTACTCATCCCTAGGAACCTTTGTTTGGGTCCAATCACCTTTGATTGGTTATAGGGTCTCCCCCTTGGTCTTGATTCACCTTGAACTAAAGTGAAGAGTGCCTCGGTTGACATGACTCCCACCTTGCATTGGGAACCATGGCATCTCTTGGGTCGCCTCTTTAGTTGTCCATTTCCTCTATCGTCCCGGATGGGATACCACTAGGGTCAACTACAAGTTGTGTGATAACATCTTTGGCGCCGTTGCCGGGGAGGTAGAGCCCTACCTTGGTTCGACATACCTTCTCCCTGCATATTAACGACAGACATCTTGGTAGAAGAGTTTTGAAGTCTACCTGGCGACTCCACATAAGTGACTCCACTGGTGATCGATCCTATCATTATCTAGAGCCCATGGGGTGCATATTTTTGTATTTAGGTTCTTGATTTAATAATAAAAAAATAAAAAATAAATTTTGTTTTGCCATCCATGGCTGCTTCTGAGCGGCCTAGGACTTTTGGTCGTTTGAAAGTTTTTGACTTCTAAAAAATTGTTGGGTATCCTCATCGAATCCCTCATCAAGCCCGTGAAAAGTTGTCTAAATTTGATGGAAGTCATGAAGTATCTGCTAAAAGACACCTTGAACTTTTTAGGGAAATTATTAAAGATTTATCCATAACCCATGATGATGTGTGTATGAAATTATTGGCTTCATCCTTCAAAGAAAGAGCTGAGATCTGGTTCTTAATTTTGAAGCCCAATAGCATTTCCGGGTATGACATGTTTAAGCAAAATTTCTTAGAAAAATGGGGAAGTGAATCCGATGATATATATTTTTCAAATCAAAACCTTCCCCTTTTTGATCCTATTGTTGAATCTGTTAATAATCAAACATCAAGTGAATTGTCAACATCCGAAGATGACTCCTCCTGCTCAATTTCTTTTGAGGATAAGTCTTCCACTTTTGAGTCGATTGAAAGTCAAATCCATAATCATTGTATAAATAATAAGTTTTCAAATTTCTTTTTAGGTATCCCTAGTCTTGATCCTGAGGAAATTTCTGAGGATGAGCCTTTAGTCAGTCAGTCTATTGAAGTTCCTCCCTCAGAGAAACTCATTAATCATTCCATATTTAATGATAATTCAATTCCTTATCACCTTATTGAAGAAGAAGAAAATGAAAGCATCGACCAAGATCCTTTAGTGGTGATCTCTCGTGATCATTGTGCAATTAATCAAGATATTAAAAATGAAATTGTTAATTTCCCCCATGATCAATTAAATGAAAATGATCACTTCTCCTCTTATAATTTTAATGATGAATCAATAGAAGGTCAATATCAAGATGAGGATGAATTGGTGAATCACACTAGATGCTCTAATCTGTGTTCCACTTCTTATAATGAGTCTTTAAATTTTTCCATCCTTAATCAAGATAACTTAGAGTTAGATAGCTATGGTCAATCTTGTCCTCAGATTGTAAATATTAAACTTGATCAAAAGATTAAAATCATTCCTACAGTAAAGAGTGCTTTCTTTTGTCAAAATCCAAGGTCAAACTTATTTATTCATTTGGAAGAATTTTCATATTTGCAATCCACCCTCCCTTCCCAACTCCTTCAATCATCTTCAAGTTGGTGCTCTAGTCAATATTTTTCCTTGGAAATTTTCGTTGGGAAGTATAAGCATGGTTACATGTTTGGAGAAAAGGCACTTCATTTCCCTTTTCAGTCACTTTGGAACCAAGATACTTGTTGTCAAGTTATCAATCATTCTTGGTGGCTAGAAAAGGTGTTTAAAGATCAATTTCATCTTTTCTCCATTTTTGAGAATCAAGTGAGCTTGATTTTGATTTTTCGTCTCCTAAGCTTTAATTTGTCCCCACTTGGTTTTTAGTTGATCACCAGTCCCAAGGAGAACCGAATTGAATATGCAAGTGAGGTGAATAAGGAAAGTAATTCATTAAATCACATGCCATGTGTTTTCTCCATCAATTTTAAATAATCATTTGCATAAATTTTATGATCCTATCAGTTCATTGATGGAGGATGTCTACCTCAATCAATATTCTCCTTGGGATGTTTTCATTTTGCACCATTCAAATCCTTTTTCAATTTCTGAACAAGTCAGGAAGATTGTGCTCTCAATTTCATTAATCTTTAATCTAATCTTGACTTGTTTTATCAACAAAAGTCAAAGACAAATCGTTAATTTATTTGATGAATGGTTGTACTGGATCTATGATTTTACCAAGCCTTTGGTTTGGCTGGTTAAAGTAGGGTAGGTAGGCCTCTGAATAAGCTCACTTGAGCAATAGGATTTGTGTGTTTTTTCTTTTTCTGTGTGATGAGTATTGCCCCTTTGCTTTTCTGCTTGGAATGTTTGTTTGTCTTTGTGTTTGATTGAGTTGAGCCTTGCTCATTCCTAAGCTTGTCTCTTCTCCTACATGCATTAAATAATTTTTAATTTCCGTTTACATTTTTGGCTGCCTGTGCAAGTGAGATTGCCTGCTTGAAAAAGTTTTCTTGTCCTCCTGCACAGTAATATAAAAAAAATAATGAATGATGAATAGATGATATATGCCATGTTAGTTTAAATTTTTCTTTTACGCATTTCAGTTTCTATTTTAGAGTAGATTTCATTTTCAGTTTTATTTTATATTTTCCCCATACATTCCCCATGAGGTATTCTAGTGTTTGTGAGCACAGGTACAAATGCAAAATAAAAGCTGAAAATAATGATGCTGCAGTGCTAGATTGAAGATTGATGCAGAGAAGTTCGAGACCAGAGATTCTGAGGTTCTCAAGTGCTCTCTCCCTTAGAGAACTTGTCCCAACTGGAGCCAGATGTTATCACATATATAGTAGTCGGGCTACCATACATTATTTTTCAAATTCCAAAGCACTTTTCAGTCAGTTCCTTTACTTTGAGATGATGAGATGAGCAGCTATCTATGGATCACTATCAGATTTTGGACAGCATATGTATTCCCCATGCCATGACTGAGTCTTAGGACACTCAGAGAGATGACCGATGTAGCCATTATACCATTTATGCAAAGCAGTCAGTAGTGCCCAGAGTTATAGCAGCAGTTTTAGAGGACAGATGATGGTTCAGAGGATGAGCATTCAGGTATATGACTCAGCAGGTATATCATGGTGTTATGGTTATATTGCTTTTATATTTATTTTTATGGCATGTCTTAGCATTTAGTGTCATTATTTGGCGATCATATAGATATGTGAACCTGGCTGATCTTATTATATATATATTCTACTATCCTTACTCAGACTTAGAAGTTCACTACTCATACTCATTGGTTTTACCCTCCCTAGGAAGAATAGAGGTGATCATTCCACCATTACCTTGGCTTGCTAGTGTTGGCTCCATTACTCATTGTCTTCATCCATCCATTACCTACCTTTTAATTTATCACCCTAACTTACTACTTGACTAGTGGCATGGAAGATCTTTTCCCCACTGCAGCCTCTATATTGGATGAGCTTCCCTGTTTATTGTGTCTCAGCTCTGAGTTGGTGACAAAACTTACCTCTAGTGAGTTGGATTGTAGGCCTAAATCATTCTGGTCGGTTGTCCCGATGTTTGGCATTGGCTCGAACTTCCCCTAGTCACTTGAGATGTTGTTGGCTAAAACTGAAAGCTCATGTACTGCTTATGGAAACTTCTAAATTCGCCCATGGAAACTAAAAAGGGAAAGAGCGATGAACTGCTAAAAAAATACTCCTTGAAGAGTATAAAAGAAAGGTTCAAAAAAGCAATGATTCTTAAAAGCTATATCTAAACAATTGCTGACCTCATGTATGTATAAAAAACATGCCCTGGATGCAAGCTGCAACTAGTTGTGCTTATCAGCACACCTGAGATCCGAAGGGTTATGTAGGCTAAAAAGGCCATGAAATGAAATTGAATGATCATAATGAACCTGGATCAACTTGATGTAGGCATGAAGCCTAAGTTGAATAAGCACTCTCTAAACAACTTATCCATTTGTGAGACACTGCCATTCCCTGTGTTGTTGCTCATTCAGTATATACTATGGTGTGTATTCCCTTTCCCATATCCAAAGTGTAACAATGTCAAGTTAGTTAGCCACCCTTTAGCCTAGCCATTTTATTCTAAGCCTTCATCCTTCATTAGCAAATTGATCACAACTATGAAGTGAGTATGGTCTTGAAAGTCTAGTCTGAGTCATATAAATAATTAATGACAATATATATTTGGATTTAGAGTGCCAGTAATGATTACTTTGTGTTATAACTGCTATTTGAATGAGTTGTAGAGCATGCATTAACCTTTGACACTTTGCAGCAGCTTCAGATGGTAGTCTGAGTTATATTGGGTCAATATTGACTTGGTCAAACCTAGTTTGACCAATGTCAATCACAGGACATGAGATTATTGGACCTTATGATGACATAGGTAGATGCTATATTGTCTATTTACATGTACATGATGGTTCTATGTATCAGATATAGGTTTATGATGATGATCTATGGTTTTCAGCATTATTTGATCATTTACAGATTATTATTATTCCACCTGTTCCGGTATATTGGATATACTATATGATCATGCATAGAGTTATATGGTCTATGAATACACATCTTGGATAATTTTGAACCTTCTGAGTCCAATGAGACAATTTATTTTCAGTTCCAGGCAGCTACAGTGATGATTTAGTCTTAGTAGGCTGTCCTAGTGCAATTTTGGTCTGTCGAAGACCTTGTCAGAGCAGAGATGATATTTATTTGGTTCACCTAAGGCGCTGATGATGGAGGGGGTGGTCCAGCCACTTGTTTTTACCATATTACCCCCCCTTCCGGACACACTGGTGCCCTCACCTTGACAGCGCAGGCGCTCCAGGAGGCAGTTTGGGATAGGTACATGCTTCCCGAGGCAATTTTGGATTGGTAGAAATGGCTACAGAAGAATTCGATTTGGGCTACTGAGGCAAAGTTTTGGCATGGGATGATCAGTGATAATGAGTGGGATGTCTTCCGCACCTTCTCCAACAGTTTCAGCTTCATCGGGGCCCACATCCATCACTTATGGCACTTTCTGATGATTTCTGAGGTCTTTTGAGGCCTACGATTTGTCCATAGAGGCACGATTTGGTATATTGATGACTATTCTATTATTATTGTGCTATGGGGATTGACCAAGGGTGCCTAAAATTACCCCTTGGACCCACCATAAGCTTATTTTTATATTTTGTCATCATGATTTGGTGGGATCCCCTCTCCTAGGGCGATTTTGTCCACTTATTGTTATATTTTATGGTTGATCCATGTATTTTATTGTTGAGCTCATCTCAACCATTGATTAGATCTTTTGATCTTTTAATCTTAGCCACTCATGTAAAAAGTGGTTAGGATTATGCTCTCTCCCCATCCTATTTAAGGAGGGAGCCTCTCATTGTAAAATCATCTAGAGATTTTTGGCTCTTGGCTCTTGGAATAAAATTTCTATCTTTTGGAGTACATGCTTGGGTTGGAGTGGATGTTGGTTGTTTTGATTGTAAATGCTTTTGTCCATTGCACTGGAGGATCTATTGTAGCTATCTTGCATATTTGCCATATCTTTTTTACATGTGGAGAAGACTTCTTCAACAAGTGCGAATTGGTGGGGAGGCTTGCCCTTCAAGCTTGGAGGAGGACGTTTTGGGTTAAACAGGGAGTGGTTTTGTCTTTGCACCAACTATTCTTTGCTTATCTCTTTCTTGCTTGTATCTACCTTCAACATGTTAAACTGATTAATGCTTTGCTCCTTGGTTTTTTCAGGTTAGAGGGACACATATGTGGCTTGAAAAAATTGATTTGGCAAGAGGGCTTCAAAAATTCTCCATTTGGTCTTTGGCAAAAGTAATCCTCATCTCAACTAGCATTCATCTCTTCATCCAGGTATGCTCCAAAGTTATGATCTTCTTCTTCCTTGAATCATCCATAAGTTCTAGATCATAAAAACCCTAATTCATCAAAACCCTCATTTTGGTTTTTCTTAGATCTACTTAGATCTAGCCTTGCTTTTGAAGAGATATTAAAAACCCACCTCTATAGCATCCACCCCTAGTGGGATCTATAGTTTGGTGGTGATTGGGTTAAAATTGACACACTTTTCAAGGCAGTAAAGCCGTCTTGAGCTAAATCATACTTCCTTGGAGAGGCTTGTTTGGTTAGATATAGCACATGGGTAGGTGAGATCCCGCTTGATTTGCAATCTACACACTTGATAACCTACCCCCAGACTTTTACTTGGGTGATTTCTACCTTGTGGGCATCATTCCACATTTTAAGGGATTAAAACCCCCTTTTAAATTACTTGGCACTTTAAAACTCATATCTAGTAAGATCTAACCCTTGGATTGACTTGATTTTCTAGATCCACATAGATCAGTGCCTAAGCTACTTGTATCTACAATTTGGTGGCCATTGGACTTGATTTGACACACCTTATCCACCTTTTAACCCTCCTTGAGCAAGGTCGCACTCCCTTGGGTGACTGAGTTTGCCCACTTTGAGGACGTGGGTGGTTGATATTTTTGTGGATTTGGAACTGGCATACCTCGAAACCTAGGTCTAGAGTATCATTTTGTGACGATCTGCCTTGGGGGTAGCATTCCTTATTTTAAGGGATTGTGGTCCACTTGGGTCATTTCATGAAAACCTAGATCTAGTAAGATCCAACCACACTATCTCAATTAGCCCACTTGTCTTGACCTCTAGGTGTCCCGATCTACATTTTGACATATTTGTTGACTCCATTAACCCATCCAACAAGGCACTAGTCCTCCTTAAGCAAGTCGCACTCCTTGGGAATTGTGTCAAACCTTAGATCGGTACATGGGTGTTATCTCCCAAATTGACCACTGTCATTTTGGTTGATAGAATGGGTAAAAAATTTTATTTTTGTGAGTCTTGGCCTTCAATATCAAAAAATCCCAGCTTTTCGGCAGTTAACTGAGTCTGTGAAAGTGGTTTCGATTCCATTCCTAAATTTTAGCCACAAAGTCAGTTTGAACTAGAACGCTTCATCCCTACAATCTCAGGCTAAATCTCCAGTCATTATGTCATCTGTCTATTGCAACATGCTCTGTTTATTAAATAAATCCCGAGCATGGGTCAGCTATGATTTGTCCACTTGGCTGCCCTGTGAGGTATTTTCATTGTTGAACCATAACTCAAGAGGAATTTTCTGCTGAAATCTCGTGATCTTGCGGGGCGATTTTGACAGCCTTCCCGAACTCCAAATTCAGATCTGGAAGCACCAATGGATAGCTTATGATCTGTAGATCAAAATCGACTATTCGAACGTGCAAAACGGACATCGGACGGTTGAGAAAATCGATTTTTTTCCAAAGGCAGTTTTTTTCAGGAATCCTACAGGTTTACGGCAGCTTAGGCGAGCCCCACAGAGCTCATTAGCTACCGAAAGGTCTGACTTCCGGCGGCTAAGGCACGAAATCAGCAGAAAGCAACGTTTTTGGGTTTAAATTTTTGAAACGGGTTACAGCTTTCGGCAGCTTAGGCGAGCCCCACAGAGCTCATTAGCTGCGAAAGGTCTGACTTCCGGCGGGCTAAGGCACGAAATCAGCAGAAGAGTTAACTGCCGAAAGCCTGTTTTTGCCAATTTTCTCTAATTTCGCCCAGATCTCAGTTTTGTTCGCTGAACTAGCAGAGTAAAGGCTATAAAGCCACAGAACCAAGACTATTAGGAGGAGGTTCAAGTTTGGATACATTTTGGGCTATGTACTTGACACCTTCTTGCTATATGAATCACAGTTTTCTTTGGTCATTAGATATCAGTCTGTCCACAATTTCCATTATTCTACATTTGATTCTATTCAATTCAGTTGTTCAGAACTGTCATCTTCTGATACAGCTCATGGAGGAATTAGATCTTCTTTATATTCTTGTATGACCCTACAGCTCTGTATTTGGTTATCTTGAATGTCTTTCTTCATACCTTGATTATTTACTGTAGCTGATATTTGATTTCTCGAAGGCACTGGCTTATTTAGAGGCATGGCATGTTGTCTCACTGCTTAGTCTTCTCAGTTATCCCATTGATCCACACTTCGATTATTATAATTTCTTAAGTTACCCAAGCACCTTTGGTCTACAACCACAAAGGGTTTCTTGGAGTGCTAACAATGGGTATTTCTAATTTCAACTTAGATCCATAGATCTACTCATTGTATATCCTCATGTGCAAATTGCATCCCTTAACTTCACCTTGTGGGTCTATATCAAGCCATTTCACATATCCCAAGAAAGTGGGACCCACTTGTGCAACATATGGTATTACATCTTATCATTATAACTAATCATGTGGCCTAAATCATACATTGGTTGAAACACTAATCATTCCTCAAACCACATTCAACCATACTTTAAATTCTAGGTCCACTTTACCTTGCATTGGTTTCCGTAACTTACCACTTACTCATCCCTAGGAACCTTTGTTTGGGTCCAATCACCTTTGATTGGTTATAGGGTCTCCCCCTTGGTCTTGATTCACCTTGACCTAAAGTGAAGAGTGCCTCGGTTTGACGTGACTCCCACCTTGCATTGGGAACCGTGGCATCTCTTGGGTCACCTCTTTAGTTTTCCCATCTCCTCTACCGTCCTGGATGGGATACCACTAGGGGCAACTAAAAGTTGTGTGATAACAGTATCCCAAACTGCATTTCTATAGTCTCTAAGTCTATTATTCTTAGTAGCAAATTGATTCTTAACTTGGGATATGATGAGGTCAGAGTCACCTATGACAGACAAAGATTTGATTTGTCTTTCTCTAGCATTTTCCAAACCTAAAAGCAAGGATTCATACTCAGCAACATTGTTGGTGCAATCAAACTCTAATCGAAAAGAGAAAAAATTCTCTTCTCCGGATGGTGAAGTCAAAACAATCCCAGCACCTGCACCATGTCGGGAACGGGCCCTGTCAAAGTGCATCTTCCAAATTTGATCATGTGGGAAAGGATGCTTCCATGCTTCCTAACTTCTTCCCAATAATTCGCTAAGACCATAAAATTTCCAATTTCATCACTTGAATACATTGCCTCAGCAAACAAGTGATCAGGTGTCTACACATGCTCTTGCATAGGTGTTTCATTAAACAAGGTGATGGATGAACCCTTTCCAATTGGGATTGTTGCATATGTGAGGTCCATTTGGACACTTCCACCTAATCTTGCTGACCATTCCCTGGATAGTAACATTCCCCAGGCATCAAGGATGTCTAGGACAAGGACACTCATTGAGAGCTCGATGTCAAAATAGGCAGCCAACCTAACAGGAAAATTTTCAAGTATCCCAATAAATTTCACAGTTCTGGAATCCATTCCACAAACGTTCCTATAAGATCTTGTGGGTACTAACTCAAGTTGTTCCATGAATCTTAAGGGCATAACATTTACCTCAGTTCCCGAGTCTAACATGTAGTTATGCAATATCAAACCATTTACTTCTAATGCAATGTAAAAGGGAGGGAAGCTTCCAGAGTTGTCACCCGAGATACTTTGGATCATGACAGGGGAATCCTTAGGTTCTACAGAACTTTGCTTGGGAACTTGCTTCCTTGTTTGGATTCCAAGATGAGTGGTATCTCTCTTGTGGAATAAAGGGATCTTGAAAATTTCACAAAATGGGATAGGCATATTCATTTTCCCTAGAAAACTTGTAACATCAATGTTTAGGTTGTAGGGATTTTCTTTGTCCTTTTCGTTTACACCTAAGCCCGGGAACTTCATGGTGTCATACTTGACAGACAGGATTTTGATTAAGTCTTTTAAGGAAACCAAAGCAGATAAATTGGTTAGCTTACTAGGAACATTTGTTCTTGGATGCTCTTGATTAGCCTTTAAAATCATGGGAGGTTTCGTCTTCGAAGGCATAGGTTCTTTTATCCAAAGGGTTGCTTTGGGAACATTAGTTTTAGGAGGAAGATAAATCTTGATGTCTTGATCTGGTTTTTGATTTGCAGGAAGGGTTTGACTAGTACTAGTTATAGCTTTACCCTTTGTGATGACCTCAGATGAAGGCTTTGGATTCCTGGGCAAGATTCTTCCTACAGGTTGATGTACCTCCTTGCTAGGCTGTGCGTCAACCAGCTTAGGTTGCTGAGTCCTAGGAGGACTAGCCTTACGATGGATCGAATTGTTACAGATAGACTTTAACATTTCTTTGGTTTGCTGATCACGTCTTTTAAAATCTTCGTCTTGATTTTTAAGATACATAGCAATGTTGGTGACCATCTCACACATGTTTGACACGAATTCCATGGTCATTTCAGGAGAGATATTGTCTTGAGAAGACATCTCTTTAAGGGCTCGATTCTCAGCGGAGTCACAATTAGGAGTCGCCAGGTAGACTTTTGAACTCTTCTACCAAGATGTATGTCGTTTAAAGTGCAGGGAGAGAGTGAAATAAATAGATGGATATACTTTTTAATGAAGGATTGAAATGATAACCATCTAGATTAATCCGGATGCGATAAGATATGAGTTATGCATGGATACTTGTAGACACCTAAGGTAAGCCTCTACCTCCCTGGCAACGGCGCCAAAAATGTTAGCAAAGAGAACGAGAGTAGAGCTTGAAAATATATGTCGAACCAGGGTAGGCCTCTACCTTCCCCGGCAACGGTGCCAAAAATGTTATCACACAACTTGTAGTTGTCCCTAATGCTATACCATTCGGGATGGTAGAGGAGATGGACAACTAAAGAGGTGACCCAAGAGATGCCACGGTTCCCAATGCAGGCTGGGAGTCACGTCAACCGAGGCACTCTTCACTTTAGATCAAGATGAATCAAGACCAAGGGGGAGACCCTACAACAACCAATCAAAGAGCATTGGACCCAAACAAAGGTTCCTAGGGATATGCTAAGTCACAAGATTTGGCGAATTTCTTCCATGAGGTTTGAAATTCGTCGAATTTCAAGGCGGGGAAAAAATTCGAATCAAATTCGCCATATTTCAAAAATGAATCTCAAATCGAATTTTATCGAATTTGAATTTGTAAATGAATTTAATGGCGAATTTAATAAAAAAATTGAAGAAATTCGTGTGTGTTTTTGTTAACTGCGGATGGGGTTAACATTAAAAAAGGGCGCCCGATTTTACATTTACCCTAATTTATAATTTATAAATGGCGCCCGAACTTCTTTTACTTTTCCCGTTTATGATTTCCGGTTTCCCCTCCTCCACGTGAACCACTGCACAACAATCACTTTACAGTTTACTCTATTTGTCCGATTTTCGGTTTCCCCTGTTCGTAGTCTCACATCTTGGCTGTTTGATTACAGTAAACTTTAAAGCATATCTAGATTGATTATTTTTAGGATATATATATATATATTCGAATCTCAAGACGAATTTCAACGAACCTCATTCACAAATTCGAATTCAAACCGAATCAAATGGTTGTCGAACTCGAATTCGAATTCGAACCATGTGACTTAGGGGATATGTGAAAGCCAAGTTACGGAAACCAATGCAAGGTTAGGTGGACCTAGAAGTTTAAGTATGGTTGAAAGAGGCTTAGGGATGAATTATGTTTCAACCAATGAATGATTTAGGCCATATAATGAGATAAAGGACAAGATCTAGTACCATGAAATACACAAGTGGGACCCACTTCCTTGGGATATGGAAATGGCTCAAATGGGACCCACAAGGTGGAGTTAAGGGGTGCAAATGGTACCAAGCGGTATGTAAGAGATAGATCTAAGGATCTAAGATGAAATTAGAGATACCCACATATGGGTTCTAGGACTTGACACAACTCCCAAGGAGTGCGAATTACCCAAGGTGGACTAGTGCCTTGATGGATGGGTTAATGGAGTCAAAAGAGATGTCAAATTGTAGATCGGGACACCTAGGATGCAAATCAAGTGGGCTATTTGAGGTGTGATGGGTGGATCTTACTAGATCTAATATTTCACTAAGTGACCCAAGTGGACAACTTTCCCCAAAACAGGGAATGCTACCCTAAGGGCAGAACTTCACTAAGTGAGACACTAGATGTAGGTTTCAAGGTATGCTCTTTCCAAATCTAATGGAATCTCAACCACCCAGTTTCTCAAAGTGGACAAACTCAAACACCCAAGGAGTGCGACTTTGCCCAAGGAGGGCTAAAAGCATGACAAGGTGTGTCAAATCAAGTCCAATGGCCACCAAATTATAGATCCAAGTAGTTTAGGCAAGTATCAATGTGGATCTTGAAAATCAAGGGCATCCAATGGCTAGATCTCCATAGATCTGAGATTGAAAATGCATCACCAAATTGAACCAAGTGGGGCACAACCCTCAAAATGAGGAATGGGGCCCACAAGGCAAAAATCAACAAGGTGAAGCACTAGGGGTAGGTTATCAAGTGAGGAGAGTGTGAATCAAGTGGGATCTCACCTACCCATGTGTTAGATCTAACCAAACTAGCTTCTCCCAAGGGGTGCGATTTGCCTCAAGAGGGTTATTTTGCCTTGAAAAGTGTGTCAAATGGAACCCAATCACCACCAAACTATAGATCTGAATTGCCGTGGATACTATAGAGGTGAGTTTTCAATATCTTTTCAAAAGCAAGGCTAGATCCAAGTAGATCTAAGAAAAACAAAATCAATACATACCTTGTAGATCTTACCTCAAAATCTTGCGGCCTCTTAGCATATGGAGAACTCTTTGCCCTAGTTACAATTCCAAGATTGATCCAAGTGTCCTCAACCAATAGCATCCAAACTCTAGGAGGAAATATGTCTCATGAAAACCTGCAAATCAAACTACATCAAGTTAGATTTGATCTACAAATCCATAATATCTAAGCATGTCATATCAAGAAAGCAATCAATGGACAAAGCACAATTGAAAAAACTCCCTCTCTGTGAAGTTGATTTGCCCGTGGGGGATGTGAGCAACCCCTACAATATTCCCACAAAGCAATTTGATGAGCTAGCTTGAGCAATTCGGCCTCCCTCTCTTGAAGTCGATTTCACTTGAAAAGCAAACAATGTCTAGAAGCAAGATATCCAAGAACATATGCAAGAGAAACCCAATCAAAGCCAAGAAGTAGATCTCCAAAATATTCTTTTCATTCCAAGTTTTCCAGAGCCCAAAGGTGAGCTATACAATAGGGGGTCTCCTCCTTATATAGGATAATAAAGACCAAAACCCTAGATCTCAAAACCACTTTACAACAAAATGAGTGGTTGAGATTAAAATATCTCAATACATAATCAATGGCTAATAATGAACCATAACAATATATCACATGGATCACTCAAAAGGTGATGATGTCATAGATAAATGGTACAAAGTGAGGGTGACGTCATCCTCTAAAGGGGGAAAAATACAATGGGCCCACCTCATATGACTAGGACATGACTCATGAAGCACATGGTGGGGCTAGGAGGCATCAATCCTCGCTAGCTCATCCCCATGGCACAATAAAATAATATAATATGTCCAAGATAAATATAAATGATCAAATCTATCCTCAAAATCTGTGACAGACAAGCAGTAAAAGACCTCCTGTGATCTCTGTGGACCCACCCAAGTGGTGAGAACTGGCTGGAAGATAGTGGGTTCACCCTGAAAGACCTCTGTGAAAACCAAGTGCCAAAACCTTGCCTCAATTGCCCAAATAGAATTCCTCAGTGACCCTTTTACCCCATTTCTGGACTTCCTCGATAACTATGAAAGTGCTGAAACTGCCTCCTAGGGCACCTACACTGTCAAACTGAGCCCACCAGGCTCTCCAAAAGGGGGTATAAATGGTAATAACAAGTGGCTGGACCACCTCCTCCTCATATAGCACCCTAGGTGAACTGGCCTCTCATGGCCCCTGCTGCTCAGGCTGGGAAATTAGCCCCAAATCTGGCCAACAAGTGTAAAACGGCATCTATCACTGTCAGAAGTGCCTGGAACTGAAAGATAAGTGTCTCATTGGATCCAGAAGACCCAAATCTACTAAGAATGTGTACTCATACACCATGGGTTGCCCTGATGGGCTAGCTGTAGGGTCCACCATATATGGACAGTGTATAATTTGATGATCTGAAGTAGTAATAAAACCTACTGAACTACATCAATCATCATCTGAATCATATGTCCATCATATAGCATCATCATCAAGAGTATGTGGGACCATCAATCATCATCCATAAGCATACATGGCCCACATCATCACGGATCCCAAGAAATGACCATTGTCAAACTAGGTTTGACTAGGTCAACATACAACCAAGGATAAATCATATCAATAGACTAAGACATGTTCCTCTAATCATACTCATAGCTTAACTTAAAGTATAGCATCCATTCAGTATACTCACAGGAAAAATTTATTAAAAAATTAAAAATAATTAAAAACCCAAAACCGGAGGACCCGGTAAAAATTTTTATGAGGGTCCTAGTGACTTAGGACATGACCAAAACCTATTCTAATAGTGTCTAGTAGGCTTATATACATCATTTGGACTCTAACAACCCCCCATGGCTAAAATTTTCAAAATCGGGCATTCCAGCTTTGGAGGAAGCAGGAGAAAACCTCATCGATTATAGCTCGGCTATAGGCAAAGTATAATTGACAAGGGAAAAAACTCCCTGGAATACCTTAGTTGCTTAACCAAGTCATGGGGAACCGAGCCACTCAAAATCCTACTAGCACACTTATTACAAACCCCGTGGGGCTATGGTCATTCTGACTGAAAATAAAAACTGGCTAGCCAAAATTGGCTAATTTTTGTCATCTAAAACCCTGATACTCTGGAAGTGAACACTGATGTGTTCCAACACTGGCGGCTCAATGGAGTTTCATCTATTTGTACAAAATAGGTGATAAGAAAACCTACTTAAATTAGCTCACCTAACTAATTGGCTTATGCTTGATTTTTGACAAATAATGGGTGCCTTGTTGAGTTCTTTCGAGCTTGTGTAGGTGATTTGAGAGAGAGATACTTGGTAGACCTTGAAGCAAAAGATCAAAGCAAAATCAAATGAATTCCATAAGGAGTGATTGAACATACAAGATCTTATTATCCTTTGTAAAACTCTTCAAGAGTTCATTTCAAGTTTAAAGTCCTATCTCTCAAAAATTCCTTCAAGGTTTTAAAACCCAAGGCACTTGTAAAAATTAATAAAAGTTTCTAATGGAGGAGTCCTCCACCTTTTGGGTTTCTTCCCCATTTGGGGAAGAGTGTTGGGTTTGTTTAGCTTAGATCTTTTCAGTTCATGTTTTAGATTAGTCTTTATTTCTTCTTGTCATATTTCCCTTCCAGGCCTTCGACCGAAAGTTGTATCCTTGGGATCCCATCCCAGGGGCAGGACCACATAATTTGTGGTTACTCTTCCTTCCCCATCGGTTTCCTTGGTAGAGATTTCAGCTAGCTGGAGGTTCTCAAGTGCAGGCGGTTCTAGTGGTTATCCTTGTTCGGAGGTTGATCCCACCTTTAGTGTAAAATTTGCTTGGTAGAACACTAGATCCTTCAGTTATTTCATTTTATTTTGCAAGTAGCATGCTAGCTGTGTCGCACATCTATTGAGTTATCACATGATTTTAATATTACAAAATTTCAATATCTTGTTATCACAACTGCTTCTTATTTCATAAAACGAACAAAGCCTCTTGAACTTGGCCAAATCCAAGTCAAGAGCACTCTCTGTCGGAGAGCATTGTTAGATCTGCATTTTTCCCTTGCATTAGGCATTTTAAAGTAGGAAGTCTCTTGAACTGTGGTCTTAAGACTAAGTCAAGAGCGCTTTCTGTCGGAGAGTCGAACAAAGTGCTCTTAATTTAATAAAAAATTTCAACCCACATTTTCCCCCTATTAAATTTACTTTTGGTTGATCGTCCAACACCCGTATGCTCTGCCAACCGGAAACAGTTGAGCTAGTACTCAGAAAGGTGGAAGACTTGTTAAGTTCATAAGTGATAACTAATCAAACTTTCACCCCCATAACCAACCAATCCGGAGTTGAGCAATAAGATAAGTTCGGTGGGTAATCTCTTAATTGGGGGCGTCGGGGTTCCATGTTCAGCCTCTAGTTTGTTGGTTAGCATTGCGTGACCTAGCTAGAGCACTGGGTGGCCCGACATGTCCTTGAATGAAGGCACTTGATACTGTCTTTCCGGACATTCTCTTGAATATCCTTGGTTTTATCCTAATAATCAAAACCATTAAAATCTTCAATTTACAAAGATAATCTGCACAACGATCTCACAAATGGCATTTTTCAAGACCCGCACTTTCAGCATCACAATCTTTACTTTTCTTTGACTCCATAAGGCACTGGTTATCTAAAAGCTTATATATTGATCAGGACCATTTGTCCTTGTGTTTATTTCATATTGTGAATGCTTTAGTGATTTATCAGATCTTGAATCATATTACCATCTTGTCATCTTATTTCGCAACATGGATTTCTTATTATCTGTTGTTCATCTTTACATATTTTTGGTCTCATCACAAGAAAACTACTAAACAACACTCATCCGCATCACCCCATACAAAAAACACTTAAATACTAGAGCCTTAGTGAAACTCTTTTTTAGGGACTACCCCCCTTGGCTTCGTTAGGAGTTAGCCTAAACGGAGGAGTTGGGATTCAGGTGACAGTACCTGGCTCATTGCTTGCCCCCAAGGCCACACCTCTCTCACTTGTAGTGAAGAGACAGCTTTCGAAAGATTTCTGCTGCTGGTGTGCAATCTAGCGGACAACACTATCCATCCCATTGGTCAAAATTACATTAAAATCAAAACCCTCATTTTTTTTTCTTAGATCTACTTGTATCTAGCCTTGCTTTTGAAAAGATATTGAAAACCCACCTCTATAGTGTCCAAGGCAATTCGGATCTATAGTTTGGTTGTGATTGGGTTTCATTTGACATACTTTTCAAGGCAAATTGCACCTTTTAGGAGAAGCTAGTTTGGTTAGATCTAACACATGGGTAGGTGAGATCCCACTTGATTCACACTCTCCTCACTTGATAACCTAGCCCTAAGGCTTCACCTTGTTGATTTTTTCCTTGTGGGCCCCATTCCTCATTTTGAGGGTTGTGCCCCACTTGGGTCAATTTGGTGATGCATTTTCAATCTCAGATCTATGGAGATCTAGCCATTGGATGCCCTTGATTTTCAAGATCCACATTGATCCATCAAGACTTATTCATCCATCAAGACTTTAATTGCTGGGATCCGCATTGATCCCTTGAAGGTGGAAGCTATCGTCACTCTCCCACCTCCAACTAATATTATGGAACTTCAGATTCTGCAAGGAAGAGAAACTTATTTACGGCACTTCGTCTATAACTTCGCACAAAAGACACAGGGTTACATGAGATTGATGAAGAAAGATGCCTTGTTCATTTGGGATGACCAAGCTCAACAATCTTTTGAAAGTTTGAAACATGCCATCACGCATGCCCATGTGCTCCAACCGCCGAATTACTATCGAGATTACATTCTATACCTCGTTGCTTCCGATACCACTATCGCCATGGTTTTGGTACAGGAAGACCAGAATGCCCAAGAACATCTGATATACTACGCCAGTAAAGGTCTTATTGACGCTGAAACTCGATATTCACATGTTGAGAAGCTTTCTCTCGCGGTGGTCATCGCCGTGCAGAAGTTCCGACATTACACTTTGCTTCGCACAACCACCATCATCGTCGATTCGAACCCCCTGTACCACGTTCTGACACGTCAAGTGCTTGGGGGCAAGTATTCATGTTGGATCGTGATACTGCAAGAATTTGATCTTCTTTTCGAAAAAGCCAAGTCTAAAAAGTCTTTGGTGTTTGTTGAGCTCATCTGTGACCTTCCCCGTACTGATGTAGAATCTGATCCCAATGACTCTTTTCTAGATGAGTCATTGTTTCTTATCAGTACGTCTGATCCATGGTATGGATATATCACTTTATATATTCAGACCCAACGTTTCGGCCCTTAATTTTCTCGTGACGACCATCGTCGAATACGCCACCATGCGAAGAATTACCTTATCGTCAGTGGTACTTTTTACCGTCGTGGTATCGACTCTATTCTTCGACGTTGTCTGACTTATGACGAGGCTAAACACGTCCTAAATGACTGTCACGCTGGGGATTTTGGAGGTCATCTCTCTGGGATGGCTACAACCCAGAAGATTCTTCGCGCAGGATATTATTGGTCATCTATCTTTAAAGATTGTATTGAGGCCGTAAAGAAATTTCCTCCATATCAACATTTTCATACGAAAAAGCACACCCATCCCGCCCCGTTACACCCGATTATTGTCGTTGGACCCTTCACTAAATAGGGCATCGACTTCATGCATTGTAAGCCTACCTTGGACAGGGGGCATAGTTACATCATCGTAGCCATGGACTACTTTACAAAGTGGGTCGAGGCAATGCCTACATACACGAACGACGGTAAGACCGCCGCACTCTTTATGTTTAATCATGTCATAACGCGGTTTGGAGTTCCTCAGTCTATAGTTACCGACCATGGTTCTCACTTTCAGAAACACATGGTTGAAGAATTGAGCGATAGATTGGGTTTTCACCATGAAAACTCAACACCTTACTACCCACAGTCCAACGGACAGGTTAAGGCAATCAACAAGGTCTTGAAAAATATGGTCCAATGTAAGGTGGGTACACACAATTCCAACTGGCATAATATGCTCTTTTTAGCATTATGGGCCTACCGAACTTCCGTCAAAACCGCCATTGGATTCACTCCCTTCCAACTAGTGTATGGATTGGAGGCTGTCCTATCGATTGAGTGCGAGATTATGTCCCTCCAACTCACTATCGAACTTATTCCTAACACTACTGCTGAGGAAGAACGATTCCCTTACCTAGCAAAGCATGACAAGTCTCACTGAGATGTCACTCTTGCCAACGAAGTGCACAAGAAACGCATCAAAGCATAGTATGACAAGTCAGTAGAACCTCGCATCTTTAACGAGGGTAATTTGGTCGTTACATACGACAAAAAACATGACAAGCTAGGGGCAGGAAAGTTCGAGTCCATGTGGCATGAACCTTACATCATTCAACATGTTTTGGAGAAAGGAGCCTACGAGCTCGAGGACTACGACGGAATATCTTTAGGTGAACCCCGCAATAGGATTTACCTGAACAGGTACTATGCCTAAACTTTTCATGCATAGTCATTTTTTACATACTGTACATGGCGTGTGTGTTTTTTGTGTGGTGTGACACATTTGTTTTAGTGTGTCTTGATCTTGTTTCCGCTTCTTATACCATGTTCTGTCTGCGTGTGCAGATGGAAACTTGCTACGGATTCGCGGATGGCTCTAGCCTTGGTACTGTATTCCCGTAACCTTGCCTCGGCAGCCTTGGTACTGTATTCCCCAACATGCGAGCTCATTAGCTGAGGAGGAAATTGTCTTGGATTCGCAACCAACAACATCGCAGAGTATCAGGCGGTGATTGGAACCCTAAATGACGTTCTTTCCTTGGGCATGAACCACATTGTCATCCATTTGGATTCACAAGTGGTGGTTTCTGTCATGTCCCAAATTTGGCATTGGGTCAAAATGGTCTAATAACATTGGCCCTATTCATTAGAGTTTGTCAAATTGAAGCTAAAGGTCAAATAATTGCCAAGGAGGAAAATTACTAGTTTCCTAGGTTTGGGGTGGAAGCTTTGGGATTTGGAATAATGGGGATAATAAATGATGTTTGAACATTAGAACGGCATAAATATTTAATAATGGAGATAAATAAATATATACAAGTGAAAATCAAAGTGGAATTTGATCATGAAGACACATGGAGGAAGTGGGACCCACATATGGCTAGATTTCCCCACTACACTTGGCATCATTTTCTCACCAATTCAAATTCAAGGTGAATGGTAACATACTTGGGGGAGTCCAAAAGGTATTATTCATGGCATGACTCATCCAAGGTCGAAATATAGAGGAAGAGTAACTCCCATGGAAGAGGAAGAGGCAATTTGGATCTAGTGAGACACTTGGGCTATATTCCCTAGCTCTATGACAACAATGATGAAGATGCTATGACACCTATGACACAAATCAGACCTGAAGGCTGACATATGACATATATGACATGTCAGGGCTAAAAATAGACTCCAATAGGGTGCTCAAGGGTGTTAGGGAAGCTAAGATGCTTCCACATGTGATTTGGTGGAAGTGGGAGACTAGGAATTGGTGTACAAGTGGCATTCTTTGGAATCTCTTCCCAACTTGAGTTGGCATGAGTCTCTTGGAAGGAATTCGACCCATGGAGGATATTAGAACTTTATAAATTTCAATAGTAAAGAAGGAAAGCAGCTTTTGATCATTTGTAGAATTTGCAATTGCATTTGTGTAAAGGGAGAGCTAGTGGATGACTAGTTTCTTTCCTTAGCCAATTTCGAGGGTGAAAGATTCCCATCCAAGTTGGTAATTTGAAAGGCCATTCATACCTTTCATTTGGAGATTTAATGGATTCTTTATTTGCAGGTGTAAGCTATAGGGCAGCTCATGGTTTCTTCTATTGCAGCACATTCTCTCAACCATTTCCAGTTTTGATGGCATATTCTTGATCCTTGAGGGAGGGCGTTTTTGGTGAGCTATTGTACTCTTTGGGGAAGCTTCACATGCCACATTTCTTTTTTAATATGAATTAAATACTCTATTCTTCATCTCCAGAAAGTTTCAGGTTGAAATTCCAAGTAGAAATGTATAAATCTCATTTTTAATGGAAGAACAATGTCATTTCCCCACTACCTTGTTGTGAACCAATGTATTGATGATGATTTCGAATGAATGGATGATTATATGATGCATTTGTGATTAATGGACTGCCATGGATGTATTTTACAAGTTTCATATATTGTACTTGAGCATTTGAAGTATTTTTACTCAGTTTAATTGCATTAGGAGAAGAAATAGTGCCATTTCCCCAAGGGTTGAATTGGTGATTTTTGAATTTGAATGGGAGAGGGTTGGAATAGATATAATAATAAATTAATGGTTCACATGAGACCTTAATAACATCCTTAATACATTCCCTACCTCTGTTCAGAAATTTGAGTGGGTTTGGAAGCATTTGGGAAGCCATTTTCAGTACTAACCCCAAGGGAATTTGAACCCCAAATTACTAGTAAAATTGCATACTTGGTCCAGAATCTTAAGAGAGTTTGAAAAGGTATTTTGATGGTCATATATCATCTCTTAACATCATATTCAAATCCTAATATCACTCATACACCTTACTTGAATATTTGAAGGCATTTTGAGTCAATTCGAGACCTAGAGACCAATACTAGTCAAAGGGAAATTACTAGTAAAGTTCCCTACATTGGCCAGAATTGAAAGAGGATTTGCAGAATTATTTTAAAGGTCCAAAAGCATCCCGAAAATACATATTTATGTTCTAACATCATCCATATACCTTCTCAGAAGATTTGGGAGCAATTGGAGCAATTTGGGGACCTAAAGCTCAAAACTAGTCAAAGGTCAAACTAGGGAAAAAAGTGAAAAATTGTCATTTTGATGAAATTCCTAACAAGGGACATTACAATGGTATCAGAGCATGGTCCTTGCACCTGTGGATTAGGTACATACATTCAAGAATAATTTGCAGCCATGTCTTACTATTATGATGAATCCTATGAGTACAATTCTTATGAGGAATATGCATATGCTTATGAGCAATATGAAGCAGAATGTGAATGGGACAAGGAAGAGGTGCCATCATGCAACACTTCATACAATTTCAAGAGAAATGAAGATTATTCTTATGACTTTAGATCTGATGAATATGAGTGTGTCACACCAACCAAGGATAATTCTATGAGCGAGTTCCAAAGATGGAGAGAAAAATATAAAACCTTGCCCCAACAATATCAAAAATATCAAGAATATCTTGCTTCGAGCAAAAATACACAAAATGCCATGTCTTTTGAGTACTATGCTGAACATGTTTTTAAAAATTGGCCCAAAAATGAAGATGTGGAGTTAGTGAAGAAAGTTTTATGCCCTTCTTGTAAAAACCCTTGGAGCGAGTATCATAAATGTGTGCATGAAATGATATCCTCCTTGAGGAGAGATTTTGAGATTTATTCAAGAAGAGATTTCAAATATACCGATCCTAAGGAAAACAAGGGGCAAAATGCATCATCTTGCTTTAAGGATCAAAAGGAAGAGACATCACAAGAGCATGAAGAAGATTCTATTGAAAATATGGAAGATCATTTCGAGACACCTTCTAGCTTAGACATGAACCAAAGAGCATCTACTGATGGATGCTTAAACTATGAAGGAGTACCTACTGATGGGTGCTCACACCTCTATGTTGGTGACATAGAGATTACTTTTGAAAGTGTTTCTACAAGTACAATTTTCATTAAGCATGATAATGAAGACCTTGTAGCAGTTGAAGAAGAACCAAGATCAACTTCCCAATCACCATTTGAGCTTCATGAAGTTGGTCCAAGAAAAAATGAAGAAGATGAGGAGGTTCATTTGCAAGAGCCTCATTTTCTTGAAGGGTCCTTAAAGATGAATGAAAAGAAGATCCAAGAGTCCCTCGGCATTCTCCATGACACTCAAGCATTGGTGTCAAATTCTTGTTGGAGAGCTACTTCATTAGAGGAAACATCCTTCCTTGAAGACATGGAGAAGATTCAAAGAGAAATATTCCACATCAAAGGTAATTTCATGTCTTTGCTTTTTGATAGAAACTATTTGTTTGAGCTTAATGAATTGTTACATGATGCATACTTGAAGAATAATTAGGATAATCATAAGCTCACAATTCAAAATGAGCAACTTCTTGAAAAGTTGCAAGATACTTGTTTTTCCTCCTATGTTTCAGATTGTCAAATGGTAGATTGTTTGGAGGATTCTCATGACATGGTGGATCATGAGAAATGTGAAAATTTGAATGTTCTTGATGTGTTTGAAGATGAACTTGAAGAGATCCAAACACTTGATGTGGTGGAAGAGGAATTTGAATTGTCTCTTGATGAAGGTTATGCAATTTTTAAAGAAGAGCATGATTCCTCTACATTGGAACCAAACTATGACAAAGAGTTCACACTTTTGAAGGAGCTGCATGATACTACCCATATGGATCCTTCCCATGATGAAACTCCTGTACTTTTTTATCATTTGGGTGATTTGGTTCATTCTCCTACAGCGTACAATTCTATGTTTGCAACATTAGTCTCAATGAAGTATGGGTGAAAGGGTTCTTTTTTATGGTGCCACATGAGGAGTATGGAACTCCTAGATTTACTTTTTATGATGATATGGTTGTAGCACATTCTTATTCACATTTGCAGCAGCATCCTTTGTTACTTTATGATGATGCACATCTGCATGGATGCACCTATGATATGCATTTGAGTCACTTGAAGACTCATGGTTTTTCTTGCTCAACACTTGATTCATTTGATGTTGGAGGAACTTCATCCAACACTTGGGTGAATAGAGTTATGATTGGAGAACATTTTTGTTGGAAGCCACATACTTTGTTATATATTTATGATGATCACATTCAGGGATGTATGGTGAGACTTCTTTGAGTCATTTGAAGTCTCCTTGTTTTTTCTGCTCATTATTTGGTTCAGATTTTAGTGGAGATTCTTCATTCACTTCTTGGATGAAAGAATACATGGCTGAATATTTTGATGCATATCACATCCTTTTGGAGCAGCTTTATAGGAAATGGGATCCTCACCTATGTCATTGGAGCAGATTTGATTGGTCACTTGAATCTTGTATGCACTTGGAAAACGGTGGTCTACTTGCTTGGAGGTATAAGCACTTTCATGATTCTTTGATGAAGCACCTCCTTGATATTAATTTTCATTATGTAGTTATGTACTTTGATGATATATATTTTGTACTCGTGATGTTTGGAAGAATGCATACAAGAAAATGGGATCCAGGAATCCTCTTATCTGATGGTATGGGTTGGAGAGCACTCTTAATTGTTCGGGTGCAATACAAGCAATGAGATCCTGGAATAATTTGTCTCATTGGTTTCAATTTTTTGGGGGAAACAAGAAGTATGGGAGATGGATTTCCCACTAAATAAAGTGATTTTTATCAGAGTAGTGCAGCAGCAAGCAGGGTGGTTCCTCTCTAAAATCTTCATGGAAACTCAAAGATTCAAGGTTGGGCAATTCAATGGCAACTTCAAAGAATTATACAGAAAGCAAGTTCTTCAACACCCATGTTTGAAATTGCTTGAGGACGAGCAATATTGGGAAGGGAGGATTTTTCATGTCCCAAATTTGGCATTGGGTCAAAATGGCCTAATAACATTGGCCCTATTCATTAGAGTTTGTCAAATTGATGCTAAAGGTCAAATAATTGCCGAGAAAAATTACTAGTTTCCTAGGTTTGGGGTGGAAGCTTTGGGATTTGGAATAATGGGGATAATAAATGATGTTTGAACATTAGAATGGCATAAATATTTAATAAATGAGATAAATAAATATATACAAGTGAAAATCAAAGTGGAATTTGATCATGAAGACACATGGAGGAAGTGGGACCCACATATGGCTAGATTTCCCCACTACACTTGGCATCATTCTCTCACCAATTCGAATTCAAGGTGAATGGTAACATACTTGGGGGAGTCCAAAAGGTATTATTCATGGAATTACTCATCCAAGGTCGAAATATAGACGAAGAATAACTCCCATGGAAGAGTAAGAGGCAATTTGGAGCTAGTGAGACACTTGGGCTAAATTTCCTAGCTCTATGACAACAATGATGAAGATGCTATGACACCTATGACACAAATCAGACCTAAAGGCTAACATGTGACATATATGACATGTCATGGCTAAAAATAGACTCCAAAAGGGCTCTCAAGGGTGTTAGGGAAGCTAAGATGCTTCCACATGTGATTTGGTGGAAGTGGGAGACTAGGAATTGGTGTACAAGTGGCATTCTTTGGAATCTCTTCCCAACTTGAGTTGGCATGAGTCTCTTGGAAGGAATTCGACCCATGGAGGACATTAGAACTTTATAAATTTCAATGACAAAGAAGAAAAGCAGCTTTTTATCATTTGTATAATTTGCAATTGCATTTGTGTAAAGGGAGAGCTAGTGAATGACTAGTTTCTTTCCTTAGCCAATTTCGAGGGTGAAAGATTCCCATCCAAGTTGGTAATTGGAAAGGCCATTCAGACCTTTCATTTGGAGCTTTAATTGAGTCTTTATTTGCAGGTGTAAGTTACAGGAAAGCTCATGGTTTCTTCTATTGTAGCACATTCTCTCAACCATTTCCAGTTTTGATGGCATATTCTTGATCCTTGAGGGAGGGCATTTTTGGTGAGCTATTGTACTCTTTGGGGGAGCTTCACATGCCCCATTTCTTTTTTAATATGAATTAAATACTCTATTCTTAATCTCCATAAAGTTTCAAGTTTAAATTCCAAGTAGAAATGTATAAATCTCATTTTTAATGGAAGAACAATGTCATTTCTCCACTACCTTGTTGTGAACCAATGTATTGATAATGATTTCGAATGAATGGATGATTATATGATGCATTTGTGATTAATGGACTGCCATGGATGTATTTTACAAGTTTCATGTATTGTACTTGAGCATTTGAAGTATTTTTACTCAGTTTAATTGCATTAGAAGAAGAAATAGTGCCATTTCCCCAAGGGTTGAATTGGTGATTTTTGCAGTTGAATGGGAGAGGGTTGGAATAGATACAATAATAAATTAATGGTGCACATGAGACATTAATAAAATCCTTAATACATTCCCTACCTCTGTTCAAAAATTTGAGTGGGTTTGGAGGCATTTGGGAAGCCATTTTCAGTACTAACCCCATGGGGATTTGAACCCCAAATTACTAGTAAAATTGCATACTTGGTCCAGAATCTTAAGAGAGTTTGCAGAGGTATTTTGGTGGTCATATATCATATCTGAACATCATATTCAAGTCCTAATATCATTCATACACATTACTTGAATATTTGAAGGAATTTGGAGTCAATTCGAGACCTAGAGACCAATACTAGTCAAAGGGAAATTACTAGTAAAGTTCCCTACATTGGCCAGAATTGAAATAGTATTTGCAGAAGTATTTTAAAGGTCCAAAAGCATCCCTGAAATACATATTTATGTTCTAACATCATCCATATACCTTCTCAGAAGATTTGGGAGCAATTGGAGCAATTTGGGGACCTAGAGCTCAAAACTAGTCAAAGGTCAAACTAAGGAAAAAAGTGAAAAATTGTCATTTTAATAAAATTTCTAACAAGGGACATTACAGTTTTCCATCTTAACCGGGTCTATGCTATCCATGATCCCACTCTACTCCATCTCTTTAGACGAGTTCATCTCCTGGAAAGGTCCTTTGTATCTGTTCAATACCTACACATTCCATGAGACATGAACACAGTTGCTGACTCGATGGCCAATTTCATTTTGGATTAGTACATCGCACACACATAATACATTTACAAAGCATTCATAACATGTAAAATCATCCATTGTATAAAATAAAACATGTAAACAATATCATATCATTCATCCATTTAAAACACATAATGTATAAAACCGCCAAAAATGTATGTATATATATAAGTCATCATAAAAAGTAGTGCTGGTACAAAATATGAAGCACGACGACTTTCAGTGAGTCTCTACAAAATATGAAGCCTCATAGCTTTCAATAGTACAAAATCTGAGGCTTCTAAGCTCTCAGTACATGCATAGTAATAACATCAGGCCTAGCGCCTGGCCCGTCCACCCCCTGGGTTTCTCAGCTCTGTCCTGCTGACTGTGGAAGTAGTCAACTGTCCTCGCTACCTTGCAAAGCAGCACATTGAAATGCACGAACACCCCAACTGCATACCTCTGCATAGGCCGTGGTAACTAATCCACTACAGGCTCAGGAACAGCTAATGTCAACCTGCTCAAGTTCTCGTAAACATCCTCCATCTCCACGATGGCAGCATGAGTAGCTGGGGGCATGGTTTCTCCCTCTCCTCTCCTCGCTAGAAGAGAAACACCCACTGGTCACATAGGGCCCATGTCTGCACACACATGTTATTAACTTGTCAGCACTATAATAAAAAAATCATAAATACACAAAATTAAAAAGTACAAGGGTCATTGTTCTTACCGATGTCTCCCCACTCTGGTCCCTCGGGCAGTGCCAAGTCCGGATCCTCCCTGTAATCCGTACCATTGTACAGGTAGTCCTCTACCGTTGGAGTCTTCTTTAGTTCTTTTCAGACTCTCTAAACATGAAATGATGACCGAGTTTTACCTTCTATGGACTCGTTAAAATTTCACATTGAAGGGCCCATCATGGGACGAACCCCTCCTATCCCAGGTTCGAAAAATATTTGGGATTGGACTCATCTATGAGATGATCTCTACCGAGCATCTAGTTACCCTCATCAAGCTCATAAAAAACACATGAGGCACTCATCATTCATGATGGGGAAAAAGAAAATATTTTATGTTACACCCTTTACTTGTGGCAGTACCTAGTCGTTCTTGAACATGGCACTCATTTGCATTTGCATACTGTACTTGGATCATCCGTTTGTCCTTGAGTTTCACCTACTTCCCGAGTCTTGTTACTCCTTTGAGTCATTCAAAGAAAGCTTCCATCATCAGTTGCATTAGGAGTTGGCATCATACTCGTCATGTCAATACTTCCAAGTCATGCCATGCCCATGTTCAAGAATACTCTCACCACTCATTATCTGTAGTCAGTACACCTTCCTCCATGTCGGTCTACTCTAAGTCATTATTGCATGTTACTGTACCATCCGATCTGCTCCACACATCCTTTGTTGTGTTTTGTGTCGATGATGGGGGATTCATCATGGCCCTCCTTCGACGGATTCATCCTTGTCGAATTCAATGCATCATCCGAGGACTGAATCTAGAAACCAGTAAAGTACCTTGGGCCTGCATGCCTCAATGGTAGGTTACCTTGCTTTCAACATGAGTTTACATCTTTGACTCTTGATTGAAAGGTTTCATCATGCGTTTGACTTCAACTCATTTGTTCACGCTTGATGATATGTACTGTGATACCTTGGGAATCATTGACATCAATGGTGATTTCCCTCGCACTTGTTAACGGTATACATCAATGACCGGTAATCAAGTGGTTTCTACCATGTTCGACATCAAGACATTTGTAATCACATGGATAGATTTGTATCATTGCAAGTTCATCTTGAAGACCCTGGGGATTCATGTTTTACCCAGGTTGCGATGGAGATTGTTTTGAGTCATATTACATGGATCCACATGTGTATTGATCGTGGTTGTGTTATCATCTCATCATGGATCTATGCTTGTATCTAGTAGCCATGATTGTGTCCAGTCGGTCATTATTTCCATGGATTTGCATTGTATTGGTCGGCAGCCATGTTATGAGTCATATGAGATTGTGTACTCAGAGTCAGTGATACTGCAGTAGCATCCTTCGTCCGACAAGTCCATTGCCATTCCTTCTGTCAAAGCATTTCACTTGTCCAAATTTCAATAGCTTCATGATTTGGGGGGCATTCTGTTACACCTAAATCTTACCATCATGAGACTCAGTGTATACATCCCTAAAGTTTCCTTGACTAATTCATTAACCTGTAAGAGATGTTAACCCAATCATACTAGGGTTTGAGAGGTCGTCGCAGGTTATCCTCATGCAACCTATGACGTCACAGCTTGTCCTTTTGCAGACTGCGATGATGTTAGTTAATGGACAAAAATAGCTCCTTCGAGCCCATTCTCGAAGCTTGTTGACATGGATCCCTATCCCTAACCTCTTGGGAGACCTAGAATTCGTTTCCTAACCTCTTGGAAGGATCCCCTACCTATCTCCTACCATATCTCAACCTATCCTATCCACTTAGTCCTATATAAGTGAGCCTCACTCCCATTCCAAAGGGAGGAAGTCTATGGTACTCTTATGTTGGTGGAATTAGCTCAGTAGATTCAACACTATAGCCTTGGAGACACCTATTTCTCTCTAGGATCTTTGGCATGGCTTGTCGGAAGGAGATTGCAACTTTGAGGAAGTTGTTGTAATATTGTACTCCCCACTTTTTATACAGTTATTATAATTGCTTTCCATAAATGTTGTCGCATTGGTAATATTTAGAGTTTTCCTCCTTAATTGTTAACTTAGATCTATCATATGAAATGTATGCTTTCACTATTTGTGGTCTTCTATATGTTCAACAGGGTCTTGCAGCTTAATATCTGACGACGATGGAGCATCGGATCAACAGAGAAGAAAGGGATCGACAAATATGAGGTAGACAATCTACTCATTCATTTGCACTTCTATTTGATCTAGGAAAGTAGATTATATTCTATCCTATTTGTTCTAGTTTTACGTTGAGTCTAGGGAGATCAGGCCTTGAGTCCGCTCTCGGTAGATTGTCCGTCAAACAATAAAAATAATAGAAATAATGGATTTATAAAAATCCATTACTCCTAATGAATATCTTTCTCCAAAGTTGGTGTTTGGAGGTAAAATTGGAATTATTGACTTTTTGTAGCTTCTATAGGAGGTTCCACAGCTAGTAGGTTTTGTAGAGGTTCCGCAGCTGATAGGTTATGTAAAGGTTCTGTAGCTACCTGTAGAGTTTCTGCAACTACATACAAAGTTTCCACAGCTACCTGTAGAGTTTATGTAGTTCTACAGATACCTGTAGAGTTTCCGTAGTTCTACAGATACCTATAGAGTTTCTGTAGTTCTGCAGTAGAGTTTTTGTAGTTCTACAACAAAGGTTCCGCAACTACTATAGAACTCCCTCAAATATGTTGTAGCTGCTTCCAACAATTGATTCAATTTTCAAAGCAAATACATAGTACACTAATTCCCTCAATGTTAGTCAAAATATCAAATGAAATACTAAGACATGTAATGGAAAAATTACTTGAGCATAAAAACCCGGATATGAGTGTAAGAAGGAATTAATGCATGGATATGGATAAGAAAAATGGATTGTAGATAAGGTGAAATGATGATTAAAAGATGATAAATCCAAGGCCCGTCAAAACCCCATTTTGTTGAGGGTTGTATGGTACTGTTAACTATCTACATATTCTTGCATCACTACATAACTCATTAAATGCATGTGAATCAAATTCACCTCCATTATCATACCTTAATGCACAAATTTTTTTTTCTTTCTAATTTTCAACTAAGGATTTAAACTCTTTAAATTTTCTAAGAGTTTCATTTTTAGCCATCATGAAATAAATCCATGACTTCCTAGAAAAATCATATATGAACAGTACATAATATAAGAAGCCACTCAGGGAGGGGGATGAGATGGGACCAGATACATCATAATTTATTAGATCTAAAATCCCTTTAGATCTAGTAGTATTGTTGGAAAAATGTTTCTTAACATTCTTCCCAAGTGCACAACCTCGACATGCACTATCATGCTCAAAATCAAATACGGGCATACCTTTCACCATCTTTTGAAGTCCTAGTAGCACTTTGTAGTGTAGGTGTCCAAACATTCAGTGCCATAGCTCGCATGGACTGATATTGTGGTGAATCATAGCTTGAATGTACTTCCCAGGTACCTTGTAGAGTCCTCCCTCTCTAACTCTAATCACAGTAGCAGATTCTAGGATTTTGTTCTTCAGCCATAAAAGTGTTGTGTTATCCATGAAGATAACTCAGAAGCCTTTGTCTTCAAGAACCGAAACTGAAAAGAGGTTCTTCTTCAATCTTGGAACATATAGAATGTCCTCCACATGTAAAACATCACTGATGCTTAGCTAGAATGAGGTGGATCCAAATCCTTGGATCGAATATGTTGAGTTGTCCCCCAACTCTACCATGCATGTGAAAATTTTCTCCTTTAGATCAATGATGGTACTCTTGTAACCAGTCATATGTTTGGATGTGCCACTGTCAATCAACCATGTGTCTTCACTTGTGATGATGGATCCTGAAAGGGATGAGACAAGGTAATACTCCCTTCTTGTCTCCTTTTATTTGGATGCATTCTTTTGAGTGGTTTCATCTTCTATGGCGATAGAAGCATGAAACTTTCCTTTCTGCTTTGCTTTGCACTCCCTTGAGAAATGGACTTTCTTGTTTCAATTATAGCATGTAGATTTTGACTTCTCAAATCCTTTGTTGAACTCCTTGGATGAGAGAACTTCTTTTGGAATAAGGGTTTCTTTCCTTTCTTCATTCTTGTCATGAGGGAAATATTTTCTTCTTTAGTGCACATAGCTTTGCTCTGGATTCACCCTTCTTCTTGGATACATTCATGCCACAATATTTTGAACCTAGGTTACACTTCTTGGCCATTGATTGCGGACAAGAATGTCTCCCATGAAGATGGGAGACCATCAATGGCAGTTTGGATGATATCATCTTCAACCACTACAACTCCAGTGTTAACAAATTGATCTCTTACCTAAGAAATCTTAGTGAAGAAGGAGGCCACTGTCTCGTCCTTCTCCATCTTTAGGTTTCGCAACTTGTTCTTCAATGCCCTCTTTTGATTTGGGGCCTTATTCTCATATATATTAGTCAATGTATCATAACATTCTTTTTTGATCTTCAACGGTGTGATCACGGGAATCAAGCTATCTTTATCAACGGTGTGATCACGGGAATCAAGCTATCTTTACTGGATCATAGATGATCCAATTGTCCTTAACTTGATTCTTCTTGAAGTTGATGTGCCCTACATTAGTTGTAGGCTCCTCTAGCACAGTGCATATGTAGCTATCCAAGTCATGTTCCTTTAGGATGTTGAGAATCCTAGCCTTTCAAGTGTTGAAGTTTGAGGTCCCCTCAAGACGGTCTTTCGGTCGTAAAGAGATTGATGCAATAGTCTTCAAATCTTTTGCTCAACTTCTCAAGACCTACGTAGGCTCTAGATGGCATGCAAAACTGATCTCCTTCACACTCTGACCTCTAATACCATGTTAATATTTGGTTAAGATTTTATCTTTAATTCTTTTAGATATCGAAACTAGAAGAAACGAGTCAATTCAATCACATGAAATTCATACAACCATAACACAAGATATACCCTAGGGAAATCCTTAAAACTATGAGAACAAAAACACCTGCAACTCTTCTCATTATAATATAGTGGATAGCAGAGAATGATTTCTTTTACAACATAGAAGATTGATTTCAAAAAATAATAGATCACCAAAACACTCTTGGTGAAGATACGGAAGCAATAGAGAAGAGAGATCAATCAGATGTGTTTTCCAATGTGCCCAACACATCAACAAAAAGAAAGAACAATAACCTGCACAAAGAGAAGCGCCTTGCCTTCAATGGAGAATAGAAATCGCTTCACATTAAATTCATTAATCATGTATAACATATTTATACATTCTTCTCATGCATCGGCTTCTTCTAACTTCGTGATGAACTCGCCCTCAGACTGGATGTATCAATCTTGCATGAAGAAGTGTGCCCCACTTCTCATGTATTGCTTTATCTTACTGAACTGTCTCTTAGGATGAACTCACCTCTTAACTAAAATCTTTCCCACTTAGTTAAGTGTCTAAATTAAGTGTCGTCATGCAAGTGTCGAAACTCAAGTGTCGTCTTTTAGTTTAACATAAGTGTCATTGTGCAATAACACTTAGTTAACTAGATCTTCTTTGCTGTCACTTAGTTAACTCTCTTTAACCGATGCTTTCTTGATAGCATCACTGTAGTGATCAATTTTAATTCTCCTTGATTTACTGAAGTATCATCTTTTAGTTTAACTAAAGTGAAAACACTTTAATTAACTAGTCCTTCTTATTTAACACTTAGTTAACTATTATTAACTAAAATCATGTTGATTGATTTACTTGTAGTGACCACAGGGATTTCTTTAGCTAACTGAGGCATACATTGTGGCTTTAACTGAATCTTGACAATTCGAGTTCACTTAGTCATCTCCTAATCAATTCAAATTTTCTTTTTTCCTCTATGCATTTATCTTTATCTCTTTATCTTTTATTGCATGGTTAATATGTGCTAACTTTAATTATCCATCACATTACATTATACTAAGAAGAATTATAAGATGTTATGATCATATTATATTATTCCGAACCAAATGATCATTTGCTAAAGAAATTCACTTTAGAGGTGATCAATCTCTAAAGGAGACTTAATAGCAATCTGGTGATCATGATTAATAATAGATCACGCAACATTAAATATTTTTAACAAGTAAAGCATGACCTTTATATGGAAGGTCCACCTCTATACAGGAGGTCCATCTCATGGACACCTTTATATGGAAGGTTCACATGAGAATCATGACTTGACACACAAGTCCAGAGCCTTGTCCAACTAGACTTTACAACATCATTACTTTGATCAATTACCTCTATACGGGAGGAATAACCTTTACACAGAAAGCAATCAAAGTGCTCACCTCTATACGGCAGGATCAATCTTGGATGCACAAGATTGGCTTGGAGAATGTCTCATGATGTTGTACATTTAACATTATCAACATCCAATAGAAAAAAAATTGTAGTTCTCCCTACATTTTCTTCTACATATGGATAAAATTAGTTTCTGAAGATAAATGCACCTGTAGGAAAAGTGTAGAATAGGGCAAAATTGGAAATTTTGAAAGGCTATAACTTTTTGCCTAGAAATCGGAAAGGGGCATAGTTATAGTCATTGGAAAACTTATCCATAGGGGAACAAATGCGCATAATCAAATTATGAAAGGGTGTTTTAGATGTTTCTAGAAATTGAATAGAATAGTTCCTGTAGCCTTGATTTGAAAAAAAAATGTCAATATGGGTAGTTCCTAAAACATCTGAAAATTAATTTTATGATTTTCTAATAATGTAATGAAGGTAACAAGTTTGTTTATATGAACAATTTTGCAGATACGATAACATATTAGGGACAATAAGGGTCAACATTCAATATAGTGCAATTTGGAATTCATTGGTCTTGGTTGGGCCAAGAAAACCATCATCTGATGCACAAGATCCTTATGTAGTCGAAACAGATTCCATGGGGTAAAATATACATGTTGAGGATGGAGTCTAATGACTGAATAAATCAAGTAACTCCCAAATGTCACAGAAACCATGAGAATCCTAAGAGTGGAATTACAAATTTCCATATAAGATAATGAGAGACTAGGGAATTTTGAAAGGCCAAAACTCTTTCTTTTGATGGTGAAGTAAAACATGGTTAAGGATCCAAGGCTTGGATTCTTAGGATGATGAATTATTTCCAAGTCCATGACTGCGCTGAGAACATGAAGGAAAGGGTGTCCATATTTAATTTGAATGGAATAGCATCTATATGGTGGGATCGCCTTAGGCAAGTGAAGAATCTCAATGAAAGAAAGATTGTGTGGAAGCATTTCAAGAAGTAATTCAAGCAAAAGTACCTCTTCGATAGGTATTATGATGAAAAAATCAAATATTTCTAAGAGTTCTAATTAGGAAAATGACTATGGAGGGTTGAGTTGTTGAGATACATTTAAGTATATCAAAGATGATAAGGTCAAAATTCAGCGTTTTCTGAGTGGATTACCTCAGTCATACAAGGACATAATTGAGTTTGATGAACCTAAAACTCTAGAGGAAACCATAAGGAAGGTCAAATTTTGTCTTGATCGAAGAAAAAGTAGGATAGAATTCCATAAGGAATGGAAGGACAAGAAAAAGGAGAAGTTCAACCCACATTCGACCAAAGAAAGAGGGGATTCAAGCCTCCTCATTTTAGAAATTGGAAAAAGAAACCACCATAGGGTGTGACTAAGACAGCTAAGATGATGGGGTATAAGTCAAGAAATCCACTTCAATGTTGGGGATGTGGAGAAGACCATTTACTTAGAAATTGTCCACATCGAAAAGGGACTACCAAGCATGTTCACCACACCCAAGAGGTTGAAACTATGGGTGTGGTGGCAAGGACCGTCCCTATAATTTATGTTGCACTAAATGACCACCAAGCAGACCATCAATCAATTTTGATTGAGGTTGAAGGTAAGAATGTTAAGAAATCTATTTATATTTTTATTGACCTTGGATATACTCATAGTTATATCACTCCTAAAATTGTCAAGACTTGTTCTTTTGAGAAAACAAAGGATAGTAAATCATGGCTGGTCCAACTAGCCACCGGAACCAAAAGAAAGGTCAATGAAGCAGTGGGGAAATGTCCATTAGAAATGCATGGACTCTTCACATGGGAAAATATGAATATTATTCAACTTGTTTCTCATGATATTTTCATTGGAATGGATTGGTTGGAATCACATAAAGTTAAAGTTGACTACTACAACAAGACCTTTGAATGCATTGATGAAGAGGGAAACCCAAGGATATTAAAGGGAATTCCACAGGTGGTTTCTATTAGACATATTTCAACCTTTCAGCTGAAGAAGTTCTTTAGAAAGGGTTGTCAATAATATGCAACCCATATTTTGAATAGAACAGAAAATGAAGTTCCTAAGTTGGAGGACTATCAAGTCTTGCAAAAATTCATGGATGTGTTTCCCAATGAAGTGAAAAGACTTCCTTAGAAGAGGGACATTGATTTCACAATTAAGTTTGTTCTATGAGCTACACCATTGTCTAAGACACCTTACCGAATGAGTACACTAGAATAGCCAGAGTTGAAAATGCAATTGCAAGAGTTGTTGGAAAACAAGTACATTTGACTGAGTGTGTCTCCATGGGGAGCACCCATGATATTTGTGAAAAATAAAGATTGAAAACTTAGGTTATGTATTGGTTATATGTAACTTAATAAAGTTACAATAAAGAATAACTACCCTTTACCTCGAATGGACTATCTCTTTAATCAAATGAGAGGGGCAAATGTATTTTCAAAGATTGATTTGAGGTTTGGTTACCATCAAGTGAGAATCAAGGAAGAAGACATCCACAAGACAACCTTTAGAACAAGGTATGGACACTATGAGTTCGTGGTGGTGCCATTTGGTCTCACTAATGCACCAACTACATTCATGTATCTCATGAATAATGTTTTTAGTAAGTATTTGGACAAGTTTGTTTTTGTATTTTTGGATGACATTCTTAAATATTCCAAGAATGAAGAGGAACATGAAGAACATTTGGGAATGACTTTACAAATGCTAAGGGAGCATAAGTTGTATACAAAGCTATGCAAATGTGATTTCTATCAAAAGCAAATTCATTATTTCGGTCACATTATTTCATAGGAAGGAATACCGGTGGATCTAGAAAAGATTGAGACCATTATGAATTTTCTGACTCCAAAGAACGTGACATATGTGAGATATTTTATGGGTCTTGTTGGTTATTATAGGAGGTTCATTGAAGGATTCTCGGAGGTTTCAACCCCATCACTTCTTTGCAAAAGAAGAGAAAAATATTCGAGTGGACACAAAAACGTGAATAAATATTCCAATTGTTGAAGAAGCTTCTTACAAGTACTCCAATTTTGAAAATTGCAAATCCAGAAAATGATTTTGTGGCATGTACCGATGCATGGAAATAAGGAATTGGAGGGATTCTTATGCAAGACAGCCATGTGGTATGTAATTATTCAATAAAGCTAAAAGAACATGAAAATAATTATGTTACCCATCATTTAGAGATTGTTGCCATAGTGCATGCTTTGAATATGTGGATGCACTACTTGATAGTAAGGAAATTTGAGCTTTAGGACAGACCACTGTGGTCTGAAATATTTGTCTGGGAAACCAACACTAAATGCAAGGAAAGCTAGATGAATGGAATTTTTATGTGAGTTTGATATTTATATCAAACACATAAAGGTGAAATAAAATAAAGTGGTTGATGCACTCAACCAAAAAAAAGCATCCAAGGTAGGTAGAAACTATTAGCATTTGTCAATCATATTTAAGGCAAAATATTGTTGAATCTCTTGCCGAAGATGAGTAGTATGTGCAAATAAAAGACAAATTACAACAACAGAATTTGGAAAATAGGTATAAAGGTTATCATTTGGAGGATGATGGACTTCTTATTTATAAAAATAGGATGTATATTCCTAATGTGGCAAATTGGAGCAGAATTATTATGGATGAAATCCATAAAATGCCATATTCCGGTCAACCAGGATACCAAAAAACAATTACTACAACAAGGAAGCAATATTTTTGGTCGGGAATGAAAAAAGACATTGTTGAGTATATTTCAAGATGTATAAAATTCCAACAAGTGAAGGATGAACATCAACACCTAGCAAGTGTATTGTAGCCTTTGCCAATTTCAGAATGTAAATGGGAAGTGATAACTATGGATTTCATTACCAGATTTCCAATTACTTCAAGGAAGAATGATTCCATCATGGTTGTGGGGGATAAATTGTCTAAATAAATACATTTTATTCTAGTTAAATCTACATACAAAGTTGATGTGATAGAAATAATATTCATGAAATAAATATTCAAATTGCATGGGTTACCCAAAGCAATTGTATCCGATCGAGATACAAAATTTACTTCTAACTTTTGGAAAATTCTTTTTGGATATTTGGGTACACAGTTGAACTTTATTACTACCTATCATCCACAAACAAATGGACAAGCAGAAAGAGTAAATCAGGTGATTGAAGACATGCTTCACATGTATGTGATGGACAAACCATCCAAGTGGGAATATTATCTACACTTGGTATAGTTTGCATATAACAATGGACAACAAGCATCGTTGGGATGAGTCCATTTGAAGCTTTGTATGGAAGAAGGTGTAGGACACCAGTGAGTTGGGATAATCTAGTGGACAGAATTGTGCTTGGGTCATAAATGCTTAAGGGAATGGCACAAAAGGTTGTGAATATTGGGTTGAATTTAAAGGAAACCCAAGATATACATAAAATCTATGCAGAATTAAGTGCACATGGAATTCAATGTTGGGGATCGTGTTTATCTCTAAGTGAGGCCAAGGGAGAGTTCCTTGAATATTGAAAGTTGTGCCAAGCTATCACCAAGATATTGTGGGCCATTTAAAGTGCTTGATAGAATAGGGCCAGTTGCATATAGAAATGCATTGCTTGCTAACACTAGAACTCATAATGTTTTTCATGTTTCTTTACTTAAGAAATATGTACATAATACTAACCATGTGATTGATTGGGATGAGATCCAAGTGAAACTCGAGTGAGAGTTCCAAACAAAGCCACTATGCACCATTGACAAGAAAGTAACATTGCTCCGGAATCGAGCCATCGGATAGGTAAAGGTGCAATGGAAGCACTTGATTCTCAATGATGATACATGGGAGCTGGAGGATGCCATGAGACATGCATATCCATTTTTGTTCAGATTCTAAGCAAACACTAAGGATAGTTTTATTCCAAGGGGAAGGAGATTGTAATACCCCCATTTTTAACTTGGAATGTATTAAATCCAATTATGTAAATGATGTGAATATGCTAGTACGGATTCCTAGTGCCGAGCTCAAGGAAAAATACCAACTAGAGTGAATGGCTAGGCATGTATAATGTAAATATTTCTATATGGACCATATGGTTGGCTTGTTATGCTAACTCAAAAGCTATGTAAATATTATGTTGAAAAAATAATAAAATAGTCTAAGATGGTTGTGTAAAGAGCACTAGAGGGGCTATGATTCCATTAGAGGGGAAGAGGAAAGGGGACCTATGGTAGATTAAATCCTCTATTGCCAAGTGTCAACCTCAAAACTCATCATTTTTCCGCCATGTTCCTTAAATGAGTTCATTTACTTCATTTTTTCTATTAAATCCAATCATTGAATGCATGTGTGAGGTTAGTGCAGAAAGTATTCTCATGTAATTATGGAAGCATGGGATAAATATATTTTTGTGATAGTTGTAAGACTCCCTTCTTCTATGGCCAGAAGTTATGTCAATTGTATTTTCACCATTCGATCATCTCCTTTCCAGTCTACCACTCATTCTCAGGCATATTTTTACACTACAGAAAGTTTTTCTCTTGTTGTTCATTCCATTGCCATTATCATTACTAGACTGTGCAATAACTAGAAATTTGAATTAGAAAGGAGAATTGAAAAAATTAGAGAAAGGAGAATGGTTGTAGGTGAACAAAGAGATTAGAAAAGATAAGAACCTTTTCCCATTATGTGTTGCATTTTGCATGCTTGAGAATCCAAGAATTAAAGTTACAGGAGGTTCTCAAACATCATATAGTAGATTTGATTCTTTCTGCACACACTGGTAAGCACTGTAAGGATTGGATTTACTAAGGGAACTATGGAGAAGTGAAGGGAAATGCCTTCCTTTCGTTGTGTGAAGCAATAGAAAAGAGTGCCATGGCTGGGATCACTGACTGAGTTCCCTGTAAATTCTCATAGGTAGGAAACTTGGCTAAGCATGAGAGTAAATGGGTTGTGGGATGAGAGAGTGAAGCCTATAGGTGTTTCCTTCGCCCCGGTGGCCTCATAATCTAGCTTGGGGGTGTTATCTAGAGTTGATACCTACGGTTGGGTGGAAAATTGCTCTTACATAGCTAGTTGCTTGGATCTTCTTGTTAAAAGATTAGTATTCTCTTTGTATATAATGTGGAACAATTTTATTTTATGCCTGTGAATAATATGCCTATTTATACATGGTGTATGTGTGGATAGAGTTTTAAATTCCATTGTGTTTTGCATTTCTTCATTTGCAAATACATTTTTTATTTATGAATTCATATTATAACCCATGGGGCGAAATTTATAAGTATGAAATTCATAAATACCCCCCTCCTATGGTTGGAATTATGGATGGGGACATGACAAAGGCTCAACCTAATGGGCATAATGCACATAAACAATCCAATAGTGATCATGCATAAGAATATTGATGCCTACCTTTAATAGACATACAAGAACCCTCAAATGTTATTGGAATGATTGGACGTACTACTCTTAAGACCTTCATATTTTTTTCCTTCGTTAAAGAAATGAAATTCCTAGTCATGGTTTATCCTAGAAGTACACTCAACATCCTAGATAAAATATAAGCTAAAAGTGCAAGTCTCCGTCTTAATTGGAATAGGAGATGCATTCTATCTCCCAGTCAATGTGTAATGTGTGTCACAAAATAATAAAATAATAATGATAAAAATATAAGTTAAGGTAGATTTAAAAAAAATATTAATAAAGTATCTAAGATCCATCTTAACCCTTGATCTACTAAATGTTGAGAGGGATCAAAACCCTTGAGATGGAAACCTCAAGTCTTTACACCCTCAACAAAGTTGCACAATAAAGGATTTAATCCCACCCAACAGATGATATATCTACGATTAAGACATATTTAAGCTAGTATTCTAAACAATTGCTAGTTATTATCCTAGTCCATAAACACACTCAATGTGTAGATTTCATCCATAATGTGGAACTTATTATAGTGACATATTCCACCCTTAGGGACAAGTTTTATGTTACACGCATTGAAGGTGTGGGTGTGGTCCTTGAGATTCAATAGTTGTATTCCTTTGGTATGTACTCCACTAAGCAATAAGTGAAGTTCTCTCCTTTAAACATAATTACATAGAGTAAACCACCAGAGCCCTTCCATTGAAGAGCTTTAAGACTACATAAGAAGAAAGGGCATCTTGGTTTTATGGATTGCTTATAGTCAATGGAGAATTTTTTTTGGCTAATCTTAAATACTAGACTTCTACAAATGAGTACAAAAATATAAATAATATTTCCTAAATAGACCCTCAATGATCATGTTGGATAGAGGAAAGTGTGGTTTTAGAATTTTGTCAAATAGTTAGCATGCATCCTTAGTTAGGTGTTTGGTAAAAAAAGACACACATCTTTTGTTTCTTAGCACAAATTAGGGTATAATGAACAAACGTCTACATGCATATCTAGGGGCCACACAGTAGGTGAACAAAATAAGAGGGCTAGGAGGATGTATGTGGCAAAAAATGGATGAGTGAAGTTTCATGGAGAAGGTGGTTCCCAAGGTACTTTGGGGTGCCATCCACTAAAAATGTCTCATTATCATTTCAAGCTTTAGACATAATAATTACTTAGTATAATTGGTTGATAGCTTTTATGAAGATAATGTTTAGGGTCCAAACATGTAACATCCCGAAAATTTACAAAAATTTAAAAAAAAATTAAGTAGCAATAATTACTGAATTTGCTAATGCGGAATAAAATTGATACTAATCTTTTAACAAAAGACAATTTATGATAATAACACAAAATACATCTTCAGATCTGCTTGTGTTTAATTGTAAACTACATGCTATAAATAGGTTTGTATTATGATTATTTTCTTGGTAAAGTACTGGCAGTTTGCTTTTGAATGATGATGAAGGGGTCCTACAAGGTACCCTGAGGTTTACTTAGCTACGTTTAGCTAAAGCATTTGAACATGTTTCATTGTGCAGAAACGCAAGTAAGAATAATACGACAATTCAAGTGTTTAAGAGTAAATATGTTTTTCAATTCATCGTCAATGTATTATGAAAAACTCTAAGTACTTCCTTCCATGAAAGTTATTGAAGGTATGGATCTTTGTCCTACTTCTCATTTACGTGCTAGTTTACAAGCTTATTAGTGCTATTAGAATCTTGTCGCCATTTCGTCATTATGCAAGGAATGGTAATAACATGCACAGTCACTATGTGAATAATTCGACTTATACATTGTTTTACATTATGAAAACTTGATCCCAATATTATTTCAGTGCGTGGATTTTAACTCGCAACTATCAAAATAACTATGGTAGCTCCTATAATTCTCCATTATAAATGCATATAGAACTATGCTAAAATAGCAATGTCTATTATAATATTAGCATCATATTATGATAATACTAATGTGAAATTGCTACACTATGGGAATTAGACCTTTCTATTTTATTATTTAAAGATTGTATATGTTATAGGACCTTGTAAACTAGAGATAACAATATGAACTAATGTTACGATGTGTATAATATGGAATCCTAACTATACACTAAGTATCGAATAACTTTTATGAATGCGATCTATATTGATATGAAGTCATATAGTAAACTATGCAACCAAAATAACTTGGTATTCTACGATTAAAACCTTTGGAAAGTATTATAAAAACAAGTGTCGACTTTAGACATGGAAAATGCAAAGAATTAATATGTTGCAAACCCTAACTGGTACTATGAGGTGATAAGGGACAGGTATTGAATGTTTAGCGTGTTGGCGGGTTTTCATATTAGGTCAAGCATTAAAGTCACCTGCCTACAACGTTGAGTGGATTTCCTAGTTGGTGCCATCGTGGCTATAGTGCACGATGGTAGTGATCCCAAACACTGTCAAAATGTCGAGTTGTACACTAAAGTGAACCTTGGTTGACAGAGTTGGATGTCTTGATGGTTGTGATAATTAATAAGATATTAATGTAGTTGATGTGCAAACTTCAACGTGCCGGGTTGGCATCATCTCCATCATTGATCTCAAATTCCTTGGGCTTTGGAATTGAAAAACCCTAGATTTGGTTATGATTTGGGCCGAAGTGGTTTTCTTGGCTTTCATTTTGCTTGGGCGGTGGTAAGGGTGAGAGGCTGACAGCCTGCTACAATGTAGGGTTTTAGTAGTTTGCTTCTCGGAGGACTCCTTCCCCGAGTTCGATCCTTGGACTTGTTGGACAAAAAAAATTGCAGGTGTTTGTTTTCATGAAGAGTCGAGCCAACAGTTAACCCTCTATAATGTTTTTAGGAAGTTGTCTCAAGGTTTGTGATTAGTTTTTGAGAGTGGAGTTTGAACTAGAGATCGATTTAGAAGGGATGGCAGAAGATTCTCGGAGTCTAAAATGTCTCTTCAATGTGTTTGCTAGATGGCTTCTTCATTATCTATTACCAGCGTCTTAAACTTGGAATGATGTTTGCACAGGTAATGTTTCAATGAAATGGTGATGGTGTTATCTATTGCTTTTAATATTAATAACTCTACATTCCTCGTTTAAACTCATAATGGTTTCTGTGGCAGGTCTTTCATTTCGTCAAAGGTTTACAGGGTTCGAGAACTTGTGGGAGAAAGACTGCTCGACCACCGGTAAGCCTCGATGGTTCTTTACTTTGTAGGTTATCCTAGCCCGGTGTGGTTGATGCTTGATGTTTGGCATTAAGTTGTAATGGTTCCTGGCAAGTTTTGGCTGGTGATTTGTTTTTGGAAACCAATAGACCCAGAGTATGAGATCCTCGGCTTTTCTTGTTACTTTGCTTCGTCACTGTAAAATTTGGTTGCAGCAAAATACTTTGTTTAAAAATGTAAATACTAAAGGGATGAACCCTCGTTATTTTTAATGAATACAGTGTTTAAGAGACTTCATAAGGTTTTTCTGTGCGATGTATAAGTTTGGCTAAATCGATACAGTGTTTTGATGAGAGTTGTGAGCCATGGGCTGATTCGTTTCTGTAAATAGGAGGTTTTGTTGTTACGATACTTATACTTTTGTCTTTTGAATGGAGAAATGGAACTGCGTCTGGAGTAAACATAAATGGTTTCTAGATTTATATAACTTGATAGTTTGTTTAGGAACTACTACGTTGATTTTGGCCGAGAGTCGTGGCTAGCTTGTTTTATAAAGTGCTACCCTGTGATCATTTTGTTTAAAGTTTGAAAAGGTGTTAAGACTCAGTTTTAGTATTGAATCTTTGTTAGTTAAGATAATGTGGTTGATAAAGAAAATCATATGACTTTGTCTTGTATAGATAGCTAATGTGTATGTAATAGTTTGAATGATAATAATATTTTAGTTTTGCAATTTAAATGTAATAAATTAATGTTTGCATTTTCAAGTGTTGAGCTCTAAACTGACTGTAGCATAGTCTTAAGGTTTTTAATAAATAAACAAAATGAGAGTATTTGCAAACTTTGCAAGATTTGGGAAATTAGTCTTTAGTAGAACGATGAAAGTTTAAAGAAATAAAACCTAAAATAATTATATTCTGCAAAAATGGAAATAGAACAAATTGTTTTAAATAATGGAAACAGTGCTAAGTTTAAACCTTGATTTTTTTATGAAGAAATGAAATGAGATTATAGTTCTTTATAGTTTATGAATTAAATGAAAAATAACATGCATATGTATTTTGAAATACAGTAGATGATTCCAGAATATAAACCCTAGATTTCTTTGCAGAAATGAGATACTTATTTCCTAACCCTAGATAAAGGAAATTATTTAGTTGCCTATAATATGAAATGCTAAGTTTAAATCATGAATATCGATGAAGGAAACGCAATGAACTTATGATACTTTTATTGACTTTGAATGAAATAATAGTATAATGCAATGTATATGAGAATCTGGAAAGAAGTAAATAACCTAAGTATAAAACCTAGGCTTTTCATACAGAAAAGTACTATTCATTTCTGACAGTATGGGAAAATAACATTAGAATGCTTATACTAAGAAATATCATTTTGATCCTAAATCTAGACATAAACTCCATATCATAGAACATGTTGATAAGAAAATTTAGTGATAGTCTACAGCATTAGTCTCTTCAATCATTGGCAATCAGCCTATCAAAATCATCTATCATAAAATTTCCTTCTCTATATTAGAGTACTATGCAGAAGACAGCATGGGGAAAAATATAGAGAAAATATTTAATCAGTCATCTCCCTTACATAACCAGCATTATACAAAGTCATGCTTAGGTCAGAAAATAAAACATTTACTTCTGCATGCTATTAACTATAAATACTAAACTTACAAGTGCAGAAAAACATATAACTGAAAATGAACAGGACAGAACAGTAGAACCTGGTGAATGTAGGGAAGAAAAAAAACTCAAGGATCCTGTTCCACCCAACCTATTCCTGAAGATAGCCATTCTACTTGCCTTAGGACCCCCGATCTTGTTCACTGAACCACTAGGAAAAAGAATCTGTAGAAGCTTTAGGTCATCAACTTGCAATAGCAATTTGGATCATTCGGTCCTACAGACTTAGCAGTCAAAGAGACCTGCACCAGCACCTCTGGTTCCTTCTCAAAAATATTGCAGCAACCTCACAATGCACTTCCACTTAGCCTCCCTATTCGAATCTCTCAATGATCACCTGATGCACTTGAGGAATTATTTATGCATAAAATAATGTAGAGCTGCCTGCTCAATTCGAATTGCCTTATCTAGGCTGCCTAGGCCTTTTAGTGGTTAACATGGTCATTAATGAGCCATCAGCTCTCTTCCACCAACCCGAGGGATAATGCCACAAATTTAAGGGTAGTTGTCCCATAACCAACAGCTAGTGGTGGAGTGCAAATGCTGACATCTGTCCCATGCCTTCTAACAGCTTCCATTCCTCCTAGTGGGTCAGTGAACACTCATTTAACAGTTCCCTTGGGTGTTTGTCTCCTGTTTTAATTTATTAAATAATAATAATCAGTCATTACAATCATCCTTAAGCAAATTTGGTCATAATTACAAAACTTTGTAATTATAATTTAATATAATGTTTTTGCAATAAAATAAATAGTCTCAAAATTTGGGTAGGTGACAAAACATTTATTTTTATTGCAATGACTTAAACATAAAATGCATTGATATTTTTTTTGTAACTAAACCAACTTGAAAATCACTTTGGAACTAACATGCATGGTCTATTGTCAAATTCAGATAATCTGATGCTTCCTTCATATTCAGCTCAGGAAGATATTGTTGGTAAAGGGGAAAACATAGTGGGTGACTTGTGAGAGGGGTGGGTTTCCCACTTCTTCCTAAGCTAGATGGGCTCGACCTTGCAGTGTGCCTAGTGGGGTTATTTTGTGGGGGATATAAAATAAATAAGGCCCCAAAACAAACACTACTCATGAGAGGGGTAGGTTTCCCACTTCTTCCGAAGTTGTCTGAGCTCAACCTTGGAGTGTACTTGGTGGGGTTATTCTATGGGGGATATAAAATAAATAGGGCACCAAACCAAACGCTAAGATATGGCATATAGAGCTTCCTTTGTCTAACCACAGGGTGTGTATGTTGCAGAACACAAAGATATGATTCTTCATTTTTAAGGTATTATACGACGCATTTTAGGCTTATATTAAGAAATTCATGCATAATTTTATTCCATCGATTTTTTGGTGCTAGGCTTTGTTGTTGATTTTTCATTTTCGAGGACAACTTTTTTAAGGAGAATGTTAAGTTGTGTACCAAACCATAATGCCTTTCTTAAGCATTACATTCTTCATACATGAGCTATCGTATAATGTAAAAATGATCAATTTCCTGTAATACAAGTCTTATCACTTTTATTAATAGTTTAAACTTTGAGTTAAAAATGTGTAAACGACCAATTTCCTGTAATACAAGTCTTATCACTTTTATTAATAGTTTAAACTTTGAGTTGAGATTTTTATCTCTTTTGGGTATAATAAGTGCTCCATCCTTGTCATTTGTATCTCTTAATATTTTATTAATACAATCAACACATTTCTTTAGACAAATCTTCCTCCATGTTATTAAGATTTGCAAATGCAATCTTCTATTAGGTGTGCACGTGTCCTTGTTATTTTTCATGCTTTGAAATTTAATTTATGCTATTCTTAGCTTTTCATTTCCATGGATGTGATAGTCACCGTATATTACATTGTGCACATATTCCATATTTTCTAGAATTAGAACATGTCTCAACTTAGATGATAGAGTATTTGGCATGAAATATATCCCATCAAAAAACACTTTTATAAATTTGTCATTGTTGTTGCATAGAAAAGGTGTAAGATTCAAACCTCGCTAATTCTGACTTTAACTAAGTTTTTTAATACATCAATGAGGTATGGTTATTATTAAAGTGATTTAAAAGTTATCTATAAAGCACATCGCTTACTTATTGATGTGAGGAGGAAAAATAACTACAAATATCTCCAATGCCTACTAAAATATAGATGAAAACATATATATAAACCTTCAGATAATGTTAATATTGAAGTGAAGAAAAAATAACACACAAACATATCAAAACAAAGTTACTACCAAAAATATTGATAAAATAAGAAATCCATAAAGTATTAATGCAACCTCAAAGATCACAAAAACACATATATCTCTAAACGATATTAAATACCATAATAAGAAAATATGTTATTAATTCAACACCAAAAGTTACACCTTAAAATAAAATTCCAAATTAATAAAGATTTTGGTATGTATAATTTTTAGTAAAACATCATGTCACTATGGTTGTTATATGAGATGAATAGTCATTTTTAGTCTCTATTTACGGAATTGATTATATGGTCCTCCTTTTACAATTAATTTGAAAGCAATCCATTAGAAAACATCGTATATATTAAGGTTAACTAAAATAATGTTATTTTTTTCTTTAATACGTTTTTTTCTTAATATTTATTGGACTAGAGCTACCGATTATACAGTTTTTATCATTGAACGAAATACTAAAAATTGGAAAAAAAATACCATCTGCATAGTATTACTCAGCAAATATATAGAAATATTTATGTGCAAGTGGATTTCCATTCCGTAAGAAATTTGCAATAACTGTCACCCATCTGACAATGTGTTGTCCTTTCATATTTTCTTACCCATGAAGCTATTTCGAAATTACTCGATCACGCCATGTGCTGTCATTTCGTCTTTTCTTAGCCATGAAGCTATCTCAGAATTGCTCGATCACGCCGCCAGAAATCGGTTTTTCAATAGTATTTAGTTTGTGCTCTTCCAAGGTGGCCAAGTGATTCTTTGTTAAAAGTTTAAAACCAGGGGTGGATGGTTTCTTTGTGAATGTGTGATGGGTTAAACGAGTGGGCGTAGTGCTTTTTTTGCAAGCTCGTATTGTAGTTTGCAATGTGATCATTTGAAGGGGACAATTGCTTGCAAATTGTATCAAAACCAGGCTTGGCTTGTACTGAAGGTGTTGCACATTCTTCATATCAATGGTTTGAGAATGTCAGGATTTTCCTTGTGGCAATAGACGATTTAAGGATACCAACTTATGAAGCTTATGATTTGGAGCAAGAAGGGTTACTTGGCCTTTTCATATTGATGTTGTCTGTATCTCATCATTTGTTTTGTTTTCTGATCATTCTACTGTGTGGTAGGGCAATATGGTGATTGTTATAGACTGTCTTATGTCTCTTAAAGTCTCTTAAAGAATTTTATGATTCAAAGGATGGAGTAGAAACTCAGTCTCTATGGAAACAAGGGGTTGCCACAGGCATCTCCAATTAAATGAAGTCCATAGTTCGAGGTAGCTCTCTTGGAAAATATCTCAACACCAATTTAAAAAGTGGATGCCAACCACAAAAAAGATGGGTGGTTCTAGATCTAGAAAATTGTCGAACTCCAGATCATCAACTTGAAGATCAATCTCTTGAGCTGAATGGTCAAAAAACTATGAAATTGCTTCTGAGACTTGTTGTTTGCAAAACTAATGTTGCCTTAGATTGAACATTTGATGTTGAAAGTCTTTTATCAAATTATGTTATGTCAGGTATGAATAGGATTTAAAGGAAAGAAAGTTATTAAGCATTCCTTTGAGGGGTAATGTAACTTATTTTATTGTGCATCATTGAGAAACAAAAATTTGATGCTCATGATATTTTGTTTTTGTTTTACTCTTGGATTCAACATCATTGTTGGTACAACACATTGGACAAAAAATTCGAGAGGTTCTTTAAGTAAAAGCAAGGCGTTATCCAAACCTTCAAGTAGTAGAGAGTTCTGGTATGTTGAATTGTCTTGATGTAATTTTTAAACCATGTTTTCAAGGTTGTAGTTAAAATGAAATACATCTTGATTGTAATTGTTTATTGAAGTTCTCATTTTCCTCTTCTGTTGTTGTAAAGCATGATGAGAAGCATGATGAGGTGGCGTCTCCTTCTCCATTAGGTGGTGCATCCTCCTCTTCCACCGCTCCAGAAGCTGCTACCCTTAACTTAGTTGCATAAAGACTTAATTCAGTGATGTGGTGCATCCTCCTCTTCCACCGTTCCAGAGGCTGCTACCCTTAACTTAGTTGCATGAAGACTTAATTCGGTGATGCAGTGGCCTCTGAATTAATCTTGCTTGCTTTCGATTATGTGTAACACTTGTATAAACTCTAAACTCTAGAAAGCCTTAACATAGTGGCATGGAGACTTAATTCAATATTGCAATGGCCTTTGCATTGATCTTTAGTGCTTGTAGATCTACGTATGGCAGTGTGCTGCATTGAACCTCCTCTTAGATTCACAATCAAATTCAAATTCAAATTTAATTATAATCTAATTTAACATTGGATCTCAGTTATAGGGAAGTTAGGACTTTTCAAGCTCCAAAGCAATGGCTTTTCACGTTTTTGGATACCCTCGCATGGCCCCAAGGGAGAGCTCAAGTTCGCTCTCGAGTCCTTCTAGGATGGCAAGAGCTCTTCCGCTGACCTCGAGGCTGTGGCCAAGGGACTAAGGGCTTCGATCTAGAAGTAGATGGTAGCTGTCTGGGTGAAAATGATTCCCAGCAACCGTTCTTGTACTATGATCAAGTTCTAGACACGACTGCCATGCTTGGGGTTTTTTCTCCGAGGTATGCCTTTTCTGGCGGTGAGTTTGGCTTCGACACCTACTTCTCCATGGCTCAAGGTAACGCCGCTCTCCCTGCAATATTGGATATGACCAAGTGGTTCGACACCAATTAGTAAGTCCAATCCCATGACTTCGGTCTTTATACATGTGAATATGAGTTTGCGTCAAAAGAGTGAATTGTGTTACCTTCAGTGAGGATTGCTAAATTTGGTTGTTGGGCATTGGGCCATGATTTGAGCAGAGTGTGCTGTCTTTGTTCTTTTAAGTCACTACATTGTTCCTGAGTTGAGCCCGAAAATCAAATTCGCTTACTCGTCACACAATGCGGTGGAGGAATACAAGGAGGCTAAAGAGGTGCTAGATATGTAGTTCACTTCCTCTTTTATGTATCATTTAGCGTTTCAATATCAGAAAGCCAGTTCATGTTCGTTGGCCTATAGTTGAATCCTTAGTAGAGCCACTTCCTACTAGGAGAAAATGTTGAAATCTCCCCCATCCCGCCATTTTCTAAATTGAAATTTCCCTTGCCTACCATTTTTATTGTTTTTCTATAGTTGAATCCTTAGTAGAGCCACTTCCTACTAGGAGAAAATGTTGAAATCTCCCCCATCCTGCCATTTTCTAAATTGAAATTTCCCTTGCCTAGCATTTCTACCGTTTTTCTGACGTGGTTGCCTCCCATTTTGATGCCAAGCAATAAAATTATTAAATTTGCATTTAATTAAGATGGCTTGCCTCCAGGACAACATTTCATTGGCCTAGATTTGATTTAATGAATAGCATGTAACTTAATGAAACACTAGAGATACAGTTTTGCTGTCAATTCTGCACTGATATTGACATAACTCTTTTGGATATATTATTTTTTGGATGCAGCTTAGCATAGAAACAGTGCCCATGATCGTTGGACCTGTGTCATACTTGCTCTTGTCCAAGCCTACAAATGGCGAGGCAAAGACCTTCAATCTCCTTTCTCTTCTTGATGCAATCCTCCCAATTTACTTTTGTAAGTTCGGTTGTTGATATTTCCTATCATGGTTCAATCTGTTTTTTTTTCTTTTTAATTTTTTGTAAGGAAGGTGTTTGAGGGGATATTCAGATTGAATTTGGTGTATATGTTGGAATCTTATTAATACTGAGAGGGGGGCGGGGGGGGGTGAATCAATATTAGCGCAGTTATGAACAATTTTTAACTTATTATCTAATTTAAACTTGAACTTAAATTATGCATCCACCATAAATATAAACATTCAACATCACATGCGCAAAACACAGAACACGCGGATTTTTACGTGGAAACCCAAACGGGAGAAAACCAAGGAATGATTTCTTATAATAAAATATTACATTCAAGGAAGCACCAACTTCCTAAGTTCTCCAGCACCAACTAGAAGGAGGCACCGACCCCCTAGTTTTACAGGCACCGATCTGAAGGAAGCACCAACTCCTTGATTTACCAGCTTCAACTCGAAGGAAGGTTTCTTTCTTCTTTTTAATGTTCTATAAGGAAGGTGTTTGAGGGGATATTCATATTGAATTTGGTGTATATGTTGGAATCTTATTAATATTGAGAAGGGGGGTGAATCAGTATTAGCGCAGTTATGAATAGTTTTTAACTTCTTATCTGATTTAAACTTGAACTTAAATTACACATCCACCATAAATATAAACATTCAACATCACAGGCGCAAAACACAAAACACACATGATTTTACGTGAAAACCCAAACGGGAGAAAACCACAAAATGATCTCTTATAATAAAAGATTACATTAAAGGAAGCACCAACTAGAAGGAGGCACCGACCCCCTGGTTTTACAGGCACCAACCTGAAGAAAGCACCAACTCCTTGATTTACCAGCTTCAACTAGAAGGAGCCATCGACCCCCTGCTACTTGCCCCGTCTTGTCGCCCTGATATGAAAGAGGAAGATATTACTTTGTTGTTATTTTGTTCCACGCACTCTTCCGATTAACATGTGTTCTTTATGTTGTGCACACCTTCTGCAACCTTGAGATCTTGCAATCACTGATATGTATCACGAACTTCACTGGAACTCATCAACCATATATACTTGACTTCATACTTCACAAACTATGTATTGTTCCATCATATTTTATGGTCTGCGCTCAGGTTCTATATGTCGTTATGTTTCTGTGCATCTGCAACTTCAACTGATACTGCATATATTCTAATGACATGTTGTTATGACTTCACGCATCAGTATTAGATGGATTTGCGCACCTTTTGTGATATGTCTGTTCTCTCTTGGTGCAACAGTCTTTAAATAATCTGTGACCTTCTGTGCATCATCTATGATTTGGCTTTTCAATTTATTGCACTTGTCTTAGATTATCCTTATCATAATGCACATCCTTTACTATGCATCAACTATGTCGTAGCGCATCAGATCAACTACTTCGCGCATCACAAGATATACTTCAAGTCTGTCTTTGCACATCTATCTTAGATCATCTATGACTATCTTCATGTTGTCTGCGATACTCTCATTCTGTTCTCACACACTTGTGCATCCTCTGAAGTTATGCCTTTCCGTCTTTGCGCAACTGTCACAAACAAACTACATCATGCTACACACTATCAGCTATTATGTTCCTTTTGTTCGTGCACACTAAGCTCTCTGCTAGATCATGTTGTTCTGGTTCCATGAGCCCTTGTTACCCCAAAATAAGAAGCTTGCTAAATCTATATCTTTCAGTCTTCAAGCTTACAAGCTTACTTCCATTCTTCAACTTGGGTTTTTATTTATGCTTTTCTTGCGCGGATTGTGATGTCCACAAGTTGGTCGTCGAGTCCCTTCTTCCTTACTTCACAGATCATGCTTCTGCCACTTGTCATGTTCTGCGCCACTGAGGTGTCATCTCTTGTGGGTCTTGCACATACTTAGTCCTTGCCTTAGTGGGACTTGCGCCGTTGCAATGTGGTCTTGCACCCTTGATGTACCAGCGCTTGTGGGACTTACGCACTTGACTTATCCAACCACTACTTCCTTCTGGTACTCTTGTGCACTTCAATAACTTGAGTGCTTCTTCTGATGGGTGAATCCTGCGCAATTTCGATACTTTCTTACATGTTCAACCACTTCTTGTTCTTAATTCACTTGCGCACTCTTGAACCTTGTCCAACGAACGAGTCTTTGGATTTTACCTTGAAGTGGTATGACTGGGTGGACTTGAGACCTACACTTGTACCATGTGTATTGAATGTATTCCTTATGTACTTCTTCAAAATGCATTCCATATACTTCTTTAAACTTACAACTGGATATACTTCTTCAAAGTGGATTTTATATATTTCTTCAAACTAGCATAGGAATATTGTATCCTCTTTGACATCAATGACAACCAAAGTTCAACAATATCCCCCTTTGGAATTGATGTCAACACCTCATGAAGCTATGCATAGTCATCTCATGGAGTTGTATGCTTCATCTGTCTTCTGGTCACAGTACTCCCCCTGTGTTCTTGCCAGTTTGAGCCTTCGCTCATCTGTGCATTCTGTTGTCAATGCTCTTCCCTATGTCTTTTATTTCTGGCGCAAATCGCATGCTTCGTGATATTTATTAGATGCTTTTCATCTCTACGCTAATTGCATGCTTCGTGATCATTCTCTCCCTTTAACATCAATGGCAAAGAGGTGTCATCACTGCATAATTATAGGTTTTCCTTTCTTTTGTCTTGCACTAGCCTTTGAGCATCTACTTGCTTTGGAATTTCTACCCCTGTCTTCATGCTTCATCCTTTCTTTTCTTTCATTGGGGTTTCTGTGTAGATCTAATTCATATTGCAATTTGTATGTTCAATGTTGTTTATGCTCCCTATCTTCCTATTGTGTTTACTGCACAATGCAGAATTCCATCTGCTTCTATCGATTTTTCTTCCAGCGTCTAATTGTTCCTTTCATTGCATTTACGGTGTAGTGACCAATCATCGTTACCTTTTTTGATGTCACATATCTTGCCACGACAACCAAATACTTTGCACACATTTCCATATGTCATCCAGCTAGGAAATAAAGCAATGTGACAAACAATTCATGTGGAGACTTTGACGTGTCACATTCGTACTTGATCCTTTTGGGAAATATCATTCCAATGGCATAGAACAATGAATTAGATTTTCACTTTTTGTCCTCTCGCCCAAATTCATTACTTTTGATGTATCTATAACTAGCTTGAAATCGCGTGGATATGAATGTCATTAACTCCAAGTCTCTTCAACTTAATTTTTGCGCGTGCAAAGAACTGCCTTCTAATTCTATAAGAGAGTTGTGAATTTCCTGGTTCATCACCCTCATTCTTCTGTCATTTAGCTTGCTTTGTGTCTTGTTATCCTTGATGCTTTTATCATTTATTCCTTCTTCTAGAGGTTTAATGACTCACTTGATAGTGTTCTCCTTACGGTTCAGTCGCACTAGCAAGCAGAGTTCACTCGAATGAGAGTGGACATGGGCATTTGGCAAGGCCAAATGAAGGAGTTTGAATTCAACCATTGGCACGCTCAGTCACAAGTAAATCATAGCAATGTTGAAGGATTATCTGGTCTGAGCAGACGAGTGGACTTCCTGGAGCAGCAACAACAACGGATTTTTTATATGCTAAATTCAATTCATGTAGAGCAGTCTACTGATAAATGCACCGTCCTCCAATCTGCAACTATACCCATTATATCCATCGTCTGAGTTCAATGAGTCAATTCCAATGAATCTCTAGCTTCAACTTGCACAACAACCAACAAATAATGATTCAGATCTAGACCATGAGATGCACCTCTGAAATACCCATGTACTTCTCAATTTGCTTGATACAGCTTCCGTTGTTGTTATTTTGAACTTCAATTGCCTTGGAATGCAGCCTCTGTTGTGCTTCAACTCTGTAGTCTGAGACATAGAGCTTATGTAATTTTGTAAAGACAAAATTTTGAATATAATACCATCTTCATTCATGTATTTGTTCAGACTCATGTTTGTTCTTGGAAATGCTCATATCAATTTTTATTTATTCTATTACATGTATGTGCACTTTTTGCGACAATTTAACTTAAACACATCACAACAACTAATGTGCATGCAACAAAACATCAATGCAACCAACTTCAACTATTCACTAACTGCACTACTTCACTAACACACTCCTTGAATTCCTAATGATTGTCGTGTTGAATTCAAGGATCTTACTTGATCTCTTGGAGATCAGCAAGACGGGAAACAATTACTTGCTGCTTGAGATATGCTTAGTATGCATGTTTCTTCTGCGCATGCTTGAGGAGTTTTCCTTACCCACATCTCCATGTGCACACTACCATTTTGATACTACGCTTGGTTATCTTCATTTTTGGTCCTCGTATTGCAATTTCTTTTGTACAACATGTTTCCATCTGGGCAATTCACTGTTCTTTGGCAATACATATCCTTGTGTCCAAATCCATCACAAGCATAACATCTCATAGTTTGACAATACTTTGCAGTATGACCAATGTAATTACACCTTGTGCACTTCATGGGATTAATCCTTCTTCTGGTGGTGTAATGAAAATAATTGTAATTACTGAAGGAATTATCATACCTGAATGACTTCACTCGATTTGGACCTTTCTTACTGTCACATACCTTCTCAGTTGATTTGCAATAGCCACGTCCTGACTTGTTTGCTAGCGATCTTTGATCATTCAGAATCTTATTTAGGATTGATGTATTGCCTTCAAATTTGTTCTTCACTTCATTTCAAAACCAGCCTTGTCACTTTCTAAATGAGCGCAATTCGGAGTATCCCTTATGATGTGATCTTGAACTTGTTTCTTTCCCTTTATTTCGATCAACTTGTCTTCTAAGCGAGAAATCTCTCTATCCTTTAATTCAAGCTGACGTTTTAGCCTCTTATTTTTATGTGGTGACTCCTCCAAAGAAGTCTTCAAAACCAATTTCTCTTCTTTAGGCACTTTGATCTTGTCTACTGCGCAATTCAATTGTTTCTCATAGTTCATCACCTTTTTTCTAGCCTGTTTATCAAGAGATTCTTGAAGCACTTTAGCTTGCTTAACATGTTCTTCATACTTTGACAGTTGGTCCTGTAAGATTTTACTCTTCCTTCTTGACTTCTTCAATTCATCTAGGGCACTGACCAATTCACCTTCCCAATCAACCTCTACAACTTCTTCTTCTTTGGATTGGCCATCTGATTTAATTTATGCGACAAGCTTTGGAGGTGTATTGGAGGATCCACTAAAGAAATACTTATTCAGTGCTCCAAGTTGAATTTGCGCAACTAGTGTATTCTTCTTGACTGACAAACAACTCTTCTTTTTTTCTTCACTGCTTTCTTCTTCCACAAAGACCATGAATAATACCTCTTTAGGATTATCGTCCCAGACACTTCCTTCAAATAAATTGTTGTCTTCCTCAGTATACAGACTCTTCCTCTATTTTCGAATTTTCTTCCTATTCTTAGGTCTATCCTAAGTGCGCGCCATCCTTCATTCATGACAACTAGCTTCCTCCTCGCTATCACTATCTATGTCTTCCTTGTATGGACACTTCGAAGCAAAGTGGCCTATCCTGCCACATCTAAAACACTTGAAAAGAAATTTATTCTTATACTTAGCATGTCCTTTTTTCAGCTTTCTTACAAAATTTGATTCCTCCTCATCTGATTCATCACAAGAGCCTCTATCATGCTCATGCTTAGATTTTCCAATAGCTTTTAAAGCAGCTTATTTTCTGATGGGATTTTCTTTCTCTGTTCTCATCTCATACGCAGTCAAGATCCCTTGAAGATCATCCTTTGTCAAATTTGTGAGATTGGCTCTATCTTTTAACATGGATACCTTTGCGTCAAATATTGGAGGCATAGTTTCTTAGTATCTTCTACATTATTGATTCCTCTTCTAGTGTAACTCCAAGATTCTTGATGGAATTAACTAACTCATCAACTCGTAAGAAGTAAGAAGCAATACTTTCTTCATCTTTCATTTTCAAAGATTCATATAATCCATAGTAATTATGCAACTTTGCCTTCTTTAATTTCTCATCACCTTCATAAACATTTCTGATTTTATCCCAAACATCCTTAGATGAGGTGCAATGCATGAGCTTAGTACATTCAATGTCTTTTAAACCCAATAACAATGCATTTCTGGCTCTTGCATTGCATTCATATAGTATTTTCTCAGCTGGATCAACTGGTGTGGTTGTTGGAACATTATAACCATCCACAATGGACTTCCAGACATCAAATCATAGGGATTGTAGATACACTTCCATCATGATCCTCTAGAAGGTGTAGTCGGTACCGTCAAACCTTGGTGCTATGTTGTTGGAGATACCTTCCTACTTGTCAATATATGTGCATGGATCGATCTTACAGATGTTAAGTTGTTACTGAAGACACCCGCTCTGGTACCAATTGTTGGAATCTTATTAAACTGAGAGGGGGGGTGAATCAGTATTAGCGCAATTATGAAAAATATTTAACTTCTTATCTGATTTAAACTTGAACTTCAATTATGCATCCACCATAAATATAAACATTCAACATCACATGCGCAAAAAATAGAACACACAATTTTTTACATGGAAACCCAAATGGGAGAAAACCGCATAATGCTCTCTTATAATAAAATATTACATTCAAGAAAGCACCAACTGACTAAGTTCTCCAGCACCAACTGGAAGGAGGCACCAACCCCCTGGTTTTACAGGCACCGACCTGAAGGAAGCACCAACTCCCTGATTTACTAGATTCAACTGGAAGGAGGCATCAACCCCCTGCTCCGTGCCCTATCCTGTCGCCTTGATATGAAAGAAGAATACATTACTTTGTTGTTCTTATGTTCCGTGCACTCCTAAGATTAATTGTTGTTCTTTATGCTATGCGCACCTTCTACAACCTTGAGATCTTGCAATCACTGATTTGTATCATGAACTTCACTTGAACTCATCAACCAGATATAATTGACTTCACACCTCACAAATTGTGAATTGTTCCATCATATTATGCGGTCTGCGCTCAGGTTCTATATGTTGTTCTATTTCTAGGCATCTGCAACTTCAACTGATACTGTGCATCTTCTGATGAGTTGTTGTTCTCACTTCATGCATCAGTATCAAATGGATATGCGCACCTTCTGTGATATGTCTGTTCTATCTTGGTGCAACAATATTTAGATAATTTGCAACCTTCTATGCATCATCTATGATTCGGCATTTCAGTTTATTTCACTTGTCTCAAATTATCCTTATCATAATTCACATCCTTTACTATGCATCAACTTTGTAGTAGAGCATCAGATAAACTACTTCGTGCATCACAAGATATACTTCAATTCTGACTTTGTGCATCTGTCTTAGATCATCTGTGACTGTCTGCGATACTTTCATTATGTTCTCATGCACTTGTGCATCCTCTGAAGTTTTTCCTTTCTGTCTTTGTGCAACCTTCACAGACAAGCTACATCATTTTGCGCACCATCATCTATTTTGTCCCTTCTATTTGTGTGCACTAGGCTCTCTGCTAGATCATGTTGTTCTAGTTCCATGAGCCCTTGATGCCCCAAAATAAGAAGCTTGCTAAATCTGTATCTTCCAGTCTTCGAGCTTACATAATTACTTCCATTCTCCAACTTGGCTTCTTATTTTTACTTGTCCTGCGTGGATTGTGATGTCCACAAGTTGGTTGTTGCATCTCTTCTTCCTTACTTCACGGTTCATGCTTTCGCCACTTGTCATGCTCTACGCCACTGAGGTGTCATCTCTTGTGGGTCTTGTGCATACTTGGTCCTTTCCTTAGTGGGATTTGCGCATATTGCCACCTAATACACACCTGGGGGGGACGGCAGGAAACCTTCAAGCCGCTCGGTGTGTCCTTGGGGGCAAGTGAGAGTCAAGTGTTGTCACTTGATTACTCGACTCCTCCGTCTAGGCTTACTCCTAGCGAAGCCAAGGGGGGTGGTCTCTATGAAAAATAAACTAAGGATTTTAATCTATAACAGAAGTAAAAGTCTATTCTAAGAGTTATGATGAAATCACTTAACAATAAACTATAAGTCACTGCAATATGAAATTAAAACCCACATCATTTAAGACACAACACCATTCATGACATTGGTAAAATTAACTTAAACAAGAAATATTGAAGACCAGTGCCGATGAAAATGGAGTGCTTGCGAGGGTTTCTTTTTTGGTCTCGGTGAAATTATTGCAGTGTCTCGGTTGGTAAATTTTAAGATTATTAAATGAGTGGATTAAGGAGTGGGTTAATTCTTGGTTTGGCCCAAAAGAAACCTAACCTTCGAACTGAGTGCTTTAGCAACTTTACCAAGTGTCCAACCAGGCGAGGATGAACCTGCTTAATAGTTGCCTGCTGACTCTGTAGTTTCTGCCCATGCAACCTCCCGAGTTCTTAGAATTTGGTTCTAATGGATTTTCCTATTAAAACTAAGTACCTTGCACCCGTTTTTTATTGGTCCAGCTGTTCCGACTAAGCTGCAGCGACCAAGAGCATACTTTGGGCTTGGGGTGTGGTTCGTTTTATTAAGATGTGTGAGTGGAAGATTAACTAAACTACAACCCAATAATATCTTTTCCTCGCACCACATAGTGATGGAGTACTTCGGTAGAGCAAGGCGTTAATTTTAGAGTCAGATTTTAAGAACATTTGTATGATTGAATAAAACACACAAGCATATAAAAAGAAGATAAATGAGTCCTAAGAGGACGTTGTGTGCTTGAGTGAATTATTTAATTACTACTGCTCAAATAAAACTAATCTAAATCGAAAAAATTAGAAAAAGTTGCAAAAAAAAAAGTGCGAAATCCCCCTTGGGGGGATTGGGGTCAGGCACTGGAATTGCCTGCTATGCTCTTTTTATTCTTACGTTTACAATCAAAATAGGAGAACTATTGTTTGCCCTTTATCATTAGGGAATAAGACAGTTTACAATAAGATATGGAAAGCGACTGGGCTTGAAGGGGGTTCTCCAAATGGTTCTGGGAGCTTCCAAATGTCTTTCTTGCGATTTTTTTAGCTCCAACCTGTTAAGAAAACAAAACATACCAACGAATGAATATTAATTAGAAATTATAATCAGAACACTTTAAGAGTGTTCTGACAATGCTACAAACTGTCAAAATTAAAACTAATGCAACTAGTATGCAAAAAACTTGTTTTTGGGCAATTTTTTGAGTTTTTAATTGACTTTTAGTTAACTTTTAAATGTAGGAATGTCATAAAATGGTAGAAATTCCAGTGAACAAAAGTTTATTGAAAACTATCGAAACACACTTTAAGAGTATGTTCGGTTTAGATGCAAAAAAAGGAAAAAATTTCTAACTTAACTACTACAAAAATGAAATCAAATGACTAAGGAAAGTAGCTTTCTAGCTCACTTTCCTTAGGATATTTTGCTTGCTTTTGGAAAAGCTAAGCGAACCAAATCACTTAAATGCCAAATATACTATTCAACCAAACAAACTTTTCCTATCAAGCACTCTAGATTTTACGATAAAGCAAGCTTGAAAAGGAAAAATTGTAACATTAGATCTAGAGTTAAATATTTATGCTTTGAAAGAACTACGATCTAAAAGAGTAACAGTAACCAAAGATAGTTGAAAAGTTTGGATCTTGAAGCTTGAACCCTTGGGGGATGAGTGTCTAAATGGGCTATGGAGTCTGCTTGCTGATGCACTGGTAGTATTGGCTTCCTTGTTTTGGACCTATTGAGTATGAGGAAGAGCTAACATGCTCATCCGCTCCTTCAACCTGAGCTACCTGCAAAATGGAGTCAACACTAGCAAAGGGGATTAAGAGATTTGTGTGAACAATTGAAATAAATAAGAATGAATAACATACTCAAACAAGAAATATCATTACCTCTAGCATTCTAACATTACTCACAATAGTAAGAATTCTATAAAGCAATGCTTACTATCCTTCTGAAAAAGTAATTTCCTTACAAAGGCAAACACCCAACATATACTAGCATGAACCACGATACAGATTACCTCATTGATGATCAAAGAACATGACAATACACACTGTAGACAACACCAGGGTAGGCCTCCAAATCCTTTTATCACTCAATAACCCAAAAATAATATTACAATAGACAAGAGCAGAGGTTCCACCTTCAGATCCTCTACAATGGACCTCAACTCCCCAATAAATAGCACAAGGCAAGTAGCCTGGGGTGCCAAAACCCTAAGGAGACAAAGCTCCTTGATTGTAGAGAAAGTCACCTTGATTGTAGAGCAATCAAACTCACATCCAATGGGGAATCATCACCTCACTTGGAAAAAATCGGTTGAAAGAGGAAGCTGCCGAACTAAGCAAACAGCTCACGCGTGAGTGAGAAGGTGAATGGATGTTTCCATGATTTGGTTGGCTGCTACATTGGAGAGTTCGATTGGGTGTTGTAAATAGCAACTTATCCATGTGCTTTGTGCCACCTCTTTGCATTGATCCTCAACCAAATGAACGTGGTTGTGTGGGAGTCGGTTGGCCCACATGAAGCTTAAACCGTAGCATGATGTTTCATGCTTTAATGGATGAGTTGTTCAAATGGTTGTTTTAAATAGTAGCCATCTTATGTGGGTCATGCCATCTCATAAGATGGGAGCGCCCACCACTTAGAGTATCCACCATAAAAACCGTACGGCCAAGTGATGAAGCTGGCCCACGTGAAGGTGAAATGCTTAGCATGGAATAAGAAAATTCATTCAACCCTTTAAAAGTCGATTTTAATGTATGGTTTAACCCTTAGCATAATCGCCCATCCAATGATTTATCATACCATGCTACAAACCATTCCCTTAGTCACCCACGGCTTTGATGCCATGTCACGAGATAGCTGTCGCAAATGGAAGGAAGGGTGATGTTATCACATATATAGTAGTCGGGCTACCAAACACTATTTTTCTGATTGCAGTACACTTTTCATCCAGTTCCCTTACATTGAGATGCAGAGATGAGCATCTATGATGGATCATGATTATTATTAGGACATCAGTTTTTATTCCCCATGCCATGACTGAGTTTCAAGACACTCAGAGAGATGACCGATGTAGCCATTTATCCATTTATACAGAGCAGTCAATGTTGCCTAGAGTTACGGCAGTAGTTTCAGAGGACAGATGATGGTTTAGATATTGTGCATTCAGGTATATGACTCAGCAGGTATATTCTTGTGTTATGGTTATATTGCTTTTATATTCATTTTTGTAGCATGTCTTAGCATTTAGTATCATGATCCGGTGATCATATAGATATGTGGACCTGGTTGTATCTTTGTATATATTATATTGTCCCCACTTAGACTTAGAAGTTCACTACATATACTCATTGGTTTTACCCTCCTTAGGGAGAATAGAGGTGATCATTCCCACCATACTTTGTCTTGCTAGTGTTGGTCTCATTATTCACTATCTTCATCCATCCATTACCTCCCAGTTTGTTCATTACCCTGACTTACTACTTGACTAGTGGCATGGAGGACCTTCCCCCACTGTAGCCTCTGTGTTGGATAAGCTTCCCTGTTTATTTGTGTCTCGGCTTTTAGTTGGTGACAGAACTTACCTTTGGTGAGTTGGATTGTAGTCTTAAATCATTTTGGTCGGTTGCCTCGATGTTTGGCAATGGTATGAACTCCCTCTAGTCACTTAAGATGTGTTGGCTAAAACTGAAAGCTCATGTACTACTTATGGAAACTTATGTAAATTTGCCCAGGAAACTGTAAACTCTAGAATGTGTTTATCCACACACATGAGTAAAGGGAAAGAGCAATGAAAAGCTAAAAATAATCCTTGAAGAGTATAATGAAAGGTCCAAAAAAGCAATGGTTCTTAAACTCTATATCTAAACGATTGCTGACCTTATATATGTATGTACAAACCTGCCCTGAATGCAAGCTGCGATTAGTTGTGCTTATCAACACACCTAAGATACGAAGGGTTATGTAGGCCAAAAAGGCCATGAAATGAAATCAATGGATCCTAATGAAACTGGATCATCTTTTATAAAAGTAGACATGGTACCTAAGTTGAATAAGCACTCTTTGAACAACTTACCCATCTGTGAGACACAACCATCCCTCATGTTATCTGCTTGTCTAGCATATGTTACTAGTGTGTATTCCTTTTCCATTTCCAAAGTGTCATGATGTCAAGTCAGTAATCATCCCTTGGCCTAGACATTTTATTTTTAGCCTTCACCCTTCACTAGCAAATTGATCACAACTATGAAGTGAGTATGGTCTTGAAAGTCTAGTCTGAGTAATAATAATAATTAATGACTTTATATATTTGGTTTTAGATCGCCAGTAATGATTACTTCTTGTTTTAATTGTTACTTGAATGAATTGTAGAGCACGCTTTAACCTTTGACACCTTTCAGCATTGTGATGATAGCCTGAGTCATATTTTGGGTCATGTTGACTTGGTCAAACCCAATTTGACCAAAAGTCAACCACAGAACATGAGGTGGCAGACCTCAGATGATACAAAGATATGATATATGGTCTGGTACAGGTCACCGTGGTGGTTCTATGCAGTAGTTTCAGGCTTATGATGATGATTTGTGCTTTTCAGCACTTTTACAGATTATTATTATTTGATCTGCCGGTTATGATGGACATTTATTTTTTACCATGCATAGGTCTATATGGTGTATGAGTACACATCTAAGATGGATTTGGGATTTCTGAGTCCAATGAGACAGTTTGTTTTCAGTTCCGGGCAGTTACAGTGATCTTTAGCTTTAGTTGGCTATCCTAGTGCAGTTTTGGCCTATCAGAGGCCCTGTCAGAGCAGTGATGAGATTTGATGAGTTCACCTAGGGCATTGTGCATAGAGGGGGTGGTCCAGCCACTCGATATTACCATATTACCCCCCTCCCAGATAGCCTGGTGGACTCACCTTGACAGTGCAGGTACTCCAAGAAGCAGTTTGGGCATGTTCACATTTCCCGAGGCAGTTTAAAAAATGGTAAAAATGGCTACTAAGGGATTCGATTTGGGATACCGAGGCAAAGGATTGGCATGGGATGATGTTTGATGATGAGTGGGATGTCTTCCACACCTTCTCCAACAGTTTCAGCTTCAAGTGGGACCCACACCCATCACTTCCAGCATTTTATATTAATTTTGGGAGCCTCCCAAGGCTCACGACTTTCCCAGAGAGGCACAATTTGGTGCTTAGAGCATTCTTTTATTGATATTGTGCCATGGGGATTGACCAAGGGTGTTAGAAATTACCCCTTGGACCCACGATGAGCTATATCTTATGTTTATTCATTGACATTTGGTGGGACCCCCCTCTCCTAGGGCGATTTGGTCCATTGATCTATTATGTTGTTATATTGATCCATGTACTTTTATGTTGAGCTCATCTCAACCATTGATTAGATCACTTTGATCTTTTAATATTAGCCATCCATTCAAAAGGTGGTTAGGGTTTTGGTGCCTCTCCTTCCTATTTAAAGGAGAGATCTCCTCATTGTAAATGGGACTTTTGGCTCTGGATTATTGGAATAGAAAATACTATGGCATCTACTTGTCTTGTGGTGGTGAATGCTTTTGGAGTTCGACTGTTTGTTCTTCCTTTGCACTGGGTTATTGGAGATTATCTTGTTATCTTTTTTTCCATGTATTTTTCATCTACAGGTGGAGGCCGAATTCGTTCAAGGAGGACGCATTGGTAGGGGAGGACTCTCCCTGCCTCTTCTTTGGGTTTCTTCATCGGTAACAGGGAGTATTACTGTCTTAGTACCTTCTACTTCATGTTATCATTTTATTTTCAATTGCATTTCATCCATTGTTGCTCAACTGATTGAAATCGATTTCCTTGGTTGACAGGAAGAGGAGGGCGCACGTGTGGGCTAAGGCATCACTTCGAAGCAAGAAAACTCAAAGATCTCCCATTTGATCTCTGTGGGAACATTCCTCTTACAACAAGGCAACCTCATCCATCACACCGGTATGATCTCAAGGTAAATTTATCATTCCATGATCTATCCATTTGTCTAAGTCATTAAAACCCTCATAAGTTAAAACCCTCATTTTACATTTTCTCATATCTACTTGGATCTAGTGGATTTTTGGGTAAGATATTGAAATCCCACCTCTATAGTATCCACGGCAATTCGGATCTATAGTTTGGTATGGATTGGCTTCCATTTGACCCATTTCCCAAGGCACCTTAGCCTCTCCAAGTGAGGTCGCACTCCTTGGTTGGGTGAGTTCTGCTAGTTCTAAGAACTGGGTAGGTGAGATCCCACTTGATTCACACTCCTCTCACCTGATAACCTACCCCTAGTGCTTCACTTTGTTGATTTTCACCTTGTGGGCCACATTCCTCATTTTGAGGGTTGTGCCCCACTTGTGTCACTTAGTGATGCATTTTGAATCTCAGATCTACTGAGATCTAGCCATTGGATGACCTTGATCTTCAAAATCCACCTTGCTTTACACCTTGACATCCCTGATCTACAGTTTGGTGGACATCCAACTCCATTTGGCCCATTTACCAAGGCACTGATCCTTCTCCCAAGGCTCACGACTTTCCTGGGTTGTGAGATTTCCTTGGTGGTTGATCTCTGTCTGATTGCTTGAACACTTAGATATTGTCATATCCATCCATCAAGCACATCTAGAAATCCCTAACTGTCAGGATGTTAAGATCCCAGTGGGTGGCCTTCACTAACACCTCAGGGTTTTTGGTGTAACGGTTTGTATCATTTGGTATCAGAACCTCCACCTAGGTTCAAGTCACAGAGAGGGTGGAAACGTCGGCATTGCAGTGTTCGTCCAAGGCTTGTACGGCTCAAAGGGGACACCACCATACAGGCGCACATCCAGCCCAGAGTCTGGACTGTGGAACGTGGTGGGATGTTAAGATCCTAGTGGGTGGCCTTCACTAACACCTCGGGTTTTTGGTGTAATGGTTCATATCATTAAAATGTTATCACCAATCTTGTAGTTTCCCCTACAGATGGATCCAAGGTGGATGGTAGAGGGGATAGGCAACTAAAGTGGTGAACCAAGAGGGCCTTGGTTCCCAAATGGATAGTTGTCATGCCAACCAAGGCACTCTTCGCTTTAGTTATCAAAGCCAAGATAGCAAGGGGGAGACCCAGATCTACTCCCGATAGGAGAGATCAACCCAATGAGTATAGGTAGTGAAATTCTAAGTCTGAGTGGGGACAATATAATCAACCAGGTCCACATATCTATATGATCACCAGATCATGATGCTAAATGCTAAGACATGCTACAAGAATGAATATAAAAGCAATATAACCATAACACAAGAATATACTTGCTGAGTCATATACCTGAATGCACAATATCTTAACCATCATCTGTCCTCTGAAATTGCTGCTGTAACTCTGGGAAATACTAATTGCTCTGTATAAATGGCTAAATGGCTACATCAGTCATCTCTCTGAGTGTCCTGAAACTCATTCATGGCATGGGGAATAAAAAATAATGTCCTAATAATAATCATGATCCATCATAGATGCTCATCTTTGCATCTTAATTTAAGGGAACTGGCTGAAAAGTGTATTGGAATCATAAAAACAGTGTATGGTAGCCCGGCTACTATATATGTGATAACATCTGGCTCTATCTAGGACAAGTGCTCTGCTGAAAAGAGTGCTTGAGAACCTCAGAATCTTTGGTCCTTGAACTCTGCAACTCATATCCTCGATCCAACACTCTATCTATGCAAGTGCTACCAACATATCACCTGCTATCTGCAAAATGGCCAGAGCTATACCAAACTCACAGACCAGATGTCATAACAATGCATGGATATATATATATATATATATATATATATATCTTAAAATAACAATATTGAAATTGAACTGCGTGAAATATAAATGTAGAAAGTAAATCTAATCTACTGATATAACTTTAAAAAGTTTGTTTTATTGTGCAGGAAAAGAAAATGGCAAGTACTCAGGACTACACTAGGAGCTTCAAAAGTAGGCTTAAAGAAAAAGGTGCCAGACTCAATGGCTAAAAAGACTAACTACTACCCAAGCAAGCTTATTCAGTTCCTCCCTACTCTAAACTAACCAGTTAGCACAAATGCTAGGTAAAATCATAGATCCAGTGCAACCATTCATCAAACAAGCTAATGACTTTTCTTCGATTTTTGTTTATAAAACAAGCTAGGATTGGGTTAAAGATTAAATAATTTGATAGGACAATCTTCCTAGTTTGTTCAAAAGTTGCAAAAGGGCTTGAATGGTGCAACAAGAAATCATGCCAAGGAGAAGAATGATTGATGAAAACATCCTCCATCAAAGAATTGATGGGATCATAAAATTATGCGAGTTATTATTTAGAATTGATGGAGGGAAAACACATGGCACTTGATTTAATTTCTCATTGCACAAATCACTATCCTTATTCACTTCTCTCACAGATTCAATTTGCTTCTCCTTGGGACTAATGATCAAATAAAAACCAAGTGGGGACAAATTAAGGCTTAAAAGACGAGAAATCAAAGTTAGACCCACTTGATGCTAAAAAATAGAGAAAATATGGAATTGATCTTTAAACACCTTTTCTAGCCATCAAGAATGATTGATAACTTGAAAACAAGCATTATGGTTCCAAAGTGACTGAAAAGGGAAATGAAGTGTTTTTTCTCCAAACATGTAATCATGCTTATACTTCCAATTGAGAATTTCAAAAGCAAAAGATTCACTAGACCTACAACCCCAAAAAGATTGAAAAGGATGGGCATGGAGGGTGGATGCATTTTCTCCCAGATGGATAGAAAAATTTGGCCTTGGATTTTGACAAAAGGAAAGGCCTTTTAAGGTAATATTATTTATTCTAGGAATGATAAACTTTAAATCAAGTCTAATATTTACAAATTGAGGACAAGATTCTAATTCTAAGAAATGGATGAAGCTATCTTGACTAAGGATGGAAAAATTTAAAGACTCATTATAAGAAGTGGAACAAAGATTAGAGCATCTAGGGTGATTCACTAATTCATCCTCAGAAATTTCCTCAGGATCAGGACTAGGGCTACCTAAAAAGAAATTTGAAAAATTACCATTTATACAACGATTAGGGATTTGACTTTCGATTGACTCGGAAGTGGAAGACTCATCCTCAAAAGAAATTGGGCAGGAGGGGTCATCTCCAGATATTGACAATTCATTTGATATTTGATTATTGATTGGTTCAATGATAGGATCGGAAAAGGGAAGGTTTTGATCTTGGATTTGAATTGAAGAATAAATATCATCGAATCCACTTCCCCATTTTTCTAAGAATTTACTTTCAAACATATATCCATAAATGTTATTGGTCTTTAAATTTAGGAACCAAAGCTTAGCTCTTCCTTGGAAAGATGAGGCCAATAGTTTCATACATACATCCTCATGGGTTATAGATAATTCATTAAAAATTTCCCCACAGGTGAGAAGGTGCCTTTTAGCAGAGTTATCATAACCTTCATCGAATTTAGGAAACCTTTCATGGGCTTGATAAGGAATATGATGAGGATACCCAACAATTTTTGAGAAGTCAAAAACTTTCAATCGACCGAAAGTCCTAGGTTGCTCAGAAGAAGCCATGGATGGCAAAAAGATTTTTATTTTTTATATTTTTCAAATCAAGAAACTAAATACAAAATGATGCACCCCATGGGTTCTAGATAATGATAGGATCGATCACCAGTGGAGTTGCTTATGTGGAGTCACTAGGTGAACCACACAGGTAATTCACCGAAATGAAATATGTCGTAGGAGAGGTGAGATGAGTGAAAATTAAAATGGTGATTGGGATAATTATGAGATTCAAAATAAAATCACCAAGGCAAAATACCGGATGCGATAAGATATAGATTAACGCACGGACACTCGCAGATACCGAAGGTAAGCCTCTACCTTCCTGGCAACGGCGCCAAAATGTTATCACCAATCTTGTAGTTTCCCCTATAGATGGATCCAAGGTGGATGGTAGAGGGTATAGGCAACTAAAGTGGTGAACCAGGAGGGCCTTGGTTCCCAAATGGATGGTTGTCACGCCGAGGAGGTAGAGGCTTACCTTCGGTGTCTGCGAGTGTCTGTGCGTTAATCCATATCTTATCGTATCTGGTATTTTACCTTGGTGATTGTATTTTGAATATCATAATTATCTCAATCACCATATTTATTCACACTCCTCTCATTTGATAACCTACCCCTAGTGCTTCACTTTGTTGATTTTCACCTTGTGGGCCCCATTCCTCATTTTGAGGGTTGAGCCCCACTTGGGTCACTTAGTGATGCATTTTGAATCTTAGATCTACTGATATCTAGCCATTGGATGCACTTGATCTTCAAAACCCACCTTGCTTTACTCCTTGACATCCCTGATCTACAGTTTGGTGGACATCCGACTCCATTTGACCCATTTTCCAAGGCACTGATCCTTCTCCCAAGGCTCACGACTTTCCTGGTTTGTGAGATTTCCTTGGTAGTTGATCTTTGTCTGATTGCTTGAACACTTAGATACTGTCATATCCCTTCACCAAGCACAGCTAGAAAGCCCTAACTGTCAGATCTAAGATTTGGGACACTTTTCCTGTTTTAAGGGTCATGTTTCCCAAGGCAGTGGATTTTGACCATTTGAAACTAGCTTTGAATCCTGGAATCATACTTAATCCTAGAATCATTGTGTGTCATCATTTCCTATCACATCACACCTTTCTTAAACTTCCACAATGGTTCTATTTCCTCAATTATAGGGTTCCATACCTGTCACCCTACGTACTTCATTAGATTGATTTGATCTGGTGATTGGGTTGATCTCTCCTATCGTGAGTAGATCTGGGTCTCCCCCTTGTTATCTTGGCTTTGATAGCTAAAGAGAAGAGTGACTTGGTTGGCTTGACAACCATCCATTTGGGAACTAAGGCCCTCTTGGTTCACCACTTTAGTTGCCTGTCCCCTCTACCATCCACCTTGGATCCATTTGTAGGGGCAACTACAAGATTGGTGATAACAGGCGCATCTCTAAAAATTTATGTTCCGCGTTTGACCTCCAAACTAGTTTAGAAATGACTCTTTAGCTTAGGAATGTATTCGCCCTCCTTATGTGACATGATGCCATGTCATTTGACATGTGCTCAATTCCTTTTTTAATATAATTTAATTTTTCACCATGGTGCATTTTGATGCTCTTTTAGCATTAAAGTGTCACTTTGTAGTTCTGATAGGAAAAACTACTCCACAGACCGTTTTGGTCGCCCGAAACATAGGAAAACCAGGTACAACGGTAAAGACGAGGCTCTGAGATTGAAAAAGAGCATCCCTGCGCCAAATTACGACTCTGGATCGCACTTTTATCACCATTTTAATTTTTTCATTTAAACCATTAAAAAATGGCTTAAAAATGCAATTTTTTTTTCTCGGAATTGAATGAAACTTCGGGGGGACCTAGTACATGACCAAACGATAAATATATAGCGTCTAACACGTTTATAAACGTTACAAAAAGGGCTCTAATAACTCCCTAAGGCCTAACCACCACTTTGGGCATTCCAGCTTTGGAGGTGCAAGAGAAAAACTCATCGATTATACTCAGCTAAAGGCAAAGCATAATCGACAAGGAAAAAAACTCCTTGGAATACCTTCTTTGGTTGTCAAGTCCTAGGGAACCGAATCACTCAAAAACCACCATGCTAGCACACTTTATTACAAACCCCTTGGGGCCTGGTCATGTATTACAAAACATTAAAAAAGGGGCCCTGAACAAGCCAAACTTGGAGCTTCTGAACTCTGAAAGAGCACACGTAATTGTGCAATACTGGCAGCTCACTGAAGTCCAACTAAAGTGCAACTTTAGGTGGTAACAGCGCCCTTGCGGTGTGGTCTTGCGCCCTTGATGTACCAACGTTTGTGGGACTTGTGCACTTGACTTCTCCAACCGTTACTTCCTTCTGGTACTCTTGCACACTTCAATAATTTGAGTGCTTCTTCCAATGGGTGAGTGTTGCACACTTTTGAAATTTGCTTACATGTTCAACCGCTTCTTGTTCTCAATTCACTTGCGCACTCTCGAACCTTGTCCAACCAACTCTTTGGACTTTACCTTGAAGTAGTATGACTGGGTGGAATTGAGACCTACACTTGTACCATATGTACTGAATGTATTCCTTATGTACTTCTTCAAACTGGATTCCATGTACTTCTTTAAACTAGTACAATTGGATATACTTCTTCAAAGTAGCTTTCATATATTTCTTCAAACTGACACAGGAATATTGAATCCTCTTTGACATTAGTTGATATCAATGACAACCAAAGTTCAATAGTATAAATATTTGATTTTTGTATTTAGGGGGAGTACACTTTATTGAGGTACATGAAGAATTGACTTGCAATTTTAAGTACTTAAACTGTATTGGTTAATGTGTAATTTTAAACATTCAAATAAATTCAAAGTTATAATAATTAGTCTAAAATTTCAATATGTAAATGTTAATATCATAATTTTAGATTTCGATCAAATTTTCACCTAAATTTTATTTAGATTAAAAGAATCTCACACTATAAAAAAAACATGATATTTTTATAAAAACTTTAATATTAAATACTATTAAAAAACACAAAACTTCAAATAATTGATCAATTGGGACTTCATAAAACAAGAACCACGCTACATTGCCACCTACTTTATTTGCTTGAAGTCAGAAAGTTTAAGAGTAGCATTCTTAGTCTACATCAACACAAACAATTTGAGTAATGATGTTTGTCCATAATGGTTCATACTAGAGATAATCATTTGTTTTTTTTTCCCTTAAGATGTAATAATGTAGACTCTTAGAAATGATAATAACATGAATCTTGGACATAATTATTTATAATAGTGTGCACTATTAGAAATGACAACAAAAATCTTGGAGATAATCAACAAAGAAACTTAACTTTTGTTTAAAAACCTAGAAAATAACAAGAATGTTGGACACAATTATTTATAATAGTGTGCACTATTAGAAATGACAACAAAAATCTTGGACATTGCCAATCAAAAAACTTAAATTTTGTTTAAAAACCTAATAAAATAAAATTGTTTACAATAATAAAATAAAACTTTCTACAATTTTATAATTTTAAATTGTCTTTTATCTTATACTTATGTGGACTATTTGGATTTTTCAAAACCTTTTTTTAATGTCCCATCCTTGTAAATCCTTTCAACATGTTCCAAAAGAGTTCCCTCTAGACTCGAATAAAAGAATTCCACATTAACATCATGTTTACCAAAAATAAAAATAAAATATTGTGACCTTGTTTACATTCATATGCACCATCATCATGTTTACCAAAAATAAAAATAAAATATTGTGAACTTCTTTACATTTATATGCACCAAGCTCCTTTCAAAGGAATGGAAATGCTTTTTTAGAAATAAATAAATAAAAATTACAATAAATTTTTTTTATAATGAACACCATATCACTCACAATAATATGAAATTGAAACAAAATCCATGAAACAATTACCTCTTTCAAGGCACTCATAACAATATGGATATTGAAACAAATCACTACTATATCATCCACAAAGGTAAATATGTCTATATCTTTTCATTTTTAAATTCAAATTCTCTGAAAATATATACTTGTCTTTTTCAATAATTTGAATTTTAAAGAATTGTCAACTAAATATATTTATATCTTTATAAAATGAAAAAAATTCTATATTTTAAAAGTGTTCCAAAGAAACATAAAAAACATCTTCAAGAAAAAAATATAAAATAATTAAGAAATAAAATAAAATAATTGTAAACATCAATGCAAATATATGAATGATATCTTTTTTGTCCATTAAAATTGAAGGTAAGTTGTGTACAAGGTGGTGCAATAACTGAAAATTGTATTTTTCACATGAAAGGAACGCGCTCAAGTAACTACCATCCAACTTAGTCTTTTTGCCTAAAATAAATTTGAATAAATAAAATTCAATTCTCAACTAAAAAACCTTTTCTTGAGAAGTATTTTCCTAAACACTCTCAATAATCTTATGATAAATAATATAGCGGAGCATCCTATCTCACCACCTTTAAAAATTTACTAATGTGAATATTACAGAGTCATCATCATCCAGCGCTTCCAAATGTCGAAAAGCCATGTAGTGATGTAAAAATCTGGAAAAAGCGTAATTTATTGTGGAAAATTAGGCCATAGTGCTTGAGATTGTAAAGTTTGGGCAACTTATGTCCATTGGTTGTAGCTTGGGTGGTTGGGAGGAAAGATTGTTACCCTCCCCACCCAATTTCAATTCTTGTAAGTGACATGATGCTCTTGTTGAGCCTTATTGTAATGATTGCATTTCGAGCTTTCCTTGATTCCTTCGGAATAGCAGGAAAGTGATTTTTCCGCTGAGAAAAAAGTTTGGGCAACTCAATGGTAAAGCAAGAAAGGTTGAAATGGCCTGCTTCCCACTCTAAGATTACTTTGGAGTCTTCGTAAACTTGCATGTCCTGGATTCCCACACGTCTAGCCACTGAGAGCAAGTCGTAGACCTAATAACTCAGTTATAGTATTAGAACCACTGCCACATCCCATCCATCCAGAGAAAGACTGGTGATCGTTGATCCTTATAGAAAAGCCTGCTCCGGATCTATCCCCGCTTTGCTGCGAGGCCCCGTCGAAGAATCCAACTGTAGATGAACTCTCGACCACCGGGGGTATCGAATTTTGTTCACGGGCACCTGTTTTTGGCTTGAAATGGGATTTGAACTCTGACGCCGCCACCAGACTAACCCTATGACAATATGCCTGCTCATCTTCAAATAGGACTACATTTCTTTGCTTCCATACCTGCCAAGAGATGAAGAGAGGTAATTGTTATCACATATATAGTAGCCGGGCTACCATACATTATTTTTCTCATTCCAGTACACTATTCAGCCAGTTCCCTTACATTTGAGATGCCGAGATGAGCATCTATATTGGATCACTATCAGATTGTGGACAGCAGTTATACTCCCCATGCCATGACTGAGTTTCAGGACACTCAGAGAGATGCCCGATATAGCCATTATACCATTGGTACAGAGCAGTCAGTAGTGCCCAGAGTTACAGCAGCAGTTCCAGAGGACAGATGATGGTACAGGTTGATGTGCAGTCAGGTATATGAATCAGCAGGTATATTATTGTGTTATGGTTAGATTGCTTTTATACTTATTCTTATAGCATGTCTTAGCACTTAGTGTCATGATCTGGCGATCATATAGATACATGGACCTGGTTGACCTATTATTTATATCATATTGTCCCTACTCAGACTTAGAAGTTCACTATTCATACTCATTGGTACATACCCTCCTTAGGGAGAATAGAGGTGATCATTACACCATACTCTGGCTTGCTAGTGTTGGCTCCATCATTTCATTGTCTTCATCCATCCGTGGCCTACCTTTTAGATTATTACCCTGATTTGCTACTTGACTAGTGGCATGGAGGACCTTTCCCCACTGTAGCCTCTGTATTGGATGAGCTTCCCTGTTTATTGTGTCTCGGCTTAGAGTTGGTGACAAAACTTACCTATGGTGAGTTGGAGTTCCTTGAGAATTCCCCCTAGTCACTAAAGTTGTGTTGGCTAAACCTGAAACTTTTAGTGCTGCCATGAATACAAAATCTGGAAAAATGAAATGCTATATCTTGTATGTGAAAGAAATGCCAATTGAAAATGGCCATGAAAAATAAAATGTTATATCTTTTGGAAAAATAAATACCTAGGTAAACAAGTTGTCCATGACACACCTAGAAGTGCTCAGGTAAACAAGTGCCTTAAAAACACACCTGCAGCAGAAAGCCTAAAAATAAATGTAAATCTATGCAATGTGTTTATAAACACACATAGATCAAGGCTATGGAAACCTCAGGCCCAAAAAGCAATGGAACTTAAATGTTATATCTAAACCATTGCTGGCCTTGTTTGTATTATGGATTGTGCGCATCTGTGAAGGTGAATAAACCCTCTTTAAAACAACTCATCCATTTGTGAGACACCGCCATTCCCTGTGTTATTGCTCATTCAGTATATACTATGGTGTGTATTCCCTTTCCCTTGCCAAAGTGTCACAAAGTCAAGTCAGTCAAGTCATCCCTTAGCCTAGCCAGTTATTTCAGCCTTCACCCTTCACTAGCAAATTGATCACAACTATGAAGTGAGTATGGTCCTGAAAGTCTAGTCTGAGTAATAATAATAATTAACGACACTATATATTTGGATTTAGATCGCCAGTCATGATTACTCTGTGTTTTAGTAGCTATTTGAATAAATTGTAAAGCATGTATTAACCTTGACACCTTGTAGCAGCTATGGATGATAGTCTGAGTTGTATTTGGTCTTGGTTAGACCTAGTTTGACCATGGAGGACCATGGGACATGAGATGTTGGACCTTATGATGATATGGGTAGATGATATATGGTCTATGTACACATACAGGATGATTCTATGCAGCAGCTACAGCGTTATGATGATGATTCTTGGGATACAGCAGTGTTTGGACATTTACAGATCATTATTATTGGCCTTGTTCCGGTACATTGGATATTTATTTTGATCATGCAGAGATTCATATGGTGTATGAGTACACATCTTGGATGGATTTGGACCTTCTGAGTCCAATGGGACAGTTTGTTTTCAGTTCCGGGCACTTACAGGGATGATTTAGCCTCAATAGGCTGTCCTAGTGCAGTTTTGGTCTATTGGAGGCCCTGTCAGAGCAGAGATGACTTTTATCCGGTTGACCTAGGGCGCTGATGATGGAGGGGGTGGTCCAGCCACTTGTTTTTACCATATTACCCCCCTCCCGGACACATTGGTGCCCTCACCTTGACAGCGCCATCACTCCAGGAGGCTGTTTGGGCAGTTTCACGCTTCCCGAGGCATTTCAGGATTGGTAGAAATGGCTATTGAGGAAATCGAGTTGGGCTACTGAGGCAAAGTTATGGCATGGGATGATCAGTGATGATAGATCGGGACCTTCCACACCTCCTCCTGCAATTTCAGCTTCATCGGGGCCCGCATCCATCACTTATGGCACTTTCTGTGGATTTTTTGAGGTCTTTTGAGGACCACGACTTCACCTTGGGGGCACGATTTGGTATATTCATGATTATTTATTGGTTATTGTGCCATGGGGATTGACCAAGGAGGGATAAAATTACCCCTTGGACCCACCATGAGCCTCTTATGATATTTTGTCATCATGATTTGGTGGGATTCCCCTCTCCTAGGGCGACTTTGTCCACTTATGTTATATTTTATGTGTGATCCATGTATTATATTGTTGAGCTCATCTCAACCATTGATTAGACATTTGTATCTTTTAATCTTAGCCACTCATTCAAAAAGTGGTTAGGGTTTTGGTGCCTCTCCTTCCTATTTAAAGGAGAGAGCTTCTCATTGTAAAGTGACTTTTGGCTCTGGATTATTGGAATAGAAAATTATTATTGCATCTATCTCCAATGTTGTGGTGAATGTTTTTGGTGTTCGTTCATTGGTTCTTCCTTTGCACTGAGTTATTGGAGATTTTGTTTGCCATATCTATTGTACCACGATTTTGCATCTACAGGTGGAGGCCGATTTGCTTGGAGGAGGAGGTATTGGTAGGGGAAGACTCTCCCTACTTCTTCTTTGGAGCTCTTCGTTGGTAACAGGGAGTATTACTGTCCCAGGACCTTCTATTTCATGTTACTATTTGCATTCCTCTTGTATTTCTTCCATACTTGATCTTACTGATTGAATTTCATTCCTTGGTTTGACAGGTAGAGGAAGGCGCACTTGTGGACTTGGGCATCAAATTGGCAAGCAAATCAACAATCTCTCATTTGATCTCTGCGGGAATCTTCCTCAACATCAAGGCATCTCATCCACATCATTCAGGTATGATCTCAAGGTAAGTTCTATCTCCATGATCTATCCAATTGTCAAAAACATCTAAAACCCTAATTAATTAAAACCCCAAATTTTGCATCTTCTTAGATCTACTGAGATCTAGTGGGTTGTTGGGCATGATATTGAAAACCCACCTCTATAGCATCCACGGCATCCCGGATCTATAGTTTGGTGAGGATTGGCTTCCGTTTGACCCCTCTCCCAAGCCAACTTAGCTTCTCCCAAGGAAGGCGCACTTCACCATTTGAGCAAGTTGACCTAGATCTAGAACATGGGTGTTTGAGATTTCACTTGATTTGACATCTACACATCAAATAACATACACCCAGGTTGTCCCTTTCTTGAAATTCACCTTGTGGGCCCCATTCCACGTTTTAAGGGATTTAATCCCCATTTTGGACCACTTGGAACACTTAAACTCAGATCTACAAAGATCTAACCGGTGGATTGCCACAAAATTATAGATCCATACTCCTACCTGACCGATCTACTAGGATCTAAAGTTTGGATGCCATCCGACTTGTCTTGACCTACCTAAACCCCATTTTAAGCCTCCTTGGGCAAAGTCGCACCACCTTGGAGAAGTGAGTTGACTCACTTCTAGGAACTGGGTACTTGAGATTTTTGGAGATCTGAAACCGGAATAATTCAAAACCTAGGTCTAGGCTGTCACTTTGTCAAATCTTGCCTTGGGGACTGCATTCCTTGTTTTAAGGGATTGTGGTCCACTTGGGTTAAACCTAGATCTAGACACATTCAACCATCAAGACCTATATTGCCCACTTATCTCATGTTGTAGGAGTCCTAAACCATAAGTCAACCCTACTTTGACTCCACTTCCCAATTCCCAAGGCACTGGTTTATCTCCAAGACAACCCAACTCTCCTAGATTGTTGGATTGACTTGTGGTTTGACTTTTGCATGGTGAACTATACCCCTAAAGCTATCATGAATCATGGTCAAGCTTGTCTTATGTACTAGTTAGCCCCAATACATCCCTTAAAACTATCCTGCATTGGACACAGTTCCCAAGGCAGTGGATCTTTTGACATTGACCTAGTACACTCATCCTAGATCTCACTTCAAACATTGTAAGTCACTTTCACATCAACTATAAACCAAAGCTATATCTCTTGAACCCCTCACTTGGCTTGTGACTTCATCCTTAGGTCTAGGATAAACCATACACCTAACTTCACTTAGAAATACCCTGATTTGGTGTATTGGTTTTGATCTCTCCTGTCGGGAGTAGATCGGGTCTCCCCCTTTGTTGTCTGGGCTAGATAACATAAAGCGAAGGTTGCCTCGACTGGCGTGACAACCATATTTTGGAGGTCGAGGTGATCGTGGTTGCACCTTTTGAGTTGCCCTTCCCTATTGCCATCCATGACTGGATCCATCCATAGGGGTAACTACAATTTAGGTGATAACGGTAATTCTAATCAATATTTGCTTGCCTCCGTCCATTTTTTAAGAGCCTCTTCATAGAACCCATCTTCCCAATTTAAGGACAACCCAACAAACCTTTTACCTCTTCCCTAACTGCCTTCGTAAACAAGCAATGCACAAAGAGGTGTTCAACATTCTCAGAATCTACAACACATATACTTGGATCGTTTCCACCCCGCTTAATATAATTATCCCATGTTAGCAACTTGTTCTCTAATAGCAGCCACAAAAAACATTTCAATTTGGTTGGAGCATTCCATTTCCACAGGCGCCTGAACCACCACTTCAACTGTTGGTTGTACGAGGAATGCATTAGAGATTCATAGGCCAATCTTGTGGTCACCTGGTCGTCTTTTTTGTTACAAGACCAAATTAACGAGTCTGGGTTGTCACTGAGGAAGAGTCCATCATGTTGGAGACATAGAACGAAGGAATCCCATTCCTCTAAATTCTCCGGGGATAGATCAAGCTCTGTCTCTGAAGACCAATGCTTGTCATGGCCATCGGGAACGTTATTATAAACATGTCGAAGGACCAAGAGCCCTATATTCCTGATCTCCTGAATGAGCTAAGATGAGAGGGGGATTTTTCTCCCCACAAAGAGATCTTCACCTAGTTTGATGTTCCTCCAATCCCCCGGTTTCCATTGGACCCATTTTCTGACTATGTGAGTTGCTTCTGTGAGAGTTCTCCAAATATTGGAAGCCTTTGTAGGACAAGTGACCTCTCTCTTTAGCCAGCATTCAACCAAGAGGTGTTGAAGGTACTTTCTTTTCGTAATGGAGCTCCATAAGCCTTCTGAGAATAAGCAATGCCATAGCCTTGTTGCTGCCAATGCCTCCCCAAACAGGAAAGGGTTTTTAATGCCCCATCCTCCAGACGCCTTAGGCCTGGCTATTCTTTCCCATCTCTAACCAGATGGAAGGATTTTTTCTCTTTAAGCCCAGACCAACGGAACGAGAAGCATATCTGGCAAATACGGTTCATAATTGACTGTGGTATCTTTGAGAGAGATAGCCAGTAAACCGGTATACTTTGGAGCACCGATTGAAGAAGAACTAGTCGACCTCCCAAGGACAGGTATCTGTATCACCAATTCTATATCCTCTTTTCCACCTTCCGAAAAAGCCACATCCAATATGTGACTTGGTAATTATTTGGCTTCAGATAGAATCCTAAATACTTGAAGCCCTCATCCAAATGCTGAACTTTGTAAGGAAGGATCGTTGTCAATTGTTCAATGAAGGCTTCGGATGTGCCTGCCTCCAGGAAAATTGATTTTTGGGAGTTAATCATCATACATGTAGCCTCACATAACGTTTGAAGGATCTCCTTCATATCCTTCCAATCCTGTAAGCGGGATTTCCCAAATAGCAAAACGTCATCAATGAAGAGAAGGAGGGAGATCTTATATCCTTCAGTTATTTGGATTCCTTCTACTTTTCCTTCCAGCATGGATTTTCTGATCAACTGGCTTAAACCATCCGAAATCAAGAGAAAGAGAAGAGGAGAGAGCGGACATCCTTGCCGCAGTCCCCTAGAGCTGGAGAAGAACCTATTAGGGCTACCATTAATAAGCACTGCAAAGGAAGTCGTCCTAAGGCAGGTCATTACACAATCTGTCAGCTGAAGACCACACCCAATTTGTAGCAATAACAATCTTAAATAACCCCAATTTACACGATCATAGGCATTTTCCACGACGATTTTTAGAAGGATTGCTTTCATTTTCTTAACTTTGATCGAGTGCATAGATTCCTACGCTAATCCAGCAACATCAAGTATTTGTTTGTTGCTCAGGAATCCAAACTGCTCTTGGACTATACATTGTGATAGGATGGGTTTTATCCAGTTCGCAATTATTTTGGAAACTAACTTATAAATAAGATTGTAGCAAGAAATTGGACGAAAGTTAGCAAAGGTTAAGGGGCACTATACCTTGGGAATTAGTTTTAAAAAGGTGGAGTTTAATGCCCCAGACAAATTTCTTGTCATTCTTGTCTCTTTGATGACCAAGAGCAAGTACGGTCCCATCTCCTCAAAAAATGCCAGGAACAGCTCTACAGACCAGCCGTCAGGTCCAGGGCTTTTGTCCTTGGCGAAGCTTTCCAACATCCCTTTGATTTCTGCCAACGAGACATCCTCCATTGCTTCCTCTACTTCTTCACTTGAGAAGAACCAAGAGAAGGTTCCAATAACCTGCATTTGAGATCTATTCTGGTTACTTTCAGGATCCTTAAATAACTGTCTGAAATGGTTCCACGCTCCATGTTCCAAATCCACCTGGTTTGTCATAGAACCGCCTTCCACATCCTTTAGATCCCAAATTCTTGTTTTGTTCCGTCTATTATCAGCAAACTTGTGGAAGAATGAAGTGTTCTGATCTCCTTTTGCTATCCAGATGGCTCAGCTTTTGAGCCGCCATGCTTCTTCCTCCAGCTTAAGAATATGCAATTTTCAATTTTGGGCTGCTACAATCACCACCTTATCCTAATCAGATTGTATGTGCCCACGGCCGTTCCTAATGATACGAGCTAAGAAGGAGTCAATGTCCCTAACCTTCTCTTTTAGAGCTTCTTTTTTCTTCCTCTCCCAGTCTATTACCTCCTCCTTTAAGGCGTGGAGCTTAAAGACCTTTTAACGACTCCACTATCGTAGCCAACCGCACATCATAAAGAGAATGCCAACATTCCTTTACCAATTCACTGAAGCCCTCCTTTGCTAGCCATGAATGGTTAAACTTGAAAGGGAACGATGGTTTCGGTAGTTCGTTCTCCAATTGCAATAGAATTGGATAGTGGTATGAGATCGGATTTAGCACTATCCATGATTGAAAATTGTGGATACAAGGAATAAGAGATTCAGCCATGAGAAACCTATCCAGACGTTTCACTATACCATCTTCACCACTCCAACCATTAGTCCAAGAAGGGCCTAAAGGCTTTGGTTGCACATTGACAAGACCTTGGTCTTGAATCAAGTTTTGAAAAAACGAGGAAAGCGGGTCTTGATGAGCTTTTCAACCCCACACTTCCCTCGACGAAACCGTAAAGTTCAGGTCCCTGGAAAGGATAAGATTAGGCTCCTTTAGCACCCTCGACTTGTGAACTGACTTCCAGTAAGCCTCCCTGTTAGAATTAGGGGCATACATAATGAGGATTTTGATAGCACCTCTCATTTGTGTAGACTTTCCTTCCAGGAGGATTCCTCCCTCTGTAACATATGGGTTAAGCATAAACTTCAGGGTGTTCCACACAAAAAGGAGTCCCCCTGACCTTCCATCTGCATCAATAGTTACCACTAACCATGAAGGCTTCAACTTAGAGAAAATTACCTGCGCTTTAATGCCTAGAAACATAGTTTCCTGAAAAACACACAAAGTCTGCATTTTGATCCTCTACAGTCTGCAAAGGTCTAGCAATTTGGGGCTCCCTCCCAACCCCCTTACATTTAAGGACATCAAGATCACTGGCGAACCCTTGCTAGGGATTTTCGTGCTCTAGGCTTCCCGAAACCTCCATTGAAGCTACCCTCTGGAAGGGTAGAAGTTGAACCGAGGCTGGTCCTATCAGTGAGCAAAGCCATACCCCCTTTTATCACTCAGGTCTGACCTTTTTTTAATTTCCTCCCACTTGTACCAGTGCCCCTTTGAACCGACTCCACATTTAGGTTGACTGGAGGATCTATGCAAGGAATTGAGTCCGGACTGGAGAGTGGCAAGCCCCCTTAGAATAAAATTAGGGTTTTTTTTAAAAGAGTCTTCTGAGAGAAAGAACCTAGGCCCTTCTTATTCTTGAGAGAGCTCATCGACTCCTGAAGCGATGTAAAGGAGGCTAAATATTGAAGGTTAACCCTATTTGAGACAAACTCTGAGTTTCCAAAGGAATCCAATGGAAGATCTTCAAAAGAGGGGATAGGGTTAACTTTGCTTGGGTGCAAGCCGAAAGACTGTGCAGAATCTAAGAGATCAAGCTCTATGGAATGAGGTGCAGTCCCTTCCTCGCGAGGACTAGGTAACTTCGAAGGATCGAATGGGACTATAGCCATGCATGGGTTTGGAGAGGAAGGCACATGAAGAACAGTTTCCTGAGATGGCTTAGGATTAGCAAAGCACTCCAAGGAGGGTCTGGGGGAAGAGAAGGAGTTACTAGCCTGATCATCGACCTTGAATTCATGGACGCTTTCATTCTTTTGTCGTCGAGAGAACGGGCACGTCGCTTACAAATTAAAAAACGAAAGGGAAAATGCAAGTAGTCTAGCCTTTGGAGATAACACCTTCCACACCATTATATTTCAAGTTCTTCAAGTAGACCTTGGCTGGTATCCAATTCCACAAGAACCTTCCCCATTCGCCTTTCAAAACCCTTCAAAGAGTCCTCGCCTACTGCCAAAAAACCTCTCAATGCGTTACCAATCTCTGAAAGGGCTTTACTATTCCAAAAGTGTAGAGGTAGGTTAGGAAGAAAAACCCAAAGGTGTTTCAGAGGGATGGCCTCCTTGTCCAAGTTGAAATTAATATGCCACCTTTTTAGCATCAAGCTGCGCTTTCCACAAAGCCAAGTGTTCTCCAAAATCTTTATGGGGTGGCTATCCTCATGGAAGAGAAATCCCATCCATCCTTTAGAAAGTCGGAGGAGTTCGGGAATGTATCCTAGCAAAGGAAACCAAGATTCCTTTAACCAAGAGTTGATCTCCCCATTCATTAGCGAGCTATATTCAAATTTCCCCACTAGTGCTTCGACGAAAAGTTCCATAGCCTCTGACATCATTATATCCTTTCCCATGACTAGTTTATGCCTCTATGCACGACTAAGGTGCGATTTGAACTCCTTCCTCAAGAACCTTCTGTCTGACTAAGGGCTTGAGATATGGCTATTGGGGCTTACACTATTAAGAGGAGACTTGTCTCCGGAGACTAAGCCATCTCCATAGAAATTTTTCCGGGAGTATTGGCTACTTCCTTCAACTAGCTTGGCATCTTGTCTTACAGAGCTCTCTGCACCATGTGCCCAGTCGAGAGGATTTTGATAAGACTTAGGGGAAGCCGCTTCATTAAGATATTTACCCAGGTCACAAGTCTTGGGAGGTGAGCTAACGACAGGATTTTCCTTCCCTCGGACAACTGGGCTATCCAGTGATCAAATTTGAAGGATTGGCCTTAATTTCAATTGGAAGGGCATTTGTTCTTGGAGCCCTTCAAAGATGAAGGGCAATATAAATAATTGTACTTCAATTGAAAAGTATAAATTAACTAAACCACTCCCTCGTAAAATGCAAAAAAAAATATTGCCCATCCAAAAATTTTACAATCGTAGACAATTGAGCACTCCTTAATATCTATATGAAAAAATGGCATCTTTTCAATTAAAACCTAATTTGAACACATTAATTTGACATATATGTAACATTAATTTTACAGTTCATTAAAATAACAACTATTATGTTGTATTTTTCCGGGTTGGAGCACACTTTATTATACAAAAAAACTACTTGGACTATACAATAACCATATTGGAGCATCCACATGATCTTATGCATAGTGCGGGACATTGTAACTAGATATAGTCTTAAAATAAAACAAGAACCATGAGAAAATTATTTACAGTAAACTATGTACAAAAGGAAGCCACCAAGCAAAACGAGGCTATAATAAACTTACAACAACAAAAAATACATATAAAACCAACCAAAAACTTAATTCAAACTAGAGAGAGGGTAGCCATTCAAGCTTGAGAGATATAAGAACGATGGGCATTGGGCGCCTAAGAAAAAATAATACATAGCTTAGAAAACATTGAAAAAATCCTCCATAGAAAACATTAAAAAAATCCTCCATACCAAGTGTTACCAGCTATTTTGTACAATAGCTGAATTTCTTGTGAGCTGCCAGTTTATTGAACATGATTCATGTTCATCATTAGTGTTCAGAAGTTCAGAAATCATTTTCAGGGCAATTTTGCCCCATTTGTAATAACTGCATGTTCATACCCCCATGGGGAATTTGTAAAAAGTTGGTCTAAACGAGGTCCTTTTATAAAAGACTCGGTTATCCTTAGGTTTAGCCATTTGGGGGATACTCTAGAGTGTTTTTTCCTTAGGAATTATGTGCTACTCTTTAGTGGCGTATAATTCCTGAGTTTTTCACTCATACCTCCAAAGCTGGAGTATTTACCATGGTGGTCGAACCTAAAGTTAGTTATTAGAGTCTTGTGTCTAGGATTTTTTCCGTTTCAGCCATCTCGATTGAGTCGTATGAACATGCACTAGGTCCCTTAGGAGTTTCGTTTGATTCTGAGAAAAATATTTTTTTTTTTCCTGTAATTTAGACCATTTCTTTTATGGTTTAAATGAAATTTTTCTAAGTATGATAAAAACCTCGTACGGAGGCGGAATTTGGCATGGGGAGGCTCGCTTTGACGCTCAGAGCGTCCGCTTTACCTTAGCACCCTCTTCCTTCAGATTTCGGGCAGTTACGTCGTCTCTAGGACCGATTTTGGCTAAAAATGCATCATTCTCACACTTAATTGCTAAAAAAAAGAGATTGCACATGAGGACAAAAATCAAAGGATGACAAAATTAATTGAATTAAACTTTGGAAATGGTTAAAGATGAGTCTCATCAGGTGTACGATCACATTAGTGGAGAAGTCATATGTTAAAAAAAGTCAAAAGTGAATATTTTATTAAAGGCTCTCGATCTCCTTCACGTGATGGACGTTTCTACCATGTGCGAATGCATTAGTTGGGCGTTTAAACCAAGGAGGAGGGCGTTGAAGGTGGATGCCACCTATGCCAATTACCACCAACCAATTTCGAGATCCACATCAATGCAACTCGAGCTTGGTCTCCTTCTAAAGGCTCATGCATTTCCTCAAACCTCACGTCAATCCAAGGTGGAGGATGCCCATTCGTTTGGTGATACTTCCAAGAGGGAGTGGGGGCGCCTTGCCTTAGTGGAGGCCACCTCCCCACTCTTACCTACCTCAAACTCGATTTTCCTATTGAATCATGACTCCAAGCTTGCATGTGATGAGGAATTCGACTTCACTTGATTGGGAGTCTGTCTCCTTGATTGCCAATTCGAATTTAGGCTCAGTGAGTTTTAGTTTTTGTATAAGTAGAGGTGACTTTGGCTCTCTAAGGGTGGATTCTTTGTACAAGAAACCTCTGTCCATATGTTGTATAATATTTTGCCTTTGTGCATTGTTGAATAAGATTGAGATTTTGGAGGTCAAGCTGGTGCATGCATGGTTAATGGTGTTTTGTTGAGGTAACATTGTTTCAATTTTTAATATATGCTTATCTATTGGAGTTGGATCTAATTTAGAAGGCTTGTTTTCTCAAACACATAGGGCAAGTATCTGTGGATCAAGTTACTTGTTTATGATTAGTATTTGAATTTTTTGAAGTAGCATGCTTTAGTTGGACTCAAAACATGCTCTTTGATTTATTTTTGTGCTAACATACTAAGATCTCTCTCTTTTGTTTAAGTGTATTGTTTAACAAGTTTCAGGTAGATACTGGAGTAAGGGATGAGCTAGTTTGCATCTTCCCCTTCTTCGAAGATCTCAAAGGCATCATCACCCTTGAATGGTCAATGGCCTTCATTTGATCTCATCTTCATCAAAAGATCCAAAAGGAAGGGCTCGGATTCTTCTCATTTCCACCATAAAAGTTAAATCAATCTTCTCTCTGGTTACCACAAGTGGATCTCAAGCGTAAGGTTTTTATCTCTTTTATTTCCACTTTTTTGTAAAAGATCTCAAATCATTAAAAGTTTTATTTCAAGCTTGTCTGTCTTTTACTAAGGTAGATCTAGGCTTTCTAGCCTTAGATCTATTCTTAAATCTAGATCTACTTTTCACGTTTCACATTCAGAAGATCTAGTTTCATTCCCAAAACTTGTAAATCCATTTTTCCTTTTTTATTCTATTTTTTTCCATCTTTTTCGAGTGCCAAAATACTTCTAAGATTGTGTCCAAAACCCTTGATTTTTTACCAAAATTCTTGCCTTGAAGAAGAACATTGGGATTTGTGCCCAATTGCCGCATTGTTTTGCGTGCCACTTCACTTTCTCCACTGTCTTTTGTGTATTTCCAGCTAGCTGGAAATTTCTAAGACAATGCAAAAAAGTCATTTTTGGACCTCTTTTTTGCCTTGGAAAATGTGCACAATTTTTCTTGAAAAACGTGCATTTTTTCACCTTTTTTTGCCTTTGATTTTTATTTACAAAAAATATTTTTTTCAAATTTTTCACTTTTCTCGAAAAACGTGCCATTTTTGGCATTTTCCAGCTTGTTGGTTTTTTGTTGCTTTTTGACATTTTTTCTACTATTTTCCAATTCTGGAAATTAGCCTAAAAATTAAAAAAATTCGAAAATTTTCAATTTTTTTTTTTTTTTTTTTTCATCATTTTCTCGAAAAGCGTGCATTTTTAAAGCTTGCTATTTTTTTAGCTGATTTTTGGTATTTTTCTGTTGTTTTCCAATTCTGGAAATTAGCATAAAAATTTCAAAAATTTCAAAAAAAAATTCCTAAAAAATTTCTAAGTCTTTTTTCTCAAAAAACGTGTTTTTTTCCCCTTAAAATTTGAGCATTTTCCAACACTTTCAAGGTCTGATTTTTGGCTTCATTTTCCTGTTTTGGACCTTTGTTCATTTCATTTGACATTTTTTATCCCATTTACTTTCATCTTTTCGAATCATAAGTCAATTTTGGTTTTCTAACACTCTAAATAGCTGCTGTTTAAAGCTCTTATATACAAGTGAACGAAACAAGTTTAAACCGAATAATATACTTCTATGATTTATAGAACATACATTAAATATTGCAAAAACTTGATATGAGAGATAGGGTGAGAAGAATATCACCAAGAAATGTGAAAGCAATCCCCAAAGCACTTGTGTAGACCTCCAAAGTCAATGTATTATTCAAAAGCTAAACAAATATCACAATTGTATTTTGGCAGAGTGTTCATGCTTACAATCTCCATGAAGAACAAGCCTAAAAGACCTCTCTTATATAACAAAAGCTAACAACTAAAACCCTAGATCGAATTGGCATTCATAAGGGAGCCAAATGCCAACTAACACTAATCAAATTTCAATCATATCTAGTCCAACCAATCGAATTCCAAGTTTAATAAGCTTGGAGCAAATAGACAGCAAGCAAACTCGAGTTAATGGATGATGTGGATGGGGACGTGGCCTCCACCTTGGCAAGGCGCCCCCCATCCCACTTTGGAAGTACCACCAAGCCAAACACGTGATGCCACATGGAGAAACTCGCACCAAGTAGAGAAAGTCGTGATCTATCATGGAGATGGCGAGTTTTAGATTGGTAGGTGCTTGGAGTTTGACTACCAATCATGGTAGTTGAGAGTGGGAGGTGGCCTCCACATAGGCAAGGCACCGCCTCACCTCACAAATTCGCAGATTGCATGAAGGATAAGCTTGTGTTGACTGTATCTTCAACTGGATGAACTTGGAGTTGATTGGAATCATCATAAATGTCTGTTGCCATGTCATCTAGCCTTTTACTTTATTCCATTTGGATTATTTTGGAGAGATTTGGATTATTTCCAAAATAATCATTTTTATTATTTTAATTAATAATTTCTCTGTAAATGGCTTTTTAGAGAAAATATTAATTACGAAGCCTAAATGACATCCGAAACTTGGGTTTAGCTGGTCCATAGGTCATGTGTGAATTTTGGCTTATGAAACGAGCCATCAATCACTGAATTCGGACCCCAGACAATTGACATATTACAAATTATTATTTCTCTATTTAAACTATAGAGAAATTTATTAAATTTAAAAAATAATTAAAAATCCAAATTTCGACAGACCCGGTAAAAAAAATTTCGAAATTTTTTTCTGAGGGTCCTAGAGACTTGGGACATGACCAACACCTATTCTAATAGTGTCTAGTAGGTTTATATACATTAGTTGGACTCTAATAACCCCCCATGGCTAAAATTTTCAAAATCGAGCATTCCAGCTTTGGAGGAAGCGGGAGAAAACCTCATCGATTATAGCTCGGCTATAGGCAAAGTATAATTGATAAGGGAAAAAAAATCCCTGGAATACCTTAGTTGCTTAATCAAGTCATGGTGAACCAAGACACTCAGATCCTACTAGCACACTTTATTACAAACCCCATGGGGCCATGGTCATGTCGACTCAAAAACAAAACTAGCTAGTCACAAACGCTGGATCATCTGATACACTGGAGTACAAACATTCATCATGTTTGTCAAATGGCGGCTCTTCAGATAATCCAACTATGGTACAAACAAGTTGGTAACATCTGGCTCCAACTGCGGGATGGGCACTTGCTTGATCTATGCATCAAAGAAAGTGTTCGAGAATCCCAGAACATTAGTTTCCTACACAGAAACGGAAGTGTCTTAGTCCAACATTTTCATGATAAATAATGCCAAAAAGAAATACCAACATAACATTTTTTGCTTTTTTTTTTTAATAATCAAAAGTACATAAAAATAAAATCTTTTCTTTTTCAACATATATATGAAATATGATACAGAAAGCTAACTATGATACATCAATATGGTACATAAGAAAAATGCATAAAAATCAACAAGGATGGGTTTAGAGATGTCCTGAGATGACCCCTTGGTCATCTTGGAGGTTGCTCTGATAAAAAGGCTTCAGATGTTGCCCATTTCTGGGTAGGCTTAGTTCTTTTCCTTCCATGGTGTTCGGTAAGAAAGAATTAGTGCCAGCAATTGCACGGATGATAAACGGGCCCTTCCAAAGGCTGTCGAATTTTCCATGTTTCCCAGGCTTCTCCCTCCTTTTGTCCCATATGAGAACAATATCTCCTACCTGGAAAGGTCTTGGCTTGGCTGATTTGTCAAAAGTACCCTTCATACTTTCCTGATGTCTCAAGGATTGATCAAGGGCAGCTCTTTTGGCTTCATCTAATTCTATGATCTGATTTATCCTCTGCTCCATTTCCAATTTTTCCATCCCATACTCACTTATTAATTTGAAAATTGGAATCTGCATGATAACCGGAAGGGTGGCTGTGAGACCATACACCAACTCAAAGGGGGATTTCCCTGTGGAGTTTTTCTTGGTTATTCTGTCAGCCCATAAAGCATACTTAATCTTATTGTCCCATGCTTTCTTATTATCACCCACAGTTTTCTTAAGGATACTCATTAGATTTTTATTAGTGGACTCAACAAGTCCATTTCCTTGTGGGTAGTAGTCCGAGGAATGGGAGAGGATGATGCCATATTTGAAACAGAAGTCATTTACTTCTCCAGAACTGAAAGCCTTGGCATTATCAGTTGTTATCTTTAAAGGGATCCCAAACCTGATGATGATTCTTTCTTTAATGAAGTTTATGACAACATTTTCATCGGCCTTCTTAGTAGGTATGGCCTCTACCCATTTGGTGAAGTAATCGGTTGCCGTAAGAATCCAACAAAATCCATTACTAGAGTTATCTTTGAATTTGCCGATAAAATCAAGGCCCCATTGTTGAAAAGGGGCAAGGACCACAATAGGTGTGAGGGGGAGTGCGGCCAACTTCTGCTTACTAGTGAAGAGTTGACACTCTTGGCAACACTTAACATGTTTGTGAACATCTGCGAAGATGGTGGGCCAATAGTATCTAGCTCTTAGGATCTTGTGAGCAGTTGTATTTGCTGCATAGTGACCTCCGCAAAATCCTGAGTGAAACTCAGTCAGGATTCTTTTGGAGTCTTGCTCGTTCACACACCTGAGTATGATGCCATCTGGGTTTCTCCAACCCAGACCTTCTTGGGTAAGGCAATATCTAGCAGTTTTAAGTCTCAAAGCCCTTCGCTTGTGACCCTTGAGGTGATCAGGACAATTGAAGTGGAGGAGGAAATAGATGATGTCAGAATACCAGATGTTGTCAAGTTCCTGGAGGGCAGGAGTCATGGAAGGTTGTGGAATGTCATTTTCAACAATCATTTCAATGGCTTCTTCATTCTTTTGAGTGAACATTTTAGCAAGCCCTTGTCCTTTGATTAACTTGGTGGGATTTATCTCAAGGTCATATTCCTGAATTTTGGAAACCCATGTACCCCTTATTCCTAAACAATCCTGTTGAGAGAGGATGTCTTTTACCGTAGCATGGGGAACATACCCTATGACCTTGGAATAGCCTATATATGTTCTGAAGTGCTTCAAAGATTTGACTAAGGCATATGTCTGTTTTTCCATGAATGTGTACTTCAACTCGTAGCTTTGTAATGCTCTACTCATAAAGGCAATTGGTTGCTCGAACCCTTCGAAGTTCTTCTAGAGCAACACACCAGCAATGGTGTCTTTTGAGGCAAATGAAAAAATCATGAAATCTTTTGTGTAATTCGGGCTGACTAAGACAGGTGCTCTAGTAATGGAATCCTTTATGGTGTCAAAAGCTTATTTTCCTTCATCCGTCCAAATGAACTTAGCATTCTTTTTTAGGAGAGCCTGCATAGGTTTCATGAGCTCGGCAAGGTTGGGTATGAATCTCCTTATGAAGTTTATATGACCATTAAATGATTGGAGGCTTTTAACATTCCTAGGAAGGGGAATCTCCTGGATATCTTTTATTCTCTCGGGGTCAATCTTGACCCCATCTTTGTTAAAGATGTGACCCAAAAGCTTTCCCTCTTCAATGCCCAAAACAGACTTAGCCGGATTCAGGGAAATGCCAAACTCTCTGCATCGTTGAAAGACTTTTCTAAGATGGTCAACATGGCTGGATCTCTCTTTGGAAAAGACGGTTAAATCATCCTGGTATATTTCTATGATTTTACCCATTAATTTGTTAAAGGCATAATCCATGGCCCTCTAGAAGGTGGCCCCAGCATTTGTGAGACCGAAGGGCATTCTCAGATATTCAAAAGTCCCCCAAGGGGTTGTGAATGTTGTTTTGTGCCTATCTTCTTCTTTGATAACCACCTGGTTATAGCCTGAAAATCCATCAAGCATGGACATCATCATAGATCCAGTGACCCGTTGGAGGAGGGTCTCCATGTTAGGGAGAGGATAGTTGTCTTTCTGGCAGGCTATGTTAAGATTTCTGAAATCAATGCATATCCTGATACTCCCATTCTTCTTCCTTACCACAACCAAGTCGGAACACCACGACGTATGTTTGGTTGGTGCTATAATTCCTGTTGCCAGCATTTTTTCTAATTCATGTTTGACAATAGGAGCCAACTTAGGATTTATTTGTCTGAGTTTTTGGCGTAAAGGTTTTGTATTTATCATTTCTGGTTTCAAAGGGATGGTATGTTGGAAAACATTCTCCCTATAGGCTTTTAGCTCATCATATGTAAATACAAAAATGTCTCTATACTCCTTTATCAGGCTTATTAGAGCATTCCTCTCCTTTTCAGAAGTTCCTTTTCCTATTTTTATGATTTTTGGATTTGTTTCCGATCTAATGTTCACCTCAATATAGTCACCAGGTTTCAATTGGTCAATGTTATTTTTCTTTCCATCTTGCCTGTCAAAAATGTTCTCCAGCTTAGTAGCTCTATGTGACATGGGGTTTAGGTTTTGGTTGTCCTCCGGATACTGCTTGCCTTCTTCCTGCCTATTTATCTTGAAGTCTGAGAACTCATCCAGGTTATGTATAAACTTCAGAATCTGTTCATCATCTTTGAAAATTTTCCAGTGGTTTATGTTGTCCGGGACTGATGGCCTATAATTTATTTCAAGGGTACAGTCTCCGTTCAACATTTCCTCTGAAGGCTGGAGGGTAGATGCCGCAACTGCCAACCTATCCGCCACACTGTTCTCTTCCCTATGGACCGCTTTTATGTTTAATGCATCAAAGTACTCCATGGTGTCCCACACTGCATTCCTATACCTCTTAAGTCTTTTACAATGGCATGCAAAATTACCCTTGATCTGTTGCACAACTAAGTCAGAATCTCTTTTGATACTAAGCATCTTTATTTTCATGTCTTTAGCGATCTTTATGCCTAGTAAAAGTGCTTCATATTCTGCAACATTGTTTGTGACTTCAAATTCAAGTCTGAATGCAAACTTGAAAACCTTCTCCTCGGGTGATATCAAGACTATACCAGCACCTTTGCCAGTTCTAGAAAAAGCACTGTCAAACTCCATTTTCCACAATCCATCAACTTTCTTATCTTTCATTTCTTTATGAACAGGATCTAAGAAGGTGGAATTTACCTGGTAGGTTCCTATTTCATCCGTATTGTAGATGTATTCGTTTGATGGTTTATGGGGGTTTTCAACATGGTATCTTCTTTCTTTTTCAGAGTGAAGTTTGACGAAAGAATTTTCAGACGCTGGAACAATTGCATAGGATAAGTCTAATTGTAGTGACCCACCCAAAGAAGCACCCCACTTTCTAGAAAGAAGCATCCCCCATTTATCAGGCACATCTATGACAAGGATATCCATGGTGACATGGATGTCTGGGTACTTGGCCAATATGACGGTCTGATTTTGAATCATCCCCTCAACTTCGACAAGTCTAGAATCCATGGCACATACATTTCCATAAGGTCTAGTGGTTTTTAGATTAAGTTGTTGCATGACTTTTTTGGTCATCAGGCTTGCACCAGATCTCAAATCCAACATACAATTATGTAGAAGAAGGTCACCTATCATCAATGATATGTAGAAAGGCGGGTGAGCTTCTTTTCTTGTTTCCCTGGTATGTAGGACTATAGGGGGATCCCCAAAATCATTTGTACAACTCGTTGAAGGTTGCTCTTTAGTTTATGAGAAAGTTAGATTTTTAGGGGTAGGGGGCTTTGTAGATGCAATGGGTTTAGGAATAGCGGGGGGATTTTTAGAGGCTGTGGGCTTATGAATAGAAGGAGGAGTACCATCTGCATGAGGCTCCAACATTTTCAAAAGTTTCCCTTTGACCAGGGAGTTTACATAGTTCCAATACCGGGACTAGAACCTTAGTGTTGGCCAACCAACTACTCAAATCAAAATTTAAATCAACAAACTCCTTTTCATTATTAATTTATTGAGTAATGTGAGGAACTGTTACCTTAGGAGCAGTTTGAGTAGAAGGTCCTTCCTTCGGTTTCTTTTGATATGTATTTCCCTTGAATCTCTGGCTTTTGTTGATACTGGGTGGCATCTCACCGTAGAGTTGAGTCATATAATCAATCTGTTGATAACCTTGGTTGGCTTGAGTCACATTAGGATTTTCATAGTTATTTCCTACATGGTTGATAAAAACAGGCTTGTCTGATGAAGTACTAGGGCCACATCCCTCAGGATAACCATGCTCTTGAACAAAACATGCATAGTGGCAACCAGATTCATCGTGGAAATCTCTGCATGCCCTACAAAATGGCTTGTATGACTCAATCATGTTAGCCTCTAATTGATTTGGAGGCCTCTGTTCATGATTGGGAGGTTTTCTCTGCCAATTCTGCTTTGTAGCAAAAACCCTAGGTTGAGGTTGAGGTTGGGTCCTTTCAACATTTATAACCCGACTTTGAATTTCTTTTAGTTGAGCAAGGTGCTTTGCTTCAGCTTCTTCCATGTTTTTCTTCATTTCCCTTTTCATTTCATTTCTTATTTCCAATATCTGTTTTTCATGAGTCTCTTTTATAATTGATAAAGGATCTTTGTCTCTTGGTTCATTACTTCTTGAAGGATTGAAGATCTGGAGTACCCTTGAATGTTGGACTCACTTGAAGACATCATGTTTTTGTCAATCTTGACAGCTAAACTCTGAGCTTCAGCCAAAGTAGTAGGTTCTTTATCTCTCAGTTGATATTGTATCTTACCACTCAGTGCCTCTATGTAGTAGTCCAGTAATGAAGTTACAGGAGGTGCATAAGTCTCAGGGATGGAATTTGACAACTCCTGGAATTTAGTATTGAATTCATCCATAGTCTCATTTTTTGTCTTCTTCATGCTAGTTAAGGTTGCAACTAGGTGTCTAGGCTCCTTCTTGCTGCTAAACTTGTTGAGGAAAGCAGTTTTGAAAGCTGCTATGGTGGCGAAAGATTTGTTTGGTAAATTGTCGTACCAGTTCCCAGCTTTTCCCTCTAAGGATATGGCAAAAAGGGTCATGTAAACATCCTCATGTTTATCAGTGCCTTTGAGGTAGGAACCACAAAGTTTGTTGAAGTTTCTGATATGTTGTTCAGTAGAAGTAGAGGCATCAGCGCCGTTGAAACTTGTGAGTTTGTCGACAGCTTTTTCAGGAATATCATGGGGTTGACCTGCTATCTGAGTGAAGTCTAGTTGAGTAAAAAACTCACCCATGGTGGAAAGGAAACAATTATTGTCTTAAAAAATTTCTTGATTTTCTTGAAACAAAGAATGGATGTATAAAATAGACTCAGATCTAATATTTTCAAGGATTTTACAAGAAGCAAGTTTGTTTAATCTTCTCCTATAAACCTTTTCAGGCTCAGAGATAAAACTAAGCAAACCTTCGGAATTTCTTCTAGTTGAATACCTTGAGGTGTTAACTGACAGTGGAGTCGCCAGGTGGATCCAAGTCTAATTTCAGAGAGTGATTAAACTAAAAATATACCAAAAGTAAAACTAGGGGCAGTGGAGTCGCCATACAGATTTAGAATCTATCAAAAAAGGTGCAAAAAAGGTAAAACAATCTAGAAAAAATAAAGGTCGTCCAGGAACAAAAAGATTTGTCCTCGGCAACGGCACCAAAGATGTTGTCCGCCAGATTGCACACCAGTAGCGGAAATATTTCGAAAGCTGTCTCCCTCAATAGAAGGTGGGGAGAGGTGTGGCCTTGGGGGCAAGTAATGAGCCAAGTACTGTCACCTGAATCCCATCTCCTCCGTTTAAGCTAACTCCTAACGAAGCCAAGGGGGGTAGTCCCTACAAAGAGTTTCACTAAGGCTCTTATGTTTTTTAAGTGTTTTTGGTGAAATGATGCGGATGGGTGTTTTTTAGGAGTTTATTATGATGAGACCAATTACAAATGGGAAACACAAGATAATAACGCAATCCACGTTGCTAAATGAGATAACAAGATCACAATACTTTTCAAGATTTGACAGTCATATGAAGCATTCACAATATGAAAAATAACACAAGGACAAATGGTCCTGATTAAGATAAAAACTTTTTAAATACCAGTGCCTTATGGAGTCAAAGAAAAGTAAAGATTGTGATGTTGAATGTGTGGGTCTTGCAAAAGTGTTGTTCGTGAGGTCGTTTTGAAAATTATTTTGGTAAATTGAATATTTTAATGGTCTTGATTATTAGGCTAAAACCAAGGATATCAAAAGAGTAGAACCTTAACCAGGAACAAATACTGGCAGCCTCTTAGATGATAGGCCGGGAGCACCCAGATTGCAGAGAGGATAAGTGTACAATGGCTTGACCACCCTCGAGTCTGATAGTGGATTCCCAGCACCACCTGTTTCAGGAAGCAACCTCAGTGATTTGATGCTGGTTTTGGTTTTGAGTAAAATTTTAATTATGTTATCACTTGTAAGTTTAGCAAGTCCTTCACCTTTTTGAGTACTAGCCCAACCTTTGCAGGTTGGCAGAGCATACGGGTGTTGGAAGAATAACCAAAATAAATTAATTAAGGGGGAATATGGGTTGAAGTATTTTAATTATTAAGAGCACTTGTTCAACCCTCCGACAGAGAGCGCTCTTGACTTAGTCTTAAGACCACAATTCAAGAGACTTTCTACTCTAAAAATGCCCAATGTAAGGGAAAAATGCAAAATCTATAATGCTCTCCGACAGAGAGTGCTCTTGACTTGGATTTGGCCAAGTTCAAGAGGCTTTGTTTATTTTATTGCAATAAATAAAGCAGTTGTGAAACTTGAAAAAGAAAACTTAAAGTGACTGAAAGTAAAAGATAACAACTACAAGATATATAAGATGCTTGAAGATAACAGAAAGCGAAATTTAGTGTTCTATCAACAGTTTTACTCTAAGGTGGGATCAACCTCCGAACAAGGTCAACCACTAGAACCGCTAGCACTTGAGAACTTCCAGCTAGCTGAAAGCTCTGCCAAGGAAACTAATGGGGAGAGAGGAGTAACCACAAAATTATGTGGTCCTGCCCTTGAGATGAAATCTCAAGGATACTATCTCAAGTCAAAACTTGGAAGAGAGTATGAAAAAAAGAGATTACTCTAAAACGGAAATGAGAGATCTAATCTAACCAATCACAACACTCTTCCCCAAATGAGGAAGAAAGCCAAAAAAGTGGAGGCCTCCTCCACTTGAAAATTTTATTAATCTTGTACAATTGTCTTGGGTTTTAAAACCTTTAAGGACTTTGGAATGAAAATAAAACTTGAAAAATTTAACTTAGCTCTTGATAGCTATTACAAAGGATAGTGAGTGACAGATTTGTATATTGGATCCTCCTTGTATTTGGCTTGAGTTCTTGCTACTTTAGCTTGTATCTTTTTACTTCAAATTTTTCGAATCTTTTGCACTTCCAAAGTACCTACAAGAAAGCCAAAACTCAATGCACCCTTTAGTGTTAGAAAAATAAAAGAAACTTTGAATCTAAGTCTATATTTGCAGAATGAGATCTAAAACATAGAAATACATAAAAAAATGGCTCAAAAAAGTTAAGATGGGAAAATGGACCAGCGAACAAAAGTGGCTTAAAAGTGCTAGAAATGAGATCTAAGACTTAAAATTTTTTAAGGAATTTTTATGAAAAATATTCTATCTTTCAAAATGGAAACTATAGTTAAGCAATGCAAGCTATACTAGTGTAAAAAGGTGATCTATAATGCTTCTAAAGCTACCTTTCCAATGCATGAAACTTGTATGAGATGCAAAAAACTTTGAGATCTAAATCTAACAAGATACTTTTGCAAAACTAAGAAAGAAATTACAACTAACTCTAACAATTCGTTTTTTGAGTTTTTGTGTGTTTTAGGGCTCTTTTGAAATGAGGATGAGAGGAGAAAATGAAAAAAAACGAAAGCAAGGATGGATGAGAGGATAAAGGCTAAAGCGAAAGGGTAGAGATGGTAAATCTAGGGCAAAACGAAAGGGTGGAGATGGTAAATCTAGGGCAAAACGAAAGGGCAAGTGAGAGAAAGGGCAAGATGAATGGATGAATGAGGTTAATCTAATGGGGATGGGCTTGAAGAGGTAAGCTAGGTAACCAAGAAAGCTTTGAGAAGTTTGTTGATGGAGGAAGAGGCTAGGGCTCTTTAGAAATGTTTCTTTCCTTTGAACAATGAATCTTTTGGAAACCTGCAAGACAAAAACCTTGATTAGGAGCTAATAACCATTTGAATACAAAAAGCAACTTGATCTCCAAGTCTAATGAACCCTGCAAAACCCTTAAACCAAACAAGTTTAAACCGAATAATATATTTCTATGATTTATAGAACATACATTAAATATTGCAAAAACTTGATATGAGAGATAGGGTGAGAAGAATATCACCAAGAAATGTGAAAGCAATCCCCAAAGCACTTGTGTAGACCTCCAAAGTCAATGTATTATTCAAAAGCTAAACAAATATTACAATTGTATTTTGGCAGAGTGTTCATGCTCACAATCTCCATGAAGAAAAAGCCTAAAAGACCTCTCTTATATAACAAAAGCTAGCAACTAAAACCCTAGATTGAATTGGCATTCATAAGGGAGCCAAATGCCAACTAACACTAATCAAATTTCAATCATATCTAATCCAACCAATCAAATTCCAAGTTTAATAAGCTTGGAGCGAATAGACATCAAGCAAACTCGAGTTAGTGGATGATGTGGATGGGGAGGTGGCCTCCACCTTGGCAAGGCGCCCCCCATCCCACTTTGGAAGTACCACCAAGCCAAACACGTGATGCCACATGGAGAAACTCGCACCAAGTAGAGAAAGTCGTGATCTATCATGGAGATGGCGAGTTCTAGATTGGTAGGTGCTTGGAGTTTGACTACCAATCATGGTAGTTGAGAGTGGGAGGTGGCCTCCACCTAGGCAAGGCGCCCCCACTCCCCATTTAATGCAAAATACACCAACCAAAACTCATTTATTATGAAATCCACCTCACCAATTCGCAAATTGCATGAAGGAGGGCGAATTCTCTATGGGAGATAAGCTTGTGCTGACTGTATCTTCAACTAGATGAACTTGGAGTTGATTGGAATCATCATAAATGTCTGTTGCCATATCATTTAGCCTTTTACTTTATTCCATTTGGATTATTTTGGAGAGATTTGGATTATCTCCAAAATAATCATTTTTATTATTTTAATTAATAAATTCTCTGTAAATGGGTTTTTAGAGAAAATATTAATTACGAGGCCTAAATGACATCCGAAACTTGGGTTTAGCTGGTCCATAGGTCATGTGTGATTTTTGGCTTATGAAACGAGCCATCAATCACTGAATTCGGACCCCGGACGACTGACATATTACAAATTATTATTTCTCTATTTAAATTATAGAGAAATTTATTAAATTTAAAAAATAATTAAAAATCCAAATTTCGACAGACCCGGTAAAAAAATTTTCGATTTTTTTTTTCTTCTGAGGGTCCTAGAGACTTGGGACATGACCAACATCGATTCTAATAGTGTCTAGTAGGTTTATATACATTAGTTGGACTCTAATAACCCCCCATGGCTAAAATTTTCAAAATTGGGCATTCTAGCTTTGGAGGAAGCGGGAGAAAACCTCATCGATTATAGCTCGGCTATAGGCAAAGTATAATTGATAAGGGAAAAAACTCCATGGAATACCTTAGTTGCTTAATCAAGTCATGGGGAACCGAGACACTTAGATCCTACTAGCACACTTTATTACAAACCCCATGGGGCCATGGTCATGTCGACTCAAAAACAAAACTGGCTAGCCAAAACTGGCTAGTCACAAACGCTGGATCATCTGATACACTGGAGTACAAACATTCATCATGTTTGTCAAATGGCGGCTCTTTAGATAATCCAACTATGGTACAAACAAGTTGGTAACACCTCCATGTCGAACCGTTTTCAATGCTGATGTGGGCCACTACCCTCCTTATTGTCTTACGAAAATGGATGAGAATGAGGAAGAAGACTTAAAATTATGGACTTCACCTTCAAAGAGTGCCTTACAATCACATCAGTAAGGAGTGATAACAAGATCACATTGGTTGTCTCTGCGCCATGACCCTATTGATATTATAAGGCGAGGATGTGCATGCATAATAATCCTTGGTTATGAATATGATTTGAGGATTTAAAGAGAAGAGGATGTAAATACAGGTACTTTTTATACGTATTTTGGTGGCGAGAGCCGAAGACAAATGTGGTGAGAAACCACATATGTTTGGAAGGATGGAGGGAGATTACATCATGATCATTCCACCTATCAAATTGAAGACTATTCGTGTGCCAAAAATGGTTTTTTAATTTTTTTTTATTAATAACCATTGTGGTGCTTTGGTCCAAATGTTTTTTCTTACTCGTTGTTTCTCCATATCGTGTGCCCAGTGCGACCTCTCAATATCAATGCATAAATCGCCCTCTGCACGGTTTGTGGTCCTAGCTGCATGCCATTATTTGTAGTTGCATGCCATTGAGTGTTGTTTAGAGTTGCCGTTAGTCCATGACATTCATGCAAGAAATAAAGTCTTGTAGAGGAGGACTCATCAAACAAACCATTTGAATTTCATTTGGACGAAAACTGAGTGGACATTGGTAGCCAGGTTCACATAGGTAGTAGGCACAAAGTTTTGGGCTCATTTTGGGCCTAGTAGTAGACTAGTAGTGGTTCTTTGTTGTTACGACCGTAGTAGCTGACACATTGTCACACCTTAGATTTCAACCTGAAGTGACTCGGGAGCCATAGTCAAATCCCAGTGGCTAGTGCTTCGTAGTTGTCAGTCATCACTCGTCATCTTGCATAGCTAAGCAGTGAATGCATGACATGAGTGAGTGAGTGATTATAATTTATGATATTTCCAATATTTTGAATGAGGAGTCAAATTTTATAGCATAGGAATTTCAACATAGAAATTGAAATTGAAATGGTAGGTGATTTCAAATGTTACCCTTCTTTTGAAATGTTGATATAAATTATGTCCTTTAATTGAAAGGGTAAAATTCAAGTTTTAAATTCTTTTTGAAGGGCAATTTTAACTTTACACTTCCAGGAAGGACCAGAACCCTTTGGAAGGGCAATTTTAACTTTACACTTCAAGGAAGGACTAGAACCCTTTGGCTGTTCTACCATGTGGGCCTCCGAGAAAAGCGCGGCCGGATTAAAGGGAATGTCAAGTGCCTCCTCGCGTCATCAAAACCTTTGTTCACCCATTTCTAGACGGGCACTTCTAAGGTCTCTCTTAAAGTCCGAGTCCGTTTTAAACGAGCATGGGCTCATTAATAGCTCCACTTCATCATAGAACTGCGGTCTGTAGGCCTCCATAGAGTCTCACAGGAAAAACGCCCAGAAGACAGGAAACCCAGATAAGCCTGGAGTAGGATTAGCAGACCGCCATGAGAGCGCTGCTGGAAAGGGTTAGGTAGCCGCCATGAAAGCTCTACTGGTCAGGTAGCCGCCATGAAAGCTAAGCAATTAACTTTAGGTAGCAGCCCGAACACTCACACAAGTCAACGAAAGATGAGTATTTTCACCCAACTAGGAAAGTTGGATGCTGTAGAGGTGCAAAAAGTGAAGAACATTTTTTGACTTCGAATATTTTAATGATTTCTTCATAAGCCACGTGGAATTATCGGTGAGCCCCAATTGGTACATCGTACATGGATCATGTGTTTCGTTCTTTTATCCTACGCGCGTTCTATATAGCATAATTTTTTTGCTAGATACCTAAGCCACTTTTTCAAAGTCAGCGAGGTTTGGAAGCATTGCAAGAGTATCTACGACCGTACGAGTTCATCTTTGCAGAACCACTCCAAGCTCTTAAAAATGGCGTCCATCCCACGCATTAAACTCGGCACCCAAGGATTCGAGGTGCATGCAATTTACTGATTCTGTTTTCTTATGTCGTATTTCTTCGTTTGGCATTTGATAATAAGATTGTCATATGCATTCGAGCTTTAAAAGTGGAAAACTTGACTTTCATGCGAAGGATAGATAGCAATCACGGGAATCATCTGCTTCTTAATTGTTTATTCATCCGATCCTCCTCACGAGAAGTGTAGGCAAAATTTTAACAGAATTTGTAAAAGAAGGGCCTTACGGGCTACAGGCAATCCATGCCTCCAGAGCCCATCAACCAATTATTATTACAAAATCAAGGCATAGAGTGTATTATGTATGCTGTGCAAATATGCCCATATTATATATATATATATATATATATATATAAGGTTAAAGTATCCTACCCTAGTCTAATTGGTTCTACTTGGTACGTGGGGAACCAACTCTGAAAAATTAGACATCACACACATGCGCTCTACACCTACCAGGGTTTGAACCTGGGCTGTTTGCATGGCGGCACCCTGTCCCAATAGCTTCGTCTCGATCAATAAACTACATGTGATGGAAGGTGGATCTAGCAATAAGGTGCCCATCATGGACATGTAGCCCACTGGATGCGCTCTACAACTGCCAGGGTTTGAACCTGGGCTGTTTGCATGGCGGCACCCTGTCCCAATAGCATTGTCTCGACCACTAAGCTACATGTGATGGATGGTGGAGGTAGCAATAAGGTGCCCATCATGGACATGTATCCCACTGGTAGAGCAGCCAATTGACAAGCGGGGGTTGCTGGGTTTTATTAAAACATTACAGCTACTTTCAAAGAAATAAGTGGAAATTTAAAAAGGTAAAATTTTCTTACCAAAAACTCAACCAAGAGATTCGTCTCGTTCTGTTCCCCTTCAAAATTGGTTGGACATGAGGTTATGTTCGTTCCAGTTTTTCATGTGAACCTATGGAGGATTTCAATTGCTATCAATGGGTATCTTCATCCATGTATCGTGCATCCACCATATCCCCAAGGGTTAGCTTGATTGGTAGATGTACTTATGTGAAAGTTTATAGAGGTTTGATGATCAAGTTCCATAGCCCCTTGGGGTTATCAGCCAATATTTTGACTGGTGGTTCATCCAGAAAACTGGGGAAGAGGGGGAAATGCATGGGCTGGTTTGGTATCAACATCCTTACTTGGAACACTTAATACATGGGCAACTGAAAGACTATATTCCTCTAGAAAAAAGAAAATAAATGCATCCACCAATGTCCTGCCATTATGGCAAACCCCTGTCAAACATAAACATATGGTTCTAAGTGCTTCAACCAAGACACTAAATTATTAAATTACTAATCAATTTTATATGCATATATACATTAGAGGGGGTGGTTTCTCGTTTTTTAATTCCCCAGAACCCACTAGCCTTGTTTCTCATCCCGTTCCCATTCTTTCCTGTTCCCTGTTTGTGGCAACATTTGAAAGAAATCAGTGGAAATAAAAGAACATTGAATCTTGATAAAGTACAACTAGTGAGTTATTGGTATCTTGAAGCAGCTGATACTGAGTTATTGGTATCTTGAAGCAGCTGATAGAGGACATATGCTCATTGTCTTAATCTTTGCCCCTTTATATCGAATTGTTAAGTTTATTTCCTTGGTGATTTTGGAACTTTACACATTGAATGCCAAGGCATTGTTCACTAGTGAGACTGACAGATTGTTCAACAATTCACCAGGGTTCCATTTTCACTGTGGTTTGTCCCACCTACATGGCACCAGTTTCAAAGGGATGAGGCTGATGCAAATCTTGGGTGATTTTGGCAAAATAGATACCACTCAGACTTGGAATCTGAGCTGAAGAAAGTCCACTTGTTGTGGTGCAGCCCCTCAAGCTATGTTTTTTAAACAGTTAAAAAAAAACATTTGCATATCAGCCAATGTGTGGCTGGTTCCTGATAAACCTGCATATTCTAGCTAAATTACAGGAGTATAAAATACTTAAGGACGTGAAATTTTGCAAAATTTTGTTGAGTTTGCAGAAGGAATGATTTGTCTAGAGAGCATGAAAAACATATACTGAAAATATTCAATTAAAAGTGCAAACTACCTCACAGAAGTGATTGAGAACAATCCAATTTGGGGCTTTTCCTATGAAATGTGACTCTTTCCAAGTAACCATTCCCTGCCCACCTTCTAATCTGAGAGAGATAAGTCATGCTACATGGTGTAGATACTGGTAAAAAATACTCTTATCTATCAGATAATCAGATTTAGGGTTGGTTGGATCATGCCATATGGGGACCCCTTCAGCAATTTGTGTTTTGTCCATCCAGGCCGTTATATATATATATATATATCTCGAAAGTTTAAAGATCTTACCAAAGTCTGCTTGGTCCAACTTGATATGTGGGACGTGTGTTAAGATCCTTTGTTGATGGAGAGAACCAACTCTGGGAGGTTAAACACCACACACAATGGCTCTACATCTTTCCAGGTTTGAACCTGGCTGGTTTGCATGGTAGCACCCTATCCCAACCACTAAGCTACAATGTGATGGAAGGTGGAGGTAGCAATAAGGTGCCCATCATGGAAATGTAGCTCATTGGTAGAACAGCCAATTGACCAGTGGGGGTACTGGGCCCTATTAAAGCATTACAGCTAGTTGAAAGAAATAAGTGAAAAAAAAAACTTAGAATTTTGTTACCAAAAACCAAGCAAGAGACCCATCTCGTTCTGTTCCCGTTCAAAATCTGTTGGACATGTAGTTATGTTTGTTCCAGTTTTTTGTGTGCAACTTGTTGTCCGCCGAATGCACACTGAGTTAGCAAAAATCTTTCCAAAGCTGTTTCCTCACTACAAGTGGGGAAAGGTGTGGCCTTGGGGGCAAGCACAGAGCCAGGTACTGTCACCTGAATCCCAGCTCCTCCGTTTAGGCTAACTCCTAACGAAGCCAAGGGGGGTTGTCCCTAACATAGAGTTTTCTATGGCTCCGAGTCTTTAAATGTTTTTAAGTGTTGGGTGATGCGGATGGGTGTTTTTTAGGAGTTTTTTGAATGATCACAAATTTATAATGATAAAATAAAATAACCACAAGATAATTGCAAGATTACGAGATTGAAAATACAACCACTTGATAATTTAAAACAAGACAACCATATGATACCGAAAGATAAGACAGTTAACAAATAATCAGCGAAGAGGACCAGTGCCTTATGGAGTCAAAACTGAAGTGCTTGGGTTGCTTGATACAAGAGTTCAGAAATTGGTAGTGTTTGTGAGATCTGTTGTGCAAATGTTCTTGGTTTATTTTATTATAAATTTTGAGTAATCTTGTTTTAGGTGAAGGGTATTTCCAACCGAAACACAATGTCCCGGAAATCTAACCGGAAGAAGTACTCTAGGTGGCCCCGTTCAAGGACATGTCAGACTGGCCTGGATCACAGCGAGGCGTTCAAATAACTAACCAACCACTGTGTCTGAGGTTGGGCTATCCGGCACCCCCACTAGGAGTTCCTCACTTTTGAGTACTTTACGACGAGCAACGCCGGTTCATTGGTTATGGGGTAAAGATTTTATTATGGTTTGAACTTGACCGATTAGGAAACCAATACCATTTCTGAGTAATCCAACTTTTTTAGGGTTGGGCAGAGCATATGTGGCATGGAGAAAACGAATAAATTCAAATTTTATTATGGGGAAGATGAGTTGTGAGTGTTTTAACTTAAGAGCACACAAAAACCTCTCCGACAGAGAGTGATCTTGATCTTGCCTTAAAACTTGATTCAAGAGTCTTATCTATACTATATGCAAATGCAATTAACAATGCTCTCCGACAGAGAGTGTTCTTGACTTGTCTTATGACAAGTTTAAGAGGCTTATCTAATCTAGAAAGTAAGTGCAGTGCAACAAGATGATTAAAATGAGATGGAAAATGGAAAATGAACAAGCAATTTAGTATGTCTACTTGCGAAAAATGAGAAAGCTAATCTAATCTACTTAACGAAAATAAAAGAGATCTAAGCTAAACAAAGACAACACTCTTCCCCAAATGGGGGAAGAAAAACAAACAATGGGAGGCCTTATCCCACTTAGCCTTATTTCATTAATCAATTACAAAATGAGGGAATGTAACCCTTGAAGTGAAATGCAACTAAGAAATGAAACTAAAGCCTTTTTAGGGCTTGTACAAGGAGATTGTTTTTGGTTCTTTGTTGGTTTGTTTGAAGTCTTCTTTGATTGATTTGTTGCTCTTCCTTTGGGTTTGTTACTCTTTGTTGTCCGCCGAGATGCACACCAGCAGCAGAAATCTTTCGAAAGTTGTCTCTTCACTTCAAGTGAGAGAAGTGTGGCCTTGGGGGAAAGCAATGAGCTAGGTACTGTCACCTAAATCCTAGCTTCTCCATTTAGGCTAACTCCTAATGAAGCCAAGGGGGGTAGTCCCTACAAAGAGTTAACTATGGCTCAATGTTTTTAAGTGTTTTTTAAATGTGTGGTGATGCGGATGGGTGTTGTTTAGGAGTTTTTTGATGATGAAAGACCCACAACTTATAATAAACACAAGATAAAAAGCAATCCACGTTGCGAAACAAGATTTAGCAGTATATAAAGACTTATAAATTGTAGCATCCACAGATAGATAAATTCAAATAAACAAATGGTTCAACTTAAATTTAAAGCATGTAAATATAAAAGACCAGTGTCTTATCCATTGGGTGAAGGAGTCAAATAAATGAATGTAGTGCTGGGGGATGCTGAATATATAGTCTTAGTAACTGTTTTTGAGAACGTTGTGCAAATTATCTTGGTAAATTCAAAGTTTTAATGGTCTTGATTATTAGGCTAAGATCAACAATGTAATCAAGAGAACGGAAAAGTACACCTTTAAGTGGCTCCCCTCTGATGGTATGTCAAGACCGTCCAGATTTCGAAGGGATCTTAAGTTTGTTTGATCATCTCAGCTTGCTTCAGCTAAAGAAACTGCTGTCGCAAATATTGAAAGCGTTCGTAAATTTTCCCCATTCATCGTCTCGACTGAACTGGATATGTGGACAAGCAGATCTGCGGGCATCGGCGTCCTCGATTCGTGGTGATAAATGGGCAGCTGTTATGGAGCATCCGTTGATTCCGAATCCTGACAGTCCGTCCTCATTGGCAGCCGAATTGTGATGTAGAGTTATCTTCAAACGCCAAGAGCTTGGGGTTCAATAAAATAAACAACATGTCGAAAGCTTGATCGGAGATGGAGCTTGGATCCACATTTTTATTGACAGCCGAATTTACTTTGAAAATGTTGAGTCTTGACAGCTGTGCGAGAGTCACGATTTTCAACTACTGTCATCACTTTTTTAATTGAGCTTTTGGGATAAGCCGTATGCCTGGAAACATTAAACTCGAATATTTTATAGGCATCGATTGCTAGCTTCTTGAATCCTGGATCCACACAGCATTGGCATCTGAAAAGTTTGGTGATCTATTGCATAAGCACTTGACAGCCCCGCATTTTTTCCACATAACTTAAACCCGTGTTTTCTTCCTGTCAGCCGAGTTGTGGAGTTTGACCTACACCTTTTTTGGCAGTCGATAGAGTTCCATTCATCTTAAAACTGCTTGGGTGTATCTTCACGTCAGAAGCAATTACTGTGGCTACTTGTTGACTCACTTTGGAAGAATCGACTCCATGATAGGGTATACGTGGTTGTTGCAGTCGACTTATGGTTTGTTGTCCACCTTTGAGTGGGAAAAATCAGCTTTACAGGGAGTTCCTTTTAATAAAAAATAAGCTGCTTTTTGGGATTCGATTGGAGAGAAAAATGGATCTAGGATCACACTTTTCCTCCATTAGTTTATTATTATTATTTTTGAGAGTTTTTGGGCCTATAAAGAGGCCAACTTTCTCTATTGTAAGGATGGAAAAAACTTGGGAGCTTTTCTTCCCCTTGAGCTTAATGAAAAATACTATGGGTTTCTTTGGTTAAACTGAGCACTTTCTTTGTCTGGCATGATCTTGTGAGATTTTAGATGAGTGTGAATATTTCTAAGATTCTGCGTTTTCTTTTCGATGTTTGTGTAAGAGGACATAGAGGGGTGTAATCCACCACATTGGAAGGTGAAGAATTCTTAGTAGCCGCTTTCTTTTTCCCTTTGGTTAAGAATTCTTAGCAGCTGCTTTCTTTTTCCCTTTGTGAGCGTGCATACACGGGTATTGATCTTTGCATTTAATCTAGTTTGATTGTTTAATATTGATCTTTGGTTTGCATAGTGCACCTCCCGCAGCTAGAGAAGAATTACTTTTTCTGGTTGTCAAACACTAGACTGAGCAGGGCTTGCTCAATCATGCGATCTTTCCCTCTCAGTCACATATGACACAAGGCCCCTTTGAGCTCTCTTTTGACTCCATTCGCCCCTCTGATATACTGGCACTGGCCTTTCCTCGAGGACTGATCCTCCCATCTTTCCCATCACTCAATCAAGATACCTTTTGTTACAATTGTTTCTCTAAGGCAACCTCTTCAGTTCACCTTGCCCTCCGTTGCACTTGCCTTAGCAATCCTACCTTAGGGATACCCCCCTTGAGTTGGAGAAGGGCCAACCTGAAGCGAGGAGAGAGGAGTGTGGTGACATTGGCTTCTCTCTTGAGAGTTGTCATCGAGTTGGTGTGCTTACTTTTTGGGCTTCAGCACACGCATGTCAATTTTGGGTGTGTTGTCCGCCGAGATGCACACCAGCAGCAGAAATCTTTCGAAAGCTATTCCCTCACTACAAGTGGGGAAGGTGCGGCCTTGGGGGCAAGCAATGAGCCAGGTATTGTCACCTGAATCCCAGCTCCTCCGTTTAGGCAAACTCCTAACGAAGCCAAGGGGGGTTGTCCCTAACAAAGAGTTTTTCTATGGCTCTTATGTTTTAGGTGTTTTTGGTGTTGAGTGATGCGGATGGGTGTTTTTTAGGAGTTTTTATGATGATATCATAGCTTTTTGTAATGAGATAAACACAAGATAAAAGAGCAATCCATGTTGCGATCACAAGATACAAGATTTAGAGATAAACAATATAATGAAGACTTGCGAAATAAGATAGCATCCACAGATAAAAAATGACTTGAACAGATTCTCAATGGACAAATGGCCCAGATTAATTCATACATGAAAGTGAAAACAGACCAGTGCCAAATGGAGTCAAAATGTGTAGTGCTTGGGGATGCTGAAGATACAAGTCTCAAATAGATTGTTTGTGAGAATGTTTTGCAAATTATCTTGGTAAATTCAAAAGTTTTAGTGATCTTGCTTATTAGGCTAGAAAAAGCAAGGTATGTGTCCAACCGGAAAGAATACTTTCAGTGGCTACCCCGGCAACTGGACGGACCGTCCAATATTCTTCGGCTAGGTGTCCTGAGGATTTAACCAGCACTAGAACTCTATGACAACGGTATGTTTCCGACATCACCTCTAGGCATAGCACACTACTTGAGTATTCATCGAAAATCAACGCCGGTTCGTTGGTTATGGGGGAAAGATTTTATTAGGTCATCACTTTCAAGATTAACAATTCCAATCACCGTTCTGAGTACGAGTCCAACTTTTTTAAGGTTGGCAGAGCATACTAAGTGATGGAAAGCAACGAAGTAGATTTTAATGGGGAATGTGAGTTGAAAAGTTTTAATCCTAGAGCACCTTAAACTCTCGGACAGAGAGTGCTCTTGACTTCGTCTTATGACAAAAGTTTAAGAGACTTTAGCTAATCTATATGCTTGATGCAAGGAAAATGCAGTGGGAATGCTCTCCGACAGAGAGTGCTCTTGACTTGTGTTATGGCAAGTTTAAGAGACTTTGGTTCTTTTTAGAATATCAAGCAGATTGTAAACATAAACCAAATGATAGCTCAATAATGATGAAAATGAAAATAAAGATCTAGCAAAATTATAAACCACTTGCAAAAATAAACTGAATGAGCAACTAGTGTTCTACAACAAAAGAAACTAATCTAGCAAAAGGAAGTCAAAAGTGACTTCTACACACTGTTCATGAAATTTGCAGCTAGCTAGTCATACGCAGTACACAGTGGGGAAAGAGAAGTAGCACGCAAGGTCAATGCGGCACTTGTGATCAAATCTCAAGACACTTCTCAGGTCAAAACTGAAATAATAACTAAAATTCTAAGTACAAAATGAAATTATTCTAGAAACTCAAAGCAAATCTAAACTAAGAATACACAAGTCACTCTTCCCCAAATGGGGAAGAAAAAACCAAAATGTGGGAGGCCTTATCCCACTTAGCCTTATTTTATTAAGAGAGTACAAATGCCTTGGGAATTTAACCCTTGTAAGGACTTTGAGAGAAATAAACTTTGAAAAATAATTGAAGCAAGCTCTTAAGAGCTATTACAAAGGATAATGGCTAATTAATGACTTTTGGTTTGGATCATCCTTATGGTTTCTTTACTTTCTTCTTGGTTTAGATCTTCTTGTTTCAAAGCTTCTCAAGCTTCTTTTCTCTTTCAAGCACCTTCAAAACAAGTCAACTTAAGGCATCCATTATTGTTAGGAAAAAAACTATTTAAAACTTACAACTTGCAAAAACGAAACTAGATGCAAACTAACAACCTAAGATGCAAATGCAAATCTAAGAAACTAACAAGTAAACCAACAAAATAGATCCAAACTAGAATGCAACTAAATATGAAATGCAAGTTATGAGATCTAACCACTAACTTTTCCAAGAAAATGAAACTAACTACTAACTTTTTAACAAAATTTAAAGTTTTTATGTGTTGTGATTTTTAGGGCTTTTGAAGATGGACGAAAGGAGGAGATTGAAGAGAGTTTGAAGGCAAAAAACGAAGGGGTAAGAAAACCTATAGAAGGAGGGACGAAAGTGTTAAAAATCATAAACTGATAGCAGTAGCTGACTGTAAATTTCAAAAATGCAGAGATAGCTAAAAATTAGAACATGCAACCATAAAAACACAGTTGTTTACCCCAGGGAAAACCTTTTAAGGTATAAAAACCCCAGCAAAATATCTTCCTTAAATATGAGATGTCTGAGTTTTACAATAGCAGGCTAAACAAGCCTTTTCAATAATTTGAATTGTTACAATGACCAAGAAGAACCCTGTTGACCTGTAGCTGAAGCAGTCTCAATTTTGTTTCACCAACCTGCACCTGTCACTGTCAGTTGTGGCCTTTTCAGGGACTGTAATGGCTGTCAGGAAGTTAGCTAACATGAACCAATGATAGAACCCAGCTGTAACATCAGTATACCCAACAGTAAGAAGATGTATGACCCAGTATTGCACTGTAGAGAACCCAGCAAATCGTGGAGATAATCTGCACCTTTGAATGCACAGTAATAACTGGAGATAACCAGCAATAAGAAGATATAACTCAGCAAACAATGGAGAGAACTCCCAGCAATGACCACCGAACTGCTAGAGAGATGTTAGCCAATACCACTGAGCTGTTAGAGGACTGTTAGCAAATACCACTGAGCTGTTAGAGGGCTGTCAGCAAATACCACTGAGCTGTTAGAGGGCTGTCAGATACCACCGAACTGTAGACTGGACTCTCTTCAAAATCCACGAGCTGTTCTTTATCTTATGCGAATTGCTGATTGGGTGATATGTTTTTCCTTTTGTATATATAGTGGAATACATAAAATATAATGGGGCCAACTTTGCAACAAATGGGTATTAACTTTAATTTTTAATCAATGAGGCCGACTTCCATAATTTGCCATTAACCATTGTTTGATGAGGCCGACCAGCATATTATGTAGATGCTTGTATTTAATAAAATGATTTGAGGCTGTCCCATATGTATTTTCATAACATTCATCATTATAATTTGTCTCTCCTCCAATAATGAGTTGACCATAAATAAATAAATAAATACATATTTATTTTTCTCTTCTTCTACTAGCTGATGGGTTCATGGACCAAGTCAAGTGGTGCTTGGGTTCTATTGTTCTCCAATAAATCACCCAGGTGTCCTTCAGGGTCTTCATGTCCACTCCAAGTACATCATCATAGGAAGATATTTAATTGCTTCACTTCACCCATCTGTGGTCAACAAGTCCAAGTGGAGAAGTACACCACTTGCCCAGACCCGGTCTGGGGCTTACAGTGAAATCCTGGTAACTAACCAGGTGCCTCCATTCTCCCAGAGAATGGCTCTCAGCCCCAGGCTGAGTTTCCAGTCCCAGACTGGATTAATATCTTGGTAACTGACCAGGTGCCTCCATTCTCCCAGAGAATGGCACTCAGCCCCAGGCTGAGTTCCCAGTCCCAGACTGGATTAATATCCTGGTAACTGACCAGGTGCCTCCATTCTCCCAGAGAATGGCACTCAGCCCCAGACTGAGTTCCCAGTCCCAGACTGGATTAATATCCTGGTAACTGACCAGGTGCCTCCATTCTCCCAGAGAATGGCACTCGAAGCTGCTCAGAAAAATCAACACTCCCTCTCAGCGAGAGGGTCATTCTCTGCAATACCAAGCTTGTCTCGAAAGTGCACAAGCTTTGTCAACGACAGGGGCTTGGTCAATATGTCAGCAATCTGCTCGTCTGTACGAATGTACTGGAGCTTCATGGCACCTCGCTGTACCATATCTCTGATGAAGTGGTACTTCATCTCAATGTGTTTTGACCTGTCGTGAAATACAGGGTTCTCTGAAAGCTTAATGCAACTCTGATTATCGCAATGGATAACAGTTGGTTCAAGCTTTCCACCAAACAGGTCAGAGAGAAGCTTTCTAAGCCAAACTGCTTCTCTGCAGGCATCACTGGCAGCAATATACTCAGCTTCAGTTGTGCTCTGAGCTATGGAACCCTGTTTTCTGCTGGACCATGAGATCATGGCTGATCCCAAACTGAAGCAATACCCTGATGTGCTTTTCCGGTCCACAGCACTGCCAGCCCAATCGGAGTCAGCATATCCAAGTAGCATTACCCCACTGTTGGAGGTATATCTGAGCCCATATGTAATAGTACCTCGCAAATATTTGAGCACATGTTTGGCAGCTATCCAGTGTATGTGCTTTGGCTCGGACATGAACTGACTCAATGCATTCACTGTATAACAGATATCCGGTCTCGTATGCACTAGATACAGCAAGGATCCAATAAGTTGTCGATACTGAGTAGGATCCACTGCTTGTGAAGAAGTAGCTGAGTCACGTAACTTCTTCAGATTTGATGTCATAGGTACACTCATGGGTTTGCAGTCATGCATCCCAAACCTTTGCAAGATATCAACTGTATACTTTCCTTGAGACAGGAAGATCTCATCTGGCTTCTGCCAGACCTCTAAACCAAGGAAATAGTGCATGAGTCCCAGATCTTTCATTTCAAATTCTGAAGTAAGCTCCCTCTTGCACTGAGCTATCAGTTGCTCCTCTCCAGTGAGGAACAGATCATCCACATATAAGACTAGGATCAAGACATGGTTCTGAACAACCTTAAAGTAGAGGTTGGGATCAGCAGTGCTCTTGGAGAATCCCAAACTGTGAAGGTAACCATCAATCTTGGCATACCAGACCCTTGGGGCCTGTTTGAGTCCATACAAAGCTTTCTTTAGCTTGCACACATGAGACTGCATTTCATGAGTCACAAAACCTTCAGGTTGCTCAATGTAGACCTCTTCTTCAACTTCTCCATTAAGAAAAGCCGTCTTTACATCCATTTGATGGAGTTTCCATCCAAAGACAGCAGCGAGGGAGATAATAGTTCTGATGGTGGTATACCTGGCAACAGGGGCAAATGTTTCATCATAGTCTATGCCTTCCTTTTGTGAGAAACCTCGTGCCACAAATCTTGCTTTATATTTCTCAATGCTGCCATCAGCAGCATGCTTAATTTTATAGAGCCATTTGGAAGTTACCACAGACTTCCCTTTTGGTCGAGGAATAATTTCCCACACATGATTTTTCATAATGGAATTATATTCTTCTGTCATGGCATCAATCCATACCTGATGAGACTCTGCTTCTTTGAATGTAGAAGGTTCTGCATCAATGAGCTTACTCATAAGACTTGAGTATTTCTGGGGCTTCTTGCTTTCTCTGAATGTCCCAAATGGAGCTTTATGCTTCTCTGCTTCTTGCAATATTTCTCTTGCCCAAGTAGGTCTTCTCTTGGAAGGAGGAGCTTCAAGTAGTTCTTCAGTTGGTCTTTCTGGTTCTGAGTAAGCATGAGGTTCATTTTCTTCCTCCCTTTGATTCTCTGAATGAGGAGAGTCTGGAATGTCAGAAAGAGATCCTTCTGGATCTTTTGGAAGCTCTTTGGAGTGGCGGAAAACAGCTTCCTCATGAAATATCACATCTCTGCTGATTTCAATGTACCTTTGACCAGGAACATAGATACGGTAAGCTTTTGAATTTTCACTGTACCCAACAAATGTGCATTTCTTTCCGGAAGGCTCCAGCTTTAATCTCTTTTCCTTTGGCACATGGATGTAGACAGGAGTGCCAAAGATCCTCATGTGGTCAACAACAGGTTTCTTTCCTGTAAAGACTTCTTCTGGAGTCTTTTCTCCCAAAATGGCATGAGGACTTCTGCTTTGAATATAGACAGCTGTACTAGTAGCCTCAGCCCATAGAGACAAGGGAAGATCTAGATCACATAACATGGCTTTAGCAGCCTCACAAACTGTTCTGTTCTTCCTTTCTGCCACCCCATTCTGTTGGGGGTTGTAAGGTACAGTTAACTCCCTCTTGATCCCTGCTTTTTGGCAAAAATCATCAAAATCATTTGATTCAAACTCACCTCCATTGTCTGACCTCAAGATGCGAATGTGTTTTCTTGTCTGATTTTCAATCAGTGCCTTGAACTCCTTGAACTTATCAAAAGTTTCACTCTTAGCCTTTAGAAAGTAAATCCAAGATTTACGAGAGTAATCATCAATGAACAGTACATAATATAAGCAACCACTTAAGGAGGGTGAAGACATAGGTCCACAAATGTCAGAGTGAATCAAATCCAAAATACCTTTTGATCTGCTGTGACTTTTGGAAAAAGATTTCTTGGTATTTTTACCAAGGGCACAACCTTTGCAAATACCATTATGTTCATTAGAAAACTCAGGCATACCTGTAACCATCTTTTGAAGACCAGGGAGAGCTGCATAGTGAAGGTGTCCAAACCTGCGATGCCAAAGTTCACAAGGGTTGATGGTGTTGTGAACCAATGCTTGAGTAGAATGCCCAAAGGCCTTGTAAAGGCCTCCCTCTCGAACCCCAATCAATTCTGCTGCACTTAACCTTTCATTCTTTGACCAAAGTAAAACCTTTTTGTCCATGAATATAACTCTGTAGCCTTTGTCTTCTAAGCCAGCAACAGAAAGGAGATTTTTCTTCAAACCTGGAACATATAGTATGTCTTCAATGTGCAACATGGTCCCTAAATCAAGTTGAAATGAGACTGAGCCCACTCCCTCTATTTTGTAGGTGGAGTCATCTCCAAGTTCTACTTGAGTGTCAAACTTCTTCTTTCTGTAGCTTGTAAGGGCTTCACGGGAACCTGTCATATGTCTTGAGGCTCCACTGTCCACCAACCAAGAATTTGAGCTGTTGGTGATGGATCCTGCTAGGGCATAAATCAAATAGTATTCTTTCCTTGAATCTTCTTGCTTGGAAGACCTTGCATTTTTCTTCTTCTTTGGTTCTTCTTCTTCAGCTGTAGATGCTTCAAATTTTCTTTTGGGCCTTCTCTTTGGCATCCTACAGTCCCTAGCATAATGTCCTACCTTGAAACAATTAAAACATTTAACTTGTGACATATCAACTTGCCTACCTTGTGGCTTGTTCTCTTTATTCCTAGGATGGAAAGGCTTCTTGAATTGCTTCTTAGTTTTAGCTGCTAGTGCAAGGTTCCCTTCTTTAGGACCCTTAGTTCTGCTCTGTACTCTGCCTTCTTCTTCTAAACAGTCATGCCAAAGTCTCTCAAAATCTGGCTGAGTCTCATGCCCACTGACAGAAGCTAAGAAGGTTTCCCAAGAACTTGGAAGACCATCAAAAACTGTTTGTACCAGATCATCATCATCTACTGTAACCCCAATAGCAGAAAGTTGATCTCTTACCTGAGCAATCTTTGTGAAGAAGGAGGCCACTCCTTCATCCTTTTCCATCTTCAATGTACGAAGTCTATTTTTCAAGACTCTCTTTTGACTGGGTGCTTTCTTCTCATACAAATTTGTCAAGGTGTCAAAACACTCCTTGGCTGTTTTCAGTGGTGTTATGGCAGGCATTATATTTTCCTTGACTGAATCATAGATATTCCTCCTAGCCTTGGCTTGCTTCCTTTTGAATGCTGCCCTTCCTGTGTTTGACGTGGATTCTTCTACAACATTGATGACCAGGTCATCAAGGTCATTTTCTTCCAAGGTGGCCATAATCCTTGCTTTCCATGAATTAAAGTTTGCTGAGCCTTCAAGTCTGTCCTCTGGTCTGAAAGAGGTAGAGGCAGCCATCTTTGATCTGTCTGCACTGTCCCAAGGTCTATGTAAGACACAGTCAGTTGCCCAAACACTGTGTGTTTTACAAGCAGAGCTCTGATACCATGTTAAAAATCATAAACTGATAGCAGTAGCAGACTGTAAATTTCAAAAATGCAGAGATAGCTAAAAATTAGAACAACATGCAACCATAAAAACACAGTTGTTCACCCTGGGGAAAACCTTTTAAGGTATAAAACCCCAGCAAAATATCTTCCTTAAATATGAGATGTCTGAGTTTTACAATAGCAGGCTAAACAAGCCTTTTCAATAATTTGAATTGTTACAATGACCAAGAAGAACCCTGTTGACCTGTAGCTGAAGCAGTCTCAATTTTGTTTCACCAACCTGCACCTGTCACTGTCAGTTGTGGCCTTTTCAGGGACTGTAATGGCTGTCAGGAAGTTAGCTAACATGAACCAATGATAGAACCCAGCTGTAACATCAGTATACCCAACAGTAAGAAGATGTATGACCCAGTATTGCACTGTAGAGAACCCAGCAAATCGTGGAGATAATCTGCACCTTTGAATGCACAGTAATAACTGGAGATAACCAGCAATAAGAAGATATAACTCAGCAAACAATGGAGAGAACTCCCAGCAATGACCACCGAACTGTTAGAGAGCTGTTAGCCAATACCACTGAGCTGTTAGAGGACTGTTAGCAAATACCACTGAGCTGTTAGAGGGCTGTCAGCAAATACCACTGAGCTGTTAGAGGGCTGTCAGATACCACCGAATTGTAGACTGGACTCTCTTCAAAATCCACGAGCTGTTCTTTATCTTATGCGAATTGCTGATTGGGTGATATGTTTTTCCTTTTGTATATATAGTGGAATACATAAAATATAATGGGGCCGACTTTGCAATAAATGGGTATTAACTTTAATTTTTAATCAATGAGGCCGACTTCCATAATTTGCCATTAACCATTATTTGATGAGGCCGACCAACATACTATGTAGATGCTTGTATTTAATAAAATGATTTGAGGCTGTCCCATATGTATTTTCATAACATTCATCATTATAATTTGTCTCTCCTCCAATAATGAGTTGACCATAAATAAATAAATAAATACATATTTATTTTTCTCTTCTTCTACTAGCTGATGGGTTCATGGACCAAGTCAAGTGGTGCTTGGGTTCTATTGTTCTCCAATAAATCACCCAGGTGTCCTTCAGGGTCTTCATGTCCACTCCAAGTACATCATCATAGGAAGATATTTAATTGCTTCACTTCACCCATCTGTGGTCAACAAGTCCAAGTGGAGAAGTACACCACTTGCCCAGACCCGGTCTGGGGCTTACAGTGAAATCCTAGTAACTGACCAGGTGCCTCCATTCTCCCAGAGAATGGCTCTCAGCCCCAGGCTGAGTTTCCAGTCCCAGACTGGATTAATATCCTGGTAACTGACCAGGTGCCTCCATTCTCCCAGAGAATGGCACTCAGCCCCAGGTTGAGTTCCCAGTCCCAGACTAGATTAATATCCTGGTAACTGACCAGGTGCCTCCATTCTCCCAAAGAATGGCACTCAGCCCTGTTGTCCGCCAATATGCACACCAGCAGCGGAAATCTTTCGAAAGCTGTCTCTTCACTACAAGTGAGAGAGGTGTGGCCTTGGGGGCAAGCAATGAGCCAGGTACTGTCACCTGAATCCCAGCTCCTCCGTTTAGGCAAACTCCTAACAAAGCCAAGGGGGGTAGTCCCTAAAAGAAAAGTTGTCTAAGGCTCTTTGTGTATTTAAATGTTTTGGGTGTAGTGATGCGGATGGGTGTTTTTTAGGAGTTTTTTGAAATGAGAGACAATATAAAACTTTAATGTGACACAAGATAGCGCAATCCACGTTGCAACAGAAGATAAAGGATGCACTTGAACAAATAAATAAATCACTTTTCACACAGATTAAGCTGAGTACTCCAGTATAGATATTTAAGCATACAAAGATATATGATGAAGGACCAGTGCCTGATGGAGTCAAAAAATAAAAGTGATTGTAAAAACTTGATACAAATGCTTTGAAATAGATAGTTTGTGAGAACGTTGTGCAGCTTATCTTGGTAAATTTCAAAGTTTTAGTTGTCTTGATTATTAGGGCTAAGACCAAAAGGTATCAAAAGATGGTAGAACCCTACCCAAGAAAGATACTGGCAACCCTAAGTGGCCTGTCGGAAGCACCCAGATTCGATAAGGATTGTTGTCCAATGTTTAAACCGCCCCTGAGTCTGACAGTGATTTCCCGGCGTCACCTCTCGTGGGAAGAACAGTATTTTGCCTTGGTTGAGGTTTTGGGTAAAAATTTTAATTAAGTTTATCGATCGTAATTATCAAGTCTTCCACCTTTCTGAGTACTAGCCCAACCGTTTCCGGTTGGCAGAGCATACGGGTGTAGGACAAACCAAGATAAATTAATTAGGGGTGTGTGAGTGGAAATTTTTTATTTATTAGAAGGCCTTGTTCAACTCTCCGACAGAGAGCGCTCTTGATTCGGTCTTATGACCACAGTTCAAGAGACTTGCTAGATTGACAATGCCTAATGCAGGGATGATGCAAGACTAAAATGCCCTCCGATAGAGGGTGCTCTTGACTTGGATTTGGCCAAGTTCAAGAGACTTTGGTTTATTTTAAGGAAGCAAAAGTAAAGTAGTAGCAGTATATCTTAACTTGAAACAGATTTAAACAATATTATTGATCACAAGATATAAACTTCCACTAACAATAATGCTTGCGAGATAAATAAATCTAGTGTTCTACCGCACAAACTTTAATCTACTAGGTGGGATTGATCTCCGAACAAGATCAACCACTAGAAGCCACCAATCCTGGAAACTTTCCAGCTAGCTGGATGTCCACAAGAAATTGATGGGGGAGCGAGAAGCTACCACAAAACTATGTGGCCTTTGGGATACGATCCCAAAGTTAGCTATTCTTTGGTCAAGGATTGGAAGAGAAACAAAATAAGAATAAATGAGAAATAAAACTAACTACCCAAGAATCTCTTTCAGGTTCAAGACCCTACTCGGGAAAGCATGGGGGTAAGTGAATATGGAAGATAACTTATTGAAATAAAAAATAGCATATAACGGATCTAACGCTAAAAGTCAAACCACTTAATGAGACGAGACCACAAGGCTTCCCCAAATGGGGAAGTAAATGTGGGGGCTTAAAAACCCCACTTGCAAATTTTATTATGGAGATACAATTGCCCTCGGGAATGAAAACCCTTGTAGGGACTTCTTCGAAATGAATAACTTGTAAAACACTTGAAATAAACTAGGATCTATTACAAAAGGATAATATTAATCTTGCTTTGTTTTTGTCCTCTTGTATTGATATCTTCTTGGTTTTAGAAGTGTTAACTTCTATTTTGGAAAACCCTATCACCAACACACAACTCCAATACCCATTAGACGTTAGATAAATCAAAACAAAATTGAAACTAACTAAGTCCTAGATCCAAAAAACTATATGCAAGCAATGATTAACCAAAAACTTCCTTTGAGATGCAACTATTTTGAAATTTAAACCACTTGCAAATGTTGGATCAACCAAAATGAAGTGGCAGCCACACGTGTGAACTTTATAGGACAGTCAAACAAGGTTTAAAGATGGCAGCCACATGTATGAAGTTTAAAATAGTTATATGATGTTCTAACAGTCCAAAAAGGAATGTAGATGGCAGCCAACAGGTTGATGGGACAGTCAACAAAAAATGTCCTAGTTTGGCAGCCCACAAGCGTTTAGATGGTTCCAAAATATCTTTTAAGCAGTCCTCACAATGCCAAAAGGGCAGTCAACAAAGGTTTTGGGACAGTCGCATGAGAGTTATAACAGCCACGCACTTATGACAGTCTTTAAAAGTTTAAGAGGGCAGCCAATAAGGGTTGGGGACAGTCCAACCTATAGAGATGGCAGCCCACTCAAAGTTTATGAAAATGAAGGCCAAAGGGTGTATGTGTTATGAAACTTGCAACTAGATGATAACTAGGAGATAAGTCTCTATGATAATCACTTTTAACAATGCAACTTACTACTTAAAACTTGAAACACATTAAAAAATTAACTAGCAATGGCATGAAAATGGGAGGTTGGATGACTGAGTGTAATGGGCAGCGAATGGAAAGCTAGATGACTGAGTGAAATGGGCAGCGAATGGAAGGCTAGGAGATGGAGGATGAAGGCGGATGGGAGAAAGCCAATGGGATGAAGATCAAAGGCCTAACTCTAGTAACCAAAACAAGTTTTAAAATAATTTTGAAGATGAAACTTTGAACCAATTTCTCATGCCCAACTGAGATTTGAAGATAGACTTTTAGGAGACCCTGAAATGCAAAATTTGTTAGAGAAAATCTTTGATGGGAGGAAGAGACACCCGAGTTCAAACCTCCACTCTATCCTTTAAGATCTGCACATATGCACCACTTACAAGACAAGACTTAGATCATGCTTAGTATATCAAACGAAATGAAATAAGAAGTACATAAGTAAGAACCGACTACAGTTTGTACTCCTATATTGCATCAAGCCTAATATCAATGGGTAAGTTGGACCATCAAATACCCATCCTATGTTCTTAACAAAGAATTCTAAGCTAAGCAAGATTAAGAATCATAAATTGTAAACAAATGCAAAAGCACAATATCACCTCAAGGTTTGTAGATCATTCCTCATAACAACAATGGCACACCATGTAGACCTCCAAAGTCTCCTTTTATTCCAAAATAGCAATAGCTAGAACACAGTTACAATCTGGCAGAGTAAGTTTGCCCAAAAAATTCATCTCAAACCAGAGCAGAGAGCTCTTATTTATACAAAAATGAGAGAAGAGGAGAGCCAAATTCGAAATGCATGAGAGAGGGGGCCAGGAGGGCGCATTCACCAAACAACTCTAAGTCTCACGCATGACTGAAGGAGAGACTGCCGTGATTGGTAGCTTGGAGTTTGGAAGTAGGCGTGATTGGGGTTGGTGGGGTATGAGGTGGAGCCCCTCTCCCATTGAAACCAACGCCCCCCATATACTCGTGAGCTTGCATATGTGGAATGCCCACGTGAAAGGCCTCACGCTTAAACTTCATGCTCACGTCATACGTATATCCCATCCTTTATTTAAATCAATTCGTATATAACCAAAGTTTTGGTTTATGATATGTGCACTTAACCCTTGAGATGGTCGCCCACCATATTTGCTAATCCGTAAGCCAATCCACGTGAAGAGGCCCCACGTGAGGAAAACCGTACACTCATTCTAATTCAATTTTTTGATTTTGACTTTTGGCATCATGCTCATCATTCCTTAAAGTGGGTCGTACATCTCATAAAAATATAACCCATGCTTTTCCAAACACTAAAATAATGATTTTTGGACTTTAGTGCATTTTGTCATTTTTTGGCAATTAAATGTCAAAATGATGCATTTTTTAGCCAAAACCGCTCCTGGGGTGATGTAACTGCCCGGAAACTGAAGAATGAAGGTGCCAAGGTGAAGAGGATGCTCTGAGCGTCAAAACGAGCCTCCCCATGCCCAATTCTGCCTCCGGATGAGGTTTTTATCACTTCTTGAAATTTTTTAATTAAACCATTAAAAAATGGTCTAATTTTATGAAAAAATTATTTTTTGCCGGAATCAAACGAAACTCCTAGGGGACCTAGTGCATGTTCATACGACTCAATCGATGTGGCTAACCCGTAAAAAATCCTAGACACAAGACTCTAATAACCACCTTAGGTTTTGACCACCATGGGAAATACTCCAGCTTTGGAGGTTTGAGTGAAAAACTCGGGGATTATACGCCACTGATGAGTAGCGCATAATTCCTAAGGAAAAAACACTCTAGAGTATCCCCCAAATGGCTAAACCTACGGATAGCCGAGTCTTTTATAAAAGGACCCCGTTTAGACCAACATTTTACAAATTCCCCATGGGGGTATGAACATGCAGTTATTACAAAAGGGGCAAAATTGCCCTGAAATTGACTTCTGAACTTCTGAATGCTGATGATGAACATGAATCATGTTCAATAAACTGGCGGCTCAATAAGGTTTCAACTATTTGTACAAATCAGTTGATAACAAGCCCCAGGCTAAGTTCCCAGTCCCAGACTGGATTAATATCCTGGTAATTGACCAGGTGCCTCCATTCTCCCAGAGAATGGCACTCGAAGCTGCTCAGAAAAATCAACAGAAAGGAGGGGTTTGAGCAAACTCAAAGGCAAAAACGAAAGGTAAAGAAGGGGCCAAAAGGAGTCGGACGAGAGGGATGAGGAGAGGAAAAGGAGTGGGACAAAAAACGAAAGGAAGAGAGGCTAACAAGAAGGTAGGACGAAGATAGAAGAAGTAGATCTAAAGGAAAAACGAAAAGAGGAAAGGAAGGGTGATGGCTAGAAGAAAAAGGGCTAGCAAGTCAAGGCAAAGGGATTCAAAGAGAAAACGAGAGAGCTAGAGGAGAGAAGCTCGTAGATCCAAGTAACCAAAGAATTTGTTTTTGAAAAGTGTTGATGGATGAAGGCTAGCCCCTGATAGCTTATGTTTCTTTCTTGGAAAGAGAAGCCACTTGAAGAACCTGCAAGATGAATACGTTAAATGGTAAAAGCTCTTGATTAATGAAGACAAGCTTGATCCCAAGCTACTCTTCACCTTTGATGATCCCTGCAAAACAAAACTCTCAAGCAAACAAACTAGATCAAATGCTTATTGTACTAGATTGTTAGTATTCTCAAAGCATAAAATGAATAATAATTTGAAACAAGAAAGCAAAGTGAGAGAAATATCACCAAATACAAGATGAAACCACAATGCATAGAGCTCTTGCATGGACCTCCAAAGTCACTTATTTATTCCAAACTCAAACAAATATTACAATATGATTTTGGCAAAGTGTTCTTGCCCAAAATCTCCATGAGAAGAGTGCCCAAAGGCATCCTCTTTATACAAAAACTCTAAGATAAAACCCTAATTCGAATTGGCACAATAGGGAGCCAATAACACTTGACAAAAATCCAAATTCCAATAAAAAACCAATCAAATCTTGGCTTGGAGTGATAACACATCACATAACTTGAGTTTGCAATGAATGGAGAGTGGGGAGGTGGCCTCCACCTAGGCAAGGCGCCCCCCACTCCCACATAGGAAGCTTCACCATCCAATAAACCTCCTCCACCTTGCAAATGTGTGAGCGAAAGGAAGTAATTCGTGAGCTTTCAAGGAGTTGCATGTGAGTGATTGTAGGGATGTGGCTTGAGTTATACAAAGAGCCAAGCCATGAGGTGGCCACACATTAAAGAGGGTGCCTACCTTAGCCATAAATTCAACTCAACAACCCAATAATCATGTGCCAAATCACCAATTCGAATTTTTGATGAAGGAGGGCGAATTAGCTTGAAGGAGATCTCATTTGACTGGATTGTTGACTGAATGATAACTGAGATGATTGGAATCTTCCTTAATGCATAGTGCCATGTCAATTAGCCTTTTAGTTTAATCAATTTGGTTTATTTTGGAGAGATTTAGATTATCTCCAAAATATTCATTTTTAATATTTTAATCAATAATTTCTCTGTAAATGAGTTTTTTGAGAAATTATTAATTATGAGGCTGAATTGACATCCGAAACTTAGGATAAGCTAGTCCGGGGGTCATGAATGATTTTTGGCTTAAGGTTCAAGCTTTCAATCTCTGAATTCGGACCCCGGATGACTGACATATTACAAATTGAAATTTTTCTGAGGGTCCTAGTGACTTAGGACATGACCATAGTCTATTCTAACAGTGTCTAGTAGGCTTATATACATCCCGTTGGGCTCTAATAACCCCCATGGCTCAAATTTTCAAAATCGGGCATTCTAGCTTTGGAGGAAGCGAGAGAAAACCTCATCGATCATAGCTCGGCTATAGGCAAAGTATAATTGACAAGGGAAAAAACTACCTGGAATACCTTAGTTGCTTAACCAAGTCATGGGGGACCAAGCCACTCAAAAATCCTACTAGCACACTTATTACAAACCCCGTGGGACCATGGTCATTTCAAGACAAACAACAACTGACTAGCCAAAACTGGCTAGGCAGAAAGGATGGATCACCTGATACACTGGAACACAAACACTTATCATGTTTGTCAAATGGCGGCTCTTCAGATAATCCAACTATGGTACAAATATGTTGGTAACAGGGTGACAACAGAGTCAAAAGAGAACTCAAGGAGGCCTTGCGTTTCACAGAAGTGAGATTAATCTAGTACATTCGATAATCAAAGACAAGGAGAATATAAGTATAACCGACTACAGTCTATTACTCCTAAGATCTTTTGAAAACATAACATCAACAAACAACTTCACAACCGGAAATGCTTGCCCAATGGACCAATAATGGCCTTCTATGCTAGATTTACTCCATAGCTTATAATGAAACATGCAACCATGAAAGAGATGCCCAATATGTCCGAAAAACCCAACATGATATTTTTCTATTAAGCTCAAGGGAAAGAAAAAATCCCAACTTTTTTCCATCATAAACATGAAGGAGGATGGCCTCTTTATAGGCCCAAAACCTCCTATTCTTTTCAAAAGAAAAATGATAATAAAATAGTGAAAAAGGTGGATCCTAGATCCACTTTTCGCTCCATCGAATATCAAAAAAGCTTTAAATTCCCACTAATAGTTCTTTACCAAAATAAAGGGCAACCCAGCATATAAAGTGAACTGCTACACAACAGCCACGTTTACTAAGAAAAACCCCACCAGCTACTCGTGAGACACTCCGCATAACAATGAAGATACCCCCTATGCAGTTATTAAACACTGAAAACATGGAAAAACACTGGCTGTCAGATGAAGCCTCCAGATAGCCAAAAGTAATGTGACCCTCGGCGTTAATCACGAATTGGTGTCATCCTTTTGAAAACAGTAAAACCCAACGAAATCGCCGTGTATTAACCCGATGCTATGACCAACAGTGGTTTGCTCCAAAGCCGATCCAGGAAATGCTGCTACGAAATCAAAGGAGATCTCAACGCAAATTGGAGCAATCGGTGATCTTTTAGCATATGACGGTGGACCTGAGTTTTTACTGACCGTAAGTCACGGTTCTCTCTATAGCAGCTAACGGTGATGTAGATGGGTGATGGTTCTGCACTTTCAGATGAAATCTCATTGTCTGCGCCAATTCCCCGTGAAAGAAATGCGCCACTGCCAGATATGACAGCTAACTCCCACTTGTCATCGGTGGCCAAAAAAGATTGATACGTGGGTCAAGGAGATGCCACCAACACCCGATTAGATATTCTATATTGAATGTTCAAAATACTTTGCATTTTGGAGAAATTGCATCCATGGTTTTCGTTACTTGAGACATGGGATATACCTTCTTCAATTGCACTAGCTAAGCACACAGTGAAAAGTAGAGCACCTCTCGAAGACGGAGAAACTGCAAGAGGCAGTACAGTCGATGGATTTGGATGCCCATTGCTCCTTCCAACATGAACAAACCCAAATTGAAGGTCCAACCATGCATCATAAATTGTCATGGCTGCCTTAACTAGAGAAAATAACGTTACCTGCAAAATCAAAGTGCCATCATTGCTCTTTGTCACCATACGTGTATTGACACGGAGAGGATTTGTAAAATGCACTGCAACAGTTCTTTCGAATATTCGACTATGAGATGCTCCATATTCCAGCTTCAAAGCAAGAGTCCGCATTCCATCCACAATAGTACGCTTTTGGGAAACTTCTGGTTGTCCTTGTGAGGAAAGACTCCCATCGTGTGCCATAATAGATGTAACACTTAAGGGAGATGGTGAAAGAGAAGCCTGCCTGGAGGTAGAAATCATTCTATCTGATATATCATCAATTCCATGAACTGGTAACCATAAGATTGTGATGATGTTGCTATTAGAGTGAGGCTTAATGATTCTAGGCAAATTTCATTAGGAAAGCCACTCTAGACTGTTACAGGTAAATTGCTTGGATCACCTTCACATAAATCAAGTTGTGGTCTTGACTTTCCAAAGAAGGTGATTAATGACGACACATCAAGTGATACATGATTCTTCATTTCACTATGAGCAAGTCTGACAACCTATGATTGCAAGGCTTGTCGCTCTTTCTTTAGTAGTAAGCCCTTTTCTAATGATAGCAATCTCACACAAGATGTAAGATATTCAACTTGGTCTTCAAGTTGTTTTTGGCAGTCAGCTAAATTAGGAAGCACCTCTGCTAGTAATGACTGCCACTCTTCACCTGCAGACAGAGCACAAACCTTTTCCTATAGTTTTGCAGCCGAGTCAAAACTCCCTTGCTTGTAAAACATAGCTACAACTTCACCATCAAGCACAACTCCATGCCTTTTCCACCAAGACCGATGATAATTCTCAGCAACACCCTTGGCAACTCCAAATACAGTTTCTAAGGGCACATATCAAGTGTTGCTCTATATTGTGCAAGATCAAAAGTAACTCCCCAACATCCTGTCATGATCTTCCCCTACTGCCTTGTAACCTTGGAAAGAAGTCTGCTCAAGGTTTCCTTTTTCATCTTCTAACTTCTCAAATTTTAACAAATTCTCTCCTCAACAAAACATGCCTCGGATGCTTCTTTTGCTGTTCTCATGTTGCTGTTGATCTAATCTTTATGCTTTTGGTAACAAGGCTGTAATGGAAGCAACTTGCCTCTTGGAAAAGATGCCTTTAAACAAATGTAGATGCATTTTTGAGAGGTAACACCCTCCAAACATCTAACCATCCACTTAGCAGCCAAGATGCTTCCCTGTGTTGCAACATTAATTAGACCAAGCCCTTCCTCATGCTTGGGCATGATGTAGACATCCCAAAGTACTAAGGGGAGACCCCAAGTCCCACCGTACTTGGACCATAAATATGAACGCAAAATTTGCTCCAAGCGATGAAATCGAGCATTGTTGGGGAGCCTACATGACACATAGTAGATGTGGAAGGATTGAAGGATCTTGCTCACCACCACAAGCTTACCACAAAGGGGAGACCCTTACACTACCCTAAAAGTAATTTATGCCGCAATCTCTCAAGGCACCAATCCCACATAGCAACTGGAGAGAGGCCACCACCATAAGGAACTGGAATACCAAGATATCTCACAACACCAGGCTGAACAAACTTCCATGTGGCTGGAATCCAAGGAGGTGGATAATCAAAACCAACTAGTAGTCAATCTTGTGGTCGCTAACAATAGCCCCTGATGCCTCACAGAACACTCTCAAACAATTCCTAGTAAATGAAATAGACTCCTGCTCAGTAATCACATTCAAAATAGAGCCATTCACAAAATGGTTATTTACCATCTCATCCCTATTCATAAAGAAATGCCTAGTCAACCTTGTAGACATGCTTCCTCTAGTAGATAGCCAAGGGAATCAATAGTCAACATATAAAGATAAGGGGCCAATGGATACCCTTGCGTGCTAGACCCGTGAAGGTGGATGTTGGGAGTGTTGATCGCTGAGATGCACACCAGCAGCAAAAATCTTTCGAAAGCTGTCTCTTCACTACAAGTGAGAGAAGTGTGGCCTTGGGGTAAGCGATGAGCTAGGTACTGTCACCTAAATCCCAGCTTCTCCGTTTAGGCTAACTCCTAACGAAGCCAAGGGGGGTAGTCCCTACAAAGAGTTAACTATGGCTCAATGTTTTAAGTGTTTTAATTGTGTGGTGATGCGGATGGGTGTTGTTTAGGAGTTTTTTGATGATAAAAGACCCACAACTTATAATAGACACAAGATAAAATGCAATCCATGTTGCGAGACAAGATTTAGTAGTATACAAAAGATTTATAAATTTAAGCATCCACAGATATATAAATTCCAATGAACAAATGGTTCAATTTAAATTTAAAGCACATGAATATAAAAGACCAGTGCCTTATCCATTGGATGAAGGAGTAAAAAATGATTGAATGTAGTGCTAGGGGATGCTGAATATATAGTCTTGGTAACTGTTTGTGAGAACGTTTGTGCAAATTATATTGGTAAATTGAAAGGTTTTAGTGGTCTTGATTATTAGGCTAAGAACAAAGAGATAAGCAAAAGTCCGGAAAGTGATACTTTCAGTGGCGTCCACTCTGATGATAGGTTGGAACCATCCAGATTGCAAAAGGTATGTGTCTAATGACTTAACCACCCCGAACCTGACAACGGATACTCCGGCACCACCAGGTTTAGGAATCTTTGCCTCCCACTTAAAAGTATTTATTGAAAAGATCAACGCCGGCACGTTGGTTGGGGTAAAGTTTTATTAGATTTTCACTTATGAGATTAACAAAATCCAACACCTTTCTGAGTACTAGCCCAACCCTTTCAGGTTGGCAGAGCATACGGGTGTTGGATAACAACCAAGATAAATTAATTAATGGGGTGTGAGTTGAAATTTTTATTATTACTGAAGCACACAGTTCAACTCTCCGACAGAGAGCGCTCTTGACTTAGTCTTAAGACCAAAGTTCAAGAGACTTGTTTGATTGAAATGCCTAATGCAAGGGGAATGCAAAAAACTAGTATGCTCTCCGATAGAGAGTGCTCTTGACTTGGGTTATTTCAAGTTCAAGAGGCTTTGTTCATTGTTAAAATAGAAGCAAATTATAAGCATGAACGCATGTGATAGCTCAATAAGATGGGAAAATAAAAGACAAAGATATCACTTGCAAAGATGAACAACTAACATTCTACGATAAAATGAAATCAAACTATTCGGCCAAGACTTAAACTAATCTAAGAAAAATAAACAGGTGAGATCAACCTTCGAACAAGGTGACCACTAGAACCACTAGTCCTTGAGAAATTCCAGCTAGCCGTGTCTCGACAAGGAGTCTAATGGGGAAAGAGAAGTAACCACAAAACTATGTGGCCCTGCCCTTGGGATGAAATCCCAAGGATACTATCTCAAGTCAAGACTTGGAAGAGGACTAATCTAAGTACAAAAAATGAAAATTAATCTAAGTACTGAAAGTAAATCTACTCTAAGAAAACAATAACACTCTTCCCCAAATGGGGAAGAAAAACCAAAGTGTGGGAGGCCTTATCCCACTTTTTCCTTTTATTATTAAAGTGATACAATAGTTTGGATTTTCAACCTTTAGAAGAGATAAAAGAAATTTAGATGAATTTTGAAACTCTTAAGAGTTTTACAATAAACAATGAGAGTATTGAGTTTATTGGTTTGAGGCTTGGTTCCAAGCTTCCTTTTGTCTTCTTGTAATGATTTTCTCTTCTCTTGATTTTCTCCTTCCACTTCAAGTTTTCTTTTTGATTTAGCTTTGTCTCACACTTACACACAACAAAGATCTCAAACTACAAGCACCCTTCAGCATTAGTCCAAATCAAAAGAAAGCTAGTAATTGGAACTATTTGAACTTAGGCTTGAAATATGAAGTCTAAGATGCTAAATGGCATGAGATTCAACTTTAATTTATTTAAAAGATAAAACGGACCAGCAAGCAAACAAAGCCTAAAATGCTAGAAAAGGGATCTAAACTATGACAAAAAATGGAAATATTTTTGTAGGGAATTTTTATCTTTTGAATGAGAACCACTATATGAATGCAAATTAACAAAATACATGTAAGCTAAGACTTAAAAATGAACTAGATCTAACAATGCTAATGTAAAAAAAGTGAAAGCTAACTACTAACTTTAAACTTGAAACTCAACTCGTTTTTGTTATTTTGTTTGTAACTTTTAGGGCTCTCAAAGGATGGACGAAGAGGAGACAAAAAGGCAAGAGATGAGGACCAAAAAACGAGAGGAAAGAGGGCACTAGAGAAGAGGAACGAAGGGATGGAAAGACAAGTCAAAGGCAAGAAACGAAAGGGGGACTTGGAGAGAAATGAGAAGAGGAGAAGGCTAGCAAGGTAGGGATACGAAGCTAGGGGAAAAAAGACAAGAAAGAAAGGCTTCTAGGGCAAAAACGAAAGGATGAAGAGGTAGAAAAGAAGTTAGAAGAAGGCTAAGGGAGAAAAACGAATGGTTGAGGAGGCAAAACAAAACTAGGAAAGAGGAGAAGATAATGGCTTAGCAAATCTAGTAGATCAAGCAAAAAACAAGGTGGGATCTACCTCCGAACAAGGTAGATCATTAGAACACTAGCCCAAGAAAACCTTCTAGCTAGCTAGATGTCCGCAGGGTGCTAGTGAGGATAGAGAAGCAACCACAAAACAATGTGGCCCAATCCCAAGGTGCTATATCAAGTCAAAACTTTTGGTATAGAAATGCAGAAAGAAGATTTAAAAGTGTCTTGTAACCAAAGAATGTAGTAACTTTTGTTGATGGAGGAAGAGGCAAGTCTCTTCTTTATGTTTCTAATCTTGAGATGAGAAGAACTTTGAAAACCTGCAAAAGAATTTGATTAGGTGCTAATAGCCATTGATGAGCAAAGATTAGCTTGATCTCCAAGCCATTCTCCACCTTGTGTGAATCCTGCAAAACCCTCACAAATTAAACAAGCCAAACCGAACAATATATTTCTAAGAATGTAGAACATATATTGAATAATGTAATGCTTGAAATAAAGGTAAGGTGAGAAAGATATCACCAAAGAATGTGAAAGACAACCCCAAAGACTCTTGGATGGACCTCCAAAGTCACTTCTTTATTCAAAAATCAAACAAATATTACAATGATATTTGGGCAGAGTGTTCATGCTCAAAATCTCCATGAAGAATGAGGAGCCAAGCACCTCATTATATACGAAATAGAAGCTCACTAAGCCCAAATTCGAATTGGCCAAGGAGAGCCAATTTCCAATCACAAATAAATCGAATTTCCAATTAATTAAGAGCTTGGAGTGAAGCTCCAACTCATAACTTGAGTTAGTGGTGGTTGTGAATGGGTGACATGGCCTCCACATAAGCCAAGAGACCACCCTCACACATTGTAAACACCACCCATCCAATATAAAAGTGCCACATCACAAAAACGTCAAGCTAAAGGAGAGGGCAAAATTCTTCATGAAGATGCTCTGACAGTGCTCCGATACTTGACTGAAATGAATTGGAGTTGATTACAATCATCTTAAGTGCTCTCTGCCATGTCATTTAGACTTTTACTTTATTTAATTTGGCCTTTTTTGGAGAGATTTAAATTATCTCCAATTTATTATTTTTCTGAATATTTTAATTAATATTTCTGATTTTTTGATTTTTTGAGAAAATATTAATTATGAGGCCAAATAATTGTTTGAAACTTAGGGTTAGCTGGTCCGAGGATCATGAATGATTTTTGGCTTAAGGTTTAAGCTTTCAAACTCTGAATTCGGACCCCGGATGACTGACATATTACAAATTGAAATTTTTCCATTTAAACTATGGAAAAATCAATTTAAAAAAAAATAATTAAAAAACCCAAAATCAGAGGACCCGGTAAAATTTTTTCGAAATTTTTTCTGAGGGTCCTAGTGACTTAGGACATGACCATAGTCTATTCTAACATTGTCTAGTAGGCTTATATACACCAGTTGGACTCTAATAACCCCCCAAGGCTCAATTTTCAAAATCAGGCATTCCAGCTTTGGAGGAAGCGGGAGAAAACCTCATCGATTATAGCTCGGCTATAGGCAAAGTATAATTGACAAGGGAAAAAACTCCTTGGAATACCTTAGTTGCTTAACCAAGTCATGGGGGACCGAGCCACTCAAAAAATCCTACTAGCACACTTTATTACAAACCCCGTGGGGCCATGGTCACGTCGACTGAAAATAAAAACTGGCTAGCCAAAATTGGCTAATTATTGTCATCTGAAACCCAGATACTCTAGAAGTGAACACTGATGTGTTCCAACACTGGCGGCTCAATAAGGTTTCAACTATTTGTACAAAATAGGTGATAACAGGGAGACATCATTATTGATTGAAATAATGGCCAAAGCACATGAAAACATTGTCTTAATCATAATAACACATTGCGAGCCAAGGCCAAGGCAAGTCAACATGTCTGTGATAAACATCTAGTCAATATGATTATAAGCTTTGCTAAAGTCAATTTTTTGGAAGAGGGCTTGTTGACTGGACTTCCTGGCCCACTCCAAGGCATCTCAAGTTGATAAACTGTATCCAAAATAAACCGCCCTTGCAAAAGTACCATCTGCTCTTGGAAAACAACTGTCTTGGCCACATCCCGAACTCTCATAGCTAATGCCTTGGCCATAATTTTATAGGCAACACTCAATAAAGTTTTCAGATGCCACCCACTAATTGAATCTCTAGTAGCATTCTTCGAAATAAGCTTGATCAGAACTTGATTAAGTGATTCTGAAAGGCTCCCTGAAGAGAAGGTCTCACGCGCAAGATGAAACTCATTAGGCAAACCATCAATACTTGGGGATTTCCCATTCTATTTTGATGAGAGGGCAATGAAGAACTCTTCCTTCGTGAACTCCTCCTCCAATCTATCTTAGTCACTTGTCAATGCCTTATGAGGAATCACTTTGCAACAAGCATCCCTAGCAGCGACAATTGAGTCTGAGAAAGGGTAAGAAGAAAATGTATTATGAAAATGCTCACTAAACATACCTTGGATCTTGGTTCGGTTCTTCTCAAGAGATCCATCAACTTGGCAAAGCACCCTTGTCTTCTACTACCTTCTTTAGGAAATTGAAGAAGAACTTAGATCCCTCATTGCCCTTTTGAATCCACTGCAATCTGACACACACCCATGCCCCTCTGACATTGTACTCCTCTTTTCACACCACTATCTCAAGCCAGGTTGCATCCTCGCGAAGAGTAATGTTGTGCAATTCTTCCTCCAAAAGAGTACACACCTCCTCTAACTATTGTTTGACCTCCTAAAGCTATCTCTTTTGCTTACGTTTGGCCATGTGATTCCACCCCCTCATAAACTTCACAGTGCAACAAATAGATGCCTCCCACCATAACAATTAACTTGGACAAAGAACAAGGTTCCAAACACTATGCACAAGAGATCAAATTCTGGAGATTCCAAATGAGAAACATTTAGTTTGAACAAGGACTTGAAAATCCAATTTATTATGCTTTGAGGACAAATCATTTCCTTAAGGGGGTGGCAATATAACAAATATAAATAAAGACTAAAATTAATAAAATCATCATAATAATAATTAATACAGGTAAATAACAATTAATAAATACAATTAGTATTTAATGAAAGGTCAAGATGAAGAGACATACCTGTTCACCTTTGTGGCCAGTCAATGCCTATATAGGTAAACCGTCACGAAGGTATTGTATTTGATCGTTCATTTAATAAATATTTTGTACATTTCAATTCAATTGCAGATTAATTCTGTTATCTCAGCACTTCCGCTGCTACATTGAGTGTGTGTTCTAATGAGTTTTTCGTGAGAGCAAGTGTAAGCGGCCTGTGTATAAGCTGCTGTAATATTGTTTTCTGAATAATAGTGAGCTGATGTGATTGCTGTTGGAGTTTTGCAGTACTGCTCAGAATTTCCAGATTGCACACATATGTATTTAGCTTCGTTCTATCTGCTATTCTGAATGAACGCATAGAATGCAGTGTTTGCACTCTTGAACTTAATTTACAGAAGTTTTAGTTTATGCAGATATAGGCTTTTGATAGGTGTAAACTAAGCTCCAAGTTTTAGGACCTGTAGGTTTTATTCTTCGAGTGTAGATCTGATCTATGATGTAAAGTTTAACATCTCCTAGAGAAGTAATTTACCTGTTATTCTACTGTTCTTATTTTCTGATATAATTGCTCATTTTACAATGCAAACAGGTTTCCAAACTTGGCTTAGGATGTATGGGACTTTCAGCATTCTATGGCACCCCTGTTCCCGAGGAAGATGGAATTGCTTTGATTCATCATGCTTTCAACAGAGGCATCACTTTTTTTGACACTGCAGATGTGTATGGACCTTTCACAAATGAAGTTCTAGTTGGCAAGGTATATTCAGGATTTAATTTTTCTTTTGTAGTCAGTTAAGCTAATGCCTTTTTTTGCGGTGATTTCTGTGTTTGCTTTCTGATGTTGATGATTGTAAGGCTGGCAAACAATTTGCATCCCAAGAAGTATGTGTAGAACGGTACTGTGAAAATTTCCAAATACTTGAGGAATGTTCCTGTTTTAGAAGCAGTAAACAGAGACAGGAATTGCTGCTTGGTTTGTGTCATGTGATGTCACTGCCTTGGATGTGCTTATCCTACTTCCACTCTCGAGGTCATTCTAAATGATAACATCGGTGGGTGGAGAGTTTATGATAAATCATTTTTCCATTTAAGAGCAAACAAAGAAGGAATAGTGAAAAATATTGGTACTAGGTAGAGTAGATGTCTATCAAATTGACCTATTAATAATTCATAAGAAAAGATAACAAGTCTAATAGACAAAGAACCAACTTGTAAGAAGATGCAGGTAGGAAACAGGTTATATCTACTCGGCCATATATCCAAATTCATTGGAGATATAGCTCCACCTTGTACTCTGAACTTTGTTGTCTCTTATTCAACTCTGGAATTAGATAAGGGAAAATTCAAAGGAAAAAGATATTTGCCAGTATGCCCTGGTTTTGTTTGAAATTCTATCAAGGAGCAAGTCCAAATGAAGGAAGATATATTTACCATTTGGAACTCATTTATGGTCTAGTTTGTTAGACTATGCACTGATGTAATCTAGGTGGCTCCGTACAGGAAATATGTCCGGAATGTGATCTAGGTGTCTCTGTACAAGAACATGTGGGCTGGAACGGAGTCTCGAGAGCAATGTTCAACACTACACCAACAAGGATGTAGTCTAACTGGTGCTATGAGGTCACCTCCTAGTGGTTCCCACATCCTTAGTCAGAATTTCCCCACTTTCGATCACAGCGTGGCAACGCCGGATTTTTGTTGGTTTGAAGGGACTTAATTTTATTAAAATTGCAGTTCTTTAATTAAATGTGAGAAAACTGAAGAATGCGACACTTCCGCTTTTGATATCCCAAAACTATGGGTAGAGTATACACCGAGTGGGAAAAATTTATTCATTACTATTGTCTCTCCGACAGAGAGTACTCTTGATCCAAATTAGAACGAGATTCAAGATATTTATTGAGTTGGTAAATTTTAAGATTGACTCTCCGACAGAGAGCACTCTTAATCCGCTTTAAGAGCATGATTCAAGAGATTTTGGACACTACTTTGTTTGTTGCAAGTAAAATACTAAAAACATGTTCTTTAATTATCTACCCAAGAATCTTTTTCAGGTCCGAAGACCGTACTCGGGAAAGCAAGGGGATTAGTATGCTAAAGATGAACAAAAAAAAACTCTCCGACAGAGAGCACTCTTGATATGCAAATGGCGAGATTCAAGAAATTTTGCATATGAACTTTAATAAAATAAAAAAAGATGCAAAGACTAGAAATAGTAAAACTTGCAACTAATTACTTTTGCAAAAGGAAATTTTTAACTAACTCTTTTGATAACTGTTATCACATTTTATGTCGGGAGCAGCTTCCGCACTGCAGACTGTGTGGTCGAGGACCGCACAGTACTTTTTTTCTAGATCAGGAGATCAGCTACCTCCACAGGAGGCATCTTTTGTTTAGATTACCCCTAGTAGATACCTCAAAGGGGACAGACAGTTGGACTTGCCATCTACCACAGGGTTACCTTTCCTTGCCAGGCTTTGACACAAGCCCATTTGAGACACTGCCTAGTCTTATTCTGATCGAGATTATCATAGTACAGTGCTGGTTTATTATATGCCTGGATTCAGCAGAGATCCAACTTAGACATAGGTTCAGTAGCAGCAGGTATATGGTGCAGCAGGTTGCATATATTGATTATTGCTCATGTTGTAGATTAGACTCTTTTATACTTGCTAGTACACTAACTTTGCATGAGGTGATATATTTGGTGATCTGGTTATGATATGATGTGCTTGGGCCCTTAGTGATGTCAGTCCACCCCTCCGGTTAGACTTATGTATATGCACGCTGAGTCATGTCCTGTATACTTGGCTTAGACTTGATCACTTAGCCCCTCGATAGCTGACTTTAGCACCATTATCACCTTCTCCACCCATCCGACTCATCCATGACACTTCTTCCCTGACTTGGATTCTGATTTGTGATCACGAGGACCCCCTTTCCCCACTGATCTCTGAGTTTGCCATGACTCCTTGTTTATTGTGCGTAGCTCTTTAGTGTGTGAGATACATGGTTAGACCTGGGATTTGCTCCTGGCGGTTGCCCCCGATGTTGCAATGCAGTTAGGATTGTGTAGCCTCACCGGGTGCTCCCCACTTATCGTCGAAGCATGTATTACCCACCCCATTACCTTTGCAGTATGAGCGCCATGTTTATATCTTTTGAGATATGTATGTAGCCCAAGAGGGCCATGAAGAAATGAAGAAATGAAGACATGAAGACATGAAGAAATGAAATGTAAATCAGGCTAAAAAGGCCTCTATGTTGTAAATGTAAAATCTAGCCCAAAAGGGGCTAAGTATGAAACTCATTGTAAAATCCATGCAATGTGTTTATGAACACACATGGATTCTGGTCAACTATACATGTCAGCATTTGTAATGGTTATTCCTCACCTAGTCCCGCGGGACAAGGAGGTGAGAAGGAGCAAGGGACAAGCTCAAGATTGCCCCCTAGAGTCTCAAGTTACGGTTTGTCAGACACCCAGTTTGGTGGCTCTAGAAAAGAACCTCACGGAGTCTTCGGATACAGATGTGAGTTGTGGGATATTTGTTAGATGACTAGTGGTGGTTTCCTTGCACTATACCCATTTGTGAGGCACCGCCCTTCCCCGTGTTCTGTCATGGCATATTTACCTTAGTGGACCCCGCTTTCCCAAGATGTCTAATGGTCACATGATCTTTATCCTCGTCTTCCCATATCTTTTACCTTGTTGTCCACATCACCTAGAGTCAGCAAGGTGGTCAATTCTATGGAGGTGTATAGCATCCTAGTCTTTTGGAGGTGGTGGGCCCACTTCACCAGGGTCTTGTACTATTTTGAGATTTAATGTATTTTTGATCACCATGCTATCATTTATTGCTTAGTAATGTACTAACTTGTTTAATTGAGCCTTGTCACTTCATGCTTGCATACAGGTTTCAGCTAGCACTATAGTTGACCAGATTTGACTTAGTCAAACTGGGTTGACTAGGCCAAAAATGGGCCCCCAAAAAATGTCCGATCGGAATTTTGATTTCGATCATTTATTCTCTATAGGGGTTCCATATGAGCATGCAATTGACGGAATTACAAAATATTGAACCGTTTGAGAGATTTTTAATTATTATTGGTCAACTTTGACCTGTTTTAATTAAAAATCATGGATTTGGGGCAAATAATGCCAAAGTGATGGATCGGGGTTGTTCAAGTGGTCATCCCTACTACTTTTGGGGTCCATGATGGCATTGTAGCAAATGGTTCGGCAATCCGGGCAATAAAAGTGGGCCAAAAGCCCAATTTTCATCATCAGCCATATAAACCAGCAGAAAATACATGGAAATCAGATTTTGACTAAGGCAACTATAGGTAAATGGCAAAATCGAAGGTTGGCACTGGTAAAAGTAATTGCTAAGGTATTTTTGGTAATGTTTGAGGTAATATTTGGGCATTGTGGGCCCCTCCATATGATAGCTCACCACTTGAGTTCGATTTGGCCCATAAGGGCGTTTTTCTCCTTAGTGGGGAATTCGATTTTCTTGTTTTTGATGGTGGGACCCTTCTTGTATGTGGTTGGGGGGATAAAACTCCATATAGACACCCCCCAACCTCTTTTGTATTAATGTATGGCCCACAATGGGCCCCTCTCTCTCCATAGTGCGCTTCTCCTTGGGGCAATTTGCACCCCCCTCCGTGAGTCATCTCCACCATTCGATTTGTGGATTGGGGAGATGATCTCAACCCTCCATTTTGGGGGGAAACCTAGTTTGAGTGTGAGCCATCTCTATAAGAGAATGAACTCACTCCATTTTACTTCTTCTTGGCATTGTAGAGACTTGACATTGAGATTATAGAGAGACATCCTCACGGTGATACTTGGATTTTGGAGTTGGATTCTTCTTGTGTTGATTGAGATCACATTTCTGATGCATTGTTGAGTTACTTGTGGTGTCCCCATATCTCCTTGAGCATTTTCGATTTGCAGGTGAAGCTAGCCACTAGGGGAAAACGCAGCTCTTGAGACAGGGTCTCCTTGCTAGCGTTTTTCTTTGGGTTCTCCAACAGGGAAGTGAATTTACATGTATTGTCATTTGCTTCTCTCATTATTTGTCATCTCATTTGCTGGTTTATTATTGTCATATTGCCATAGAAACTGATTTTATTTATCCTTGGCAGGTACAAGAAAAACGCCTTTGCTCACTGGCTGCTCCAAAAACGATGAGGGGAAAATGCTGTCTAGCTTTGCACTTGATCTTCGGGGTGTGTCTTTAGCACGGGAATACCTTCTCCATTATCCGGGTACTGATCTTTTCTCCTTTCTTATAATCTCTCTTTCACTGTTAGATGCTAAGCTGCAACCATTTAAAAAATCCCTAAAAAATTGATAACTTAGGATTTCACCATAGGAACTTGTTCTAATTAAAAACCCAGTAATGATATATGCTTAAACTCTCATATCTCAAGTTTCATTCGAATCCAACCCCGATTACCCTTAGAACTAGGAGCTGGTCACCTGCTGAATTCGCCCTCCTTGGGCATTTCAGCCAATCTCACTGTTGGGTTAATTTTTGGGTTGTGGGTAGTCTTGATTCCAGCTTAGAACGCCATTTTACCTTAGGGAATCAAGTTTCAAATCTTTTGGACTCCATTTGCCCATAATTTTAGCACTGGTCCACCTGGCAAAAATGCCCTACTTGGGCGTTTTTCTCTTGCTGCTTAATTGGGTTGATTTGGGGTTCTGGGTACTTCTGATTTGGATTTCTATTGTCATTTTACCTTAGGAAATCAAGTACCATCTTCTAGAAGTGATCATAAACGTCATTTTCTTGCTGCCCTAGGTCCACTTGACTCATTATTCAACCATTTCCCTAGGCAGTTCATTATAGCATATCACTTCTATTTTTACAGCTCCCTTAATCATTTCGGCCATACAATCCCTTGTTACAATCTTGGTCTTTAACTATTTCCGATTGCTGGTCACTTGTCTCATCACTCTCATTTTACTGCTTTGTGTCCATTTATTGGCTAAAATCAAACACGAGGAGCTCATTTACACTCACTCCTTACTTTCATCTCTCATCCTTCTATGGTTGGGTGTATTTGTTGTCTCTCAAACATCACTGGTTGAGCAGGGTTTCCCCCTTGACTTGGCCAAGTGCCTCGTCAAAAGTGACAGTAGCCTTGTCCGGTGTGACTTCCGTTCATTTGAGCGGAGGACCTGGCTATTGCCGGTTACACCTTCCTAGTTGTATCCTCTACCGTCCCTATTGGGATATCTACCACAAACAGCTAGATATTGTGTGATAACATTTTGGCGCCGTTGCCGGGGAGGTAAAGGCCTACCCGTGTCTGTGTTTGAGTTTGAGTTTTGCTTGCTTTTTGCCTCTATCACCGCATCAAAACTTAAAACTCAGTTGGCTGATTTTGTTTTGCTTAATTTTTACAGTCAACACATTTTGTTCACTCACCACTTCTCTCCTTGTTATCGCCTATTTTGTACAAATAGTTGAAACGTTATTGAGCCGCCAGTGTTGAAACACATCAGTGTTCACTTCCAGAGTATCTGGGTTTCAGATTGCAGCAGTTAGCCAATTTTGGCTAGCCGGTTTTTGTTTTTAGCCGATATGACCATGGCCCCATGGGGGTTTGTAATAAAGTGTGCTAGTAGGATTTTGAGTGTCTCGGTCCCCCATGACTTGATTAAGCAACTAAGGTATTCCAGGGAGTTTTTTCCCTTGTCAATTATATTTTGCCTATAGCCAAGCTATAATCGATGAGGTTTTCTCCTGCTTCCTCCAAAGCTGGAATGCTCGATTTTGAAAATTTTAGCCGTGGGGGGTTATTAGAATCCAACTAATGTATATAAGCCTACTAGACACTATTAGAATAGGTTTTGGTCATGTCCCAGGTCTCTAGGACCCTCAGGAAAAATTTCGAAAATTTTTTATCGGGTCCGTCGAATTTGGGTTTTTAATTATTTTTTAATTTTTAATAAATTTCTTTATAGTTTAAATGGAGAAATTTCAATTTGTAATATGTTAGTCATCCGGGATCCGAATTCAGTGATTGAAGGCTTGAACCTTAAGCCAAAAATAATTCATGATCCCCGGACCAGCTAACCCTAAGTTTCAGACAATTATTTGGCCTCATAATTAATATTTTCTCAAAAAATCAAAAAATGAGAAATATTAATTAAAGTATTCAAAAAATAATAAATTGGAGATAATTTAAATCTCGCCAAAAAAGGCCAAATTGAATAAAGTAAAAGTCAAAATGACATGGCAAAAAGAAATTATGATGATTGGAATCTTCACCCACTTGATTCTGATCAGATTCGGAGCACTGCGAGTGATCTACAGTTGAGAAATTCGCCCACCTTCATGCAAATTCGTTTTTGGTGATGTGTAGGTTCATTTAATGGTTAAGTGAGAGTGTGATTACATTAACTCTCAAACTCGAGTTTTGTCCATTAGTTATTGGTTGGAGCTCCACTCCAAGTCCTGGAACTGATTGGATTTGATTTTTTGACTATGTTATTTGGCTCTCTTTGGCCAAATTCGAATTAAGGTTTTAGCAGTTGGTTTTGCTATTTAAGAGAAGCTATTTGGGCTCTCTCTTCATGGAGAATTATTGTAAACTTACTCTGCGGAGATTGTAATAGCTATTGGCTATCATTGGAAATAAAGTTGGCTTTGGAGGCAATTTGTGTACACTTCTATTGGTTCATGAGTTACTAATTTACTTTGAGGTAATATCTGTAATGTGTTCTTGATTTATGCAATTTCAAAGTTTGATTTAAATACATGCTTAGATTTCTTTCTTAAGAGCGTAGGGCAAGCATTTGATGGTCCCAATTTGTTTGCTAGGATTAGGCTTGAATAGTATAAAGAGTGCGACTTGTAATCGGTCTTACTACCTTGTCTCCTTATGCATTTTTGTCTAACTCTCTATATTTGATCAAGCTTTGTTTGTGTAAGTTTTTGTGCATTGCAGATCTTCAAAATGGTTGAGATGAGATGAACTCGGTTGTATCTCCCGCTTCTTCACCAACAAAAAGCTTTTACTAATAGTGTGTTTGCAGGATACTTCCAAGGAGCAAGATCTTAAGATTGGCATCAAAGCAGAGAGGGTTTCCTCTTCCATCAACAAAATTTTTATCATTCAAACTTGGTTACAAAAGGGTTTTTTCTTCAAACCCCTCTTATTTGCTCTCTTTGTTTCCTTTTTCTCATTGGTTTGCTAGTCCTCTTCCTCCATTCGTTTTACTCTCTTCACCTCCCCTTCCTTCCCATTGTCTTTGCCCTAGATCTACCTTCACCCTTTCGTTTTCCATCCAAGACTCCTCCCATTACACCTTTCATTTTCCCTCTTTCTTTCTCTCTTTCCCCATCCTCGTTTCTTACCATCTCCTCCTCTCGTCCTCATTCCAAAAGAGCTCCTTCCTCCATTCGTCCACCCTTAAAGGGAGCCCTAAAACACTCAAAAGATTAAAAACGAATTGTTAAAGTTAGTCAATTTTTGTTAAAGTTTTAGCTTCTCTTTTTGCAAGATAGCTTGTCATAATTAGATCTTAGGTTTTACTTGCATCTTGGAGATCAATTTCTTGCATTGAAAAGTAAGTGTTAAAGGCATTCTAGATTTCTTTTTTCACACTAGTATAGTTTGCATTTTTAACCCTAGTTGCAAGTTTAAAAGATAGAATTTTTTCCACAAAATTTTTTTCAAATTTTTTATGATCTAGATCTCTTTCCCACTACATTTTAGGAGTTTGTTGTTCACTGGTCCGTTTCATCATAGTTAAAGTTTTATGTCAAAATCTCATGCATTTCACATTTTAGAGTTAAATTTTTAAATCTAGACTTAACTAGCTTCAAGTTTGTTTTATTTTCTTAATGGTTAATGGGTGCATTGTTGAGTTGTTTTGAGCTTGTGTAGGTGCTTTTTGAGAGAAAGATATTTGTTAGATCTTGAAGCAAAGAATCAAAGCAAAATCAAGTGAAAGCCATAAGGAGTGATTGAATATACAAAATCTTTTTATCCTTTGTAAAAGCAAGCAAAAACTTGCTTCTTCTTTAATTTTTGCAAGTATTATCTATCTCTCAAAAGTCCTTCAAGGTTTTAAAACCCAGGCAAATTGTAACAGGATTAATAAAAGTTCAAGTGGAGGAGGCCTCCACTTTTTTGGTTTTCTTCCCCATTTGGGGAAGAGTGTGGTGATTGGTTAAGTTAGATTTTTCAATTTTTGCTTTAGAGTAGTCTTTTGTTTCATCTTGTAATTCTCTTCCAAGCCTTTGACCGGAAGTTGTATCATTGAGACTTCATCTCAAGGGCAGGACCACATTATTTTGTGGTTACTCTTCCTTCCCCGTCGATTTCCTTGGTAGAGCTTTCAACTAGCTGGAGGTTCTCAAGTGCAGGCGGTTCTAGTGGTTGACCTTGTTCGAAGGTTGATCCCACCTTAGAGTAAAACTGTTGGTAGAACACTAAGTCTTTTTAGCATTATTTCATCCTGCAAATAGCATGCTAGTTGTCTCTTACTTTATTTGAGCTATCACATGGTTTAATTCTACAAAGATTCATAACTGTTTTTTCACAACTGCTTCTATTTTCTTAAAATAAACTAAGCCTCTTGAACTTGGCCAAATCCAAGTCAAGAGCACTCTCTGTCGGAGAGCATTGTTAGATTTGCACTTTCCCCTTGCATTAGGCATTTTAAAGTAGGAAGTCTCTTGAACTGTGGTCTTAAGACTAAGTCAAGAGCGCTCTCTGTCGGAGAGTTGAACAAGTGCTCTTAATAATAAAACATTTCAATCCACATTTCCCCCTTAATTAATTTATTTTGGTCGTTTGTCCAACACCCGTATGCTCTGCCAGCCGGAAACAGTTGGACTAGTACTCAGAAAGGTGAAGGACTTGATAAGCTCATAAGTGATAATTAATTAAAACTTTCACCCCCATAACCAACGAACCGACATTGTTCAAAAAGTATTCAAAGCAGTTCTCAGGGGAGGCGCCAGGTTGCCCAATCTGTGACACAGTGGCTGGTTAGCATTGCGCGCCTCACTGTGATCCAGACAGGTCCGACATGTCTCTTAAAGGAGCCGCTTAGAATGTCTTTCCGGACACTCTTTTGATATCCTTGGTTTTAGCTCTAATAATCAAGAACACCTAAAACACTTAAAATTTACCAAGAACAATTTCAAAACGATCTCACAAACAACTACTTTTGACTTGCATTTTCCAGCATCACAAGCATTTCTTTTGACTCCATTTGGCACTGGTCTTTAAAAACTCTTATATATCTTCTGAATCTGGACCATATGTCCTTGTCATTTGTTTGATCTTTATCTTGTAGATGCTTTGTTTTAATTCTGAGTCAAAGTATATTGTTCATCTTCTAAATTGTATCTTGTAGAATTTGCAACGTGGATTGCGTGTTTAATTGTGTTCTCATCATTTTACAAAAACTCCTAAACAACACTCATCCGCATCACCCCTCACAAAAAACACTTAAAACACACGAGCCTTAGTGAAACTCTTTTTTAGGGACTACCCCCCTTGGCTTCGTTAGGAGTTAGCCTAAACGGAGGAGCTAGGATTCAGGTGACAGTACTTGGCTCATTGCTTGTCCCCAAGGCCACACCTCTCTCACTTGTAGTGAAGAGACAGCTTTCGAAAGATTTCTACTGCTGGTGTGCAGTTTGGCGAACAACACCCTTCACGACATTCCATCTTCGGTGAACAAGTTATCCTCTTCACCTGGCGACTCCACCCCGCGGTTCCACTGGAGGCCGAACCGATCCATATAACCTTCGTAGCCTTGAGTGTTCTGACGCATCACATTGCACACCCATCACAGACGTCTGACGAAACCTTGGTGAGCACTCACCCAGCTCGTTTTGGCAGCCAGTCAGTTCTGCAGCCTCACCCTCTGCAGTAGTGCCACCCCCTTCCATACCTTCCAACCTTTCGCAAAAACGTAACCAAATGGCCAACGTCAACCCAGGCCCACGTGCTTTCGGCCGTATGGCTAGAGCCTCACCTTTTGACTTTGCCCAGATTCAGGGTGCTCCCCACGATATGCCTGATAAATACTTTGAGAAGATTCCTAAATTCAGTGGGAGCACTGTTATCACTATAGAGGATCACATCGAATCCGTGTGGCAACACATGGAGGCCTACAGGGCCACTGACGAAGATGTATTCATGAGAGGCTTCTTTATGTCACTTGAGGGCGATGCCCGCAAGTGGTTTGACTGACTAGCCGCCGGATCAGTCACTGGTTACGATGATTTCGTAACTAAACTCAACGGTCAGTGGTCAATCAAACTAGATGGTAAGTATCTACTCAGCCAGCTAGCAGGGATAAAGAAGAAAGAAAACAAAACTACTCATGAATTCCATATTAGATTCGATAAAGTGGTAGCTCAAATACCTGAAACTATCCGCCCGACGGACCTTGCCATCCTAATACATTACTTGGATTCATTCGAAGGATGGCTGGGATACCATCTTAAAGACAAAGAGCCTACGACCCTTAAGATTGCCCAAGACAACGCCCGCAAGGCTGAAGCTAACGTGGCATCTATGGGGAAACAAAACTTCTTCGATACCCACGCTCCTTCATCGTCTCGGACTGATTCCCGGGCCCGCAAGGGGAAAGAGCCTTTAAAAGAAAACATAGAATCAACAAACACTGATGGCATGAAAGAGATGATTAAAACCCTCACTCTCTTAACAAGGGACCTAGCCAAAAGTAGGGACTCAGACAGGTATAAAGCTCCATATGGCCCCAAGCCATATTGGAACCAAAATAGGAGACCCATCGCTGAGGATAACAAGAGACCTCCTGTACCTCCTGAGACCCCTGACACTTCGGCCATTCACTGGTGTGGCAAATGCTAAGACGAACACCCAGAGGCCGAGTGTACCTATGTCGAGCCTGAGGAACTAACAGAAAACATCAACTTCGTTGATGACGTAGATTTCGACTTAGACTTTGGTAGGATCCTCATTGAGGAAGACGAAGAAGAAGAGAACGTTGAAACTGTAGGCCCCTCTTGTCTACCCGTTCACCCTTATGTCAATGACTCTCAGCAGATTAAGATTTATAAGAGACATAGAGATGAACCTAGGCCCACGCCCTTCATAGAGAGGCACGAGGTTCTTCATCCGGATCTCGCTATCGGCCCTCATCCATCTCACGAGCCTTTCGGGCAGACCATAGAGCTTGAAAAGGAGTTGGCCAAGATAACTCAAAGCATCCTGCTGATGGAGCTAGCCAAGCTTCCCTCAGTCCGGAGTCAGATCATTGATTTCTTGGACAACATCCCCGTAGAGAGGAGCCCATCGGATACCCCTGCAGACACCTCTTGTTCTTTAGCTGTTACTCATGAGGAGGAGGCTGACATAGAGGACCCCCCAGTGTCCATTCACACTGCCATTTACGAGAGGAAGAATGGAGGGCACCAGCCTTTCTACCTGACTCTCCGTATACAGGGCACGTTGTTGCACAACTGTATGTTAGACTCGGGGGCCTCCATGAATGTTATGCCTGTGCAGGTTATGAAAGCCATGGGCCTGGAGGTCACTCGTCCCTATGGAAATGTATGTGGAATAGACTCTAAACAAGTTCCAGCCGATGGGTTGATCAAGAACTTGAGAGCAGATCTTTTCTCATGCTTAGACATCTCCACCCTCATGGACGTAGTGGTGATTGACCTCTTGCCTGTCTACAGCATGCTCCTATTTAGGAAATGGGCCGCCGGATTAGGAGGGCACCTCCAAATGGACTTATCTTACGCCTCGATCCCTGACCCTAATGGGGTCTTAGTGAGAATATACTGGGAGCCCTTCTATGAGGGGCACCTTGAGGGCATGGAGGATGCCTTTCGAAGAACTTACGGGCGTTGTGAACCAAGCCAGGAGGGAATGTTCATGGATTTCGGTGATGACAGAGAGGACATAGATGATGAGGCAGACTTGGGACATGCACTTGACCGATGGATCCCTACCCCCATGTCTCCCTCACCGTAGGAGGATTTTGATGGAGAGGACATGCAGGGACTCACCCACGACCATCCTGAGGGCGAGCCCGCATCTGCTCCTGAGGAGCCTGAGCCTATGGGGATAGAGGGGGAATTCCCCACGGATCACTCTTATCCTCCGAGTCTCCGACAGCAGTTAACTCTGCTATATCTAGACGATTACACTATCACTGAGGTTGACGAGTCGGTGTTCTCGCTGCCAGATGAGTTGAGGGCATTCACACGCGACTTCCCTGCTTATAACGAGGAAGATCATGAGATGGAAGAGCGTGGTGAAGATACTCCCCCTCCCCTGGAGGACTGGGAAGTGAGGGGTATCCCTCCGGTAGAGGAAAGAAGTTTTAGATCTATCCCGAGATGTTGGCCTTGATAAACAATGACATTGCCAGACAAGCCAGAGCATCTGCCCCAGACTACCTTGTTGAGGGGCCTCCTACCCAGGACCTCCCTGGGGAAGAGAGTGACGAGTTTGACTGTAGTTTCTTTCCCCTTCCCTTTGTCCCCAGGAGTGAGGTTGGAAGTGTTGGATCTGAACAGGTGTTCCTGGAGGAGTTCTCTCTTCCCGAGGACATCACGAGAGAGTTCGAGTCGGGTCCCATGGATACCCCACCTCCCTCCCCACGCCCTTTCCAATTCTCGAGTTTCCTTCTGCCCGCGGAGATCCCGGTCCCATCTGGAGAGGGATCAAGCACTCATGCCACCTCGACACCTTCCACCTTGCCTTCCACGCATCCATCCACCCACAGCCTATCGGCCCATCCCCCAGATTTTTGGACCATTGGGGAGACTGAGATACATGTGACACATCCTAGGCCCTTTGGTCCCCGAGCTGACCCTTCCCCTGAGAGTGAGGCACCTCGAGAAGTTTTGATCGGAGAAGTGGCGATCCCCCTCGATGGGGAATCCCACCGTTTTGTTTCTCACATTAGCCGTAGAGACCTTCAGCCTGACTAGGACGGAAACGCACAATTATCGGTGTTCTGAGACGTAGGTGTTGATCCGGTTTCGGTCAACAGGAGGAACTTTGATGTGGGTGACCGGGTTGCCATGTTCCACCACGCTTTCTATCATATGGTTGGTAACCACTCCGGGCTTTTGGTGGGCCCCTTTCGGATCTAGATCCGCGACAGGGACTCGTATTTTCTAGCTACCGAGGATGGGCATTACTTCTCGGCCCCTGTGAGCGGTCACTTACTCTAGGAGTATCTTCCCGGGTTCGCCCGGGAAGATTTTCCTTGATATGGCTTTGAGTCCCCCCTTTTTGCGGCTAATAAGCTCTCGACGAGCAGTAGCCGGTTGTCCCTCGCCTTGGATTGACCTTATATTTGTTCGACGACCGGCTGATTTTGTTGGTTTCGGTTGTACTTCACGACTTTCACTTTTCTTTTCACATTTTGGCGCCCTTTTGTACCATAGTTTCCATTCAGTTGTCTTTTCTCTTTTTATTACACCTCTTGTGCCGGCCTAATAAAATTAAATGCTATAGAGTTAATTTTATTGATATATCATTATTTTCAGCATTGTCATTTTTTTCATTTTTGCTGGATTATTATACATGTATATTGTGCGGCCTGACGTGTGGTCTGCAGAGATTAGTATAGCGTCTACCTTTTACAGGACTGGGTACATATTGATGATGATGATGCAGAGGGCATGCGGGTGCATGTACGTTGATGATGATGAGGGGGGTGCTACGGACCAGAGATTTTGTGGTTCTCAAGCACTCTCTCCCTTAGAGCACTTGTCCCAGATGGAGTCAGATGTTATCACATTTTATGTCGGGAGCAACTTCCGCACTGTAGACTGTGCGGCCGAGGACTGCACAGTACTTTTTTTCCAGATAAGGAGATTAGCTACCTCCACAGGAGGCATTTTTTTGTTCAGATTGCCCCTAGCAGATACCTCAGAGGGGACAGACAGTTGGACTTGCCATCTACCACAGGGTTATCTTTCCTTGCCAGGCTTTGACAGAAGCCCATTTGAGACAGTGCTTAGTCTTATTCTGATCGAGATTATCACAGTACAGTGCTGGTTTATTATATGCCCGGATTCAACAAAGATCCAGCTCAGATATAGGTTTAGTAGCAACAGGTATATGGTGCAGCAGGTATTGCATATATTGATTATTGCTCATGTTGTAGATTAGACTCTTTTATACTTGCTAGTACACTAACTTTGCATGAGGTGATATATTTGGTGATCTGGTTATGATATGATGTGCTTGGGCCCTTAGTGATGTCAGTCTACCCCTCCGGTTAGACTTATGTATATGCACGCTGAGTCATGTCCTGTATACTTGGCTTAGACTTGATCACTTAGCCCCTCGATAGCTGACTTTAGCACCATTATCACTTTCTCCACCCATCCGACTCATCCATGACACTTCTTCCCCGACTTGGATTCTGATTTGTGATCACGAGGACCCCCTTTCCCCTCGATGTTGCAATGCAGTTAGGATTGTGTAGCCTCACTGGGTGCTCCCCACTTGTCGTCGAAGCATGTATTACCCACCCCATTAGCTTTGCAGTATGAGCGCCATGTTTATATCTTTTGAGATATGTATGTAGCCCAAGAGGGCCATGAAGAAATGAAGAAATGAAGACATGAAGACATGAAGAAATGAAATGTAAATCAGGCTAAAAAGGCCTCTATGTTGTAAATGTAAAATCTAGCCCAAAAGGGCTAAGTATGAAACTCATTGTAAAATCCATGCAATGTGTTTATGAACACACATGGATTCTGGTTAGCTATACATGTCAGCATTTGTAATGGTTATTCCTCACCTAGTCCCGCGGGACAAGGAGGTGAGAAGGAGCAAGGGACAAGCTCAAGATTGCCCCCTAGAGTCTCAAGTTACGGTTTGTCGGACACCCAGTTTGGTGGCTCTAGAAAAGAACCTCACGGAGTCTTCGGATACGGATGTGAGTTGTGGGATATTTGTTAGATGACTAGTGGTGGTTTCCCTGCACTATACCCATTTGTGAGGCACCGCCCTTCCCCGTGTTCTGTCATGGCATACTTACCTTAGTGGACCCCGCTTTCCCGAGATGTCTAATGGTCACATGATCTTTATTCTCGTCTTCCCATATCTTTTACCTTGTTGTCCACATCACCTAGAGTCAGGAAGGTGGTCAATTCTATGGAGGTGTATAGCATCCTAGTCTTTTGGAGGTGGTGGGCCCACTTCACCAGGGCCTTGTACTATTTTGAGATTTAATGTATTTTTGATCACCATGCTATCATTTATTGCTTAGTAATGTACTAACTTGTTTAATTGAGCCTTGCCACTTCATGCTTGCATACAGGTTTCAGCTAGCACTATAGTTGACCAGATTTGACTTAGTCAAACTGGGTTGACTAAGCCAAAAAATGGGCCCAAAAAAAATGTCGCGATCGGAATTTCGATTGCGATCATTTATTATCTACAGGGGTTCCATGCAATTGACGGAATTACAAAATATTGAACTGTTTGAGAGATTTTTAATTATTATTGGTCAACTTTGACCTGTTTTAATTAAAAATCATGGATTTGGGGCAAATAATGCCAAAGTGATGGATTGGGGTCGTTCAAGTGGTCATCCCTACTACTTTTGGGGTCCACGATCGCATTGCAGCAAATGGTTCGGCAATCCGGGCAATAAAAGTGGGTCAAAAGCCCAATTTTCATCTTCAGCCATATAAACTAGCAGAAAATACATGGAAATTAGAATTTGACTAAGGCAACTATAGGTAAATGGCAAAATCGAAGGTTGGCACTGGTAAAGGTAATTGCTAAGGTATTTTTGGTAATGTTTGAGGTAATATTTGGGCATTGTGGGCCCCTCCATATGATCGCTCACCACTTGAGTTCGATTTGGCACATAGGGGCATTTTTCTCCTTAGTGGGGAATTCGATTTTCTTGTTTTTAATGGTGGGACCCTTCTTGTATGTGGTTGGGGGGATAAAACTCCATATAGACACCCCCCAACCTCTTTTGTATTGATGTATGGCCCACAATGGGCCCCTCTCTCTCCATAGTGCGCTTCTCCTTGGGGCAATTCGCACCCCCCTCCTTGAGTCATCTCCACCATTCGATTTGTGGATTGGGGAGATGATCTCAACCCTCCATTTTGGGGGGAAACCTAGTTTGAGTGTGAGCCATCTCTATAAGAGAATGGACTCACTCCATTTTACTTCTTCTTGGCATTGTAGAGACTTGACATTGAGATTACAGAGAGACATCCTCACGGTGTTACTTGGATTTTGGAGTTGGATTCTTCTTGTGTTGATTAAGATCACATTTATGATGCATTGCTGAGTTACTTGTGGTGTCCCCATATCTCCTTGAGCATTTTCGATTTGCAGGTGAAGCTGGCCACTAGGGGAAAATGCAGCTCTTGAGACAGGGTCTCCTTGCTAGCAGTGAATTTACTTGTATTGTCATTTGCTTCTCTCATTATTTGTCATCTCATTTAATGGTTTATTATTGTCATATTGCCATAGAAATTGATTTGATCTAATTAATCAAAACCCCCATTTTTACATTTTCTCAGATCTACTTGGATCTAGTGGGTTGTTGGGCATAATATTGAAAACCCACCTCTATAGCATCCACGACATCCCGGATCTATAGTTTGGTGAGGATTGGCTTCCGTTTAAACCCCTTCCCAAGCCAACTTAGCTCTCCCAAGCAAGGGCGCACTTCTTGGTGGTAGTGAGTTGACCTAGATCTAGGTGATGGGTAGTTGAGATCCCGCTTGATTCTTAATCTACACATCAAATAACCTACCCCCAGATCATCACTTTTCTGATTTCTACCTTGTGGGCCCTATTCCACATTTCAAGGGATTTAATCCCCATTTTGGACCACTTGGTATATTTAAACTCAGATCTAGTAAGATCTAGCCGTCGGATTGCCGTGAAATTATAGATCCACACTCCTACTTGACTAACCTACTCGGATCTAAAGTTTGGATGTCATCGGACTTGTCTTGACCCCACTTACCCCGCTTTTAGGCCTCCTTGGGTAAAGTCGCACCACCTTGGAGAAGTGAGTTGACTCACTTCTAGGACGTGGGTACTTGAGATTTTTGGGGATTTGGAATGGGAATAATTCAAAACCTAGGTTTAGTGTGTCATCTTGTCAAATCTTGCCTTGGGGATAACATTCCTTATTTTAAGGGATTGTGGTCCATTTTGGTCAAACTTACATCTAGACCTATTCATCCATCAAGATCTTAATTGCCCACTTGTCTCATGACATAGGAGTCCTTAGCCACAAGTTAACCCTACTTTGACTCCATTATCCCAATTCCCAAGGCACTGGTTTCTCTCCAAGTCAATTCGACTTTCTTAGATTGTTGGATTAACTTGTGGTTTGACCTTTGCATGGTGAACCAAACCCTTGAAGCCATCATGTATCATGGTCAAGCTTGTCACTTGTACTAGTTAGCCCCAATTCAACCCCTAAACTACCCTGCATTGGACACGATTCCCAAGGCAGTGGATTTTCCAACATTGAACTAGTACTCTAATCCTAGATCTCATTTCAAATTTTATAAGCCACTCCCACATCAGCTATGAACCAAAGCTATACTCTTTGAATCCCCCACTTGTCTTGTGACTACACTCTAAGGTCTAGGATAAACCATACACCTTACTTCACTTAGAATTAACCTGATTTGGTGTCTTGGTTTTGATCTCTCCTGTCGGGAGTAGATCAGGTCTCCCCCTTTGTTGTCTGGGCTAGACAACATAAAGTGAAGGTTGCCTCGACTGGCGTGACAACCAATCCATTGGAGGTCGAGGTGATCGTGGTTGCACCTTTGAGTTGCCCTTCCCTATTGCCATCCATGAGTGGATACATCCATAGGGGTAACTACAGCTTAGGTGATAACAGGTCCACCTGGCAAAAACGCCCCACTTGGGTGTTTTTCTCTTGCTGCTTAATTGGGTTGATTTGGGGTTTTGGGTACTTCTGATTTTGGATTTCTATTGGCATTTTACCTTAAGAAATCAAGTACCATCTTCTAGAAGTGATCATAAATGTCATTTTCTTGCTGGCTTGGTGAACTGCAAAACATACCTAACCTGTGACCAAAAATGACCTTCAATAATGGTGTCCTCCACCTCCTGAAAGTCACTTCTATCTGATGCACTTGCAACTATGTCTTTCAATTCCTTCCATGGATCACTTGAGACCATACTAGCCAATGCCTCTCTTACGTTCAAAAGCTTCCTGAAAGTGAGGTAGTAGCTAGCAAATCTAGTCTTTGAAATCTTCAATAGCTCCAACTTAAAGTGATTGCGAAAAATGTGGTGGGCCATGCTATGATTGGTAATAAATTTGATCATTTTCTTACCTCTCTTGTACAAGGCACCAATCCATCGATAATTATTGTCCTTCATCTTAACAATATGACGCATCAAAAGGTTCAATGTGTGAACCAAACACCCTGACCAAAATATGTTGGGATACTTATCCATAATGATTGCTCCTGCTGCCTTACAATTAGCAGCATTATCAGTGATGACTTGAATGACATTGTATGGCCCAATCTCCTGAATGGTTTTAAGTAAAGGTTGTGCAATATTAATAGCGGTCTTGTAGCGATCTGAGTAGTCATGGGTTGAAAGGAAGACCGCACCGCTAGCAGAAACGCCAAGAATATTTATCAACGGCTTGCCTTTAACATTTGTCCACCCATCAGATACAATGGATACCCCATAGTTGGACCAATCATTTGTGAACTTTCCAAGAGCACTATTGATTTTGGCTCTTTCCCTGTCAAGTCCCACGGTTCTAGCTTTGTCATACCCAGGGCTTCTGTATCCTTGGGGGCCACCATTGATGGCTTGTACCATTTCATGCCAATAGGGTGAGCGAAGAACATTGAATGGCACACCACATGCATAGAGAAACCTATAAACTTTTGAATCCACATCATCTCTACAACCTTGGTCAAGGAAATCAGATAATGTTCTTTGTATAGGCGAGACTCCATGGGGAGATGAGGCTCCCGATCGAGCCGATGATGATCCAGCTCCACTACCAAACATTCTCTGTAGGGATTCAGAATCAACCCTCGATCTCTTGGAGTTGTTTTGAGCGGCCTCTTCTTCCATCCTGTATTTGCTTCTCTCTTTAGCTCCCACTTTGTCACAAGTTTTGACTCCATGAGACTTACCTACATCGCATGGCATGACCCCACATAAATGCTTTCTCACCCGGTTATATGAACCTGTGTATGTTTTCCCACAATGAGGGTATGCAAACTTTGTGGTTCCACCCCCTCTCCCTCCCCCTTGCCTTGTCACATACTTCCACAAAGGTGTTGTGTCTTTTTGTTTTTGCTCCACATCACCCTCATCCTCATCATCATCACCCTCTTCCCCTTCCTCCTCTTCTCCTTGGTATGCATCACTCTCTACCTCTTCCCCCTCATCACTACCACCACCACCACATCTACTTCCCAACACCATCATAATGAGAAAAAGTGGAATGAAAAACCAAAACCACATACCCATCATGTTTCTTGATTCAAGATGAGAGTCACTTGTTCCTTGCAATAGAATGATGGAGAAGAAGCAATTGGAAAGAGTAGGAGAAGAGAACATTGCAAGTTTTCCATTTTTTAACATAGTGAAAAAAAATTGCAAAAACAAACAAAGATGAGTTTTTAGAGCCTACCTTTTAGCTCTTCAATGGTGGTTGAATGTCTCTATGGAAGCTTCAATCTCCCTTGCAAGCTCTCCCCTTCAATCTCCCACTCAATGCTCAAAGCTCTCAAACAACTTGCAAACTCACTCCAAGCTCAAACTCTTCCCAATCAAGCAAATGAGTAATGGAATGAGTCCAAATGGACTCATTCACCCTTTATTGGCCCAAAGTGACCTATCCCACAAAAAAAAACCCCCCAAAAAAATCCAAAAATCATTTTTTTTTTTCAAAAGTCCGCCCTGTTCGCGGAATCGATTTAGGGTTCGATTTTAATGCCGGGGTTCGATTAGGGTCCGATTCGGGATCGACCCGGAATCGACCCGGAAGCTACGATTCTGAATCGAATTGCAAAATGGCAGGGATCGTTTTTTTTTTACCAATTCGCGAATTGCCAAATCGATTCCGGACGGAATCGATGAGGAATCGCGATTCCAGAATCGATTCCTCATCGATTCTAGCCGGAGCGCGATTTGGGATCGATTCGAGGGGGAGGGGTCGATTCCCAACTCAAAACATATGAAAATCAAATGTGCAATAAAAGAATTTGGCAAAGCATTGGTACAACTCATTATCACATATGAAGATAAAGTACAGTTCCTCAGCTTTGCGGGTGCTGGTACAAGTTTGTTTTTCTTTAACCCAAGCAAAGACTTCTCCAAAGCTTCCCAAACCTTGTCTAGGGCATCCACAATTACTCCAAATGCTAACCAATAAAAACAAGGCCTAACAAAACATCCCACCAAGCTATACTAGCCTCTACAAGAGCTCAACAACAAGTTATCATCACACCAACTATCCAACCTTTAGATCCACATTTGAATCTCACAAGATTTACTCTTCACTTGCATCACATAAGCCAAGAAATCCTAGCACATGCCTCTCACAAGCACTATCGTTGTTACAAGAGTAAATAATTGTTCTTCCAAGATCCTCCAACGGCACATCACACCAACTATCACATCTATAAGACACAATACAAGTTATAACAATGACACTTTCCTCCCATTATATATGATTAGGTAAGGGATGCCAACAATAATGCAAGGGCCAAGCTGACAAGTAAGCCTTGGGCCGTGTTGACAACAAAGCCCCAAGTGGAATGCTACACTAAACATGAATGCCACATGACACAACAAGGTTGTACAATGTCCAAGGTGGTGTGTCCTCTAAGTCTATGTGTTTACATGTCAAGCACTCTTTTAAGCAAGATGGTGTGCTGTCCAACAATGGCTCTTCAATTCAAGCATTCCTCCCTAGCATATGCGCAAGGTGGCTCCAATGCTCCTAGGGCTTCATGCCCCAACCTGCAAGTGTGTAATGCCCTCCTCCAAGGTCATAACTCCACATGTCCTAAGTGCCCATCCTTCTCAATAGGTTTTCCCTTGTAGATGTCAAACTGTCACATGTGTGCCAACTACTACATCAAGAAATGTGCTTCTCTAGCACCGATCCCAAGATACACACACACCCACTAAGCACTCCAAATGTATCTCAACCAAAATAACAAGGGGCTAGGAGACCACAAACCCTTCACATCATATGAAGCTCTCCCCAAGCTAGGTGAAAACACTTTTAGAACAACCAAAAGTTAACAGGACTGTCCCTATTTAGGACAACACACTAGCCTTCTCTTATGTAACTTCCAAATCTTGGAGTGATAGATACATATAATCTAATATAATAGAATTCTCTTGTACGACTAGTACTTCAATTAAGAATAATATTGGACCTTCGTGTTATAACTGATTCCATTCTAATTGTTAGATGCCACTAAAAAATTCTCTAGTCTAGTTTTAATAGACAGAAACTATCACCATATGTCATTGTTGATCTACCTTTCCATATACTTTTCCTTATAGTTAATTAATTTCTACATGTCCAATTTTATAGGGCAATTATTAGTAAGAAAACTTGCAAAGGCTGAAAGTGGGGAGAGGAGGGGTGGTAAGAAGTAGGATTGTTAGAGTAGGGTAGCTGAGGTCGTCTTAGGGAAGTGAAGGAAATTCAGGTGAGAGTAAATGAATATAGGATCGGATAATTATATTAACATCCAACGAATAACCAAAAAAGTAGGTCAATGGCATTGAAAATGAAAATACAATTAACGAAAGAAAGAGAAAGAAAGGATCCCTGTTTGCTGAATGTTGATATTAGTTGTTTTCTTTTGTATACAGGCTTTGAAAAGTTTGCCCCGTGAGAAAGTTCAACTTGCTACTAAGTTTGCCAATGTCATGATAGAAGGTGTTTTTCATGTTAAAGGCTCAGCAGAGTATGTGCGTAAAGCTTGTGAAGACAGCCTGAAGCGTCTTGATGTGGAATATATTGATCTTTACTACCAGCACCGTGTGGATACTACAGTTCCAATAGAAGAAACTGTAAGATTTTCAAGTCACATGCTTAGGCTTATAAGCATTCCCAAAGTTCTCTTTGCTGATGTTGTATTTCCTTTTCATATTTTAACTTGTACAATGTACATGCTTATATTCAATGGGAAATGCAGTTTTTAAAGTCTTCTAGTTTACTGTTGTCATTCTTGGAATAAACATCTTGGCATCTTGCAGATTGCTCCACAACCAGAAGATGCCAAACTGGGGCCTCTTCACCTATATTGGACTTTAATACATTCTTGAATGAGGAAACATAACAATGTGTTTTCAACAGTGCATTGCTTGCATCATAGCATGTCTTCATCCATGAGAATGGAACATGTTACAGGATGAAACTTCTAAAATTGCAGTTCTAAGAGATTTTGTCAGGCAATATTGGGAGCTGAATCATGAAATTTTTTATTTTGCCTCAATAGGAGACCCAAAATTTGCATTTGTTTTCCTCACTCTATAAAATAACTCAAAATGATCATAGGGAAGGAAATGTTCATTGCCATTGCATGTTTGCATGACAAGTGTAAAAAATCAGACCATAGTGAGCAAAATCTACACTCTAGTATCTAACCTAAAGAACTAGATAGCTAAAATTGAAAACCCCAATCAAAATTTCTGTTATAGAGTACTTTAACCTACAAAAACATACCGCTGATAATTGAAACAGCAAACAGGAAAATATGAACATTCTGTTGCCTCTTGGCCGCACACCTAGGGGGGAATGCGGCAGAAATCTTCAAGCCGCACGGTGTGGCCTTGGGGGCAAGTCAGAGTCAAGTGTGGTCACCTGATAACTCGACTCCTCCATCTAGGATTACTCCTAGCGAAGCCAAGGGGGGTGGTCCCTAAAGAGAAAAGAGACCGAGGTGTTTAATCTACGAAATAGAAAAACAACTAATCTAGGAGTTAATTAAAAAATTCCAACAACAATAGCAATATAAAATGAAGCTCAACAGCATAAAACATCCATTATCATATGGACCCTCTGATCATGCTGAAAGCACCTTTGACTAGTGATCTATGGGGAAGCCATGGATCTCAACTCAGGAACAAATGTTTGTGATATGATCACAAGCCACATCTGATCAACATGTCACCTCTTGTTGAAAAAGGGGTAACAGATTAGATTATAAAGTTGCTAAAAGAATTGGGGAAATTAATTGATAAATTAATAGAAAATAATGACAAATTTGACATGTTATTTGAAGATTCCCAAAGATGATGGCTATAATTAATAAAGAAAAGAAATATTTGTGGTGATTGTGATAAGAAATGGATTGCAGTAATTGATTCTAGTTATTGCTATCGTATTCCATTGCTTTCATGTATGATGTTACATAGTGGTTGAAGGTTTTGGTTTCAAAATTGATAGTGTTTATGAAGTCAAAGATTCTAGAAATATGTTCGTGGCAAGCTATACTTGAATATTTTCTAATCCCAGCGATTTTAATGGATTCTCCCTTCCATTTCACTATTATATGCTTATAATTGTTATATCCTCTTTATAGTATTAATAGTAAAACTATGTTTTGATATGTTTTTTTTAGATTTTTTCTTCAATATAGTAGTTCCTTTCAAGTTTTAATCATATGTTGGTTGTTTGTATTTGTTTTTTTTCTCCTATGCATAATCTAAAAGATACTTAATCATATGTTGGTTGTTTGTATTTGTTTTTTTTCTCCTATGCATAATCTAAAAGATACTTACTGGGCTGTATTACAGGTAGGAGAACTCAGGAAGCTCGTGGAAGAAGGAAAAGTCAAATATATTGGCCTCTCTGAAGCTAGTGAGGATACTATTAGACGAGCTCATGCTGTACATCCAATCACAGCTGTCCAACTGGAATGGTCTTTGTGGACACGTGATGTGGAGGATGGCATTATTCCTACTTGCAGGTTTTTCATGTTTAAAAATCTTCTTGACGAGCTTTTCTTTTATGTATGTGCTACCATATGGGAATAAATTTCAAGTGGTTTCTCACAAAATGTACGATTATAAATGGATTTTGAGGCCATCATTTTACTACAGTTATTTGAAAATTCCTTCTTATCTTTTAAAGACTGAATCAAGAAGCTTCAAATTATAATTTAACAACCATCACCTTGAAAGAAAACCTACTTCCACTTTTTCTTAATGAAACTACTAGACCTGAAATGGTTGAAAGCTTGTACATTTTTCAGTAAGTAAACTTTCCAAGTAAAGAAACTTGTGACAAACAATTTCTTATATTCTAAGTTGCACGATATGGGGAAATGGGTACAAGTGTCCGAAACAGAAATGCACTGAAAATGTGACCCCTTAAAATTTTGGAAATGGGGAAATGCATTATATCTATATCTCTCTCTCTATATATAATGTGCTATTTTATAAACAACACATTATATTGTAACTTCGAAGGAAAGACATTATGAATAAATGAACAAAGAACATTTACACAACAAACATAAATGACAAGCAATGTTCCACCAATGCATATATTGGGATCCTCATCATTAGTATCACGCTCTGCTTTTTCATGTAGCCTATGCATTTACCTCAATCCTCTAGGTAGATCAGATAAGATTGTCCAATTTTGATGAAACTATGTAACCCAAGTCTAGTAGAAAAATCTTGACATGCCTAATCAATGATTTTGGCTAAAGCGAAGAGTATTGTTATCACATATATAGTAGCTGGGTTACCATACATTATTTTTCTGATTCCAGTACACTGTTCAACTTCAGCCAGTTCCCTTACATTGAGATGCCAAGATGAGCATCTATTATGGATCATGATTATTACATGGACAACAGTCTTATTCCTCATGCCATGACTGAGTCTCAGGACACTCAGAGAGATGACCGATGTAGCCATTTAGCCATTTATACAAAGCAGTCATTATTGCCCAGAGTTACAACAGCAGTTTCAGAGGACAGATGATGGTTCAGATATTGTGCATTCAGGTATATGACTCAACATGTATATTTTGGTGTATGGTTATATTGTTTTTATATTCATTCTTGTAGCATGTCTTAGCATTTAGTGTCATGATCTGGCGATCATATAGATATGTGGACTTGGTTGTACTTATCTATATATATATATATATTATTGTCCCCACTTAGACTTAGAAGTTCACTATTCATACTCATTGGTTTTGCCCTCCCTAGGGAGAATAGAGGTGATCATTCCCACCATACTTTGGCTTGCTAGTGTTGGTCTCATTATTCACTGTCTTCATCCATCCATTACCTCCCAGTTTGTTATTTCCCTTGACTTATTACTTGACTAGTGGCATTGAGGACTTTTCCCCGCTGTAGCCCCTGTATTGAATGAGCTTCCTTGTTTATTGTGTCTCGGCTCTGAGTTGGTGACAAAAATTACCTTTGGTGAGTTGGATTGTAGGCCTAAATCATTCTGGTCGGTTGTCTCGATGTTTGGCACTGGCACAAAGTCCCCCTAGTTGAAGCATAAAAGCTTCTTTTTACGCTTGTAATTTCTCTAAAATGCCCACAGGAAATCTGAATCCCACATATTGGTAAATAATAAATATTGATAATGATAAGATAAGATGATAAGATGATTACAATGTAATGAGAGGCCCCGTATAAATACAATTCCAAAGGGCACCTCTAATGGTTTTTCACAAGGGTTATGTCCCTTCGATAATTATTGGTAATTACTATTATTATTTAATCTCTATATACTATTATTACTATTATTATTTAATATCTATATATTTTAGGTTTGTTACATTGCCTTCCCCTTAAGGGAAGCTTTGTCCTCAAAGCTTTGTTGAAGACAAGCGTTATGTCTGATTTTTTTGTTTGAACTATCATCTCTAGATCCTTTCTTTTTGTATTTGCGACACTTGAGGAAATGAGGCGATACGAGTTACGAATTCCACAGAAGAACTGTCACGTCGTTTTTGATGTGGTCCATCCGAGATCTATTTTTATCGGAGCTATTTGATCGCTTTGTGGGATGGGTCTTTTCGTTTGTTTCTTACTATGTTGATTCAATGTACTTGCTTGTCTGACATCATAATTCCTATGTATATGTTCATTTTGACCCTGTCGTTGGTCAAAATGACGGTTATAATTGGGGTGTCGATAAGGAGTCTCTGCTGTTTCTTTTTCTGCTGGATTGACTTCTTTTTGACTTGTGTCGAGGATTGAATTTATCTCCTCAACTTGACTTTGTTTTTCGGAGGGTCTGGATGCTTCCTCCTGGATTTGTGCTAAGTTGCTCTCTAATAGATTGTTATTATTTTGAATTTTCTTGAACCTTTCATCTTGCGACTTTTTGTCCTCTTTAAACTTCTCAATTTGTTTCTCGAGTTCTTGATTACGATTTTTCAGATGATAGTTTTCTTCTTGTTGTTCTAGTATTTTTCCTTCTAGGTCTTCATTGGAGTGTTCCATCTTCTTACTATGTTTCAACTTTTTGATTTTCGTAAGTAATGCTTTGTTATGAATTCTTAGTCGAAATAGTTATTCGGTATTGCTTGCTAATATGTCATTGATTTTCTTAATTTCCACTTTGTGCGCCTTTTTAGTAGTGTCGTATGTTTGCTGGAGTTCCTTATTCTTTTGTTGTTGTTGACCTATGTCTGATTCTTGACTTTGTCGCTTCCTCTGGACTTTCGTCAATTTATCATCTTTGTCCATGACGAGCTGGTCTAAATGCTTTATTTATTCTTCTAAATCATTATCGCTTCTATTTGGTGACCTATCATCATTTTTTGACTTTTTGATCTGGTCTTCTAGGTTTTGATTGTGGATTTTTAAACAGGAAATTTCTTTATCCTGATCAGATAACATTTTCTTGTTATCTCTTATGGCTCATTCTAGCTGTTGATTTTGATTCCATAAGCAATGATTCTCATCGTCTTTCCACTCTTTCAAAAACTTATGCGTCTTAATCTCAGCTTGTAGATGTTTATTGATCGCCTTATATTGTTCTAATTCGTCTAGCGCTGCTTGTGACTGCGATGTCATTTTTGATTTTGAATTCACCATAATTCGTGACTTCGTCTTTGCTTCAAGTTCTTCTTTGACTTGGTCTTCTTTGATGATACTGGTCTCGACTTTGACAATAATTAGTTTTCGTTGACTTGACTTCTTGATAAGGGAGTCTTCTTCCCTTTCGAATTTGGAAAGAATCCTCGATTTTGTTTTTTTAATAACAATGTACAATATGATTCTTCTTGTAAAAATTATTTGTGTTGGTGCTCTTCTAATTTAATTTCCCCTTAATTTTTGCAAAATGGTGTAGAATGGGTGGTTGGGAGGAATGATTGTTACCTTCCCCACCCAAGTTCGAATCTCACTTTTGGTTTGTTGTTAGGGAATAAAACCAAACCCACTTCTCACAAAACCACGTGCACTTTCATAAAACCATGTGTGGTTTTACTTATTCTTTCTTTATTTTTTTTTTTCTTTTACTTTTACTTTTTATTTTTTATTTTTTATTTATTTTTGGACAAGATCCTATTTTTAGGGAACCCCTAATCTTATGGTTAAAAACCAAAGGAAAGCCAAAGGCTGGAATCAAGCACGAGGCTCTGATACCAATGAAGCGTAAAAGCTTCTTTTTACGCTCGTAATTTCTCTAAAATGATCACAAGCAATCTGAATCCCACATATTGGTAAATAATAAATATTGATAACGATAAGATAAATGATAAGCTGATTACAATGTAATGAGAGGCCCCGTATAAATACAATTCCAAAGGGCACCTCTAATGGTTGTTCACAAGGGTTATGTCCCTTCGATAATTATTGTTAATTACTATTATTGCTATTATTATTTAATATCTATATACTATTATTACTATTAATATTTAATATCTATATATTTTAGGTTTGTTACACTAGTCACTAAAGATGTTGGCTAAATCTGAAATAGATAGTATTGCCATAAATACAAAGTATGAAAATGAAATGTTATATCTATTGTGAAAAGCCAAATGAAACTGACAATGAAATATCAAATGTTATATCTATTGTGAAATGTAATACCCAGGTAAACAAGATGTCTAAAAAACACACTTGGAAGAAGATAGCTTAGGTAAACAAGTGCCTTAAAAACACACCTGCAGCATGAAGCCTTATGTAAAATGTAAATCTATGCAATTTGTTTATAAACACATATAGATCAAAGGCTATGGAAACTTTTTAAATGTGAGAATTAAAAAGTGCTTCCAGCTGCTTTTGGTATCCCATAGCTCAGACGTACTGCTGGTAGGTAGAGCATACGTAGTGTAGGCACATAGTTTATTCCGATTAGAAGCGAGTAACCATCGACCCTCCTATAGAGAGCGCTCTTGACTTGCTTTTCAGCTAAGTTCACGAGTCTTATGAAATTGAAATGCAAAATTTGTAAATAAAAAGATATTGATGGCCAATCATATGCGTCACTTTTTGATCAACCTTCACTAATCAGAAAAATTGCCTTTGGGTGAAGGTGAGAGTGTTAAATTTTAAGCATTAATTCACAATACTCTAAGATCTTCACTAAGAGAATAACATATACAGTATATCAATGCATAACAATCACAATAAGCATGACAAGCATCACAAGAATCAAAAGCATGAGAGACAAGAGACACAGAGTTTCCGTGGGGAAAACCCTAAGGTGAAAAACCCCACAACTTCCTCAGAGATAGAGAGAGCAATGGCTCAACCAAAGTACAACCAAAATACACTGAGACAGTCTCCTAGTAGCAGATGATCCTCCTCCTCACTAGTGCGCCACTTTCTGAGTGAGAGAGAGATACTTTTCCGAATGATCTAAATAGAGATCACCTGATCTCTATTTATACTAACCTATTTGCCCAGTGACCTTATGGGGCCGACTTGTCTAGCTGGGTACATCCACATTATAATATATATATTTCAGGGCCGACCCCACACATGGTGGTCTAATAACCCATCGGCAAGTACACACACTTGCGACACTTGTCAATCCACATGACGACACTTCCTTATAAAGGAATAACACATCTCTAATAAGGGTACAATAAATATATATCAAATACATAGATGAAATACATTCCGAAGTTACATATACATCAACACTCCCTCTTAACTAGGAAGGTATTTCTCGACACAGATCTGCTAGACAAGTCTTCTTCTCGGGATCATCGTCATCATCATCGTCATTGCTGCTGCTATCTCAACCAATCTCTGACTCTACTCGTCATAGGAAGTTCTACAGAGCCAGTCCTTTTTCATACTGGATGTAGGCCCACCGCTTGCAGGTCTTCGTCATCACTGGCCATACTGTGGAATCCTCAGGACTTATTACGTGCGTCACAAAACCTCGAAAGAGCATCCCAGGCTGTTACGAGCACACGGCTCTACCTATAGGATCTCCCAGGGCCATATTATATGTGACCTCACCACAAAACCTCGCAAGAGCATCCCAGGCTGTTACGAGCACACAACTCTACCTATAGGATCTCCCAGGGACAGATTATATGTGGTCACCACAAAACCTCGCAAGAGCATCCCAGGCTGTTACGAGCACACAACTCTACCTATAGGATCTCCCAGGGACAGATTATATGTGGTCATGGCAAAACCTCGCAAGAGCATCCCAGGACTGATTACGGGCACATAGCCCAACCTATCGGATCTCCCAGGGGCATATTATAGGCCATAGGACAAAACCTCGAAAGAGCATCTGCTAGATATCCCCGGGCCAGATTATATGCCATAGGCAAAACCTCGAAAGACTATCTGTAGATCTCCCAGGGCCAAATTATATGTCCTCCCAGAGCAAAACCTCGAAAGAGCATTTGCCAGATATCCCAGGGCCAAATTATATGCCATAGGCAAAACCTCGAAAGACTATCTGCAAATCTCCCAGGGCCAAATTATATGCTCATCTGCACAACCTGATCCACGGCCATAGAGTATCAACCTGATACTCACCATACATCATCCTGATGTACACATGATCATCCTAATCATCATCACTGCAACATCCTGCTGCATGTCATCTGGAGCAACATCTTGAAGCTCGTCATCCATGATCATCTTGATCATACAATGCATCTACCTGATGCATACCAAGTATCTACCATACATATCATCATACATGATCCACCTGATCATACAGTGTATCCACCTGATACCAATACAAATACATGATACATATCACCATACATGATCCACCTGATCATACAATGTATCCACCTGATACATATACAGATGCATGGTCCAAGCATCCTGTTGACCGCCAAACTGCACACCAGTAGCAGAAATCTTTCGAAAGCTGTCTCCCTCACTGGAAAGTGGGGAGAGGTGTGGCCTTGGGGGCAAGCAATGAGCCAGGTACTGTCACCTGAATCCCAGCTCCTCCGTTTAGGCAAACTCCTAACGAAACCAAGAGGGGTAGTCCCTATAAAAGAGTTTCACTAAGGCTCTAGTATTTATAGTGTTTTTTAGGTGTTGTGATACGGATGGGTGTTGTTTAGGAGTTTTTGAATGAGAGACAATAGTATTTAAATGTAAAACAAGATAGCGCAATCCACGTTGCAAACACAAGATGAGAGATACACTTGGACAATAAATAAATCACTTTTTATGACAATTAAAGCAAATACTCCAATACTGATACTTAAGCAAGCAAGATATATGATGAAGGACCAGTGCCTTATGGAGTCAAATATAAAAGTGATTGTAAAAACTTGATACAAGTGCTTGAAATAGACAGTTTGTGAGAACGTTGTGCAACTTATCTTGGTAAGTTTAAGATTTTAATTGTCTTGATTATTAGGGCTAAGAACAAGGTATCAAAAGAGTAGTGGAACCTTATCCAAGAAAACTACTGGCAACCCTAGGGGTCGGAAGCACCCAGATTCAAGAGGATAGGTGTCCAATGTTTGAACCGCCCCCGAGTCTGACTAGTGGATTCCCGGCACCACCTCTTGTGGGAAGAACAGTAATTTGTCTTAGTTGAGGTTTTGGGGTAAAGTTTTAATTAGATTTTCACTTGTGAATTAGCAAGTCCTCCACCTTTCTGAGTACTAGCCCAACCGTTTCCGGTTGGCAGAGCATACGGGTGTAGGACAGAAACCAAGGTAAATTAATTAAGGGGGTGTGTGGGTTGAAAAGTTTTTAAATTAAGAGCACTTTAGTTCAACTCTCCGACAAAGAGCGCTCTTGACTTGGTCTTATGACCACAGTTCAAGAGACTTACTATTTTAACAAATGCCTAATGCAGGGATAATGCAGAACTAAAAATGCCCTCCGATAGAGGGTGCTCTTGACTTGGATTTGGCCAAGTTCAAGAGACTTTGGTTCGTTTTAAACAAGCAAAAAAAAGTAGATTGTAATAGAAATGAATTCCAACTTAAGCTTTGATTTAACAATATGATAGACAAGGCTGGAAGAATTCTCACCTTTAGGCATCCGTCTTGTTTATTGCTTTGATCATCTTTTTGGGTTTAGGGTGTCTGATTGTTGAGTCTCAACCTTCACCGGTTGAGTGGGTCTCCCCCTTGACTAGGCCAAGTGCCTTGTCTAAAGTGATTGCAGCCTTGTCCGGCGTGACTTCTGTCCCTTGGATAGAGGACCTGGCTGCTGTTGGTTACACCTTCCTGGTTGCTCATCCTCTACCGTCCCTATTGGGATATCCCTCTATAGCAACTAGAGTTTGTGTGATAACAAGTTTAAAGCTTGTGTAGGTATTTTTAAGGAGAAGAAGGACTTAAAAGAACAATATTCAAAGAAGAAGAAGAGCAAAACCCAGAGAAGAAATTTGAACCAATAAGAATATCCAAGTCAAATGAAGAGGATGATAACCATGAAGACATAAAACCATTCTCCTTTTTGTAAAAGCCATTAAGGGCTTCCAAGTATTTCTTTCATAGTTTGTTTATTTTCTTGAAAAGACCTTTCAAGGGTTTAATTTCTAAAGGCAATTGTAGTCCATTTAATAAAAAGGCTAGGTGGGATAAGGCCTCCCACACATTGTTTCCCCTTCCCCATTTGGGGAAGTTTGTTCATGCATGATTAGCTAGTTTTACTTCAAGTCATTTAGATTGAATTTCAATTTTTGTATTTAGATTAAATTATCTTCCAAGTATTGACCTGAAATAGCAACCGGGCCTCATCATTTTGTGGCGAATTCTCTATCCCCATTAGACTCCTTGTTGAAATTCAGCTAGCTGGAAGTTCTCAAGGACTGGTGGTTCTAGTGGTCACCTTGTTCGAAGGTTGATCCCACTTGTTTATTTCTTAGATTAGTTGGTTAATCTTGGCCTTAGAAAGTGTACTTGTTATCATATTTATCAATTGTTTTACTTCAGAAAGTGCACTTTTATTTTATGCAAGCAACCTCTATTCTAATAAACAAACAAAGTCTCTTAAATTTGTAGTAATCCAAGTCAAGAGCACTCTCTGTTGGTGAGCATTTTTAGTTTGCATCTTTCCCCCTTGCATTAGGCATATTAGATTAAATAAGTCTCTTGAACCTTGTCATAAGACAAAGTCAAAGAGCACTCTCTATCAGAGAGCTGAATTGTGTGCTTAAACAACAATAAAATATTTCAACTCACACTTCCATAATAATTTACCTTGGTCGCTATCTAACACTCGTATGCTCTGCCAACCTGAAAGGGTTGTGCTAGTACTCAGAAAGGTATTAGATTTGATTAACTTCTACAACATAATAAATTTTCACCCCCACAACCGACGAACCGGCGTTGACTATTCGAGACATACTCAGGTAGTGGGCAAAGTTCCTAAACCTGGTGGGGTCGGAAGTTACCGTTGTCTTAGACATCAGGGTGGTTAAGTCATTGGACACTTACTCTTTGAAATCTGGGCAGTCCGACATACCATCAGAAGGGGAAGCCACTAAAAGTATAACTTTCCGGACTTTGCTTACCTCATTGTTCTTACCCTAATAATCAAGACCACTAAAACTTTCAATATACCAAGATAAATTGCACAACGATCTCACGAACGGTTCTCCGAGACTTGTACTTTCCGGATCCCCTAACACTATATAATTTTTGACTCCATAAGGCACTGGTCTAATTGTTAGATTTCATATATTCATGTTGTTGGGCCATTTGTCCATTTAAGTCATTTATCTGTGGATGCTATGTCATCTTCGCAAGTCTTTGATATACTGCTAATCTTGTAGTCTTGTGTTGCAACGTGGATTGCGTTTTACTTTGTGTTTTATCTAAAGTAATTTGTGATCTTATCTTTTCATCTTTAAAACTCCTAAAAAACACCCATCCGCATCACCACACATTTAAACACATTTAAAAACACATTGAGCCATATTTAAACTCTTTGTAGGGACTACCCCCCTTGGCTTTGTTAGGAGTTAGCCTAAACGGAGGAGATGGGATTCAGGTGACAGTACCTGGCTCATTGCTTGCCCCCAAGGCCACACCTCTTCTCCACTTCCAGTGAGGGAGACAGCTTTCGAAAGATTTCTGGTGCTGGTGTGCATCTCGGCAAACAACATTTTTGGCGCCATTGCCGGGGACAAATCTTTTTGTTCCTGGACGAACTTAATTTTTTCTAGTTTGTTTTACCTTTTTGATAGATTCTGAATCTATCTGGCGACTCCACTGCCCTTTTTTAGTTTTCCTTTTTGGTAGATTTTTAGTCAAATCACTCTCTGAAATTAGACTTGAATCCACCTGGCGACTCCACTGCCCTTTTTTAGTTTTCCTTTTTGGTAGATTTTTAGTCAAATCACTCTCTGAAATTAGACTTGAATCCACCTGGCGAATCCAGTGTCAGTTAACACCTCAAGGTATTCGACTAGAAGAAATTTTGAAGGTTTGCTTAGTTTTATCCCTGAGCCTGAAAAGGTTTATAGGAGAAGACTAAACAAGCTTGATTCTCGTAGGATCCTTGAAGAACTTGGATTTGAGTCTATTTTAGACATCCATTCTTTGTTCCAAGAAAACCTAGAAAATTTTGAAAATCTTGAAACTAATAATTGTTTCCTTTCCACAATGGGTGAGTTTTTTACTCAACTCAACTTCACTCAGATAGCAGGTGAACCCCATGACGTTCCTGAAAAAGCTATCGACAAACTCATGACATTTAATGGCACTGATGCCTCTACCTCTGCTGAGCAACACATCATAAATTTTTCCAGACATTGTGGTTCATATGTCAGAGGCACCAACAAGCATGAATATGTCTACATGACCCTCTTTGCCTTATCTTTGGATGGTAAGGCTGGAAATTGGTATGACAACCTACCAAACAACTCTTTTGCCAACATAGCAGCTTTCAAGACTGCTTTCCTCGAAAAATTTGGCAGCAAAAAGGATCCTAGACATCTAGTAGCATCCTGAACCAACATGAAGAAGTCAGATACTGAAACTATGGATGAATTCAATGGTAAGTTCACAGAGTTATCTAATTCCATCCCTGCCACTTATGCACCTCCTGCAACTTCATTATTGGACTATTACATAGAAGCATTGAGTGGCAAGATACAATACCAAATAAGAGATAAGGAACCCACTACTTTGCTCCAAGCTCAGAATTTGGCTACTAAGATTGACGAAAACTTGATGTCTTCTGGGGAGTCAAACATCCATGGATATTCTAGATCTTCAATCCTTTCAAAAGCTCCTGAACCTAAAGAAAAAGATCTTTTATCTATGAAGGAGTCATATGAAAAGAAGATGATGGAGATATGTGAGAGGATGGAAAAGGTTGAACAGAAACCTGTGGTTCAGATGAAGGAAGTACAAAATAAAATTATAAACATGGAAAGAGCTCACGTTCAAGATGTCCAACAAATCCAGTAGACTCAATCGATTCAAAGAAACTACCCTTCAAAGACCAACTGGCAGAAAAAGGCTCCTAACAATGAAAAGAGGCCTCCAAATCAAATAGAGGCTGCTAACATGACTGAGACCTACATACCATTTTGTAGGGCTTGCAAAGACTTTCATGAAGAATTTTCCTGTTACTTTTCAAACTATGTACAAGAGCATGGATTTCCACAGGGTAGTACCAGTGAGCCAACATCAAGCGAGCCTGAGTATATAAATGCGGTAGGAGACATTTTTTATATTCCTAGAGAAGATTGGAGACAAGCTAAACAATGCAATCATGAGTTGGATAATATGACTAAGAACTTTGGAGAAAGACCTTCCAATGAGCAAGTCCATAATATGCAAAAGTTTAAAGGGATTGGTTATCAAAGAAGAGCAAATCCTGCACCTGCCATACAACCAACAAAGGCAATAATTCCAACTGAATCAAATGACTCTAGTAAATTAAATTTTGATTGGAGTAATTGGTTCAATACAACTAAAGTGCCTGTACTTGTGAATGAGCTTTATAAAATCCCTGGTCAAAAGGAAAAACTGTTGAAAGCACTTGACATACCCATCTCTAATTGTACTCCTACCCCTAGTCCACCCACTCCTCCTGCTCCTCAAACCCCCAAGAAGGTCACTTTCACAGATACTATAGAGCAACCTTCAACTAGCTATGGCAAAACTCATGAGGATCCTCCTATAATCCTGCATACTAGGGAGACAAGAAAAGAAGCTCACCCCCCTTTCTATATATCATTGATGATAGGTGACCTTCTACATAATTGTATGCTGGATTCAGGATCTGGTGCAAACCTAATGACTGGAAAAGTTATGCAACAGCTTAACTTGAGAATCACTAGGCCTTACCAGAATGTATGTGCCATGGACTCCAGACCAGTTAAAGTTGAAGGGATGATTGAAAACCAACCTGTTAAATTGGCTAAATATCCGGACATCCATGTAACCATGGACATACTTGTTATAGATGTTCCAGATAAATGGGGAATGCTTGCTTTCTAGGAAGTGGGCTGCCACTTTAGGAGGATCGATCCAAATGGATTGGACTTATGCTACAGTACCAATATCTGAGGATTATGTAGTTAAATTGCATAATGAGAAAGAAAAGAAGTATCATGTTGAGAATCCCAAGAATCCTTATAATCAATATACTTATAATACTGATGATCTTGGGAGCTGTGCAGTTTACTCTACCTTTCTAGCACCTATTCAAAGCAAGGATGAAACTAAGGAGGATAGGCATAACATGGAGGATGACATAAGTGATGCTGAATCTATCATGGATGAATCTAGAGGAGTTAACAATGAACAAGATCCCTTGGGAAATTTTGTTGATAATCCCACTTATGAGCATCAAGGTACATATAGCCAGGAATATGACATAATGCATAGGACTCCCCCATATTTGACAAAGATATGGATGATGACTATTGGACATACATTGGAAAACTTGTTTTCGATGTATCTAGAGAAGGGAGTGTAAATTTTGAGCATTTGAACATGGAGGAAGAGCATATTGTTTGTTCATATAAGCAGTCAGAACCACACGTAAGCATCAACAAAGATGACCTAGAGAAACAATACAGTGAAGGGCTAGTTTGGGTAAAGTCAGTTGAATACATATCTTCACCATCAAATGACCCTTGTATATTAGAATAGTTCGAGGCATGCACTTCAATAGAAAATTATTTTCAGAAGAGCCTTTCGGATCAGTGTGATAAGGTGCCAGAACTGCCTTGTCATCCTGAATTTCTTCTCCCTATCCTGTTCTGGATAGAGTGTGCCTGGAAGAGGACTTACTATATTGGGAAGCATTTCAACTATCTATCTTATAATTTTCCATCCGTCCCTCCCATTCAAAAGATCAAAGCAGGTTTCCACTTTCTGATAAGCATGCCCTTGTCCTGGCTGGTAACCAGAGACAAGGTAAAAAATTGTTTTTACATTGATTACATGTTTAAATGGTTACATTGGATTTTGGATTATACCTAACATTTTCCTTTCTGTATTATATTAGATTAGGAAAAGATTAAATTTTGTCAAAAAAAAGGAAAAAAGCATTTATTTTATGTATTTGGATTTCTTAGAATTTATTCACGAAAATAAAATATAGTTGATATTTCATTTTGGTTTTTCCATAACACGTGTTGCTGAAGGTTTTCTGTCAAGTTGAGATGTTTTTACAGGTTATATATATAAACCAGAGATTCTGGTGTTCTCGTATCCTCTTTTTGCATGAATTCCAGATCGAGCACACGTCTCGCAGTTGGAGCCAAATGTTATCACCTATTTTGTACCATAGTTGGATTATCTGAAGAGCCGCCATTTGACAAACATGATGAATATTTGTACTCCAGTGTATCAGATGATCCATCATTTGTGCCTAGCTAATTTCGGCTAGTCAGCTTTGTTTTTCAGTCAACATGACCATGGCCCCACGAGATTTGTAATAAAGTGTGCTAGTAGGATTCTGAGTGGCTCGGTTCCCCATGACTTGATTAAGCAACTAAGGTATTCCAGGGAGTTTTTTCCCTTGTCAATTATACTTTGCCTATAGCCGAGCTATAATCGATGAGGTTTTCTCCCGCTTCCTCCAAAGCTGGAATGCCCGATTTTGAAAATTTTAGCCATGGGGGGTTATTAGAGTCCAACTGATGTATATAAGCCTACTAGACACTATTAGAATAGGTTTTGGTCATGTCCTAGGTCCCTAGAACCCTCAGAAAAAAATTCGAAATTTTTTTACCAGGTCTTCCGGTTTTGGGTTTTTTAAGTATTTTTAAATTTTAACAAATTTTTCCATAGTTTAAATGGAAAAATTTCAATTTGTAATATGTCAGTCATCCGGGATCCAAATTCAGTGATCGAAGGCTCCAAACTTAAGCCAAAAATCATTCATAATCCCCGGACCAGTTTATCCTAAGTTTCGGATGTCAATTAAGCCTCATAATTAATAATTTCTCAAAAAAGCCATTTACAGAGAAATTATTAATTAAAATATAAAAAATTGAATATTTGGAGATAATCCAAATCTCTCCAAAATAATCCAAATGGATTAAAATAAAAGGCTAATTGACTGGCACTAGACATTAATGAAGATTCCAATCATCTCAGTCATCATCCAGTTAAGCATCCAGTCACTACAAGAGATCTCCTTCAAGATAATTCGCCCCCCTTCACCAAGAATTCGATTTGATGATGTGTTAAGTGATTAATGGTTGGTTGGTATGCATTAAAGCCTATGGTAGGCGCCTCCCTAAAATTGTGCAAACACATGGCATTGGCTTCATTCAAGTTCGAGTTAGCATTCAACTCAAGACTCCAAGCTTGTGTTATGTGGCATATTCGCTCTCCTTGATATCCTCACCTCAAACCTCTTTGGAGCTCGAGTTTACCACATGGCACATTACCATTTGATGGGTGATTATTCCAATGAAAGATGAGGGGCGCCTTGCCTAGGTGGAGGCCACCTCCTCATCTCCTTCAATGCAACTCGAATTGTTAGTGGAGTTGCACTCCAAAACTTGGCTTGACATGGATTTCATAGACATTAGATGGAATTCGATTTGGTGACTCATACCATTGGCTCCCTTCTCAATGCCAATTCGAATTAGGGTAGACTGGCTCTTGTCTTTTGTTATATAATGAGGTCTTTTCTCCTCATTCCTCATGGATTGTTTAGCAAAGAAAATCTGGAGGAATTGTAACTTATTTGATATTTAATAAAGTTGTGACTTTGGAGGTCAATTCGTGGAGGCTCTTGGTGGCCATGCATCATTTCAAATCCAAGGTGATATTGTGTATTACTCATATGCTTAGGAATCTTAAGTTTTGATTTATATTTCAAGAAGGCTAACAATCTAGCACATGCAATTATAAGTTTTCTCTTTTCGCTTGAGCATATTTGTCTTGCAGGTATCTTCCAAGGTTTAAAGATCTTTGTAGGTTCACCTTCACTCTACTTGTGGCCAAAGGACTCTCAATCTTATAAGCATAAGAACAAGGAGATCTTGCTTCACCCATCAAACTTTCAACAAACTTCTTTTTTGGTTACTAGATCTACCCATCCAAACTGTGGATTTCCAAGCTTTCCTTTCTCCAATTTTGATATCACTACCTTGTTTGCCTTTGTTTTCGGCTTACTTGGTTTTTGCCTTCCTGTTTGCCTTTTCAAAACCATTTTTCCCCTATCTACATAGCTCTCGTCCTTCCTAGTTCTCTTCCATTCGTCTTCCTCTTTATCTTCTCCCTTCCTCCTCTCGTTTTTCCTCTCTTCCCCTCTCGTTTTTCCTCTCTTCTCCTCTCGTCTTTCCTCTTTTCTCCTCTCTTTCTCCTCTTGTCTTTCCTCTCCTCATACTCTCGTCCTCCTCTTCATCTTCTTCTTCCTTCTCCCTCGCCTTGTCCTTCTTCCCTTCCATCAACCTACAAAAGCACATAACAAAAACAAGGAGTAAGATGTTTTAGTGTTAGTAGTGTTTCATGTTTTAGATCTTATGCTTTGCCATGGTTTAAACTTCATTTCAAGATCTTAGTATTACATCTAGTTTCAAAGTTCATTGATTAGATTTTAGTTCTTACATCTAGTTTCAAAGTTCATTTTTGCTAACATCTAATGGGTACATTGTTGAGATGAGTTTAAAGCTTGTGTAGGTATTTTTAAGGAGAAGAAGGACTTGAAAGAACAAGATTCAAAGAAGAAGAAGAGCAAAACCCAAAGAAGAAATTTGAACCAATAAGAATATCCGAGACAAATGAAGAGGATGATAACCATGAAGACATAAAACCATTCTCCTTTTTGTAAAAGCCATTAAGGGCTTCCAAGTATTTCTTTCATAGTTTGTTTATTTTCTTTAAAAGACCTTTCAAGGGTTTAATTCCTAAAGGCAATTGTAGTCCGTTTAATAAAAAGGCTAGGTGGGATAAGGCCTCCCACACATTGTTTCCCCTTCCCCATTTGGGGAAGTTTGTTCATGCATGATTAGCTAGTTTTACTTCAAGTCATTTAGATTGAATTTCAATTTCTGTACTTAGATTAAATTCTCTTCCAAGTATTGACCTGAGTTAGCAACCTTGGGATTTCATCCTAAGGGCCTCATTATTTTGTGGCGGCTTCTCTATCCGCATTAGACTCCTTGTCAAAATTCAGCTAGCTGGAAGTTCTCAAGGACTGGTGGTTCTAGTGGTAACCTTGTTCGGAGGTTGATCCCACTTGTTGTTTATTTCTTAGATTAGTTGGTTAATCTTGGCCTTAGAAAGCGTACTTGGTATCATTTTTATCAATTGTTTTACTTCAGAAAGTGCACTTTTCTTTTATGCAAGCTGCCTCTATTCTAATAAACAAACAAAGTCTCTTGAACTTGCAGTAATCCAAGTCAAGAGCACTCTCTGTCGGAGAGCATTTTTAGTTTGCATCTTTCCGCCTTGCATTAGGCATATTAGATTAAATAAGTCTCTTAAACCTTGTCATAAGACGAAGTCAAAGAGCACTCTCTATCGGAGAGCTGAACTGTGTGCTTAAACAACAATAAAATATTTCAACTCACACTCCCATAATAATTTACCTTGGTCGCTATCTAACACTCGTATGCTCTGCCAACCTGAAAGGGTTGGGCTAGTACTCATAAAGGTGTTGGATCTGATTATCTTCTACAACGTAATAAAATTTTCACCCCCACAATTGACGAACCAACGTTGACTATTCGAGACATACTCAGGTAGTGGGCAAAGTTCCTAAACCTGGTGGGGCCGGAAGTTACCGCTGTCTTAGACATCAGGGTGTTTAAGTCATTGGACACTTACTCTTTGAAATCTTGGCGGTCCGACATACCATCATAAGGGGAAGCCACTGAAAATATAACTTTCCGGACTTTTGCTTACCTCAATGTTCTTACCCTAATAATCAAGACCACTAAAACTTTCAATATACCAAGATAAATTGCACAACGATCTCACGAACGGTTCTCCAAGCCTTGTACTTTCAGCATCCCCCAGCACTATATAATTTTTGACTCCATAAGGCACTGGTCTAATTGTTACATTTTCATACCTTCATGTTGTTGGGCCATTTGTCCATTTAAGTCATTTATCTGTGGATGCTATCTCATCTTCTCAAGTCTTTGATATACTGCTAATCTTGTAGTCTTGTGTTGCAACGTGGATTGCATTTTACCTTGTGTTTTATCTAAAATAATTTGTGATCTTATCTTTTCATCTTTAAAACTCCTAAACAGCACCCATCCCCATCACCACACATTTAAACACATTTAAAAACACATTGAGCCATAGTTAAACTCTTTGTAGGGACTACCCCCCTTGGCTTCGTTATGAGTTAGCTTAAACGGAGGAGCTGGGATTCAGGTGACAGTACCTAGCTCATTGGTTGCCCCCAAGGCCACACCTCTTCCCCACTTCCATTGAGGGAGACAGCTTTCGAAAGATTTTTGCTGCTGGTGTGCATCTCGGCGGAGAACATTTTTGGCGCCGTTGCCGGGGACAAATCTTTTTGTTCCTGGACGACCTTAATTTTTTCTAGTTTGATTTACCTTTTTGATAGATTCTGAATCTATCTGGCGACTGCACTGCCCTTTTTTAGTTTTCCTTTTTGGTAGATTTTTAGTCAAATCACTCTCTGAAATTAGACTTGAATCCACCTGGCGACTCCACTGTTAGTTAACACCTCAAGGTATTCGACTAGAAGAAATTCTGAAGGCTTTCCTAGTTTTATCCCTGAGCCTGAAAAGGTTTATAGGAGAAGACTAAACAAGCTTGATTCTCGTAGGATCCTTGAAGAACTTGGATTTGAGTCTATTTTAGACATCCATTCTTTGTTCCAAGAAAACCTAGAAAATTTTGAAAATCTTGAAACTAATAATTGTTTCCTTTCCACAATGGGTGAGTTTTTTACTCAACTCAACTTCACTCAGATAGCAGGTGAACCCCATGACGTTCCTGAAAAAGCTATCGACAAACTCATGACTTTTAATGGCACTGATGCCTCTACCTTTGCTGAGCAACATAGCAGAAATTTTTCCAGACATTGTGGTTCATATGTCCGAGGCACCGACAAGCATGAAGATGTCTACATGACCCTCTTTGCCTTATCTTTGGATGGTAAGGCTGGAAATTGGTATGACAACCTACCAAACAACTCTCTTGCCACCATAGCATCTTTCAAGACTGCTTTCCTTGACAAATTTGGCAGCAAAAAGGAGCCTAGACATCTAGTAGAATCCTTAACCAACATGAAGAAGTCAGATACTGAAACTATGGATGAATTCAATGGTAAGTTCACAGAGTTATCTAATTCCATCCCTGCCACTTATGCACCTCCTGCAACTTCATTATTGGACTATTACATAGAAGCATTGAGTGGCAAGATACAATACCAAATAAGAGATAAGGAACCCACTACTTTGCTCCAAGCTCAGAATTTGGCTACTAAGATTGACAAGAACATGATGTCTTCTGGGGAGTCAAACATCCAGGTATATTCTAGATCTTCTATCCCTTCAAAAGCTCCTAAACCTAAAGAAAAAGATCTTTTATCTATGAAGGAGTCATATGAAAAGAAGATGATGGAGATATGTGAGAGGATGGAAAAGGCTGAATAGAAACATGTGGTTCAGATGAAGGAAGTACACAATAAAATTATAAACATGGAAAGAGCTCATGTTCAACATGTCCAACAAATCTTGCAGACTCAGCCGATTCAAAGAAACTACCCTCCAAAGACCAACTGGCAGAAAAAGGCTCCCAACAATGAAAATAGGCCTCCAAATCAAATAGAGGCCGCTAACATGACTGAGACCTACATACCATTTTGTAGGGCTTGCAAAGACTTTCATGGAGAATTTTCTTGTTACTTTTCAAACTATGTACAAGAGCATGGATTTCCACAGGGTCCAGTACCAGTGAGCCAACATCAAGCGAGCCTGAGTATATAAATGCGGTAGGAGACATTTTTTATATGCCTAGAGAAGATTGGAGACAAGCTAAACAGTGCAATCATGAGTTGGATAATATGACTAAGAACTTTGGAGAAAGGCCTTCCAATGAGCAAGTCCATAATATGCAAAAGTTTAAAGGGATTGGTTATCAAAGAAGAGCAAATCCTGCACTTGCCCTACAGCCAACAAAGGCAATAATTCCAACTGAATCAAATGACTCTAGTAAATTAAATTTTGATTGGAGTAACTGGTTAAATATAGTTGGTATTTCATTTTGTTTTTTTCATTATACATGTGCTACTGAAGGTTTTCTGTCAAGTTGAGATGTTTTTACAGGTTATATATATAAACCAGAGATTCTGGTGTTCTCGTATCCTCTCCTTGCATGATTTCCAGATCGAGCACATGTTCCGTAGTTGGAGCCAGATGTTATCAACTATTTTGTACAGTCGCTGAATTTCTTATGAGCTGCCGGCTTCATGAATATGATTAATGTTAATCATCAGCATTCAAAAGTTCAGAAGTCATTTTCAGGGCAATTTTGGCCCATTTGTAATAGCTGCATGTTCATACCCCCAGGGGAATTTGTAAAAAGTTGGTTTAAATGGGGCCCTTTTATAAAAGACTCGGCTATCCGTAGGTTTAACCATTTGGGGGATACTCTAGAGTGTTTTTTTCTTAGGAATTATGCGCTATTCATCAGTGGCGTATAATCCTTGAATTTTTCACTCAAACCTCCAAAGCTGGAGTATTTCCCATGGTGGTCAAAACCTAAGGTGGTTATTAGAGTCTTGTGTCTAGGATTTTTTACGTGTTAGCCATCTCGATTTAGTCGTATGAACATGCACTAGGTCGCGTAGGAGTTTCGTTTGTTTCCGACGAAAATAATTTTTTCCATAAATTACACCATTTTTTAATTGTTTAATTAAAAAATTTCAAAAAGTGATAAAAACTTCATCCGGAGGTGGAATTGAGCGTGGGGAGGTTCGTTTTGACTCTCAGAGCGTCCTCTTTACCCTAGGGCCAACTTTTCTAAGGTTTTGGGCGACTACATCGCCTCTGGGAGCAATTTTCACTATTTTGGCATTTAGTGACCAAAAAATGACAAAATTCACTAAGTGACAAAAATCAAATAAGTCAAAAATGGATTTTTTAAACCATGGAAAAGGTTGGATATTAATTCCCTAAGGTGTATGACTACATCAAAGGTTAAAGGCACATGTTATATTGAAGTTTGGAGTTACATTTAAAAAAAAGGGGGGGTGACGTGAGCCATCCGCACGGCTCTTCATGAGCACTCACGATTTTTTGATTTGGCATTTGGTAAGTGGATGGTTGAGATCACATTAAAGAGAAGGTGGGCACATCTCAAGCTCTCACATCAACACAATCGAGTTTGTCTCCTTTCTATCTCATGTGTCTCCTTTTCAAGCTCGTCAATCCCTATCTTAGATCACATCAATCTCTTGGAGGGCTCTCGTATATCTCCCATTTGGTCATGATTTTACAATTGGCATTTTTGCATTTGAGGGTGAAGCTTCCAAAGATGGGATGGGGGGCGCCTTGCCAAGGTGGAGGCCACCTCCCCATCCTCACTAATGCAGTTCGAATTGTTGTGATAGTTAAGCACTCCAAGCTTGGAGTAGACTAGGAATTCGACTTTGATGATTGGGGCCATTGGCACTTTGATTGCCAATTCGTTTTAGGGTGTTAGGTTAGCTTGTTTTTGTATAAAAGGATGGCATTGCCTCCTCATTTCACATGGATCATTTAGCGAAGAAACTCTAGAGGATTTGTAACCTGTTAATCATTTAATAAAGTTGTGACTTTGGAGGACAAATTGTGGAGGCTCTTGGTGGCCATACTTCATCTTGTAACAAGGTGATATTGTGTATTACTTATGTACTTTGGATTTTTAAGTTACAAATTTATATTTCAAGAGGGCTAACAATCTAGCACAAGTAACTATAAATCTATGCTTTTCGCTTGAGTATATCGGTTTTTGCAAGTATTTTCCAAAGTACAAGGTTTTTTGTAGGTTTCATCTTCACTCTGCAGGTTGCCAAAGAAGTTCAAGCTTTATAAAATCAAGAAACAAGGAGTTCTTGCTTCCTCCATCAATTTTTCAACAAGTTTTCAATCGGTTACTTGATCTACCTATCTAAACTGTGGAAATCCAAGGCTCCATTCATCTCCAAGTTTGAGATCATTGTCTAGCTTGCCTTTGGTTTTCGACTTGCTTGACTTCTTGCCTCTCTCGTTTTCCTCTTCCATCCTAGTCTTCATCCTCAACCTCCTTAGTTCTCTTCTTTCTCCTCTTGTCTCCCCTAGCTTTCTCCCCTCCTTCCATTCGTCCCTCCTCTTCCTTCTCTTCTCGTATCCCCTAGCTTTCTCCCCTCCTTCCATTCGTCCCTCCTCTTCCTTCTCTTCTCGTCTCCCCTAGCTTTCTTCCCTCCTTCCATTCGTCCCTCCTCTTCCTTCTCTTCTCGTCTCCCCTAGCTTTCTCCCCTCATTCCATTTGTCCCTCCTCTTCCTTCTCTTCTCGTTTTGCCTTCCCATTATCCCTTTCGTCCACCTACAAAAGACACGAACAAAAAATAAAGTATAAGCTTGTTAGTGTTAGATCTTAGTTCATGCTTTAATATTTGCATTTTTTCAATAGTTTAGTCTCATTTCAAAAGTTCTAACTTTTGCATTGTTTGTCAAAGTTTCTAGTTTAGATCTCATTTGAAAGTGTTTAAAAGTTTGCACTTAGGATTTTGGCAGATAGATTAGATCTTAGATTTGCACCTAGTTTCAAAGTTTTGGTTTTCACTAGCATCTAATGGGTGCATTGTTGAGATTGGCTAAGCTTGTGTAGGTTCTTTGAAAGAGAAGAAATACTTGTGAAGACAAGACTCAAAGAAGATCAAAGTTATAACCAAGGTGAAGACTTGAACCAAATAAAAGAATCATTTACACTCTCCTTTGTAAAAGCCATTAAGGGCTTCTAAGTTTTGTTTCAATAGTTGTTTTACTTCTCTCAAAAAGACCTTTCAAAGATTTTATTTCCAAAGGCAATCGTAACTCAGTTAATAAAAAGGCTAGGTGGGATAAGGCCTCCCACACTTTGTTTCTCCTTCCCCATTTGAGAAAGATTGTTTCATGCATGCTTTAGTTAGATTTATTTCAAGTTTTCTAGATTAAAGTTTATTTTCATACTTAGATTAACTCTCTTTCAAGTTTTGACTTGAGTTAGCAACTTTGGGATTTCATCCCGAGGGCCACATTATTTTGTGGTAGCTTCTCTATCCCCATTAGACTCCTTGTCGAAGTTCAGCTAGCTGGAAGGTCTCAAGGGCTGGTGGTTCTATTGGTCACCTTGTTCGGAGGTTGATCCCACCTTGTTGTTTATTTTTTAGTTAGTTGTTAATTTTGGCCTTAGAAAGTGTGCACTTGTTATTTTCTTTCATTTCTTGTTTTACTTCAGAAAGTGTGCTTTTTCTTTACGCAAGCTGCTTCTATTCTAATAAAGAACAAAACCTCTTGAACTTGCAATAACCCAAGTCAAGAACATTTTCTGTCGGAGAGCATATTAAGTTTGCATTTCCCCTTGCATTAAGCATATAGATTAAATAAGTCTCTTGAACCTTGTCATAAGACAAAGTCAAGAGCACTCTCTGTTGGAGAGCTGAATTGTGTGCTTCAATAATCCTAAAAACATTTCAATTCACACCCCTGTTAATAATTTACCTTGGTTGCTATCCGACACCCGTATGCTTTGCCAACCTGAAAGGGTTGGGCTAGTACTCAGAAAGGTGTTGGACTTGATAAACTTCTATAACATAATAAAATTTTCACCCCACAACCAACGAACCGGCGTTGCTTTCAATAAATACTAAAGTGCTATTCTGGGAGGTGGAGCTGGAGTGCCGTTGTTTAGACTTCGAGGGTGGTTTAAACATTGGACACTTATCCTCTTGATAACTGGACGATCCCTCAGATCACCATGAATAGCCACTTAAAGTATTTCTTCCGGTTGGACGTTTTATCCTTGTTTCTTGCTAGCCTAATAATCAAGATCATTTAAAACTTTCAAATAAACCAAGATAATTTGCAAAACGATCTCATGTATCCAGTAGGCAATGGAAATGATTGCTGAGTGATTGTGGGAACATAGAAGTGTAAGCGTAGTGCGGATGTTAGAGTAGCAGTAAGGCCCAGGGATAGGGGAGTAAGTCTACAGAATTGCCCGCAGCGTAGAAGCTAGCCCTCACTTCTTCAAACCATGGATCCCACAATGGATGCTGTTCCGCTAGCAAGTTTAGAGTGTCAGTCAGGTAATGATATTGAAGTAACACTTGCAGATAGAAGGACTGGATCATTTCAACCTTCTACATCAGATAGTGAGAATTCTTCTTACATCACTATATCAGATACAAATCCAACTGCAGATTGGGAGTTACCAAAGATTTTGCCAAAAGAAGTCTACAGATTAAATTGGTGGAATTTTCATACTGCAACTCAAATCAAAGTTTCAAATATTGATATATCTTTCACAGATGATCAAGATCCTATTCATATACCTCTCTTAGATAAATCTCAGATTGATTGGGCTAAAGAACAACACTTTAAATATGCGCACTTTGGTGCTGTTAAGTTAGGCTTAGGCCCACTAGTCAGACCCCGTTTACCTGTTTCATCTATTTGTGTTATTGTAGATACTCGTCATAACCAGTTTTCTGACGCTGTCATAGGTGGTTTTACTGCACCGCTTCATGATGGTCCCGCGTTTGGTACTGTATATCCTCGTTTTTCTGTTAGTTTAGATGACCCACATATCTATAATCTTCTGAAAGCTTATATTTTACCCAAGGGATTTAATATGTTGAACGGTTCCAAAATTATTCAACTTAAGGGTGGTGTTTGTGTCCGGTTTGGCAATGATACTTTACCGCAACTTAGATCCAAGATCAGTCAGAGTCCTGCAGACTGCAGCGTGGTGGAAACACCAAAGTCCAGGTCTAAAAATGCAACTCCCATTACTTTCAATTGGACTGGCATTTCATATCCACAGTCATGGGAAATGAAGTACTCTGAACTTCGGCATCAAGAACGATTAAAAGCTGTATTATCCCCTAAACCTCTTGTCTTTGATGAAGGCACATCCTCTTTCAGATCTCCACATCCTGAACCGATCCCGAGATTTAAAGCTCCTCTGATTAGATCCGCTTCAACTTCAAGTTATGATGCTGCCAGAAGGCAAGCCTTATCAAATCAGTTGGATAAAAGCTCTCTAGAAGATCCTATTGTAGATAATCCTGTACAAAATAATTTAGAACATAAAGGTCAACATTCTGACTGTACTGCTTGTCAAAAAATAAAACAAAAAATCATTCAAAAAGAGAAACGTCAAACCTCGCAGGAGTATCCTAGCCTCTATATGTTTTCATCCTTACCTAGAGTACGAGCAGAATCTGAATCTGTTAATGCTCATGGCCAAAGATCCTTTCACCCTGGCCGCAATCTCCCTGAAACAGCATTCAGACAATATTCTTCTGATGGGTTAAGTAAGAAAGAATTTATTTCCACAAAAGCAGTTGCTACAGATCAGAATTCATCTGATGAAATAAAGTTAGCAAATTGGACAAATTCACAATTACAGTGTACTGCTTCTAATCTTGATGATATGGCCCATGATATCCAGTTATTGAAAGCAAACTGTGCTGAACAAGGAAAAAAGCTTGAATTGGTTATTGCTAAACTAGCTTTAGTTGATCATATTTTGCATGATACAACTGAAATAGAGAAAGCTGTAAAAGTAGCTTCTGACAAGTTAGAAGCTAGATTAGATGTTCTGTCTCAGTTAACATCTAGAACTCAGGAATTAAAAAAGAAACAATATGTTGTTCCTGAACAAGTTTTACAGTTAGCTCGAAAAGGTCATACCAAATCCGTTTCATTTGGTCTTGTAGATGCAGAAGATAATAGACCAGAATGGGATTTTGGTGCTAGTGCAGCTGAAAAAGAAAACATAATGGACTGGATAAAAGAATTTAAGACATTTAATCCTGTGCTGGATGAAAAATATGTTGGAGATGTTCATATGATGGCGGCAGAATCCTCAAACAGAATGAGAATAGGATCACAACCTCACAATGAGGATTATGATACTCATATGCCTGATGCCACAGGAGTTTCTGAAGCTCCAAGAATTCATAGCTTTGGCATAAACAATTTAAATAACTTGATTTCTCAGATGCCTGAACAACCAGTTTTAAATATTCAATGTCAATCTAGGGAAGAAATCAAGAATGCTCTCCAGTTGCTTACACATTGGTTGATTTATAAAAAGCAACAAGATCATAATGTTACTGCCCAAATGTTAGGTGCACAGTTAGTTGCAGGTCTTTCTGGTTTAGCATATGAATGGTGGCGTTGGTTGCCACAAGAAGCCAGAAATGAAATGCTTGCAGCAAATGATTCAGATGAACAAATAATATCTGCCCTTAGTCGAGAATTTTATGGTCCTGAAGCACATGAAGATTTTGATCATTTAGCTTCTTTATATATGTCTGCACGTTTGTGTGATTTGAATAAGGCAGAAGCTTATTTCTGTTATATGCAGAAATTATTGATCTCTTCAGGAAAATCTGGCAATGAAGCTTATCTAAAACATTATTTAAGAAGTTTCCCTGGACATGTTCCAGATGCTGTTGAAAAGGCATTAAAAGATAGAAATATTCCTTTGAGATCTTTGTCTTTAGCACAACTCCATCATTATATTTTGGAAACATGGCAAGAACATTGTTTACAGAAAAGAGTAGATAAAGATTTTAAAAGGCATCAACAAATGTTCTCTGCTTCTTTCTGTAAAGAAGTAGCTAAAATGCCTGATTGGGGCTGTGGAGCCCATAACAGGGGACATCTAGGAACTGAAAGTTGTCATTGCAAGAAAAAGAAAAAGAAGTATTTCACTTCTGAAGGTAGATATCATTTGGATAAGCCCTACAAACACAAATCCAAGCATTTTAAGAAAAGGCATAAGTATAAAAGATTTGTGAAAAGAAGATCTGAAAAAGGCAAAGGCGATACTTGTTTCATATGTGGCAGTAAAGGACATTGGGCATCCAAATGTCCAAAAAGGAAATCTAGGCCAAAGCGTGCAGGAGTGTGTTCCACACTTGATCCCTTCTGGTGGGATTTGTATAAAGTTAGTACTGATTTTCAACCTTCTGGTGAGGTTATCTATCTCCCTGATTCTGATTCTGATGCCTCTGAAGATTCTTCCTCAGATTCTGATATTCAACTCGCTAAATGTGCTCCCGATTCTTCCTCTTCTGATTCTGACTCGGAACCACATTTAGGGGGGTGTGAGACAGCCTCTGTATATACTGATCTTCCTGAGTTTGATTTTAATTTATATATGTTTTCAAGAATAATCTCTCCTGTACAGATTGAGAAGAGATTAGCAGCAATTGATCTTGAATTGTCTTCTATTCCTATCTATAGACATCAGGAAAGAACTGAGCTTAGAAATGAGAAAAAGTCTCTACAAGCCCAGTTACAGTCAATAGAAAAAGATAAAGGAAAATCAGTTGATTTAAATTTTAATCCTGCAGAACTGTACAGAGAGTATCCAAGCGGCCATAAAGATAGACAACAGCACAGATCAGACAGAGAAAGATTGCTGAGAAATAAGCTGAAAGCTAAGCAGGAGGAAATAAGAAAATTGGTGAAAGAAGCTGATGAAATAAAGAATTCTTTAGCAATTGTTTTGCTAGAAAAAGATCAGTCTTCAGAAGATGAATTGTCCAATGAAATTGAAAGGGTTTGTGGAACTAAGGATGATGACATCCCAGAAGAAGAATATCCTGAAAAAACCCCTGACCATTCACCTTCACCAAGATCCCAGAGTGTAAGTCTTCTAGGAGCTGTATCAGGTCCTAAACTATTTACTACTCTAACTTTTTGCCCTTCTGAGTTTAAATCTTACCCAATACAGTGTTTAATTGATTCCGGATGCCAGTTTAACTTGGCTAGAGGAAATGCTATTCCTGAGTTTTATTGGGAGAAAACAAAAGAATATGGATCTGCAATCCAAGGATCACCAGTTTATCTGTCTGGTAAAGTAAAGGATTTTCCAGTGTCTATAGGGTCAAAGTTTTGTTCTTTATCTCTTTTTCGGTTTGAAGAAACTAAAGAAGATTGTGTATTAGGTTCTGAATTTTTAGTGTCAGTTAGTCCTTTTTCAATGGATACTAAGAAGATGACATTCACTTGTACAGTTAATGACCAATCTGTAACTATTCCACTAAGTTATTCCTATTCCCCTAGATGTCAAGCTTCTCCTCCAAAACAAAAAGCCGTGTCAACAGCCTCTCTTAATAAAATGGAAAGATGTATATCTTTCGCCCAACTCAATGCTGATAAATATCTAGAGGGTATTTCTGAAAGGCTGAAAAAGGATTGTTGTTCTGAAAGTCCAAATGCTTTCTGGACAAGGGAAAAATATTTTGTCTCTCTTCCATTTGATCCACTTCAGCAGATAAAACCAATGAAAGCATCTGCAAGACTAATGAGTCCTAGTGAAAGAGAATTCTGTTCTAAAGAAATTAAAGAGCTCTTGGATAAAGGTTTAATTGAACCATCTAAAAGCCCTTGGGCTTGTCGAGCCTTTGTTGTAAACAAGCACAGTGAACAGAAAAGAGGTAAACCAAGGTTGGTTGTCAATTTTAAACCTCTTAATGCAGTTCTCCAAAAGATCAGGTATCCTTTGCCTGATAAAGCTAGTCTTTTGCAGAAAATCAATGGTTGTACTGTTTTTAGTAAATTTGATTTAAAATCTGGTTTTTACCAAATTGGGATAGAGAAGAAAGACAGATTCAAAACTGCATTTGTAGTTCCTCATGGACAATATCAGTGGAAAGTGCTACCATTTGGTATCAATAATGCTCCTTCTGAGTTTCAGAAGCGAATGGAAGATATCTTCAGAGATATACCATGGTTAGCTGTTTTTATTGATGATATTCTCATATGTTCTAAAAATCTCCAAGAACATTTGAAGCATTTGCAGCAGTTTTATGATTTAGTCTACCAGCATGGTTTGGTCTTATCAGCAAGCAAAATGGAAATTGGTAAGACAGAAATAGAATTTCTGTGTCTCCATATCAAAGCAGGTCAGGTAGTTTTGCAGCAGCATGTGCTCCAATCATTTGATCACTTTCCTGACAAAATTATTGAGAAAACCCAGTTACAAAGATTCTTAGGATGCTTAAATTATATCAGGCCCTTTTATAAAGGTCAAGCCGCAGATATTCATTGTTTGCAGAAAAGGCTAAAGAAAAATCCTGTTCCATGGTCTGATGAGATGACTTTAGCTGTCCATCGAATAAAAGAAAAAGTTAAGCATCTTCCAGCTTTGTCTCTTCCCCAAGGAAAGGGAAATTTGATAGTTGAAACAGATGCATCTAACACCACATGGGGAGGTGTTCTAATTGAAGAAATAAATAGCCAAGCAAGAATCTGTGGCTATGCATCTGGTTCATTTAAAGGAGCTGAACTAAATTATCCAAGTAGCCATAAAGAAATACTTGCAGTCAAGAAAACTGTCAACCATTTCATTCTGTACTTAAAGCCTGTTCGTTTCATTGTTAGAACAGATTTAAAGATTATGCCCGGTATCTTTAAGAATGAAAGTTTAATGGCAGAAAATAGTAGCAGAATCTTAAAATGGTTTATCTGGCTCAGTAATTTTGATTATGACATTGTGTATAAGCCAGGTTACTTAAATTGTCTTGCTGACATGTTGACTCGTGAGAATGTACAGGTTTCTTCTCCCAGTCTGAATATGTTTTCTGCTAATGATGCAAGTGGTTCTGGTTCTGGTCCAGGACATAATAAAAGATACATGAGTGATAATATGGTGAATTATAAAAGTGGCAAAGCTCCATTCCAAGAAGAAGAAGAAGCTCTCAGAGCTCCTCCAGAATCCTTATTTTTGGCTCCTTGGGATAAGGATATTTCTCAGGAAGAACGTCAGCAACTGTTAGATTATGCTGATGTCAAGGATGCAGAAAAGTTTTTAAGCCTCACTCTGATTAAGCAAATCCAAGAGAATCCCTGCAAGTTAAAGATTCTCGAAAGATGGGAAAAAGGTGCTTTCAGAGGTTTACAGAATGCCAGAGAAAAATTAGCTCGATGTGAAGAAGTCTGGATTGACCAGAACATGGAAGCTGAAGGAGAAATTTGGTATGTCGATCTCGGCTCAGGAGATTTGACATGGACTTCTTACAACTTGATTCTTCAGTTTTGCAGAGAGCAGACAGCAATAATTATTTGTGCTGATCCTGCTAATTTAAAGCACAGAAAATGGTCCGGTTGGACTCAAATATTTCTGGAAAAATTCTGCCCAAGAAACGCCTGGGTAGATCGTAAAGCTAATTTTATTCTTCATCTTGAGGCTGATATGCAAGCCGCTGACCAGGTTCATCAGTGGTTTAAGTTTAAACTGAGACATCATGGAGGTAGATACACTCCATTAGAACACTGTGTAACAGTCACCCAGAAGTTTATCAAAAGGGATAAAGATGGCAAGAGACTGGATACTAAAGTCCATAGAAGAACCCTACCTCTAAACTATAGGGTTGAATCACAATTTGCCTCCGAATTTGTCTATGGTGCTAATGAATATCTCCGTGGGTCAGATGTAGAACAATGCTTCGGAGAACTTTTATATCCAGATATGAATGAAGAATTCCCAAATAATCAGTATGACTATTGGCAGTATACTGAATCCCAGCCAAATTACATAGAAGAAGAATTGGCAAGGCGAGAACTTGAAGAAGAACTAAATGCTCAAGGTTGCCTTGACTGTGTTTGTGGCGGGGTACCTGGACCTGGTGACACGACAGTGTGCGTATGCGGATCAGGATATGATACTCCATGATTTTTCCGTATCTTACGGGAATGAAGATTCTTTGGTCCGTGATTATGCTCTTGTACATATTTAGTGGAAGCCGTTGGTGGGCCAACCCACTTTGTTTTGTCGGCCATAGTAGCCGAAAGCTTTCTTTGGATTCCTCGGTCTGCTTTTTTGTACCGAGATGCTTTGTAATTTGACTAATGTAATAAATGGCCCAGTTTTGTCGGCCAATAGCTTTTACTTGATGTCTTTCAGTCAGTCCGAGTCTTGTGTTTGTCGGATAAGATTCGCCGGGTCCCCACATGGCACTGCCTCTAAGGGACGAGATAACATGATGGTAGTCCCCATCATGCCCCGGAATCTTACTTTTGACTGTCTAGTGTAAGTTTTTGGGTACCGGCTTACCGGTTGTAATGCTATAAAAGAAAGGCCTTGGGTTCATTTGATTCATAGCGAGTCGCATGAGCAAGTAGTCCGCTCTGCAAGTCTAGGAGTCGTCTGAGCAAGTAGTCCGCTCGACAGGTCTGTAGGTGTGTGAGAGCCGAGGTAATATGCTCTGCAGGTTGCCTGTAATGGTATAACACTGCATCAGAAAGCCAAGGTCTCGATTCTGTATAAAGAGTCTGTAAGGGTCTGCTAGTTGGCATATTATGGGAATCCCAGGAGCCTGAGAGTAACTACATGCCTTCGGGAAGTAGCCAAATCTAAAAGGGCCCATAACATTGTGTCAAGGCAGTGAGATGTGGTGACGAGCTTCGCTGTCCGAAGCCGATCCACCTGTGCGTCTGTAATCTGTATTCTGAAGATATAATGTTCATCATCATATAGATCAATGTGCTGGCTTTAATATGAATGTTTGATTGCGATGCGATCCTGCGTAGGCACTGGTCCTTGACATCATATTTTAATTTGCTTATTATCTATCTGGAGTACTTGTTAATTTTCCATATGTGAGTGACTTGTACTTAAAGTTCTTCAAGTGGTTGTCCATCAAGTTATCTCGTATCTTGCACTGCAATGTGGATTGCTCATTCATCTTGTGTTTATTTTCAAATTACAAAGTTGTGATCTTTTCATCATTTAAAAAACTCCTAAATAACACCCATTCGCATCACCATACATCTTAAAACATTAAAACACGTTGAGCCATAGTAAACGCTATGTAGGGACTACCCCCCTTGGCTTCGTTAGGAGTTAGCCTAAACGGAGGAGCTGGGATTCAGGTGACAGTACCTGGCTCATTGCTTGCCCCCAAGGCCACACCTTCCCTACTTGTAGTGAGGGAACAACTTTCGAAATATTTCTGCTGCTAGTGTGCATCTCGGCGAACAACAGACTGCAAATTTAAGGTAAGAAATCTAGTTATTTGATCCTTAATTAGATCTAGGAAAGTGGTTTATAGTTTGTACTATTTGTTCTAGACTCACATTGAGCTAGGGAGATCCGAGTCGCGTCTGCTCGAGTGGATTGTCCGTCAAACAAATCTGGTGACACCTTTGTCCAAGCATGGATGAAGCTTCACGGTGGTTGGAAGATATTACTAGTTCTCAACAGGTGCTTCCAACAAGCGATAGTAAGTTGTCCCTCGACCCCCCGCTGGTTGACCAAGTGATCGATTCAGTTTCATCTGTAATCGATCCCACTCTTCCTTCTGAGAGTGAAGTGATCGAGTCGATGTCATCTCCACTCGATCCCGCTCTTTCATTGGAGAAAGTACAGACTGAAGCAATCACCATGACACAATCTTCGTCTCATTCTTATCTTCCAAGTGAGAGTGAATTGGAAACCACTGAAATTTTCCTAGTCAGTTCAGAATGTCCTAGGAAAGGGGAAACCCTGTCCATTCCTACAGGACCCCCCCCCAAGTACTGAGGTCATTTCCTTTGATTGGAATGGTCTAACAGAATCTCGTTTTCCTTCGAGTATTGCTTTTCAAATATCTGTAGGAGTTTTTGATAAATAAATATTTTGTACAATAGTTGATGAGGGAGCTTCTGTTAGTATTTTATCCTCAACTGCTTGGCAAGCTATAGGTTCCCCTCAGCTTGTGCCAATAATTGACCAGATTTTGGCTTTTAATATAAGGCCTACCGGAGCTTTAGGGATTCTCCCACAATTACCTGTCACGTTGAGAGGTAAAACTGTTTATGTTGATGTCATGGTTGTCCAAGGTCCTTTAGATTTCAATCTACTCCTTGGACGTGATTATGTCTATGCTATGAAAGCCGTTGTGTCCACACTCTTTCGAGTCATGTATTTTCCCTACGATGGGAGGATTGTGACCGTTGATCAACTTTCCTTCGTGACACCCAATCATCGCATGAATGCCAGTCATCAGACTTCCCTGAATGTTCCGCATGTTTTAATGGTTTCTTCCCCCTGAGGATGGCGGGTACGAGCACGATTTCTGTTATGTTTCAAGCTCGTTAAAAAATGAAACCGAACACTCTAGCATAGTTTACCTTTGGTTTCAAGCTTGCACAAAAATGAAACCTTCCATTCGAGCATAGTTTTATTCCATTTCAAGCTCGTTAAAAAATAAGATGGGCCCTCTCAAGCATAGTTATTGTCTATTTCAAGCTTGTGTAAAAATGAAATAGATCTCCCTCCCATCGATTTGAGTCTCTCGCTAGAGTTAGAACTTGAACCTTCATTTCATCTGATTCTCGTTTTCCCCCCCTTGGTGAACATTTTCATATTAGTAGCCAGGTTGGTAGTTGGGTTAGCAAGCAACATTTTCAGACGAAATGAAGCTTGGGGGGCATGCCACATGCTGTACCGTCAACAATCATGTTGAGGGAAAACTACCATGTTAAGCCGCTAGCAATCATGCTGGGGGCATTTACCAACCTCTAGGAATCATGTTGGGAAGCAACTCGTCAATGGGCCTTAACCGTGAGCAGAGTTTACCTTTGGCTTCAAGCTCATTAAAAAATAAAACCAGTTGTTTGAGCACAGATTAGTCTTTTGATTCCAAGCTCGTTAAAAAATGAAATAGATCCCCCAAGCATAGTTCACTTTTGGTTTCAAGCTTGCATAAAAATGAGACAAACTTCATGAGCATAGTTCCCTTTCTGTGTCAAGCTCTTTAAAAAATGAAACAGGTCTTTTGAGCAGAGTTCTATTCCTGTGTCAAGCTCGTTAAAAAATGAAAGATATCCTTCCCTTTCGAGTTGAGTCTCCTCGTAGACTTAGTACCTGAACCTTCTTTTCACCTGCCTATGCCTTAGGCGAATGAAATGAAGCTTGGGGGGCATGTCTTCAACCTCTGGACGTTGTGTTGAAATCAACTCGATCGTCTCTCCACATCATGTTGGAGCTAAGTCACTTACTTCTAGCAATCATGCTGGGGGCATGTACCAGACTTTGGTTTTCATGATCGATCGCCTCTCCACATCATGTTGGAGCTAAGTCACTTACCTATAGCAATCATGCTGGGGGCATGTACTAGAGTTTGGTTTTCATGATGGGAAGAGTCCACCAATGGGAATACTTTTCGAGCATACTTTTTGTTTTTGTTTTTGAGCTCATTAAACCATGAAATAGTACCTCTAGAAATCATGCTAGAAGTAAGCCGTCAGTTTCTTCTGTTGGGGGCAAACTTTCCAACCTCTAGCCATCATGTTGGGAAGAAACCTACCATTGGGCATTATCCTGAGCATAGTTCATTTTCTGTTACAAGCTCGTTAAAAAATGAAGCAGACACTGTTATCAACTAATTTGTACAATAGTTGAAACCTTATTGAGCCGCCAGTGTTGGAACACATCAGTGTTCACTTCCAGAGTATCTGGGTTTCATATATTTGGGTCTAGTCAGTTTTGGTTAGCCAGTTTTGTTTTTGAGTCGACATGACCATGGCCCCATGGGGGTTTGTATCAAAGTGTGTTAGTAGGGTCTGAGTGGCTCGGTTCCCCATGACTGGATTAAACAACTAAGGTATTCCAGGGAGTTTTTTCACCGTCAGATTATACTTTGCTTCAAGCGAGATATAATCTCTTGGTTTTTCTCCCGCTTCCTCCAAAGCTGGAATGCCCGATTTTGGAAATTTGGCCATGTGGGGTTATTAGGGTCCAACTATAATGTATAAACCTACTAGACACTATTAGAATAGGTTTTGGTCATGTCCTAAGTCTCTAGAACTCCCAGAAAAAATTTCGAAATTTTTTTACCGGACGCGTCGAAATTGGGGTTTTTAATTTTTTAATTATTTAAATTTTAATTAAATTTTTCTATAGTTTATATGGAGAAATTTGAGTCTGTAATATGTCAGTCGTCCGGGGTCCGAATTTAGTGATTGATGGCTCGTTTCATAAGCCAAAAATCACACATGACCCATGGACCAGCTAAACCCAACTTTTGGATGTCAATTCAACCTCATAATTAATATTTTCTCTAAAAAGCCATTTACAGAGAAATTATTAATTAAAATAATAAAATTGAATATTTTGGAGATATCCAAATCTCTCCAAAATAATCAGAAAAGAATAAAGTTAAAGGCTAAATGACATGGCAAAAAGCATTTATGATGATTGGAATCTTTACCCACCTGATTCAGATCAGTTTCGGAGCACTGGGAGTGATTTACAGTTGAGAAATTCACCCACCTTCATGCAAATTCGTTTTTGTGATTTGGCAATTGATTAATGGGTTGTTGGATTTTGAAATCAATGCATGTGGGGCTCCTTCCTCAAATTATGGGCTCCAAACTCAAGTTTAAAGATGAGTTAAGACTCCAAGCTCGATTTGGTTGGTGTTGACATGGATTTGATTGGTTTTTGGCTCTCTTCATTACCAATTCGAATTAGGGTTTTAACATTGAGTTTTGTTATATAAGAGAGGCCATTTGGGCTTTCTCTTCATGGAGAATTATTGTAAACTTACTCTGCGGAGATTGTAATAGCTATTGGCTATCATTGGAAATAAAGTTGGCTTTGGAGGCAAATTTGTGTACACTTTTATTGGTTCATGAGTTACTAATTTATTTTGAGGTAATATCTGTAATGTTTTCTTGATTTATGCAATTTCAAAGTTTGATTTAAATACATGCTTAGATCTCTTTCTTAAGAGCGTAGGGCAAGCATTTGATGGTCCCAATTTGTTTGCTAGGCTTAGGCTTGAATAGTATAAAGAGTGCAACTTGTAATTGTCTTACTACCTTGTCTCTTTATGCATTTTTGTCTAACTCTCTATATTTGATCAAGCTTTGTTTGTGTAAGTTTTTGTGCATTGCAGATCTTCAAAACGGTTGAGATGAGATGAACTCGGTTGTATCTCCCTCTTCTCCACCAACAAAAACCTTTACTAATAGTGTGTTTGCAGGATACTTCCAAGGAGCAAGATCTTAAGATTGGCATCAAAGCAGAGAGGGTTTCCTCTTCCATCAACAAAGTTTTCATCTTTCAAACTTGGTTACAAAAGGGTTCTTTCTTCAAACCCCTCTTATTTGCTCATTGTTTCCCTTTTCTCATTGGTTTACTAGCCCTTGCCTCTTAAAACCCTCCTCCTTAGCTTTCGCTTGGCCATAGTTACCCCTCTTTCTTCCCTTTCGTTTTGCCTCTAGTCTCTTTGCCTTCCCCTCTCCATCTAGCTCTTGATTTACCTTCCCTTCCACCTTTCGTTTTTCCCTCTTTTATCCTCTCGTTCCCCATCTTTTAGCTTCCATCTCTCCCCTTTGTTTTCTCCAAAAAAGAGCCCTAAATTATCCCAAAAGATTAAAAACGAATTGTTAAGTTAGTTTATTTTTTGTTAGAGTATTAGCTTCTCTTTTTGCAAGATAGCTTGTCATAGTTAGATCTTAGGTTTTACTTGCATCTTGTAGATCAATCTCATGCATTGAAAATGTTAGCATTATAGCATTTTATATCTCTTTCATGTGTTAATATAGCTTGCATTGGTTCAAACTCTTGTTTCCATTTAAAAGATAGAAGTTTTTCATAGAAAATACTTCAAAATTTTTATGATTTAGATCTCTTTCCCATCAATTTTTGAGCATATGTTGTTTGCTGGTCCGTTTGCATTTTTACACATGTTTTGAAATAAAAATCTCATAAAGCATAGTTTTAAATTCTTTTTAGGAATCTAGGTTCAATAGTTTAAACTTTTGTCTTTCCTCTAATGACTAATGGGTGCTTTGTTTAAGAAATCTTTGAGACTTGTGTAGGTGTTTCGAAAGAGAAGACAACTTGAAAAACTTTTAAAGAAGCAAGATCCAAGAAAGAGCCAAAGAGAAGCTCAAGTGAAGTTCAAACCAAGGAGAAGTGCAAATCATGAATGTCATTTGAACAAAACCATTATCCTTTGTACAAACTCATAAGAGTTTCCATCTTTTTCATTCAAGCTTTATCTCTCTAAAGTCCTTCAAAGGTTTTAAACCCAAGGCGTTTGTAATCATTTAATAAAAGGTTAAGTGGAGGAGGCCTCCACTTTTTTGGGTTTCTTCCCCATTTGGGAAAGAGTGTTGCGCATGCTTAGTTTAGATCTCATCTTTTTCAAGTTCATAGATTAGTCTTTATTTCTGTACTTAGATTAATATCTCTTCCAATCCTTTACCAGAGAATAGCTAACTTTGGGATTGTATCCCAAAGGCCACATAGTTTTGTGGTAGCTTCTCGCTCCCCCATCAACTTCTTGTGGACATCCAGCTAGCTGGAAGGTTTCCAGGATTGGTGGCTTCTAGTGGTTGATCTTGTTCGGAGATCAATCCCACCTATTAGATTAAATCTTGTGTGGTAGAACACTAGTTGTTTCTAGTTTCTTTTTTGGCAAAGTAGTTATTGTTAAGCATTACTTCATATCTTTCAAGCTTATTACGTGGTTTTATCTTTAAAATTGATTTATTGCTTTTACAACACAACTACTATCTGTTTCTTTAAAGTAAACCAAAGTCTCTTGAACTTGGCCAAATCCAAGTCAAGAGCACCCTCTATCGGAGGGCATTTTAGTTTTGCATTTTCCCTGCATTAGGCATTTTAAAGCTTAGCAAGTCTCTTGAAATGTGGTCATAAGATCAAGTCAAGAGCGCTCTCTGTCGGAGAGTTGAACAAGGTTCTCTAATAAATAAAATTTTCCACTCATACACCCCTTTAATTAATTTACCTTGGTTTCTGTCCTACATCCGTATGCTCTGCCAACCGGAAACGGTTGGGCTAGTACTCAGAAAGGTGGAAGACTTGTTAATTTACAAGTGAAAATCTAATTAAAACTTTCACCCCCATAACCAACGAACCGACGTTGTCATAAAGTATTTTAATTAGTTCTCAGGGGAGGCGCCGGAGTGCCCAATCTGCGACACGGTGGCTGGTTAGCATTGCGCGCCTCGCTGTGATTCCAGACAGGCCCGTCATGTCTCTTAAAGGAGCTGCTTAAAATTACTTTCTGGACACTCTTTGAATATCCTTGGTTTTAGCCCTAATAATCAAGACAATTAAAATTTTAAATTTACCAAGATAAGCTGCACAACGTTCTCACAAACTTTCCAATTCAAGCACTTGTATCAAGTTTTCACAATCACATTTATTTTTGACTCCATAAGGCACTGGTCCTTCACATATCTTGATTGCTTAAATATCTATACTGGAGTATTCATCTTAATTTGTGATTTGCTTCTTGTTCAAGTGCATCCTTTATTTTTGTTGCAGCGTGGATTGCGCTATCTTGTTTTACTTTTAATTTTATATTGTCTCTCATTTAAAAAAAACTCCTAAACAACACCCATCCACATCACTACACCAAAAACATTTAAATACACAAAGAGCCTTAGTGACACTCTCTTTTAGGGACTACCCCCCTTGGCTTCGTTAGGAGTTTGCCTAAACGGAGGAGCTGGGATTCAGGTGACAGTACCTGGCTCATTGCTTGTCCCCAAGGCCACACCTCTCTCACTTGTAGTGAAGAGACAGCTTTCGAAAGATTTCCGCTGCTGGTGTGCATATTGGCGGACAACAGACACCATGAGCATTCTTCCAACCTATTTTCGAGCTCGTTAAAAACAGTAAGATGGTGTTGAGCTTACTTTTCACTTTTTTCGTGCTCTGGTTGAAACATGAAAAGTGGTTTGAGCTTAGTTTTTACTTTTTCGTGCTCTGGTTCAAACATGAAAAAGATTCAAGTGCTTTTGATACCATTATCGTGCTCGTTAAAAATTTGAGTAAAAAGGTGTGTCTGACGAGTGTATGTTTATTACTTTATCCGGCCTCGCTAGACTATTTACGGAAAAGGAACTGTGCCGAGTTTACCTTTTCATTTGTCGTACTCGGTTATCAACCATGACAAAGTCGTTCACGGAGTCCTCTTTAAGCTCTTTTTAGACTCCCTAAATAGGAAAAGGTCGCCAAGTGAACTTGTCGCGTTCACGCTTGTTAAAGAATTTGAATGGTCGTCTTCCTGGTGATAGTTTACCCCTTTTTCGAAACAGGGGGCACTACTCACGAAAAATGTATACTCCAGCCAATCATGACTGGAAGATTCCTCTCCTGTGTTGTTTTACCATTTTTAGGGCGATGAGGCTAACTTTACGAAAAAGGACCGTTGGAGTCTTCTTTAGTTATTTTTAGACTCTCTAAACATGAAATGACGACCGAGTTTACCTTCTATGGACTCGTTAAACTTTTACATTGAAGGGCCCGCCATGGGACAAACCCCTCCTATCCCAGGTTCAGAAAATATTTGGGATTGGACTTGTTGTCCGCTGAGATACACACCAGCAGCAGAAATCTTTTGAAAGCTGTCTCCTCACTACAAGTGGGAGAAGTGTGGCCTTGGGAGCAAGCAATGAGCCAGGTATTGTCACCTGAATCCCAGCTCCACCGTCTAGGCTAACTCCTAACGAAGCCAAGGGGGGTAGTCCCTATAAAGAGTTTTCTATGGCTCTTATATTTTAGATGTTTTTGTGTTGAGTGATGCGGTTGGGTGTTGTTTAGGAGTTTTTAAAAGATGGGAGATCACAGTTTTATAATTTGAAACAAACACAAGATAAATGAGCAATCCACGTTGCGATACAAGATATGAGATTAATAGTATATAAAGACTTGCAAAATAAAAGCACCCACAAATAGATAAGTTCAAAAAATAGAAAATCAAATGGACAAATGGCCCAACTTAATTTAAAACATGAAAATGTAAAGTTACCAGTGCCAAATGGAGTCAAATAAGTGTATAGTGCTGGGGGATGCTGAAGATACAACTCTTAGTAATTGTTCGTGAGATCGTTATGCAAGTTATCTTGGTTTATTGAAAGTTTTAATGATCTTGATTATTAGGCTAGCAAGAGAAAGGCATGCATCCAACCGGAAAAGTATACTTTCAGTGGCTTTCCCTCTGATGGTATGACGGACCGTCCAGTTATCAAGAGCAGGTGTCCAATGACTTAACCAAACTCGAAGTCTAAGACAACGGTGATTTCCGGTCCCACAAGGTTTAGGAATTTTGCCCACTACCTGAGTATTTCTCGAATAATCAACGCCGGTTCGTTGGTTGTGGGGTGAAAATTTTATTAATGTTATCACTTTCAAGATTAACAAACCCAACACCTTTCTAGGTACTAGTCCAACCGTAATGGTCAACAGAGCATACTCAGTGATGGATAGCAACGAAAATAAATTTTATTTGGGTGAGTGTGAGTTGGAAAGTTTTATTTATTAAGAGCACACAAATTCAACTCTCCGACAGAGATCGCTCTTGACTTCGTATTAAGACAGAAGTTCAAGAGACTTAGCTAAACTATATGCTTGATGCAGGTATATGGAGTGGGAATGCTCTCCGATAGAGAGTGCTCTTGACTTGTGTTATTTGCAAGTTCAAGAGACTTTGGTTCTTTGTTAAAATAGAAGCAGCTTAAAACTAAGAACACATATGATAGCTCAAAAGATGATAAAATGAAACAAGACAATGATATCAAATGAAATGAACTATTTGCAAAATGAAACTAGTGTTCTACCACAAAAAAGACTAATCTAACAAGTGAAGTCAAAGTGACTTTTGCACACCGCTCATGAAACTTCCAGCTTAGCCGGTCTTACGCAGTACACGGTGGGGAAAGAGAAGCAGCACGCAGTGTTAATGCGACACTTGGGATCAAATCCCAAGAGGCTTCTCAGGTCAAAAATCGAAATAAAATTTACTTTAAGTACAAAATGAAAATTAATCTCGAAAATTGAAGCAAATCTAACTAAGCATGCACAAAACACTCTTCCCCAAATGGGGAAGAAGAACCAAAAAATGGGAGGCCTTATCCCACTTAGCCTTTTTATTAAATGAGTACAAGTGCCTTGGGATTTTAACCCTTGAAAGGACTTTTGAAACTGAAATGAAAAATCAAACTTAGAAGCCCTTAAGGGCTTTTACAAAAGAGAGTGTGTATAATTTGTCTTCTTGGTTCAAGTCTTCTCTTTGCGTTCTAGTTTTGATCTTCCTTGAGTTTTGTTCTTCAAGTCTTTTCTTGGTTCCTCCTTGGGCTTGTTTCTCTTCTTTTCAATAACCTACAACAAACAAAAGTCCAATCCACTCAAGCACCCATTAGCTATTAGCAAATAAATCAATTAATCTAGGATCTAAACTAATTAGTGGAAAAAATAGCTAAATGACAAATCTATTTTGAATGCAAGTTTTTTTTTCAAACTTTTTGAGATGATGAGATTTGACAAATGCAAGTAAAACATTAACTTGGATAAGAAGCTAACTTTCAAACAATGCAAGTGCAAAATATCATAAGTGAAATGCAAAATCTAGCTATTGAAATAAAGATGCAATACAAATATGAAAAATGGACTAGATCCTACATACAAAAACAAAAAACAAATGAGATCTAAACCACTAGCACTTCAAGAAAACGAAACTAACTACTTAACAAGTTTTATGTTTTTTGTTTATTGTGACTTTTTAGGACTTTCAAGGAGGGACGAAAAGAGGGAAGATGAGGATAGGAGAATGAAGGAAGGGGCTGCCAACTTAGTAAGTAGCAAGGCTGCAAACAGGAAATGGAAGAAAGCTGCCAGCAGTGGATAAAAAGGAGCAGCAGACAGAGAGGACAACAGTAAAAAGAGGGCAGCAGAGATGAAGATAGTGCAGCAAAGATGAAGAGGAGCAGCAAACAGGAAAATGTGCAGCAGCAAGGATGAAGACAGCAGTAAGGGAAGGAGGAAAAGGCTAGGACGAGAGCAAAAGGAAGACAAAGACCAATGTAAGCCCAAAAACGAAAGGCAAACTTTGGCAAAAGTCTAGGCTTGGATAATGGTAGATATAAGGCTTTCCACAGCTTAGAGATGGGTAGGACTAGTAACTAGTAACCGAAGAAGTTTCGAGAATGCTTTGTTGGAGAAGGCAAGAAATATTGGAGAAGCTTGCAACCCTGCAAACAAAATATTAAGAAAAGTGGAACACTCGAATGGTGAAGGTATTAGATGCCAATAACTCCCAATAGATGAATTCCCTGAAGACACAAACACTCAATGCAAAAGATTAGAAGCCTCAGTATTAGATTGTTAGTCTTCAATAAGCATCATAATCAAATTTGCAAAACAAGAGTAGGGTGAAAGAGATATTACTTCATATCAGATGAAGACACAATGCCAAAAGCCCAATCAAATGACCTCCAAACTCTCAAAATATTTTATTAAACAAGAGCTTACAATTTTCACCAGAGTTTCTTTGCACAAAAATCCATGAAGAATAAGGAGGTAATGCCATCCTTTTATACAAAAACAAGTAAGCTAAACCCCTAAAAATGAATTGGCACCAAGGAGAGCCAATCTCCCAATCGAATCATGGCTTGGAGTTGAGATCCAATTACTAACTCAAGTTGTTGGTTGGTATGAGTGGTGAGGTGGCCTCCACTCCCACATCGTAAGTATCACCCTATCTTGGAAGTTCCACCGAGCCAATAGAGAGCCTCTATCAAAGATTGACGTGAGCTCATGTAGGAGGGCGTGAATGCCACGATGGTGAAGCTCGGAGTTGGAGTAAGTGCAAACTCGAGCTTGGAGGAGCCAATGTATGTGATGTGGCCCCAAATTTATGAATGCGGCCACCTTCCAATCAATGCTAAATCAACCACCCATTTACCAATTTCCAACTCATCGAAACGTGAGAGCACATGAAGGTTTAGCCGTACGGTGAGGTGCTCACGTCATCTTAAATCAAAGCATTAACTTGTATAACCAAAGTATTGTATGGCATGTGCTTTAACATAAAATGGTAGCCCACCACACCTTGGAGCCACTCGCCATCCAATACGGGAATGATGGAGTCCACGTGAATGTATGCTCACGTCATCCCCATAAATCAAATTGAAACTCATACTTTGGATTTATAACATGTGACCTTAATACCCTTGATGTAGTCGTACACCCTTCATGAAACATTATCCACCTTTTCCATAATTAAAATAATCCATTTTTGACTTTTAAAATTTTTTGTCTTTATGTGCTTTTGTCATTTTATGGCCACTAAATGCCAAAATAGTGAAAAATTGCTCCCAGAGACGATGTAATCACCCGAAACCTTAGAAAAGTTGGCACTAGAGTAAAAAGGACGCTCCGAGTGTCAAAACGAGCCTCCCCACGCTCAATTCCATCACCGGATGAGGTTTTTATCACTTTTTGAAAGTTTTTAATTAAACCATTAAAAAATGGACTAATTTATGGAAAAATTTATTCTTGCCGGAATGGAACGAAACTCCTAGGGGACCTAATGCATGTTCATACAACTCAATCGAGATAGCTAACACGTAAAAAATCCTAGACACAAGACTCTAATAATCACCTTAGGTTTTGACCATCATGGAGAATACTCCAGCTTTGGAGGTTTGAGTGAAAAAATCAGGGATTATACACCACTGATGAGTAGCTCATAATTCTTAAGGAAAAAACACTCTAGAGTATCCCCCAAATGGCTAATGTTGGTCTCCTATTTTGGCTGTCCAATACATCATTTTCTAGCAAAAAACTTATGAAATCACATAATAGTTAGTTTTATTAATGTTGATTTGTGCATGGTCGTGCTTTTGTGGAGACCAACGTTGATAAGGTTTGGTAAGTAATTTTTAATTATTTATTTCTTACTTTACCTTGTTTTATGTATAAAATTGGGCTTTTTAATCCTCCGTTTAAATGCTTGGTCAATTAATGAGTCTTTATTTCTTTTATGCAGGAGTCTTTTGGTTATTTGGCCCAACGCTTGTCCCGGCGTTCCAAAGAAGATCTATGTTGGCTGAACCAGAGATTTGGGGGATTTTATTGCTCAGGATAACATCTTGTTTGATTTCCAACCGCTTCCAGGACGCAGGTGCAATTATCCAGTGCTGTTCTGAGGATGTCATTTGCTCAAAATGGCATTTCCGTCCTTGATCAGGACCCTGATTTCGGGCTCAATTTCTGAACAAACGGTTGGGAATTTTTCAAAACGGTTCGAAACCCACTTCACAAATGGCCCCATTTACCCCTAACCGCGGGCAGTTTTCAGAATTTCTGAACGAATGTGGAGAAATCCCTTCCGGAACAGACGTGGTTTTGCCAGATTTGGTGTTGGCCGTTTTCTGAGTAGTTGCTCGAATTTCTGAACTTTGGGATGGATCTTGTCCATCTGTTCATGTATAAATAAAGCTTGAGAATAGAGATGGAGGGCATAGATTAGATAGAAGAGTGGAATATAGATAGAATTTCCAGTGCTTATATTGTTCTTCTTTTTTTCAATAAAGTAATGAGAGCTGTTCATTGATACGATTTCGTCATTAGAAGTTTGCTGTAAGTTATTCATTTTTCAGTATGTGTTGATTTAAAGACCAGTATGTTGACAACGAAGGCAGGGCCCCCTTTGATGGAAACAGAGCTGTATACATTGCATTTACAGTAGACTCCATCTTCAGATTTGAACATCATCTTTCAGCAAAGATTTGATTTCAGTTTATATTGTCAGTTGTCTCATCAATTTAATAGAACAGAAGTAGCAATTCATTCGATTTCAGAACAGAAGTAGAATTTTCATTTGATTGCAACAGAGGGTTTAGCATTTCAAGATTCAAGTTTAAATGTTATCTTTTTCAGCCATCGATTTCATCTTTCAGTTGTTCAGTCTTCTTATCGATTTCATAGTGCAGAAGTAACAGTAACATTCAGGAACTAGTCTGGATATTTCATGAAATAGAGAGGTTTCATTTGATTACAATAGAGAGTTTCATTGCATTACGAGATAGAAGTTGCTGAGTTGTGTGGAGTGATAAGTAGCAGAAATGTAAGTATTGATTTAAACCATTAATGTTCAACCATTGTTTTACATGCATATGATCATTTTCTGATTGGTGTAGAATTAGTGCAGAACAGTTTTATGAGATTGGTGCAGAATGAATGTAGAACAGAGCAGAATAAAGTAGCTTCTTTCCAGCAATTTTCTTTCAGCAGTTTAGAAAATAGTTTAACATTCTTTAAACTCCCTCTTCAACCCTGCATTTCCTGTGCTGGTTCCTCTAAGTCTACCTTCCCGGGTTGACAATTAAATGTTGGTTCATATGTTAAATATTTAGCTCGACAGCTAAACCTACGGATATCCGAGTCTTTTATAAAAGACTTCGTTTAGACCAACTTTTTACATTTTCCCCATGGGGGTATGAACATGCAGTTATTACAAATGGGGCAAAATTGCCCTGAAAATGACTTCTGAACCTCCGAACACTGATGATGAACATGAATCATGTTCAATAAATGGGCGGCTCACAAGAAACTCAGCTATTGTACAAAATAGTTGATAACAGGACTCATCTATGAGATGAGCTATACTGAGCATTTGGTTACCCTCATCAAGCTCGTTAAAAACACACGAGGCACTCATCGTTCATGATGGTGCAATTTGATAATGGTGCAATTTGATGCACTTTTAGCATTTAAAATGCCATTATGTAGCTCTGATAGACAAAACTGCTCCATGAGACAATTTAACTGCCCAAAACATAGGAAGACCAGGTACCGAGGTAAAGAGGATGCTCTGAGCTTGAAAACGAGCATCCCTGCGCCAAATTCCGACTCCGGATCATACTTTTATCATCAGTTGAATTTTTTCATTTAAACCATTAAAAAATGGCTTAAAAATGCGAAAACAATTATTTTTCTCGGAATTGACTGAAACTTTAGGGGGACCTAGTACATGACAAAACGATAAAATCCTAGCATCTAGCATGTTTATAAACATTACAAAATGGACTCTAATAGTCCCCTAAGGCCTAACCACTACTTTGGGCATTCCAGCTTTGGAGGAGCAGGAGAAAACCTCATCGATTATACTCGGCTAAAGGCAAAGCATAATTGACAAGGGAAAAAACTCCTTGGAATACGTTCTTTGGTTGTCAAGTCCTAGGGAACCGAGTCATTCAAAGACCATCATGCTAGCACGCTTTATTACAAACCCCATGGGGCACGGTCATTTATTACAGAAATGAAAAAGATGGCCAAAATAGGCCAAGGATGGAACATTTGAACTCTGACAAGCACAAATAATTGCGCAATACTAGCGGCTCACTGAAATCCAACTGAGTGCAACTCAGGAGGTAACATCTATATCCAACTGCGGGACGTGTGATTGATCTTTCCTAGGAAAGGAGATCATTTGAGAACTCTGTTATAACCTATTTTGTACAAATAGTTGAAACCTTATTGAGCCGCCAGTGTTGGAACACATCAGTGTTCACTTTCAGAGTATCTGGGTTTCAGATTGCAGCAGTTAGCCAATTTTGGCTAGCCGGTTTTTGTTTTTAGTCGATATGACCATGGCCCCTTGGGGGTTTGTAATAAAGTGTGCTAGTACGATTTTGAGTGTCTCGGTTCCCCATGACTTGATTAAGCAACTAAGGTATTCCAGGGAGTTTTTTCCCTTGTCAATTATACTTTGCCTGTAGCCGAGCTATAATCGATGATGTTTTCTCTCGCTTCCTCCAAAGCTGGAATGCCCGATTTTGAAAATTTTAGCCATGGGGGGTTATTAGAGTCCAACTGATGTATATAAGCCTACTAGACACTATTAGAATAGGTTTTGGTCATGTCCTAGGTCCCTAGAACTCTCAGAAAAATTTTTGAAATTTTTTTACTGGGTCCTCTGATTTTGGGTTTTTAATTATTTTTTTAAATTTTAATAAATTTCTCTATAGTTTAAATGAAGAAATTTCAATTTGTAATATGTTAGTCATCCGGGATCCGAATTCAGTGATTGAAGGCTTGAACCTTAAGCCAAAAATCATTCATGATCCCCGGACCAGCTAATCCTAAGTTTCCGACAATTATTTGGTCTCATAATTAATATTTTCTCAAAAAATAAAAAAAATGAGAAATATTAATTAAAATATTCAAAAGATAATAAATTGGAGATAATTTAAATCTCTCCAAAAAGGTCAAATTGAATAAAGTAAAAGTCAAAATGACATGGCAAAAAGAATTTATGATGATTGGAATCTTCGCCCACCTGATTCAGATCAGTTTCGGAGCACTGTGAGTGATCTACAGTTGAGAAATTCGCCCTCTCCTTTAGCTTGACGTTTTTATGATGTGGAGGATTGCTATTTGATGGATGGAGTTTACAAGAAGGGATGGGGGGCGCCTTGCCTAGGTGGAGGTCACCTCCCCACCCTAATTCATTACAAACTCGAGTTAGTTGGTATGTTATCACTCCAAGCCACATCTTGATTGGTTGGTGACTTGATTTTGGAGCTTTGTCAAGTATTATTGGCTCCCTTAGTGCCAAATTCGAATTAGGGTTTTAGCTTAGTTATTTTGCTATAAAGAGAGGCCATTTTGGCTCTCTTCTCATGGAGATTTTGAGCATGAACACTCTGCCAAAATATTATTGTAACATTTGTTTGATTCTTAAATAAAATAGTGACTTTGGTGGTCCATACAAGAGCTTTGGGGTTGTCTTTCACATTGCTTGGTGACATCTTTCTCACCTTATTCCTTATTTCAAGCTTTTCATTATTTAGTATATGTTCTATAATTCTTAGAAATGTACTATTCGGTTTGGCTTGTTTAATGTGTAAGGGTTTTGTAGGATTCACACAAGGTGGAGAATGACTTGGAGATCAAGTTACTCTTTGCCCATCAATGGCTATTAGCACCTAATCAAATCTTTCTTGTAGGTTCCCAAAGGATTCTTTTTTTATTTGAAGAGAAGGAACATAGTAGAAGAGTCTTCCCTCTTCCTCCATCAAGCAACAAAAACATTTTTTAAATCTTGGTTACTTGGCCCTAAGGCTTTTCTCCTCAAGCCCCTCTCCATCTTTAGCCTTCCTCATTCGCTCTTCCACCCTAGATCTCATTTTTCTCTTTACCTTTCGTGTTTTGCCCATCTCTCTTGGTTCGTCCAACTTATCCCTCCAAGCCTTCTTCCCTTTCTCCATCTGTCCATCCTCTTCAAAACCCTCCTCCTTAGCTTTCGTTTGGCCCTAGTTGTCCCTCTTTCATCCTCCCATTTGTTTTTGCCCCTCCACTTTGCTCTCGTCCACCTCTTCTAGCTTCCATTTCTCCCTCTCGTCCCTCTCCAAAAGAGAGCCCTAAAAAGCACAATAAAAAACGAAGTAGAAATTTGTTAGTAGTAATTAGTTTTCATTTGTTTATGAGTTAGCATTGTTAGATCTTAGTTTAGTTTACTTTACATTTTTCATTTAAAGCTCATCTTTGTTAAAGATCTTGCATTTTACTTGCTTCCATTTAGTAATCTCATTCAAAAGCGAAAACTTGCATACAAAAATTTCATGTTTTAGATCTATTTCCCATCACTTTTTAGGCATTTGTTGTTTGCTGGTCAGTTTTGTCATGTTGAATATTTGAAGTTGGATCTCATGCTTTTTAGTGCTTAAGATTTCATTTTTGCAAGCCTAGAATAAGTAGATTAAATTGTTATCATTTTTCTTTGGATTGACTAATAACTAAAGGGTGCCTTGAAGTTTAACTTGTTTTGATAGGTGCTTGAAAGATAAAGAAGCTTGGGAGTTTCTAAAACAAAGGGATCTAAACCAAGAAGAAGTGAAGAAAATCACTTGAAGCAAAATCCAAGTTTGAAAAACATCATTGTTTATCCTTTTGTAAGAAGCTCTTAAGAGCTATTTTTCCAAGTATTTCTTCCAAGTTTCATTCTATCTCTAAAGATTTTCAGGGTTTCATTCCCAAAGGCATTTGTACTCTCTTAATAAAAAAGCTAAGTGGAGGAGTCCTCCACTTTTTTGGGTCTTTCTTCCCCATTTGAGGAAGAGTGTGTGCATGCTTAGTTTAGATCTTGTCTTTTCAAAGTTCATAGATTAGTCTTCATTTTTGTACTTCGATTAAAATTCTCTTCCAAGTTTTGACTTGAGAAGTATCCTTGGGATTTCATCCCAATGGCAGGGCCACATAACTTTGTGGTTACTTCTCGTTCCCCATTAGCCTCCTTGCTGAAGTTTCAGCTAGCTGGAAAGTCTCAAGGACTAGTGGTTCTAGTGATCAACCTTGTTCGGAGGTAGATCCCACTTTTAGATTAATATTGTTTGGTAGAACACTAAGTTTATTTTCAGTTTGTTTCAAGCATCTTGTTACATCTCATTATCATCATTTCATTTTCAATTATTTAAGCTTCATATTTGTTCTTCAAGTTATAACTGCTTCTATTTTATAAAATGAACAAAGTCTCTTCAACTTGGCCAATTCCAAGTCGAAGGGCACTCTCTATCGGAGAGCATTCCCACTGCATTTACCTTGCATCAAGCATATAGATTAGTTTACAATCTTTTGAATTTCGTCATAAGACGAGGTCAAAAGTGCTCTCTGTTGGAGAGTTGAACAAGTGTGCTCTAAATAATTTCTAAAATCATTCCAACTCACACCCCTTCATTAATTAATTTATCTTGGTTGTTATCTGACACCCGTATGCTCTGCCAACTTGAAATGGTTGGGCTAGTACTCAGAAAGGTGTTAGACTTGTTAATCTCACAAGTGATAACTTAATAAAACTTTAACCCAACCAACGTACCGGCGTTGCCTTCGAGAATTATTGAGGAAGTTTCCTGAAACAAGTGTTGCCGAAATCTCGCTGTCAGACTCGAGGGTGGTCAAGCCAATTGAACACTTACCCTCTTGAAATCTGGGTGGCTTCGACCTATCATCTAAGAGGTTACCAGTATACTATTCCCGGTCTTTTGATATCCTTGTTTTTAGCCTAATAATCAAGACCATTAAAAAATTATAATTTACCAAGATAATTTGCACAACGATCTCATGAACAGCTACTATCAAGGCTTACTTTTTAGCATCCCCCAACATTACATTCAAACTTTTGACTCCTTCACCCAATGAATAAGGCACTGGTCTAATTGTTATACTTTTCATATATTTATATTGTTGAGCCATTCGTCCTTTTAAAATCATTTATCTGTGGATGCTATCTCATTTTTTAAAGTCTTTGATATACTGTTGATCTTGCACTCTTATATCGCAACGTGGATTGCTTATCATCTTGTGTTTATTTTTGTAATTGTGTTCGTCATCATCAAAAAACTCCTAAACAACACCCATCCGCATCACTTCATCATAAAAATTATAAAACATAAGAGCCTTAGTGAAACTCTTTGTAGGGACTACCCCCCTTGGCTTCGTTAGGAGTTAGCCTAAACGGAGGAGCTTGGATTTAGGTGACAGTACCTAGCTCATTGCTTGCCCCCAAGGCCACACCTCTCCCCACTTCCAGTGAGGGAGAGAGCTTTCGAGAGATTTCTGCTATTGGTGTGCATCTCGGCGGACAACAAACTCCATAATCTCAGTTTCCTGCATGGAAACATAAGTGCATCAGTCACATATATATGAAAAATAACCAAATGAAAACTTCTAAGTTACAATATTTATTCATGAAAATGAAACTATGGTACATAAGCAAAATTCAAACTAATGTACAAAAGAAAGTAAAATTAGTATACAACAAAAATATACATAAAATAAATCTAACTAAGAAATAAAATTCAGGAGTAGGGTTTAGAAATTTTGATACAAAGATGCCCCCATGGGCATCAGATATTTTCACTGTAAAATAGTTTGAGAAGGTCCCCATTGACTGGGAGGGTACACTTCTCGCCATCCATACTGCTCAGGTGGAAAGAGTTTGTTCCTGCTACATTGTGAATGAGATAAGGGCTTGCCCATAAACTGTCAAACTTTCCATGTTTCCCAGGCTTTTCCCTTCTTTTATCCCATAGTAGTACTGTGTCACCGACTTGTCAAAATTCTTTTTAACCTTCTCCTGATTCTTTATACTTTGATCCACTGCCCTTCGTCTGATTTCATCCAATTCAACTAACTGATCCATCCTATATTGGGATGCATCCAGATCTATGTTTCACTACTCTAATAGCTGATACACTGGCAATTTTAGATGAACAGGTAGAGTAACATCCAATTCATAAACTAATTCAAAAGGAGACTTTCCTGTCGAACTCTTCTTCGTGATCCTATCTACCCAAAGTGCAAATCTGATTTTGCTATCCTAGGCTCTCTTGTTATCTCGCACAATTTTCTTAACTATGGTCATTAAGTTCTTATTGCTAGATTCTGCTAGACCATTACCCTTGGGAAAGTAGTTTGATGAGTGTGATAGGATGGTGCCATATTTAAAACAAAAGGATGACATTTCTGCTGAGCTGAATGCCTTGGCATTGTCGGTGGTGATCCTAGCAGGCACACCGAATCTAGTGATTATCTTATCTTCTAAGAAATCCATGATCACTTTCTCGGTTGCTGCTTTAGTTGGGATAGCTTCCACCCTGTTGTCTCCCAAAATGGCATGCGTGTTGTTGAAGCCTAAAATGTAACACACCAGCTGGATGACAACTCTCTCAGGAGAGAGGCCAATGTCACCACACTCCTCTCCTCTTTGCTTCAGGTTGGCTCTCCTCCAACTCTAGGGGGGTATCCCTAAGATAGGATCGCTAAGGCAGGTACAATAAACGGGCAAGGTGAATTGAAGAGGCTACCTTATGAAACAAATGTAACAAAAAGATGTATTTTAAATGGGTGATGGAAAAGAAGGGAAGATCAATCCCTAGGGAAAGACCAGTGCCGGTATATTAGAGGGGCGAATGGAGTAAAAAAGAGAGCTCAAATGGGCCTTGCTGCCAAGTGAATGTAGTGACCAACTAAGAGCTCTTGCACTAGAGAATACCTGAAAGCCGCAAAACTTAAGAGAAAAACATGGGTCAAATAAAGTTGTGCTAGATTGTTAGCCTTCTATTCAGATGATCCCAGCTTAAGAATCGAAAGAAATGAACTAAGAGAGGTATCGCCTCAGACAAGATGAAAGATGGCCAACAAAGAAAAATGGCATACAAAGAGAAAGAGAACTCTGAATTTATCCAAAGAGGCCCATGACATTTTTCATTAATTTCTAGGGAAAGAGCTCCCAAAATTTTTCCATCGTTACAATGAGGAGGCTAGCTCCTTTTTATAGGCCAAAAGGCTCTCCAAAAATAATAAAATAATATGATAAAGGAAAAATAAAAAGTGACATCCACCTCTTTCTCCTAAATGAATACACTAGAACTAAAACATAATCAAAATGACTCTTAGTCCACTAAAGTGAACACCTCTTTAGTAAACCAAAACTGGCTGTGATAAAAATCGACTGTCAAAGGAGTGCCTGCAAAAAAGGGTCGTCACATGTTGCCACTCATAACGCATAGATCAACTGTCAACTGAGATGATACAGGTGGCTGTCCATGTCGCCCCCAAAACTCAACGTTGCAGCTAAGACACCACTAATTCAGCCGTGAAATGGTCAAAATCGCGAATTCTGGAAAAGTTGGATTGCTTTGCCTGCACCAATGTGTTGGCGGTTTGATTTTCTTTAAACTTTGCATCGAGCAGCTACCAACAACCACTTTGTACCACGTGGAATGCCATTACATAACTTATAACAACGAACTTTTGTGGAAATTAAACGACTCGGCTGATTTACTCCTCGAACCCCGATTTTCGGTGCTGTGGAGCAAAAATTTAAAGTGGACGAGCCATCGAAAACTCAAACTCTGAATTAATGAGCCAAACTCTGAATTAATGAGCCAACTGACGCGTGGATTTAAAACTGTGTCTTTATGTATGAACCCAATTTCCAAACTTGCAGTAGCCTGATCAAAGTAATTTATTAACTTATGTCCACGCAGGCTGTTGGCTCATTACCATAAATTGAGGATACCCACGCGCACACCTTGGCTTGTTTGAGATGATGAATGGTTACCTTCGACACCTGTGACAGCATCTCCCTCCGGCGTCTTTTAAAATCATGAATTTTGTTTGAGCTCGGGCTGCTGACTATAACCCGTGAATGGCCATTGGTTGTTTTGCAAGAACGCGTGGATGGCGATCCAAGTTCCCCATTTCCTTTTTCCCTTTGCATTTCGACTGTCAAATGAGAACGCCATGTTCAACCCGCTCCAAAAACTAATCCCGAAAATGGTGCTCACGCCGACAAATATCGGGTGGTTGAAATCCTCATGCTGTAGTTCATATGGCTGGCGGTTGATGGAAACGAAAGCTCCAAGCTCCAAATGAATGATCAGTGACCCGAATAGAAGGTAGAATCACTAGCTGCCGCATAATTAATAGTTGATCTCCATGATTCGGCCGAGGCAATCGGATTCCAGCGTGAATGCAACCGGTGATTACGGCTTCCGCTTTTCTGACTGCCGTCGTGGTGCTGATCTTCCCTATTGAAAAACCGAGTTTCTGGCGTTGAATGCTTGGCTGCCGATGATGTGTGATCCGAGCTCCACGTAACAGGGTGTAATTTTTTAAAACTCAGCAAGTTACAACCTAAACAGTGATCGGGCAGAGCCATTAATTTCCTACACGGCCTTTATGAAATATGCGAAAAGCAGCCCTGTCTCCATAATAGGATGCGTGCTCATGGTGTCCAACACCAGTTTTGGCAATGAACCTGGACTTCTATGAAACATTGGCATTACTGTAGTCCTCAACAACTCTTGAGCACATTTCTTCCAAACATCAATACATAAATCAAATACATAGCAGCAGTAGCACCAATCCCTGCCAGTGTTCCAATTGGTATTGAAAGTTGAGTGTCTCTCAAGGATGCAGAACGATTTGAACCAACCATGAAGCCCGTCACAGCAGGAAAGAAAAGTCCCAGCAATGGCTCTTCCTCATTCTAGTCACGAGCTCGGGCTGTCTTATTTAAACCCAAACTTTGACTTTTAAAAGCCCATCGTTTAGTTTATCATACCTTTTACCTCTAGCTTCTGCAAATCTGACAAAAAACACTCTCCATGCTATGGTTGATATCGTCCTTCTCCGAGCTCAATGCTTTTGCTTCCGCAGCAAACCGCCCAGCTTCCTAGAAACTTCCTGCTGCAGCCGTCACTTTCTTTTATTTAATTTTGAAGAGTATCGGGCATAACCCACAATTCTCCAACAGTAAAACCAAAGCAATGTCACTGATCTTCGACTGTGAGAATATAATGGAAAATCAACCACCTCAATACATTCTGGGTTCACCTAGCCTCCGAATCACTGATGTTCCGTTTCATATTTCAGTAGAGGCCTCCCATAAGATCATAACCAATCCTTCCAAATGGATCCATGAACATCCAAATTTAGTTTAAACTGATAGTTTTCCAAAACTATCTGACATATTGTAGTAAAGGCAAGATGATTAACATGTTGAAGCTTGAAGACACTTGTGTCTTGGTAACCAGTGTAGCAGAAACCCATTACTGTAGTTGAGACCTCCAGAGAAGAAGAAATGCAAGTAAATTTTGGAGGGATAACATGTTATCACCTATTTTGTACAAATAGCTGAATTTCTCGTGAGCCCCCAGTTCCATGAACATGATTCATGTTCATCGTCAATGTTCAAAAGTTCAGAAGTCATTTTCAGGGCATTTTTGCCCCATTTGTAATAACTGCATGTTCATACTCCCATGGGGAAAATGTAAAAAGTTGGTCTAAATTGGGTCCTTTTATAAAAGACTCGGCTATCCGGAGGTTTAGCCATTTGGGGAATACTCTAGAGTGTTTTTTCCTTAGGAATTATGCGCTACTCATCAGTGGCGTATAATTCCTGAGTTTTTCACTCAACCCTCCAAAGCTGGAGTATTTCCCATGGTGGTCAAAACCTAAGGTGGTTATTAGAGTCTTGTGTCTAGGATTTTTTACGTGTTAGCCACATCGATTGAGTCGTATGAACATGCACTAGGTTCTCTAGGAGTTTTGTTGGATTCCGAGAAGAATAATTTTTTTCATAAATTAGACCATTTTTTAATGGTTTAATTAAAAAATTTCAAGAAGTGATAAAAACTTCATCCGGAGGCAGAATTGGGCGTGGGGAGGCTTGTTTTGACGCTTAGAGCACCCTCTTCACCTTGGCACCTTCATTCTTCAGTTTTCGGGCAGTTACATCACCCCAGGAGTAGTTTTGGCTAAAAATGCATCATTTTAGCATTTAATTGCCAGAAAATGACAAAATGCACTACAGTCCAAAAGATCAAATAAGTCAAAAATAATCTTTTTAAAGTTTGGAAAAGGTTGAAGTGATTTAAATGGGATGTACGACTACATTGGAAGAATAATGCACATGTTTATTTGAAGTATGGATATACTAATTGATTAAAGATGGATGACGTGAGCTTCCTTTCACGTGAGGATCACGAGATGATTTGGCAAGTGGTGAGTGGGTTGTTGGTTCAGCTTTTAATGAATGGTAAGCGCCTACCTCAAATTGAGGCCACCACACCAACATAACTCCAACAATTTCGAGTTCTACGTTAATACAACTCAAGCTTGGTCTCCTTATGAAGCTCACGCATTTCCTCAACACCTCACGTCAATCCAAGGTGGAAGCATGCGATTAGCTTGGTGATATTTCCAATGGAGGAGTGGGGGTGCCTTGCCAAGGTGGAGGCCACCTCCCCACTCGTATTTACTTCAGCTCATTGTTATCTATTTGATCTCACTCCAAGCCTTGGAGTTGATGGTGAACTCGACTTTTGATTGATTGGAGTTTTTGGCTCTCTTAAGCCAATTCGAATTAGGTTATTGGTGCTTGTCTTTTGTTATAAAAGGGGAGGTATTCCTCCTCTCTTAGCATGGAGTTTTTGGCATAGAAACTTTGGTGGATTTTGTAAACTTCTTGTTGTTAATAAAATTATTGAGACTTTGGTGGTCATTTGATGGGCTTTTGGCATTGTGTCTTCATCCTACATGAAGTAATATCTCTTTCACCCTACCCTTGTATTGCAAATTTGATTATTGTGCTTATTGAAGACTAACAATCTAGTACTTAGGCTCTTATCTATTTGCATTGAGTGTTTGTGTCTTCAGGGATTGCATCTATTAGGAGCTCTTGGCATCTAATACCTTCACCATTCAAGTGTTCCATTGGCTTTAGCATTTTGTTTGCAGGGTTGCAAGCTACTCCAGATATTTCTTGCCTCCTCCAACAAATCATTCAAAAAACTCAATCATTGGTTCCCGGTTACTTGATCTACCCATCTCCAAACAATGGAAATCCAAAGTTCTACTAATCTCCAGGTTTGAGATCATTGTTTAAAGTTTGCCTCTGTTTTGTGGCTTTCTTCAAACGTTTGTCCTTCTCGTTTTTTTTTTAAGTTCCTCTCTCCATTTGCTGCTACCATTTTTGACTGTTATCTCATTCTGCTGTTACCTCATTCTGCTGCTACAATTTTCTGCTGCTATCTCATTAGTTTGCTGCCCACTGTCTCCTCCCTCTGCTACCCATTACCAGCACTCTTTTCCTACTTTTTGTGTGCATTTTGCAGCTTCCTTTGTCCTCCATTGGCAACTTCTTCCCCTCATTTCCTTGGCTGCCCATTATCCCTGTGTGTTGGCTGTCCCATCATTGTCATAACAACCCTCTCTCACTGCTGCTTTCTCTCCTCATTGGCTGCCCCATCCTCTTACTTTTTGGACTGTCTCTTTTTCCATTTGTTGGCAGCCGCTTCATCTTGTTCACTCATACACAAAAGACATAATAACAAAACAAAAGACTTGTTAAACGTTTGCATTAGTTAGTTGTTTTAAATTTGATTAAAAGTTAGTAGTTGTTGGCTTAATTTCTTGGTTGATAGATTAGATCTCATTTTGATTATTTTACATCTCATATTTAGATCTCATTCATAGTCATTGTTTCTATTCTAGAAAGTGGGCTTGCATACTTTGTTATTTTCCATAAAAGTCAAATATCTTGCATTGGAAAAAGAATGAGCATATAGGTTAGTGCTAGTTGTATCTAGTTTGATGTTTGCTTCATAAATCTTAGAACTAGTTTTGATTTCATTTTGTACTAATGCTAATGGGTGCATGAGTTTTTTGGGACTTTTTGTTACAAGTTTTGAGGAGAGAAAAGATTATTGAAAAGTGAACTAAGAAAAAGTTGAATCAAAGACCATTTGGAGATAACCCAAAGTGAAGTTTTGAACCAAAGAAGATCGAAGACCAAACGATGATGATGTTAAACAAGAAGATCTAGAATTTTCAATCTCCTTTTTTATAAAAGAAGTCATAAGACTCTTTGTTTCAAATACCTTTTATTTTCAGTTTTTCACTTTGGTTGAAATTCCTCAATACATTGTAATCGTTTAATAAAAAAGGGTTAAGTGGAGAAGTCCTCCACTTTTTGGGTTTCTTCCCCATCTAGGGAAGAGTGTTGTTTCTTGTTAGTTTAGATCTTCAGTTTCATGATTTAGATTAGTCATTTTTATTTCATTGTTCTCTCTTCCAAGTTTTGACCGGAGGTAGTATCCTTGGGCCCAAGGGCAGGACCACATAATTTTGTGGTTACTCCTCTCTCCCCGTTAGTTGCCTTGGTCGAAATATCAGCTAGCTGGGAAGTTCTCAAGTGCTAGCGGTTCTTAGAGGTTGACCTTGTTCGGAGGTTGATCCCACCATTAGTGTAGATCTGTTTGGTAGAACACTAAGTAAAGTTTCAATTCCATTTCGCAAGTAGCATGCTAGCTATCTTTATATTTTTGAGCTATCACATGATTTAATTCTGCAAAGCTTCGTAATTGTTTCCACAACTATTTCTTTTTTTCAATAAAATAAACAAAGCCTCTTGAACTTGGCCAAATCCAAGTCAAGAGCACTCTCTGTCGGAGAGCATTATAGATTTGCACTTTCCCCCCTGCATTAGGCATATTAGAGTAGAAAGTCTCTTGAACTATGGTCTTAAGACTAAGTCAAGAGCGCTCTCTATCGGAGAGTTGAACAAGTGCTCTTAATAATTAAAATACTTCACTCCACATTCCCCCTAATTAATTTACTTTGGTCGTTTGTCCAACACCCGTATGCTTTGCCAACCGGAAACGGTTGGACTAGTACTCAGAAAGGTGAAGGACTTGCTAAGCTCATAAGTGATAACTAATTAAAACTTTCACCCCCATAACCAATGAACCGACGTTGTTCAAAAAGTATTCAAAGTAGTTCTTAGGGGAGGCGCCGGGTTGCCCATTCTGTGACACAATGGCTGGTTAGCATTGCGCGCCTTGCTGTGATCCAAACATGCCCGTCATGTCTCTTAAAGGAGCCGCTTAGAATATCTTTTCCGGACACTCTTGTGATATCCTCGGTTTTAGCTTTAATAATCAAAGACCATTAAAATATTCAATTTACCAAGATAAATTTCATAACAGTCTCACAAACAATATTCTTTCAAGACCCACACATTCAGCATCACAATCATCTTTTTTGTGACTCCATAAGGCACTGGTATTTATATTTTATATCTTAAGCATGACCATTTGTCCTTGTGCTAATTCTCATATTGTGAATGCTTTATTTAATCGTAAATCTTGAGGTATACTCTTAGTCTTGTTATTTCATTTTAGCAACGTGGATTGCTTTGTTATCTTGTGCTTATCACATCTTTTAATTGGTCTCATCACAATAAACTCCTAAACAACACCCATCCACATCATTTCACCAAAAACACTTAAAAAACACAAGAGCCTTAGTGAAACTCTTTGTAGGGACTACCCCCCTTAGCTTCGTTAGGAGTTAGCCTAAACGGAGGAGCTGGGATTCAGGTGACAGTACCTGGCTCATTGCTTGCCCCCAAGGCCACACCTCTCCCCACTTTCTAGTGAGGGAGACAACTTTCGAAAGATTTTTGCTGCTGGTGTGCAAATTGGCGGACAACACACCCACTTGGTGAAGTAATCAGTGGCAGTAAGGATCCAAGAATAACCATTGCTAGAATTATCCTTAAACTGACCAATGAAATCAAGACCCCATTACTGAAAAGGGGCTTGGGCAACCACAGGTTTAAGAGGCAAGGCTGCTAACTTTTGTTTTCCCATGAAAAGTTGACACTGTTGTCAACTTCTGACATGTTTGTGGACATCTGAAAACAAAGTGTGCCAATAATATCCTACTCTAAGGACTTTATGGGCTGTTGTCTTAGCCGCATAATGCCCCCCACAAAATCCAGAGTGAAACTGAGCCATGAGTTTTTTGGACTTTGGCTCATCGATGCATCTTAGAATAAGACCATCTGGATTTTTCCATCCCAGCCCATCCTAGGTGATACAAAATTTTGTGGACTTCAACCTCAAAGCTCTGCTTTTATGGCCCACAAGATGATCTAAGCAAGTGAGGTTGGTTAAAAAGAAAATGATATCAGAATACCATGGAACCTATTCTAGAGGTTGAAGCTCATCCGATCTGACCTGTGTTGATTCGGTGTTGTGACATACCATTCCTAAGGCCCGGCTGTTCATTTCCCTTAGCCATCATGCGGGCTAAACCTTGACCTTTGACTAACTTGGTGGGTTTGATTTCTAGGTCGTACTCCTGCATCTTGGAGACCCATTTACCCCTAATCCCAAGACAGTCCTGTTGTGATAAAATATCCTTAACCGCCGCATGAGGCACATACCCAATAACCTTAGAGTATTCGATATACATTCTGAAATGCTTAAGTGATTTGACAAGGGCATAAGCTTGTTTCTCCATGATAGTGTACTTAAGCTCATAATTATGTAAGGCTCTACTCATAAAGGCTATGGGTTGCTCCTGGCCATCCTTATTCTTCTACAACAAAACTCCGGTTATGGTGTCTAATGATGCAAATGAAAACATTAGGAAATCTTTGGAATAATCAGGTCTGATTAAGACAGGTGATCTGCAAATAACATCTTTAATTCCACTAAAGGCATCTTTTCCTTCTTTATTCCATTCAAACTTAGCGTCCTTTTTTAGTAGTTTTTGCATAGGCTTCATTAACTCTACTAAGTTTGGAATAAAGCGCCTGATAAAGTTGATTTTCCCATTAAATGACTGTAATGCTCTTTTATTACAAGGAAAAGGAACTTTCTTTATGGCTTCTACCCTCTCTGGGTCAATCTTGACCCCATCCTTTGATATGATATGACCAAGTAACTTTCCCTCGTCGACACCTAAGACAGACTTAGCTGGGTTTAAAGATATGCCAAATTTTCGACTTCGTTCAAATATTTGTCTTAGGTGGCCAATGTGATCAGTTCTTTCCTTAGAAAAAATTGTGAGATCATCCTAATGTATTTCTATAATTTTACCGATTAGCTCATTGAAGGCATAATCCACGGATCTTTGGAAAGTTGCCCCAGCATTGAGCAATCCAAAAGTCATTCTAAGATACTTGAAAGTACCTGTTGCCCGCCGAGATGCACACCGGCAGCAGAAATCTTTCGAAAGCTGCTCCCTCACTACAAGTGAGGAAGGTGTGGCCTTGGGGGCAAGCAATGAGCCAAGTACTGTCACCTAAATCCCAGCTCCTCCGTTTAGGCTAACTCCTAACGAAGCCAAGGGGGGTAGTCCCTACAAAGAGTTTATTATGGCTCAATGTGTTTTAATGTTTTTTAATGTATGGTGATGCGGATGGGTGTTGTTTAGGAGTTTTTTAAATGATGAAAAAATCACAATTTTGTAATTTAAAAATAAACACAAGATAAATGAGCAATCCACGTTGCAATGCAAGATATGAGATGACTTGATGTACAACCACTTGAAGAACTTTAAGTACAAGTCACTCACATATGGAAAATTAACAAGAAGTACTCCAGATAGATAATAAGTAAAAAAAAAATGATGTCAGGGACCAGTGCCTTATGGAGTCAAAAATTGCCTGAGTGCTTGGGTTGCTTGATACAAGAGTTCGAAAGATATGTTTGTGAGATCGTTTTGAAATTTGTCTTGGTTTATTTGAAAGTTTTAATGATCTTGATTATTAGGCTGGCAAGAAACAAGGATAAAACGTCCAACCGGAAGAAAAACTTTTAGTGGTTATTCATGGTGATCTGACGGATCGTCCAGTTATCAAGAGGGTAGGTGTCCAATGTTTAAACCACCCTCGAAATCTGAAACAACGACACTCCGACTCCACCTCCCAGAATAACACTTTAAGTATTTATTGAAAGCAACGCCGGTTTGTTGGTTGTGGGGTGAAAATTTTATTATGTTATAAAAAATTTAACAAATCTAACACCTTTCTGAGTACTAGCCCAACCTTTTCAAGTTGGCAGAGCATACGGGTGTCGGATAGCAACCAAGGTAAATTATTAACGGGGGTGTGAGTTGAAGTGTTTTAGGATTATTGAAGCACACAGTTCAACTCTCCGACAGAGAGTCCTCTTGACTTTGTCTTATGACAAGGTTCAAGAGACTTATTTAATCTATATGCCTAATGCAGGGGAAATGCAAACTTAATATACTCTCCAACAGAGAGTGCTCTTAACTTGGGTTATTGCAAGTTCAAGAGGCTTTGTTTTTTATTAGAATAGAAGCAGCTTACGTAAAGACAAAACACACTTTCTAAGGCCAAATTTAACAACTAACTAAGAAGTAAACAACAAGGTGGGGTCAACCTCCGAACAAGGTGACCATTAGAACCACCAATCCTTGAGACCTTCCAGCTAGCTGAACTTCGACAAGGAGTCTAATGGGGATAGAGAAGCTACCACAAAATAATGTGGCCCTCGGGATGAAATCCCAAGGTTGCTAACTCAAGTCAAAACTTGGAAGAGAGTTAATCTAAAAACAAAAATATACTTTAATCTAGAAAACTTGAAATAAATCTAACTAAAGCATACATGAAATAGTCTTCCCCAAATGGGGAAGGAGAAACAAAGTGTGGGAGGCCTTATCCCACCTAGCCTTTTTATTAATCAATTTACAAGTGCCTTGGGAATTTAACCCTTGTAAGGTCTTTTATGAAAGATAAGATAACTATGAAAGACACTATAGAGCTCTTAGGAGCTTTTACAAAAGAGAGTGGTTTTATATCTTCATGGTTTTATTTTTTGGTACTTGGTTTGGAGTCTCCTTTTTGGTTTTGCAATTGTCCTTCTCTTCACTTTGGTTAACTTCTCCTCTTCTTATTTTTTAAATTTTCTTCTTGAGCTTGCTTTTGTCACACCTACAAAACAAGTGAAAATGAAACTACAAGCACCCTTTAGTGTTAGTCAAATCAAACAAAAATGAAACTAGCTAAATCTAAACTTGCAAAAAGGAGATCTAAATGCAAACTGATATGAGATTCAACTTCAAATTATTAAAAAAAAGTACAAACGGACCAGCAAACAAATAAGTGCCCTAAATGCTAGGAAAGAGATCTAAAATATGAAAAATTTTGTTATGCAAATTTTGTCTTTTAAATGATGGATCTATGTTAGATTTTCAGAATTTACTTCAATTTGATCTAGGATCTTAACTGAGAGAACAACATGTACAGCATATCTACAGCATATCAATCATGGAGACAATAATGCAAGCACACAAGAGACACAAAGATTTACTTGGGGAAAACCATAAAGGTGAAAAACCCCAATAACTTCCTCAGAGATAGATAGAGCAATGATACAACCAACCATAAGAGATAGACACAACCTAGCAGCAGATCCTCCTCCTCCATAAGTGCGCCACTCCTCCTTGAGTGCATGTGTGAGAAGTGAGTGAGTAAATAGAGTGCCTCCCGCACTCTATTTATACTTGACTTGACTTGCCTTTTTACCTAACTCATGTAGGCTCGAACTTAACCACATAACATAATGCTGAGTGGGCCGACCCCCAATAGGGTGGTCTAATAACCCTTTGACCCACATGACTTATACAGGGCCGAACCCAAACAAGGTGGTCTAATAACCCATCAAGTATAAGTTACGACACTTACAATATAAATGACGACACTTCCTTATAGAGGAATAATACCATCTCTATAGGAATATAATATACATATATGTGAAATACATTCCGAAGTTACATATACATCAACACTCCCTCTTAACTAGGAAGGTATTTCTCAGCACAGTTCTTCTAGCACAAGTCATCTTCTCTGGATCATCGTCACTGGATAATCGTCATCGAGTCATCATCATCATCGCCACTGCTGCTGCTATCTCAATCAATCTCTGAATCTACTCGTCATAGGAAGTTCTACAGAGCCAGTCCTTTTTCATACTGGATGTAGGCCCACCACCTGCAGGTCTTCGTCATCACTGGCCATACTGTGGAATCCTCAGGACTTATTACGTGCGTCACAAAACCTCGAAAGAGCATCCCAGGATGTTACGGGTACACAACTCCGACCTGTAGGATCTCCCAGGGCGCTATTACATGTGACCCCACCACAAAACCTCGAAAGAGCATCTCAGGATGTTACGGGTACACAACTCCGACCTGAAATATCCCAGGGCACAAATTACATGTGGTCCACCACAAAACCTCGCAAGAGCATCTCAGGATGTTACGGGTACACAACTCCGACCTGAAATCTCCCAGGGCGCTATTACATGTGGTCATGGCAAAACCTCGAAAGAGCATCTCAGGATGTTACGGGTACACAACTCCGACCTGAAATCTCCCAGGGCCCAAATTACATGCCATAGGACAAAACCTCACAAGAGCATCTCAGGATGTTACGGGTACACAACTCCGACCTGAGATCTCCCAGGGCACAAATTACATGTCCTCCCAGAGCAATGTCTCGAAAGAGCATCCCAGGCTGTTACGGGTACACAACTCCGACCTATAGGATCTCCCAGACATGCTCATCTGCACAACCTGATCCACGGCCACAGAGTATCAACCTGATACTCACCATACATCATCCTGATGTACTCATGATCGTCCTGATCATCATCACTGCAACGTCCTGCTGCATGTCATCTGGAGCAACATCCTGAAGCTCACCATCCATGATCATCCTGATCATCATCACTGCAACGTCCTGCTGCATGTCATCTGGAGCAACATCCTGAAGCTCATCATCCATGATCATCCTGATCATCACTGCAACATCCTGCTGCATGATCCACCTGATCATCAATGCATCCACCTGATGCATACCAAGTATCTACCTGATACATATCATCATACATGATCCTCCTGATCATACAATGTATCCACCTGATACATGATACATATCACCATACATGATCCACCTGATCATACAATGTATCCACCTGATATATATACAGATACATGGTCCAAGCATCCAACATGATGCATATACAAAAATACATACACATGATCCAACTGATCATATCCAGCATCCAACATGATGCATCCATACATAAATGATCCACCTGATCATATCTAGCATCCAACATGATGCGTACATACATACATAAAAATGATCCAACTGATCATATCCAGCATCCAACATGGTGCGTACATACATAAAAATGATCCAACTGATCATATCCAGCAGAAACCAGAACATCATCCTGATGCCCATCATCCAGCGCTTACATCCACAGCCATGTGAAGGATCCTCCTTCCAACATGCTTGGAATGGCTTTAGCAAATGTGTCCATCACTTCTTTCTCGAAGTGTCCTCGATCTGAAGAACGTTGAGCCTCTCTCTGAAGTACTTGAACTTCACTCTGGATAGTGGCTTCGTCAGCACATCTGCAATCTGCTCGTCCATCGCAACATACAGGAGTTTCATAGCTCCTCTTTGCACCATATCCCTGATATAGTGATATTTGATCTCTATGTGTTTCGACCTGTCATGAAACACTGGGTTCTTGGACAGCTTCACACAACTCTGGTTATCACAGAAGATACCAGTAGCCTCCAACGGGAGATCAAATAACTCAGACAGTAGTTTCCGTAGCCATACTGCCTCACAGCTAGCTGAACAGGCTGCAACATACTCTGCCTCAGCTGTACTTAGTGCTACGCAAGACTGCTTCCTACTAAACCAAGAGATCACACCTGATCCCATACTGAAGCAACACCCAGATGTGCTCTTCCTATCTGCAGCACTGCCAGCCCAATCTGAATCAACATAACCCTACAGGTTAAACTTTTGATTCGCCTCATACCTGAGCCCATAATCCACTGTACCCTTTAGGTACCTCAGAATATGCTTTACAGCAACCAGGTGAACACTCCTCGGATCTGTCAGGAACTGGATCAATGTGTTCACAGCAAAGCAAATGTCTGGTCTCGTGTTCGTCAGGTACATCAAGGACCCAATCATCTGGCGATACATAGAGACATCAATCGGCTCAGATGAAGCATCACATAGAAGCTTCAGATTTGATGCCGTAGGAGTGGCCATGGCCTTGCAATCCATCATCCTGAATCTCTTCAGGATATCAACTGTGTACTTCCCTTGACCAAGGAAGATTCAATCTACACTCTTCCACACCTCCATGCCAAAAACAAATAGTGCATCATCCCCAAGTTCTTCATCTCGAACTCGGTAGTAAGCTTCCGCTGCGTGTCAGCAATCAATCTATCTTCACTTGTAACAAACAGGTTATCCGCATACAAAAGTAGTATCACTGGATTGCCTTCCTCAACCTTGTAGTAAAGGTTGGAATCCGCTTTATTCTTGGTAAAGCCCAAGATGGATAGAAAGCTGTCTATCCTACCATATCAAGTTCTGCACACATATATGGCTACACCATGCTATCTTGAAATCCATCTGGTGCATCTTCTATTTCATCACTTTTGTATTTCTCAATGCTGCCATCTGCAACATGCTTGATCTGATAGTTCTATTTGGAGGTTACAACAGACTTCCCTTTAGCTCTTTGGGATCGCATCCCAAACATCATTCTTCATGATCGACAGATCATGGCATTCCATTTCTTCATCCCAGATCCTGGGAACTTCAATAACTTCAATAGATATCTTTGTTGCTGGAACAAATGTTGTAGTTCTTCTTTTGTAGGAGATGGCATACTATCTTTCCTACACAACAAGTTAAATTGCATTATTAGAAAACATCTCATAGTTTTCAGACCAAATTCTTACACATAAAGAAATATGTCATACAGTCATGCAATTATCTTATCCAATGCTTCAATACAACATTTATCCATATCCCGTAACTTTCTAGATGCCTTCCAATCTCTACCAGAACATTGTTAAGAGTGTGCACAACTCCCAACATGTCAGCAAAGAGGTTTCATTCTAGATAAGTAGCAATGGAATGTTGTACAGTGCCATAGGCCACTTACCCATGTGTATTAGTAGTATACTGTTCATTAATGCAACTATTCTAATATGCACAATACATATCCTAAGTCTATATACATCATTGAACAATTTTATTTAAACAAACAAATATGCAAGAAATGATGATTAAAATACTTATCTTTCTTTGTTCGTTGGGTGGACTCCCTCTGAGTCTTTGCTTCCTTGCAGGAGCTGCTGGAGTCCTAATCTGAAGTAGCTTCTTCTATACCTTTCTGTTGTGGAATGTAGAGAGATGGACAACTCCCTCTGAATATCTGCATCCTTGCATAAACTACTGAAGTGTGCTCCTTTTCTTTATTGCAGGAACAACTGGAGTGTGCTCCTTTGCTTTCTGGTAGGAGCAACTGGAGTGTGCTCCCTCTTGATCTTTGCTTCCTGAATTACCTGTTCTTGAACTCATATTCATCCTTGGTCCCTATGCATGCTTATTAGTATCATGATTCATATAAAATCATACATTCATTAGTATACTATTAAAACACAATAATCTCAAGCATGTATACTCATGATCATTTCAATCAGAAATAATAAGCATTAGCATTCAAGGTTTATGTAGGATTCTTATGGTTAGTCAAATCATAAGAAGCATAACATGTCTAAACCTATAATTACTCAAACCTATGACTCTTCGCGTTAGTTGAATCATCAATTAAGATAAGAGATATAATGTGCATAAAACCTGTTATTATTCAAACCTATACCATCATGAATAATCATTATCAACAACACGATAGTATAAGATCCTAACCCAAGGTAGGAATCTAGCTTGATATAGGAAAAACATACCTGGATTATCATGTTAGCTAGTTATGTCTAACATACCCGTATAATGTCTTTTGGTTCTCTTCAGTGACTTGTGCTAGTAACCTGCATGTCTCATAAGTTAACCATTATAAAACCAAGTTATACATACCTCGTGAATGGATCTTGTATGAGATCCATGACAATGGATGAATATTTGTCCTCATGTTATCATGATCATATGTTCTTGGACCAGAACATGATCTGTCTTTCTTGGTGTACCTTTCATGTTAGTAGACAACATAAACCTCATACAACACCATAATGCATTAGTACAATCATAAGTGTCAACACCCTAACCAATGAATATCTTCTATCATGCATTCATAATTTTGTTAAGGTGATACAACAAATCTAAAATCAAAATTGTACTAACCGTAATAACATGAAGACAAACATACCATAAACTTAATCATGGACAAATATCGAAACATACCTCGATGAGTCATACCTGTCGAGATCGCTTGTAATCTTCTTATGTAAGGCCTTATCCTCATCTCCCTCTGAGACAGGAACTTCTTTCACTTATGCAGGTGATCAATCCATCTTCTTCTAGGATTAACCCAATCCACTTGATTTGCAAGAACTGGACCTTGAGCTGGATATGGGTTTGTCAGAGAAACCCCAAAAATTCAAACTTTGAATTTCAACCTTCCGATAGGATAGGAATATGCGCCTTGATGAACTGATCAAACTGGTATATTCAGAATTTGAAAACTGCAAAGTTTCACTCCTCAATTTTGCCTTTGAAACTTCCGGATTCACTGGACGTGACCCTGAACTGGGGTTTGATGAAGCCCACTCTTTTTCCCCATCAAAATGTTTGATCCAAAGCTCTAAGCTTCTATTTTTCTGAGGAGCTTCCAGCCGTGGTCACAGATTTCAAAAATTCCCATTTTTACAGAAGCCCTAATTTTCCACTTTTCTGATCAAAGTCCCGAACTAGGGTCTAATCAAGCCCGGCCTTCTGCCCAACCAAAAATTCTGATCTTGGTCTCTAAATTTCTATTTTGATGAGTAGCATCCAGCCGTGGTCTCCGATTACAAAAATTCCAACTTTCTCCAAAGCCCTAAATTCCGGAAGCCATGAATGAAGGTACCAAAAAATAATTCTGTTTTGACAGAAATATGTACCTGATTGTTTCTGGTGTAACTCCAAAATTTTTGATCCACAGGGTCTGAAAACGTTTCCTGAGATAGCCTGACCTGTTATCTTTCCATCCTGATAGGTCTGACCTCAATTGGATTCTCTGAGAGAGAGTTATGCCAAATGTCGCAACGTGACCTGTTTTGGGATAAAACAGGAGAGCGAACTTGTACGGCGTGCCACGTGTCACTGTTTTAACTTCGGCCTCTGAAAAAGTTTTCTGAGATAGCTCGGCCTGTTACCTTTCCATCCTGACAGGTCTGACCTCAATTGGACTCTCTGAGAGAGAGTTATGCCAAATGTCGCAACGTGACCTGTTTATGGGATAATACAGGAGAGCGAACTTGTACGGCGTGCCACGTGTCACTGGTTCAACTTCGGCCTCTGAAAAAGTTTTCTGAGATAGTGCAGACTGTGTACTACTTGTCACTTTTTACGAAATTTCATTTGGAGCTTCCTAGCCCAAGATATGACCTTTTTCCCAAGGTCACCTGATTTTGACTCAGATCTGGAAGAGGCAGAAACCCTATATTGTACAGATCATAAATCACAAAGTACAACGAATTAGAGGTTGTCCTTTGGACACAAGATACCTGGAGATCTTAGCTTCGGCCTGTAACAATTTCAGATCCGAAAACTTCGCCAAAACGGATTTATAGCGAAAGTGCTACGATGACGGGTTTTTGCTATATCAAGCCCTAGCATCGTATGTGCAACAAGTGTCATACATGCCATATCATGCCTTCTTTCAGGCTAGCTCTGATACCATGTTAGATTTTCAGAATTTACTTCAATTTGATCTAGGATCTTAACTGAGAGAACAACATGTACAGCATATCTACAGCATATCAATCATGGAGACAATAATGCAAGCACACAAGAGACACAAAGATTTACTTGGGGAAAACCATAAAGGTGAAAAACCCCAATAACTTCCTCAGAGATAGATAGAGCAATTATACAACCAACCATAAGAGATAGACACAACCTAGCAGCAGATCCTCCTCCTCCATAAGTGCGCCACTCCTCCTTGAGTGCATGTGTGAGAAGTGAGTGAGTAAATAGAGTGCCTCCCGCACTCTATTTATACTTGACTTGACTTGCCTTTTTACCTAACTCATGTAGGCTCGAACTTAACCACATAACATAATGCTGAGTGGGCCGACCCCCAATAGGGTGGTCTAATAACCCTTTGACCCACATGACTTATACAGGGCCGAACCCAAACAAGGTGGTCTAATAACCCATCAAGTATAAGTTACGACACTTACAATATAAATGACGACACTTCCTTATAGAGGAATAATACCATCTCTATAGGAATATAATATACATATATGTGAAATACATTCCGAAGTTACATATACATCAACAATCTAAAAAGCAAATATGACTAGCAAATAAACTAGATGCAAATACTAACTAAGATCTAACAAGTGCAAGTAAGTAACTAACTTTAATAAAAGAAACTAGATCTAAACAAATGCAAATGCAAAAAAGATGAGATCTAACAACTAACACTAACTATTAACCTTTGAAAAAGACTAACTTCTAACCAAACCTTTGCTTAATTCTTTTTTTGTTGTTTTGTGTGTTTTAGGGCAGATTTAGAAGAGGAACGAATGGAGGAAGGGTAGCTAGCAAAGTGGAGGGGGAAAGATGAGATTGCAGCCAAGAAGATGGGCTGCAAACAGTAAGGTAATGGGGCAGCGGACAGGAGGAAGAAGAAGATAAAGGACGGTAGATGAGACTAGAGAGAAAAAGAGCAAAATGAAGCTAGGAGAGGGGAGCAACCAAAGAGGAAAATGAAAGGGTAGAGATGGCAAAGTTCGAAGCTAGGAGATAGGCTTAAGGAGAAAGACGAAACTAGGGAGAGAAAAGGGTAGCAAGTCAAGTGCAAAGATTTCAAGGAGAAAAATATAGCTTGAAGAAGTGAGCTTTTGGAACCAAGTAACAAGTTTGAAGTTTTGACTTTGTGTTGATGGATAGAAGCAAGCTTTGTAGCTTCGAATGCAATCTTGAGATCTAGCCTTTTGGAGTTTTCCTGAAAGCACAAGTGTTAGAGCAATAATGATGATGGAGAGGAGGGAGAGACAACCAAGTTCACCTCCACTCTATCTTTTGAATACTTACACACATGCACCACTTATACAAACAAACTAGATCATGCTTAGTGTGTTAGACAAAATTGAAATAAGAGACAAACAAGTATAACCGACTACAGTTTGTGCTCTTAAAACTAATCAAGCCTAATACAAACAAATAAATTGGACCATCAAATATTTCTTCTATGCTCTTAAGAAAGAGATCTAAGCTAAACTATGATCAAGCATGAAATTGCATAAATGAAACAAGGGCAAATATTATCTCAATGATGGAAAGCTTTGCTCACAAACACATAATGCACACCATAGACCTCCAAAGCCAACTTTATTTCCAAAATATAGCAATAGCTATATAACTCTTACAATCTCCGCAGAGTAAGTTTACAACAAAAATCCATCCTAAGAGAGAGCAAAGAGCCTCTCTTTATACAAAAAACAATCACCAATACCCTAATACGAATGGCATGAGAAGAGAGCCAAATCCCAATCAAAATGAAGTCGAGTTCTCAATCAAGGAGAGGCTTGGAGAGATAATCCAATGGTTAACAATGAGTTGGAGTAATGATGAGTGGGGAGGTGGCCTCCACCTTGGCAAGGCACTCCCCACTCCCACCTTGTAATTACCACCAAACCAATGCGTGAGTGCCCACCTCACAAAGCTGTGAGCAATGAAAGATGGCGTGAGGCTTTCAGGGAGATAGCTCGGATTTTGGAGCATTTAACTTTGAGTTGATGGACTCCAAGCCTATGATATGTCCTCTATTTGAGGAATGCGCCTACCATAGCTTTAAATGCACACTTACCAAACCATTACGAGCATGCCATGAAGACCATATGTGAAGAAGGCCCATGCTAGATGCTCACGTCATCCATTTTGATATGAATTGTTAATCCAAACTTCAATACAACATGTGTCTTATCTCTTGGATGAAGTTGTACACCTCATGGGACCCATACTCATCCTTTAAAAATCAAATTTTAATGATTTTTGACATATTTTGATTTTTTGGTCAAAGTGCAATTTGTGATCTTTTTGCAATTAAATGCCAGAATGATGCATTATCAGCCAAAACTGCTCCTGGAGTGACGTAATTGCCCAGAATCTGCGAAATGAAGGCGCTATGGTAAAGAGGACGCTTTGAGCGTCAAGGCGAGCCTCCCCACGCCGAATTTCGCCTCCGGATGAGGTTTTTATCACTTTTTGAAAATTTTTAATTAAACCATTAAAAAATGGTCTAATTTATGAAAAAATTTATTCTTCTCGGAATCCAACGAAACTCCTAGGGGGCCTAGTGCATGTTCATACGACTCAATTGAGATGGCTAACACGTAAAAAATCCTAGACACAAGACTCTAATAACCACCTTAGGTTTTGAACACCATGGGAAATACTCCAGCTTTGGAGGGTTGAGTGAAAAAATCAGGGATTATACGCCACTGATGAGTAGCGCATAATTCCTAAGGAAAAAACACTCTAGAGTATCCCCCAAATGGCTAAACCAACTTTATAAAAGGATCCCATTTAGACCAACTTTTTACATTTTCCCCATGGGGGTATGAACATGCAGTTATTACAAATGGGGCAAAGTTGCCTTGAAAATGACTTCTGAACTTCTGAACACTGATGATGAACATGAATCATGTTCATGAAACTGGCAGCTCATGAGAAATTCAGCTATTTGTACAAAATAGGTGATAACATACCCCATGGGGTAGTAAAGGTTGTCTTATGCTTGTCTTCTTCATTGACCACTACCTGGTTATAACCCAAAAAACCATCCAACATCGACATCATTCCCGAACCAGTTACCATTTGAAGTAAAGTTTCCATATTGGGAAGAGGGTAGTTGTCTTTTAAGCATGCCCAATTTAGGTTTCTAAAATCAATGCATAGTCTTAGATTTCCATTTTTCTTTCTTACGACAACTAGATTTGAACACCATGAGGAATGTCTAGTTGGGGCTATGATTCCTAGTGCTAGCATCTTCTGAAGCTCCTTCAAAACTATGGGGGCCACCTTGGGATTGTCTCAACTTTTGGCAAAAAGGTTTGGCATCTTCTTTCAAAGGGATAGTATGCTGGAAAACATCTTCCTGATATGACTTGAGCTCATCATAAGAAAAGGCAAAAACATCTCGATATTCCCGAACTAGGCTTATAAGGTCATTTCTTTCCTTTTCATTTGTACCCTTACCAATTTTGATTAGCTTAGGTTCAGTTTCAGTCCCAATGTTGATCTCTATGTGATTTCCAGCTTTTAATACTTCATTTTCTGGCTTATGCCTATCTTGTCTGTCAAAAATGTGCTCCCGTTCAACTATACCCTTAGGTATTGCATTCCTAAGGTTATCCTCTTCTTCCTTATAATCATACTTTTCTTCCTTATAGCCTATCTTACAATCAATGAACTCTTGAGCATTGTGCATGAATCTAAGGATTTCCTTGTCATCTTTGAAAACCTGCCAATGATCTACATTATCCGTGATGGGTGGTCTGAAATTGATCTCAAATTTTCCTTGACCCTTTATTAACTCTTCAGTTGGCTGAAGGGTTGAGGCTGCTAACGCTAGTTGATCTGCTTCCTTGTTTTCTTCCTTAGGTACTGACGTGATGTTTAGGGCATCAAATAGTTCCATTGTATCCCAACATGCATTCCTATACTTCTTTAGCCTTTCACTCTTGCATGCAAAGATGTTCTTGATTTGACAAATAACTAAGTCTGAATCTCCTTTAATGGTTAGAATTTTAATACCCATGGCTTTAGCTATTTCTAGGCCTTGCAAGAGTGCTTCATACTCTGCAACATTGTTTGAAGCATCGAACTCAAGTCTGAAAGCAAAATTGAAAGTTTGTTGAGATGAAGAAGTAATAACAATTCCCGCACCCTTTCCTAATCTTGAAAATGCACCATCAAAACTCATCTTCCATATTCCATTTTCTCTATCATCCTTTATCTTTTCTTTAATGGGAGCTAATGTGTTTGCAAAAATAGAATAATTACCAGAACTGTCCGCCTCATGAACATATTCATTATCTAACACATTGGGGTCTTCAACATGGAATTTCCTTTCCTTTTCTCTATACAACCTAACATGAGCATCTTCATTAGCTGGAATCATGGCATAGGTCCAATCCATCTGAATGCAACCACCAAGGGAGGCAGCCCATTTCCTAGATAACAACATCCCCCATGTGCTTGGGACATCAATCACAAATACATCCATAGTCACATTAACATCAGGATAGGAAGCTAACTTAACAGGTAAGTTCATGATTATGCCTATGACATCAATTTCTCGGGAATCCATAGCACATAAATTCTGATATGGCCTTGTGACTTGTACGTTCAGTTGTTCCATGACTTTTCTTGTCATGATGTTGGATGCAGCACCCGAGTCAAGCATGCAGTTGTGGAGCAACATGTTGTTGACAACTAAGGATACATAAAACGAAGGATGTTTTTCCTTGCAAGGATCCATACTATGCAAAATAACAGGAAGGTCATCATTGACTTTCTTGGCAACATCAGGAATAAAAGGTTTAGGTTTCTCAGGGATGACCTCTTTAGGTTTTTCTTCAATTCTATCCTTAGTCTTTTTTGGGACCTGTTTTCACCTAAGATGTAGTTACCCCTATGGATGTATCCAATCATGGATGGCAATAGGGAAGGGCAACTCAAAAGGTGCAACCACGATCACCTCGACCTCCAGTATATGGTTGTCACGCCAGTCGAGGCAACCTTCGCTTTATGTTATCTAGCCCAGACAACAAAGGGGGAGACCCGATCTACTCCCGACAGGAGAGATCAAAACCAAAACACCAAATCAGGGTATTTCTAAGTGAAGTTAGGTGTATGGTTTATCCTAGACCTTATAAGTTGAAGTCACAAGCCAAGTGAGGGGTTCAATGGGTATAGCTTTGGTTCATGGTTGATGTGAGAGTGACTTATAAGGTTTGAAGTGAGATCTAGGGCTAGTGTACTAGTACAATGTCAGAAGACTCACTGCCTTGGGAACCGTATCCAGTGCAGGGTAGTTTAAGGGTTGTATTGGGGCTAACTAGTACAAATGACAAGCTTGACCATGATACATGGCAGCTTCAAAGGTTTAGTTCACCATGCATAGGTCAAAACACAAGTCAATCCAACAATCTAGGAAAGTTGAATTAACTTGGAGAGAAACCAGTGCCTTGGGAATTGGGAAGTGGAGTCAAAGTAGGGTTGACTTGTGGTTTAGGACTCCTAGTACTTGGGACAGGTGGGCAATAGAGGTCTTAATGGATGAATGTATCTAGATCTAGGTTTGACCCAAGTGGACCACAATCCCTTAAAACAAGGAATGCAATCCCCAAGGCAAGATTTGACAAAGTGATAGTCTAGACCTAGGTTTTGAATTATTCCGGTTCTAAATCTCCAAAAATCTCAAGTACCCAGTTCCTGGAAGTGAGTCAACTCACTTCTCCAAGGTGGTGCGACTTTGCCCAAGGAAGCCTAAAAGTGGGGTTAGGTGGGTCAAAACAAGTCGGATGGCATCCAAACTTTAGATCCGGGTAGATCGGTCGGGTAGGAGTATGGATCTGTATTTTCGTGGTAATCCAACGGTTAGATCTTAGTAGATCTGAGTTTAAGGGTTCCAAGTGGTCCAAAATGGGGATTAAATCCCTTAAAATGTGGAATGGGGCCCACAAGGTGAATTTCAGAAAAGTAACAACCTGGGTGTATGTTATTGGATGTGTAGATGACGAATCAAGTGGAATCTCAAACACCCATCACCTAGATCTAGGTCAACTTGCTCAACTAGTGAAGTGCGCCTTGCTTGGGAGAAGCTAAGTTGGCATGGGAGAGGGGTCAAACGGAAACCAATCCTCACCAAACTATAGATCCGGGATGCTGTGGATGCTATAGAGGTGGGTTTTCAATATTATGCCCAATAACCCACTAGATCTAAGTAGATCTGAGAAAATGTAAAAAATGGGGTTTTGATTAATTAGGGTTTTAAGTGTTTTTGACAATTGGATAGATCATGGAGATAGAACTTACCTTGAGATCATACCTGAGTGATGTGGATGAGATGCCTTGATGTTGAGGAAGATTCCCGCAGAGATCAAATGAGAGATTGTTGATTTGCTTGCCGATTTGATGCCCTAGCCCACAAGTGCGCCTTCCTCTACCTGTCAAACCAAGGAATGAAAATTCAATCAGTAAGATCAAGTATGGAAGAAATACAAGAGAAATGCAAATAGTAACATGAAATAGAAGGTCCTGGGACAGTAATACTCCCTGTTACTAACGAAGAGCTCCAAAGAAGAAGTAGGGAGAGTCTTCCCCTACCAATACCTCCTCCTCCAAGCAAATCGGCCTCCACCTGTAGATGCAAAATCGTGGTACAAAGATATGGCAAACAAGATCTCCAATAACTCAGTGCAAAGGAAGAACCAACGAACGAACACCAAAAACATTCACCACAACACTGGAGATAGATGCAATAATAATTTTCTATTCCAATAATCCAGAGCCAAAAGTCCCTTTACAATGAGAGGCTCTCTCCTTTAAATAGGAAGGAGAGGCACCAAAACCCTAACCACTTTTTGAATGAGTGGCTAAGATTAAAAGATACAAATGTCTAATCAATGGTTGAGATGAGCTCAACAATAAAATACATGGATCACTAATAAAATATAATGTAAGTGGACAAAATCGCCCTATAAGAGGGGAATCCCACCAAATCATGATGACAAAATATCATAAGAGGCTTATGGTGGGTCCAAGGGGTAATTTTATCCCTCCTTGGTCAATCCCCATAGCACAATAACCAAAAAATAATCATGAATGTACCAAATCGTGCCTCCATAGTCAAGTCGTGGTCCTCAAAAGACCTCAAAAATCCTCAGAAAGTGCCATAAGTGATGGATGCGGGCCCCGATGAAGCTGAAACTGCTGGAGAAGGTGTGGAAGGTCCCGATCTATCATCACTGATCATCCCATGCCATAACTTTGCCTCAGTAGCCCAAATCGATTTCCTTAATAGCCATTTCTACCAATCCTGAAATGCCTCGGGAAGCGTGAAACTGCCCCAAACAGCCTCCTGGAGTGCTGGCGCTGTCAAGGTGAGGGCACCAGTGTGTCTGGAAGGGGGGTAATATGGTAAAAACAAGTGGCTAGACCACCCCCTCCATCATCAGCGCCCTAGGTCAACCGGATAAAAATCACATCTGCTCCGACAGGGCCTACGACAGACCAAAACTGCACTAGGACAGCCTACTGAGGCTAAATCATCACTGTAAGTGCCCGGAACTGAAAACAAACTGTCCCATTGGACTCAGAAGGTCCAAATCCATCCAAGATGTGTACTCATACACCATATGAATTTCTGCATGATCAAAATAAATATCCAATATACCGGATCAAGGCCAATAATAATGCGCTGTACATATACAAACACTGCTGTAACCCCAGAATCATCATCATAACCCTGTAGCTGCTGCATAGAGTCATCATGTATGTATACATAGACCATATATCATCTATCCATATCATCATAAGGTCCAACATCTCATGTCCCATGGTCCTCCATGGTCAAACTAGGTCTAACCAAGACCAAATATAACTCAGACCATCATCCAAGGCTGCTGCAAAGTATCAAGGTTAATACATGCTCTACAACTTATTCAAATAGCAATTATAACACATAATGATCATAATTGGCGATCTACATCCAAATATATAGTGTCGTTAATTATTATTATTATTACTTAGACTAGACTTTCAGGACCATACTCACTTCATAGTTGTGATCAATTTGCTAGTGAAGGGTGAAGGCTGAATTAATTGGCTAGGCTAAGGGATGACTTGACTGACTTGACTTTGTGACACTTTGGCAAGGGAAAGGGAATACACACCATATTATATACTGAATGAGCAATAACACAGGGAATGGCGGTGTCTCACAAATGGATGAGTTGTTTAAATAGGGTTTATTCACCTTCACAGATGCGCACAATCCATAATACAAATAAGGCCAGCAATTGTTTAGATATAGCATTTAAGTTCCATTGCCTTTTGGGCCTGAAGTTTCCATAGCCTTGATCTATGTGTGTTTACAAACACATTGCATAGATTTACATTTTTTCTTTTAGGCTTTCTGCTGCAGGTGTGTTTTTAAGGCACTTGTTTACCTGAGCACTTCTAGGTGTGTCATGGACAGCTTGTTTACCTAGGTATTTATTTTCCACAAGATATAACATTTTATTTTTATGGCCATTTTCATTTGGCACGCCTTTCATTCATGTGTGTTTAAAAACACATTGCATGAATGGGCTTTTCATACAAGATATGGCATTTCATTTTTCCAAATTTTGTATTCATGGCAGCACTAAAAGTTTCAGGTTTAGCCAACACAACTTAAGTGACTAGGGGGAATTCCAAGGAACTCCAACTCACCATAGGTAAGTTTTGTCACCAACTCAGAGCCGAGACACAATAAACAGGGAAGCTCATCCAATACAGAGGCTACAGTGGGGAAAAGTCCTCCATGCCACTAGTCAAGTAGTAAGTCAGGGTGATAATCTAAAAGGTAGGCCATGGATGGATGAAGACAATGAATAATGGAGCCAACACTAGCAAGCCAAGGTATGGTTGAATGATCACCTCTATTCTCCCTAAGGAGGGTAAAACCAATGAGTATGAATAGTGAACTTCTAAGTCTGAGTAGGGACAATGTAATATATATAATAGATCGACCAGGTCCAAATATCTATATGATCGCCAGATCATGACACTGAGTGCTAAGACATGCTATAAGAATAAGTATAAAAGCAATCTAACCATAACACCATGATATACCTGCTGAGTCATATACCTGAAAGCTCATCAACCTGTACCATCACCTGTCCTCTGGAACTGCTGCTGCAACTCTGAACACTACTGACTGCTCTGTACAAATGGTATAATGGCTATATCGGTCATCTCTTTGAGTGTCCTGAGACTCAGTCATGGCATGGGGAATACAACTGCTGTCCACAATCTGATAGTGATCCAATCTAGATGCTCATCTCAGCATCTCAAATGTAAGGGAACTGGCTGAATGGTGTACTGGAATGAGAAAAATAATGTATGGTAGCCCGACTACTATATATGTGATAACATCTGGCTCCGGCTGGGACAAGTGCTCTGCTGAAATGAGCGCTTGAGAACCTCAGAATCTCTGGTCCTCGAACTCTGTTACTCGAATCCACGATCCAGCACTCTACCTTTTTATTTCCAGCTTTTATTCTTGCAACCTATTTTCTGCATTCACAAACATCAAAAATACCTCATGCCGCATGTGTGGGAAAAATATAAAACCAACTGAAATAAAAACTATTCTATGTCAGAAATATAAATGCATGAAATATACAAGTGCAGAAAGTAAATTAAACTACTAACATAATTTGCAAAATTTGAAATTTATTGTGCAGGAAAAGAAAAGTGACAGGTACTCAATTAAACTAGGAGCTTACAAAGGAGCTTAGAGACTAAGAAGGTGCCAGACTCAATGGCTGAAAAGACTAACTACTGCCCAAGTAGGCTTATTTGGTTTCCTACCTACCCTAATCTACCAGGCAATGCAATGCATAGTTTATTCGATAGGTGGGAAATAGTGTTTTAACAAAAGCCCATTTACAGGGAGTTCGAGTTCATCCCCGTCTAGAGTTTCTAGAAACACTGATCCTTTTCCAGCTATCCTTGATACTCGATATGGGCCCATCCAGATTTTTTCAAATTTTCCATGGTTTCCAGGTTTTGCCTTGTTTTTGTCCCATAACAAAACTATGTCTCCAACTCCGAACTTTACATTCCTTGTTTTTTGATCAAAAGTTCCTTTGACTCTTTCCTGCTCAATAATGGTTTTGTTAAATGCCATCCTTCTCATTTCATCAAGTTCTACTAGTTTATCAATTCTTGCTTGGAAGGCTTCTTCATCTGAAGTGCATTGTTGTAACAGCTCATATACAGGAATTTGCAAATTTATTGGGAGTCTACAATTTTGCCCATATACCAACTCAAAAGGAGATTTTCCGGTGATTCTTTTAACCGTTGTCCTGTCAGCCCATAGGGCATATTTCAACTTTGTGTCCCAACTTCTCTTGTTGGTGCCAACCATTCTTTTCAGCAGTCTTATCAAATTGTTATTGCTAGATTCAGCAAGACCGTTTCCTTGAGGATAATAATTTGAGGAATGCGAGAGAGTGATTCCATGATTCATGCAAAAGGTTGACATTTCTATTTTACTGAAAGCGGGAGCGTTATCAGTTGTTATTTTTAGAGGACAACCATATCTGGATACAATGTTCTCTTCTAAAAATTTCACAACTACCTCGGCTGTAGCTTTCTTGGTTGGGATGGCTTCTACCCATCGAGTAAAGTAATCAGTACAGGTCAACATATACTTATGTCCATTGCTCGAGTTTTCACTAAAAGGTCCAACAAAATCCATACCCCATTGCTGAAAAGGAACTTCTACTACTACAGGATTTAGAGGTAGTGCAGGCAATCTTGGTTTTCCTGAAAATAGTTGGCACTCTTGACAAACTCTAACATAAGAATGCACATCCCTGAAAAGTGTTGGCCAATAATAACCAGCCCTCATGATTTTTGCAGCGGTTGTTCTTGGGGCATAATGCCCACCACATAATCCAGAGTGCATTTCTTTCATAATGGTTTGTGATTCCTCAGGGTTAACACATTTCAAAATTATTCCATCAGGATTTCTCCATCCTAACCCGTCTTGAGTTATAACATACTTCTCGGCCTTCAATCTCAATGCTCTTCTTTGATGATCTACAAGGTGGTCAGGGCATGACAAGTTTCTCAAGAAATACATAATATCTTTGTACCACTCATGTTCATCATTAATGTTTAGAATACCAATGTTTCTTTCACTTACCATATTTACCATGTCACCTCCCTTTTCGGTCAAAAGTTGAGCTAACCCTTGCCCTTTAACAATCTTGATAGGCTTAATTTCTAGATCATACTCTTGTATGCGTGAAATCCAATTTCCCCTTACACCTATACCATCTGCTTGTGACAAAACATCCTTTACTGCTTGATATGGGACATATGCCTTGATTTTGGAATATCCCACATATGTTCTAAAGTGTTTCAAGGCTTTGACTAAAGCGTAGGCTTGTTTTTTAGTTGTAGTATACTTTAGTTCAGCATCTCTCAAATTTTTACTCATGAATGCTATAGGCTGTTCGTGGTTTTCATCATTCTTTTGTAATAATACACCAGCAATAGTATCTTCCGAAGCATATGAGTAAATCATGAATTCTTTATTGTAATCAGGGCAAGCTAACACAGGGGAGGTTGAAATGGCCTTTTTAAGCTTGGTGAAAGACATTGCACATTCTTTATCCCATACAAACTTCACATCCTTTTTAAGAAGGGCATTTAATGGTTTGGCCAATTCTGCTAGGTTTGGAATGAATCTTCGGACAAAATTTATCTTACCAAAGAAAGATTGCAAGGTGGTTACATTATGGGGTGCTGCAATAGCATTGATGGCTTGGACACGTTCTGGGTCAATTCTTATGCCTTCTTTTGACACAATGTGTCCTAGTAACTTGCCTTCATCTACTCCGAAAGTCGATTTTTTGGGGTTCAAAGATATACCAAACTTTCTGCAACGCTCAAAAACTCTCCTCAAATGCTCTACATGGTCTCCCCTTTTCTTTGAAAACACTGTCAAGTCATCCTGATAAATGGCAATTATTTTCCCAATCAAGTCACTAAATGCCTGATCCATAGCTCTTTGGAAAGTAGAACCGGCATTTAATAATCCGAAAGGCATTCTTATATATTGGAAAGTTCCCCATGGAGTAGTAAAGGTTGTTTTATCTCTGTCTTCCTTTCTAATACGCACCTGATTATACCCCGAGAAACCATCCAACATTGACAGCATACCTGCCCCAGTGACACTTTGCAACAAATTTTCCATGTTTGGCAACGGGTAATTGTCCTTAAGGGATGCTTGATTTAGGTTTCTGAAATCAATACATACCCTGATTTCACCACTTTTCTTTCTTACAATCACCGGGTTAGAAACCCAAGTAGTGTGTCGAACAGGTTGGATAATTCCGGCAGCCAACATTTTTTCAAGTTCCTTTTTGATCAATGGTGCAAGTTTGGGATTGACATTTCTCAACTTTTGCCTATAAGGTTTAGCCCTTTCATGCAACGGGATAGTGTGCTCAATAATTTCAGGATCAAAAGTTTTGAGTTCATCATATGCCCAGGCAAAAATATCTCTATACTTCTTTATCAGATTCACAATTGCCTTTCTTTCTTCTAGGGAAGCATTCTTTCCTATCCTAATCATTCTAGGGGACACTGAGGTTCCAATATTTATCTCTATAACCTCATCTACCGGTTCAACTCTTTTACCTTTGTATTCATCATGCCTATTGAAATTTTTCTCCAGAGGTATTGCTAGTTTCATAACATCAAGATCTTGAATGGAAGAACCGCTTGATTTATCTTCTAGGTTCACATTGCAATTCTGAAAATTTTCATTGTTTTGTAAGAAAGCAATGATTTGTGCATCATTATCAAAGACTTGCCAATGATCTTGATTATCAGGAACGGAAGGTCTAAATATTACTTCAACCTTACACTCTTTATTTTTAAGATGATCAAGAGTTTCAAAGGTGCACTGATAATGCATCGGCCAGGGTATTTTCTTCTCTTGGGACTGCTTGTATTGCAAAGGCATCAAACATTTCTATGGTATCCCAGACAGCATTTCGATAATCCCTAAGCCTATTATTTTTGGCTGCAAACTGATTCTTCACTTGGGACACAATCAAATCAGAGTCTCCTGTTACATTTAGGCATTTAATCTTTTGTTCACGGCAAATTTCTAACCCTAGAAGCAATGCCTCATACTCGGCTACATTGTTTGTGCACTCAAATTCAAGACGATATGCAAACAATTTTTCTTCACCAGAAGGAGATGTAAGGACAATTCCAGCTCCAGCACCATGCCTAGACTTTGCCCCATCAAAATGCATTTTCCAAACTTGACTAGGAGGAAAAGGATGTTGTCGGGGCTCCTCCCAAAAGTTAGCCATCACCATATAATTTCCAACCTCCTCAGTGGGGCGCATAGCCTCTTCAAACAAATAGTCTGGTGTTTCTACATGTTCTGTCATAGGTTTTTCATTCATCAATTTATAAGAAGCTTTTTCCCCAATAGGAATGGTTGCATAAGATAAATCCATTTGGATACTTCCTCCTAATTTGGCAGCCCACTCCCTTGATAACAACATCCCCCATGCGTCGGGAATATCTAGAACCAAAACATTCATACTTATTTCAATTGCGGGGTAAGCGGCCAGTTTCATCTTGAGATTCTCAATCATACCTTCTGACTTAACAGGCCTAGAATCCATCCCACACACATTTCTATATTCTCTGGATGGTTTTAGCTCCAAATGTTCCATGACCTTAAGAGGCATAATATTTACTTCTGCTCCTGAATCTAACATACAGTTATGCAATATCAACTGATTGATCTCCAAAGCAATATAAAAAGGGGGATGACCCCTACCTTTATCAATTACACTTTGAATCATAATGGGGGGGTCATCCTCAGCTGTTAGTTTCACAGGATTCTTGACTTTAGGCTCAATTCCCAAGAATTTAGTTGCTTGATTAAAATATGACGGGATTTTCAAAAGTTCCTCCAAGGGCACAGGGATATTGGGTTTGGATAAGAAATTACTCAAGTCAATCTTTAAGTTGCAAGCCTTTTCTTGATCTTTGGTATTTATTTTTAGTCCCAATAAATGCATTACCTGTGCTCTAACAAAAGGGACAACTACCAAGTCTTTCAAAGATACCATGACAGAGGATCCCGAGAGTTTTCCCAGTATATTTGAATTTATCTTTTCTTGTGTTATAGGGGAAATCTCCTTGCTAGGAGTATTCACTTGCTTCCTTTGCACTGGCTCCCTAGCTTGGGGTTTAACAGGGCTCGGACTTGTTACCTTCTTGGTGACTTGAGGAGACAATCTTCTGGGTTGATCATTTTTCTTTAAAATTCCTTTAGGAAGGATGCTTGGGTTTTGAGTTGGGATTCTACGAGTGATATTTCTTTGGTCAAGGGAGTTTTCTTTCATTGTAGTTTTGTTTTTATCTATATCTTTTGAGTTATTCTTTACTTGAGACCTAGTTACTACTCGACCATCCGAGGCTTTGCTTGTAGACCTATTTTGAAGACATTCATTGGTATACACACTTTCAGAGGTTTTATAGAGAGGCTCATAACGTTTGATATTCTCTCTTTGTTTTCTGAGAACTACCCCATTCAGGTTTCGAATTAGACCACTCATTTCGGTCATCATTTTCAAAATCATACCGTTTTCTGAATCAGTAACGCAAGGCATAGTTCTAGGTGTAGTGAGGATGTAAATGAGCTCGCTCCTCAGCGGAGTCACGATTGGGAGTCGCCAGGTAGATTTAAACTCTTCTACCAAGATATGTGTCGTTGTATTTGCAGGAAGGACTACTAGCTTTTTCGAGGTAAACCCTTATGCCCAACTGTTAGGCAAAGAGAAGTGGGAGGGCTTTTAGGAAATAATATATCGGACCAAGGTAAGCCTATTGCGTCCCCGGCAATGGCGCCAAAATGTTATCACCTAAACTGTAGTTACCCCTATGGATGGATCCAGTCATGGATGGCAATAGGGAAGGGCAACTCAAAAGGTGCAACCACGATCACCTCGACCTCCAATATATGGTTGTCACGCCAGTCGAGGCAACCTTCGCTTTATGTTATTTAGCCCAGACAACAAAGGGGGAGACTCGATCTACTCCCGACAGGAGAGATCAAAACCAAGACACCAAATCAGGGTATTTCTAAGTGAAGTTAGGTGTATGGTTTATCCTAGACCTAAGGATGAAGTCACAAGCCAAGTGAGGGGTTCAATAGGTATAGCTTTGGTTCACAGTTGATGTGAGAGTGACTTACAATGTTTGAAATGAGATCTAGGATTAGTGTACTAGTTCAATGTTAGAAGATCCACTGCCTTGGACACCGTGTCCAATGCAGGGTAGTTTAAGGGTTGAATTGGGGCTAACTAGTACAAGTGACAAGTTTGACCATGATACATAATAGCTTCAAGGGTTTAGTTCACCATGCAAAAGTCAAACCACAAGTCAATCCAACAATCTAGAAAAGTTGAATTAACTTGGAGAGAAACCAGTGCCTTGGGAATTGGGAAGTGGAGTCAAAGTAGGGTTGACTTGTGGTTTAAGACTCCTAGTACATGAGACAAGTGGGCAATTTAAGTCTTGATGTATGGATAGATCTAGATCTAGGTTTTACCCAAGTGGACCACAATCCCTTAAAACAAGGAATGCTATCCCCAAGGCCAGATTTGACAAAGTGATAGTCTAGACCTAGGTTTTGAATTATTCCGGTTCCAAATCTCCAAAAATCTCAAGTACCCAGTTCCTGGAAGTGAGTCAACTCACTTCTCCAAGGTGGTGTGACTTTTCCCAAGGAGGCTTAAAAGTAGGGTTAGGTAGGTCAAGACAAGTCGGATGGCATCCAAACTTTAGATCCGGGTAGGTTGGTCAGGTAGGAGTGAGGATCTATAATTTCGTGGCAATCCAATGGCTAGATCTTACTAGATCTGAGTTTAAGTGCACCTAATGGTCCAAAATGGGGATTAAATCCCTTAAAATGTGGAATAGGGCCCACAAGGTGAATTTCAGAAAAGTAACAACCTGGGTGTATGTTATTTGATGTGTAGATTATGGATCAAGCGGGATTTCAAACACCCATGTACTAGATCTAGGTCAACTTGCTCAAACTAGGAAGTGCGCTTTGCTTGGGAGGAGCTAAGTTGGCATGGGGAGGGGGTCAAACGGAAGCCAATCCTCACCAAACTATAGATCCGGGATGCCGTGGATGCTATAGAGGTGGGTTTTCAATATTATGCCCAACAACCCACTAGATCTAAGTAGATCTGAGAAAATGTAAAATGAGGGTTTTAAGATATTTAGGGTTTTAACAATTTATGAGCTATGTCAATGGATTGGATAAAGGAAAGAGAAACAAACCTGTGGATCTTACCTGGGTAACCTTGTAGATGCCTTGATGATGATGATCTATGCAAACCCGATCAATTTGAGAAGCTTTGAGGTAGTTTTCTATGCAAGTCGATTTGATCCAAGAAGCCAATGCGCCCTCTCTCCTGCACAACAAATGTCAACAATATCAGATTTGATGCATCAAGAGATAAGACTAATGCCACAAGAGAAGTAACAGAAAGATAGCATAGATCACAATGAAGCTAATGATAACCCCCTGATACAAGCGAATGCCAAGAAAGTCGATTTGAAGAAGCCTTGCAAAATCGCCCTTGTTGAAGTCGCCCTCCTGTAGACAAACAATGATTTCCAAAAAAGATAGATCTTACCACAATTTCCAAATGCTAGGTTGCAATAGACTTTCCAATCACCATCTAAGAACACCAGATGCAAAGGAGACCACAAGAATTTCCACAAGAATATTTTTCTATACCAATAATCCCAGAGCCAAAGACCCTTTACAATGAGAGGCTCTCTCCTTTAAATAGGAAGGAGAGGCACCAAAACCCTAACCACTTTTTGAATGAGTGGCTAAGATTAAAAGATACAAATGTCTAATCAATGGTTGAGATGAGCTCAGCAATAAAATACATGGATCACAAATAAAATATAATGTAAGTGGACAAAATCGCCCTAGAAGAGGGGAATCCCACCAAATCATGATGACATAATATCATAGGAGGCTTATGGTGGGTCCAAGGGGTAATTTTATCCCTCCTTGGTCAATCCCCATAGCACAATAACCAATAAATAATCATGAATGTACCAAATCGTGCCTCCATAGTCAAGTCGTGGTCCTCAAAAGACCTTTGAAATCCACAGAAAGTGCCATAAGTGATGGATGCGGGCCCCGATGAAGCTGAAACTGCTGGAGAAGGTGTGGACGACCCCGATCTATCATCACTGATCATCCCATGCCATAACATTGCCTCAATAGCCCAGATCGATTTCCTCAATAGCCATTTCTACCAATCCTGAAATGCCTCGGGAAGCGTGAAACTCCCCCAAAAAGCCTCCTGGAGTGCCTGCGCTGTCAAGGTGAGGGCACCAGTGTGTCCGGGAGGGGGGTAATATGGTAAAAACAAGTGGTTGGACCACCCCCTCCATCATCAGCGCCCTAGGTCAACCGGATAAAAATCACATCTGCTCCGACAGGGCCTCCGACATACCAAAACTGCACTGGGACAGCCTACTGAGGCTCAATCATCACTGTAAGTGCCCGGAACTGAAAACAAACTGTCCCATTGGACTCAGAAGGTCCAAATCCATCCAAGATGTGTACTCATACACCATATGAGTCTCTGCATGATCAAAATAAATATCCAATATACCGGAACAGGGCCAATAATAATAATCAGTAAATGTCCAAACACTGCTGTAAACCAAGAATCATCATCATAACCCTGTAGCTGCTGCATAGAATCATCATGTATGTGTACATAGACCATATATCATCTATCCATATCATCATAAGGTCCAACATCTCATGTCCCATGGTCCTCCATGGTCAAACTAGGTCTAACCAAGACCAAATATAACTCAGACCATCATCCAAGGCTGCTGCAAAGTATCAAGGTTAATACATGCTCTACAACTTATTCAAACAACAATTATAACACATAGTAATCATAACTGGCGATCTAAAACCAAATGTATAGTGTCGTTAATTATTATTATTACTCAGACTAGACTTTCAGGATCATACTCACTTCACAGTTGTGATCAATTTGCTAGTGAAGGGTGAAGGCTAAATTAACTGGCTAGGCTAAGGGATGACTTGACTGACTTGACTTTGTGACACTTTGGCAAGGGAAAGGGAATACACCATAGTATATACTGAATGAGCAATAACACAGGGAATGGCGGTGTCTCACAAATGGATGAGTTGTTTAAAGAGGGTTTATTCACCTTCACAGATGCGCACAATCCATAATACAAATAAGGCCAGCAATTGTTTAGATGTAGCATTTAAGTTCTATTGCTTTTGGGCCTGAAGTTTCCATAGCCTTGATCTATGTGTGTTTATAAACACGTTGCATAGATTTACATTTTTTCTTTAGGCTTTCTGCTGCAGGTGTGTTTTTAAGGCACTTGTTTACCTGAGCACTTCTAGGTGTGTCATGGACAGCTTGTTTACCTAGGTATTTATTTTCCAAAAGATATAACATTTTATTTTCATTGCCATGTTCATTTGGCATGCCTCTCATTCATGTGTGTTTAGAAACACATTGCATGAATGGGCTTTTCATACAAGATATAGCATTTCATTTTTCCAGATTTTGTATTCATGGCAGCACTAAAAGTTTCAGGTTTAGCCAACACAACTTTAGTGACTAGGGGGAATTCACAAGGAACTCCAACTCACCATAGGTAAGTTTTGTCACCAACTCAGAGCCGAGACACAATAAACAGGGAAGCTCATCCAATACAGAGGCTACAGTGGGGAAAAGTTCTCCATGCCACTAGTCTAGTAGTAAGTTAGGGTGATAATCTAAAAGGTAGGCCATGGATGGATGAAGACAATGAATAATGGAGCCAACACTAGCAAGCCAAGGTATGGTTGAATGATCACCTCTATTCTCCCTAAGGAGGGTAAAACCAATGAGTATGAATAGTGAACTTCTAAGTCTGAGTAGGGACAATGTAATATATATAATAGATCGACCAGGTCCAAATATCTATATGATCGCTAGATCATGACACTGAGTGCTAAGACATGCTATAAGAATAAGTATAAAAGCAATCTAACCATAACACCATGATATACCTGCTGAGTCATATACCTGAAAGCTCATCAACCTGTACCATCACCTGTCCTCTGGAACTGCTGCTGCAACTCTGAACACTACTGACTGCTCTGTACAAATGGTATAATGGCTATATCGGTCATCTCTTTGAGTGTCCTGAGACTCAGTCATGGCATGGGGAATACAACTGCTGTCCACAATCTGATAGTGATCCAATCTAGATGCTCATCTCAGCATCTCAAATGTAAGGGAACTGGCTGAATGGTGTACTGGAATGAGAAAAACAATGTATGGTAGCCCGGCTACTATATATGTGATAACAGGTCCTTCATCATATATTTTTGTATGCTTAAATATCAACATTGGAGTATTTGCTTCTATTTTACGTGAAAAGTGATTTGTTTATTGTCCAAGTGTATCTTTCGTTTTATATTTGCAACGTGGATTGCGCTATCTTGTTTTATATTTTAATTTTAAATTGATCTCATTCTAAAAAACTCCTAAATAACACCCATCCGCATCACTACATCAAAAACACTTAAATACACAAAGAGCCTTAGACAACTCTTTTTTAGGGACTACCCCCCTTGGCTTCGTTAGGAGTTTTGCCTAAACGGAGGAGCTGGGATTCAGGTGACAGTACCTGGCTCATTGCTTGCCCCCAAGGCCACACCTCTCTCACTTGTAGTGAAGAGACAGCTTTCGAAAGATTTCCGCTGCCGGTGTGCATATTGGCGGACAATAGGATGGATATTTTGGCTTCCATTCATTGTTTTGTCTGGGAGGATACCTATTGGAAGGCATGTGAGACTTTTCTCTTTCCATAGCAATAAGTCTGTTTTGCATGGAATTCATTTGTGCAGCATGATTGGCTTCCATAGCCTTAATCACATCTGTTAATTCCCTTAGAGGATCTTTTGTTAGGTCCTTACTATCTGTTGATGAAGACTTGTCTTTATTGTCAGATTGTTTCGATGAAGTTCCTATGGTGAAACCTGGAAGATTTGACTTTCCGGATGATTGTATATTTTTATCAATTTTCTCTGCTATCACTTGGTCTCTCTTCAGATCGGCAGGTTCTTTGTCCCTAAGCTGATATCTCATCTCTCCATTGAAAGACTCGATATAGTGAATGAGGATCGAGCCATCTAGAGGCTTGATCTCGGTATGAAGTCTGGAAATGAGGTTATTGAATCTCTTATTGAATTCTTCCATTGTCTCATTTTCATTTTTCTTCATGTTATTCAGGGATGCTAATAAATATCTGTCTTCTTTTTTATCTCCCCATTTGTTCAGGAAGCCCTTTTCGAACTCTTTAAAAGTTTTGTAGCTGTCGGCATTTAGGTCTGAAAACCAATCAAAAGCATCTTCTTCTAAGGATAGCGCAAACAACTTCATCTGCACATCTTTATACTTAGCGTTTAGGCACCATTTATTATAACATTGTGAAAAAGATTTCAAATGTGCCTTAACACTTATGGCATTGCTGCTACCCTGAAATGAAGGCAATTTTTCAATTGCCTTCTCAGTTACGACATGAGGGTACCCTACGATTGCGGTAAAGTCTAAAGGGCTAAAAAAATTTCCCATGTCTTCTAGTGGATTAGACTCTTCAAAAAGATGGTGAATATCTGAAATTGACTCAAATCTAACATGTTCGAGTATTCTCCGAGAGTTTTGTTTATTTAATCTTCTTCTATATACCTTTTCAGGTTCAGGAATAAGATTGAATAATCCTTCCGAATTTCTTCTTGTTGAATATCTCGTTGCATTATTTAAAAGTGGAGTCGCCAGATGGACCGAGTAAATTTCAAATTTTCACCGGATACATCAAACAAAATAAAACAACAAAAAGAAAATAAGATCCTGACCCGAGAATATAAAGGTTTATCCCCGGTAACGACGCCAAAATGTTGCCGCCTAATACACACCTAGGGGGAACGTGGTAGGAAACCTTCAAACCGCTCGGTGTGTCCTTGGGGGCAAGTGAGAGTCAAGTGCTATCACCTGATTACTCGACTCCTCCGTCTAGGCTTACTCCTAGCGAAGCCAAGGGGGGTGGTCCCTATAAAAGTAACTAAGCTTTTTAATCTATTAACAGAAATAAAAGTCTAATCTAGGAGTTATTTAATGATGAAATGAAAGAAAAACTAAGTACTGCTTTGTGAATTAAATCAAAAGATCAACACCACACAAGATAGAAATCATTCACGACATATATGATTGAACTTAAAATATGGAAAAACAATAACTAGTGCCGAGAATGTAGAATGCGTGCGATTGTTGTTGTGTAGGGTTGTGTTATCACATATATAGTAGCCGGGCTACCATACATTATTTTTCTCATTCCAGTACACTATTCAGCCAGTTCCCTTACATTTGAGATGCCGAGATGAGCATCTATATTGGATCACTATCAGATTGTGGACAGCAGTTGCATTCCCCATGCCATGACTGAGTTTCAGGACACTCAGAGAGATGACCGATGTAGCCATTATACCATTGGTACAGAGCAGTCAGTAGTGCCCAGAGTTACAGCAGCAGTTTCAGAGGACAGATGATGGTACAGGTTGATGTACATTCAGGTATATGACTCAGCAGGTATATTACGGTGTTATGGTTAGATTGCTTTTATACTTATTCTTATAGCATGTCATAGCACTTAGTGTCATGATCTGGCGATCATATAGATACATGGACCTGGTTGACCTATTATATATATATACTACTGTCCCTGCTCAGACTTAGAAGTTCACTATTCATACTCATTGGTATTTACCCTCCTTAGGGAGAATAGAGGTGATCATTACACCATACTCTGGCTTGCTAGTGTTGGCTCCATCATTTCATTGTCTTCATCCATCCGTGGCCTACCTTTTAGATTATTACCCTGATTTGCTACTTGACTAGTGACATGGAGGACCTTTCCCCACTGTAGCCTCTGTATTGGATGAGCTTCCCTGTTTATCGTGTCTCGGCTCTGAGTTGGTGACAAAACTTACCTATGGTGAGTTGGAGTTCCTTGAGAATTCCCCCTAGTCACTAAAGTTGTGTTGGCTAAACCTGAAACTTTTAGTGCTGCCATCAATACAAAATCTGGAAAAATGAAATGCTATATCTTGTATATGAAAGAAATGCCAATTGAAAACGGCCATGAAAAATAAAATGTTATATCTTTTGGAAAAATAAATACCTAGGTAAACAAGTTGTCCATGACACACCTAGAAGTGCTCAGGTAAACAAGTGCCTTAAAAACACACCTGCAGCAGAAAGCCTAAAAATAAATGTAAATCTATGCAATGTGTTTATAAACACACATAGATCAAGGCTATGGAAACCTCAGGCCCAAAAAGCAATGGAACTTAAATGTTATATCTAAACAATTGCTGGCCTTGTTTGTATTATGGATTGTGCGCATCTGTGAAGGTAAATAAACCCTCTTTAAAACAACTCATCCATTTGTGAGACACCGCCATTCCCTGTGTTATTGCTCATTCAGTATATACTATGGTGTGTATTCCCTTTCCCTTGCCAAAGTGTCACAAAGTCAAGTCAGTCAAGTCATCCCTTAGCCTAGCCAGTTATTTCAGCCTTCACCTTTCACTAGCAAATTGATCACAACTATGAAGTGAGTATGGTCCTGAAAGTCTAGTCTGAGTAATAATAATAATTAACGACACTATATATTTGGATTTAGATCGCCAGTCATGATTACTCTGTGTTTTAGTAGCTATTTGAATAAATTGTAAAGCATGTATTAACCTTGACACCTTGCAGCAGCTACAGGGTTATGATGATGATTCTTGGGATACAGCAGTGTTTGGACATTTACAGATCATTATTATTGGCCTTGTTCCGTTACATTGGATATTTATTTTGATCATGCAGAGATTCATATGGTGTATGAGTACACATCTTGGATGGATTTGGACCTTCTGAGTCCAATGGGACAGTTTGTTTTCAGTTCCGGGCACTTACAGGGATGATTTAGCCTCAGTAGGCTGTCCTAGTGCAGTTTTGGTCTATTGGAGGCCCTGTCAGAGCAGAGATGACTTTTATCCGGTTGACCTAGGGCGCTGATGATGGAGGGGGTGGTCCAGCCACTTGTTTTTACCATATTACCCCCCTCCCGGACACATTGGTGCCCTCACCTTGACAGCGCCATCACTCCAGGAGGCTGTTTGGGCAGTTTCACGCTTCCCGAGGCATTTCAGGATTGGTAGAAATGGCTATTGAGGAAATCGATTTGGGCTACTGAGGCAAAGTTATGGCATGGGATGATCAGTGATGATAGATCGGGACCTTCCACACCTCCTCCTGCAGTTTCAGCTTCATCGGGGCCCGCATCCATCACTTATGGCACTTTCTGTGGATTTTTTGAGGTCTTTTGAGGACCACGACTTCACCTTGGGGGCACGATTTGGTATATTCATGATTATTTATTGGTTATTGTGCCATGGGGATTGACCAAGGAGGGATAAAATTACCCCTTGGACCCACCATGAGCCTCTTATGATATTTTGTCATCATGATTTGGTGGGATTCCCCTCTCCTAGGGCGACTTTGTCCACTTATGTTATATTTTATGTGTGATCCATGTATTATATTGTTGAGCTCATCTCAACCATTGATTAGACATTTGTATCTTTTAATCTTAGCCACGCATTCAAAAAGTGGTTAGGGTTTTGGTGCCTCTCCTTCTTATTTAAAGGAGAGAGCTTCTCATTGTAAAGGGACTTTTGGCTCTGGATTATTGGAATAGAAAATTATTATTGCATCTATCTCCAATGTTGTGGTGAATGTTTTTGGTGTTCGTTCGTTGGTTCTTCCTTTGCACTGAGTTATTGGAGATTTTGTTTGCCATATCTATTGTACCACGATTTTGCATCTACAGGTGGAGGCCGATTTGCTTGGAGGAGGAGGTATTGGTAGGGGAAGACTCTCCCTACTTCTTCTTTGGAGCTCTTCGTTGGTAACAGGGAGTATTACTGTCCCAGGACCTTCTATTTCATGTTACTATTTGCATTCCTCTTGTATTTCTTCCATACTTGATCTTACTGATTGAATTTCATTCCTTGGTTTGACAGGTAGAGGAAGGCGCACTTGTGGACTTGGGCATCAAATTGGCAAGCAAATCAACAATCTCTCATTTGATCTCTGCGGGAATCTTCCTCAACATCAAGGCATCTCATCCACATCATTCAGGTATGATCTCAAGGTAAGTTCTATCTCCATGATCTATCCAATTGTCAAAAACATCTAAAACCCTAATTAATTAAAACCCCAAATTTTGCATCTTCTTAGATCTACTGAGATCTAGTGGGTTGTTGGGCATGATATTGAAAACCCACCTCTATAGCATCCACGGCATCCCGGATCTATAGTTTGGTGAGGATTGGCTTCCGTTTGACCCCTCTCCCAAGCCAACTTAGCTTCTCCCAAGGAAGGCGCACTTCACCATTTGAGCAAGTTGACCTAGATCTAGAACATGGGTGTTTGAGATTTCACTTGATTTGACATCTACACATCAAATAACATACACCCAGGTTGTCCCTTTCTTGAAATTCACCTTGTGGGCCCCATTCCACGTTTTAAGGGATTTAATCCCCATTTTGGACCACTTGGAACACTTAAACTCAGATCTACAAAGATCTAACCGGTGGATTGCCACAAAATTACAGATCCATACTCCTACCTGACCGATCTACTAGGATCTAAAGTTTGGATGCCATCCGACTTGTCTTGACCTACCTAAACCCCATTTTAAGCCTCCTTGGGCAAAGTCGCACCACCTTGGAGAAGTGAGTTGACTCACTTCTAGGAACTGGGTACTTGAGATTTTTGGAGATCTGAAACCGGAATAATTCAAAACCTAGGTCTAGGCTGTCACTTTGTCAAATCTTGCCTTGGGGACTGCATTCCTTGTTTTAAGGGATTGTGATCCACTTGGGTTAAACCTAGATCTAGACACATTCAACCATCAAGACCTATATTGCCCACTTATCTCATGTTGTAGGAGTCCTAAAACATAAGTCAACCCTACTTTGACTCCACTTCCCAATTCCGAAGGCACTGGTTTATCTCCAAGACAACCCAACTCTCCTAGATTGTTGGATTGACTTGTGGTTTGACTTTTGCATGGTGAACTATACCCCTAAAGCTATCATGAATCATGGTCAAGCTTGTCTTATGTACTAGTTAGCCCCAATACATCCCTTAAAACTATCCTGCATTGGACACAGTTCCCAAGGCAGTGGATCTTTTGACATTGACCTAGTACACTCATCCTAGATCTCACTTCAAACATTGTAAGTCACTTTCACATCAACTATAAACCAAAGCTATATCTCTTGAACCCCTCACTTGGCTTGTGACTTCATCCTTAGGTCTAGGATAAACCATACACCTAACTTCACTTAGAAATACCCTGATTTGGTGTATTGGTTTTGATCTCTCCTGTCGGGAGTAGATCGGGTCTCCCCCTTTGTTGTCTGGGCTAGATAACATAAAGCGAAGGTTGCCTCGACTGGCGTGACAACCATATTTTGGAGGTCGAGGTGATCGTGGTTGCACCTTTTGAGTTGCCCTTCCCTATTGCCATCCATGACTGGATCCATCCATAGGGGTAACTACAATTTAGGTGATAACAGGTTGCTTTCGTGGTCTCAGTGAAAGTATTGCAGTGTCTCAGTTGGTTTATTTTATGATTATTAAATGAGTAGTTAGGGAGTGGGTTAATTCTTGGTTTGGCCCAAAAGAGACCTAACCCTTCGAACTGAGTGCTTTAGCAGCTTTACCAAGTTTCCAACTAGGCAAGGATAAACCTGCTTAAAGTAGTCCGCTGACTCTATAGTTTCCGCCCATACAACCTCCCGAGTTCTTAGAATTCGGTTCAAATGGATTTTCCTATTAAAACTAAATACCTTGCACCCGATTTTGATTGGTCCATCTGTTCCGACTAAGTTGTAGCGGCCAAGAGCATACTTTGGGCTTGGGGTGTTGGTAGGTTTGATTATGAAAATGTGAATGGATGATTAATCTAAGCTAAACCCCAAGGGTGTCTTTGATGGAGTACTTCAGTAGATCAAGGGGGTTAATTTTATCTTGAAATTTTTAGAACAATTACAGTTGATGATTAATCTAAGCTAAACCCCAAGAGTATATTTTCTTCCACTAAAGGTGGAGTACTTCAGTAGAGCAAGGGGGATTAATTTTACTTGGTGATTTTTAGAACAAAATTGTGGTTTATTTTGTAGCACTTAGGTGAAAAATTGTAAAAGATTGTAAGTCCCCCTGGGACACCTTGTGTGCTTTGTGGATGTTATGTAATTACTAATAACAAAATGTAAACTAGTCTAAACCAAGAAGAAAAGAAAAAATGCAAAAAAATGAACAAAGTGAAAAATGCAAATCCCCCCTGGGGGGATTGGGGTTCAGGCGCAGGAATTGCCTACTTGCTCTTTTTATTCTTTGGTTTACAATTTGGAAACTTAAGAGAAATACTGCTTGCCCTTTATCATTAGGGAACAAGTCAATTTACAATATTTGAGAGAAATAAAGATGGTGCTTGAAACCGGTTCTCTCTGGGTGGTTCAGGAAGCTCCAAATGCAAGTTTTATTTAAATTTCTTGTTCAAACCTTCTAGGCATGAAAAATAGACTAGTAAGCTTACTTTGTTAGAAAAGATGATCAAAACACTTTAAGATTGCTTTGATAATGCTACAAATTCCCTAAAAAATTATATGCTTAAACTAGTATGCAAAAACTACTTTATGGATGGCTTTTGAAATATCTAAATCAAATTTTATTTAGATTTTAATTACAAAACTGATATGCATGCAAAAACGGACCAGCAAGCTCTTTTTATCATAAAATGACCAAAAAAACACTTAGAAAGTGATTTTGTCACTTATATAAAATATGCTTAAAAAGACCTATGCAAACTAGCTAACTAAAATGAAATAAACAACTAAGTAAGGCAAGCTATAAAGCTTGCGTTCTTAGGATCTTTACTTGCCTCTTTAAGAGATAACAAGTAAATGATTTAGGCACTTAAATTGCTTGGTAAATGACGTTTTAAAATGAAATACTCTATTATGCTTTGGATCTACTTCAAAATTACAAAATAGAGAACTTAAACAACCTAGATTTAGATTATCAAAAAATATTGAAATTATTAGGTTGCAATTTGATTTTAAATCTATCTATCAATGAAACTTTTATAATGCAAGATCTAAAAAGGAAATAAGGAAAGAGTAACCGATTTAGATGAAGAGTTTTGGATCTTGAAGCTTGAACCCTGGGGGGTTTGAGCAAATGAAGAATGGGCCTTAGAGTCGACTTCTTGGTGTATTAGTGGGATCTATCAATCTGCCTAAGTTTGTTGAAAGAACAATAGATCTAACATGTTCATCCGTTCATCCAGCTTGAAGCAACTTGTAAAATCACAAAAGAGACTAGCAAAGGGATTAAAAGAACCTGTGTAAATAACCAAAAGAAAAATAGAGATGATAGATTCAAACAAGAATGTTCTCTACCTCTAGCATTCTAATGAAGTTTACAATATATAAGATAGACTATAAAGCACTACTTACTATTCTGCATGAAAGTAATTTCTCCTTAAATTGTATCATGATGTGGATGCTTTACATATAAATTGTCATTATCAGTGGTTGTGTATCTTCACTTATTTTGCAAATACATGTTTGGATTATTAATTTGTTATTCTAAATTATAAAAACTCCTAAAAACACCCATCCACATCACACATCCAAAAAACACTTTAAAACACAAGAGCCTTAGTAACTCTTTGTAGGGTCTACCCCCCTTGGCTTCATTAGGAGTTTGCCTAAACGGAGGAGTCAGGATCAGTTGACAGCACCTAACTCCTTGCTTACCCCCAAGGCCACACGTTTCCCCCTTGGGAAACAGCTTTCGAAAGATTTCTGCTCCTAGTGTGCACATCGGTGGGCAACATTCTTGGCGCTGTTGCCGGGGACAAATTTTTTGTTCTTGGACGACTTTAAACTTAGTTTTTTCTTAGTTTTTTACCTTTACCGTTTTGATAGGTTTTTAGTTTAAACAACTCTCTGATTTTAGACTTAAATCCATCTGGCGACTCCACTGTCATTAAACACACCAAGGTATTCAACAAGAAGAAACTCTGTAGGCCTACTTGATTTCATCCCTGAGCCTGAAAAAGGTTTATAGGAGGAGATTAAATAGGTTAGGTTATCGTAGGATCCTTGAGAATCTTGGATCTAAGTCTATTTCGGACATCCATAGTCTTTTTGTAGAACATAATAATTGTTTGTATGATTCGATGGGAGAATTTTTTAGTCCCCTTGACATTACTCAGATAGCAGGTCAACCACATGATCTTCCAGACAAAGCTATAGATAAACTGCCCAACTTCACTGGCACTGATGCCATCACTGCAACACATCATCTGAAAAGCTTCTCAAAGTGTATTAGCGTCTATGTCAGAGATCAAGCCAATAAACATGAAGATGTGTACATGAAACTTTTTGCACTATCCTTGGAAGGAGATGCTAGTGATTGCTTCATCAACTTACCTGATAACTCCTTTGCAACTTTTGCAACCTTCAAAACTGCTTTCACCAACAAGTTTGGAGAGAAAAAAGAACCACGTCATCAGTTAGCTTCTCTAACCAACATCAAAAGAAGTGAGAATGAAACAATGGATGAATTCAATAAAAACTTCACAGACTTGACAAATAACATCCATGCAGACTACCAGCATACTGCTCAATCCATCTTGGTCTACTACATTGAAGCACTTAGTGGCGAAATGCAGTATCAACTTAGAGATAAAGAGCCCACCACTCTTTTGATGGCCTAGGAAATGGCTACTAAAATTGACAGCAATATGCAATCATATAGAAAATCTAACATTCCTGGCTATTCAAGGGCCTCAACTCCCATGAAACCAACTGAACCTAAGGAAAAGGATTCTTTTCCCAAAAGGATACTTATGAGAGAAAAATGTTGGAAATGAGTGAGAAGATGGAAAACATGGAGATGAAACACCTTGCTCAGATTAAAGAAATGCAGAATAGGGTCATTGCCATGGAAAGATCACAAACTCAACGCATTCAAAGAAACTACCCTCAGAAAACAAACTGGCAAAAGAAAGGTCCCAACCATGAAAAGAGGCCTCCCAATCCATTGGATGCTGCTAACATGGTTGAGAATTATACACCATTTTGTAGGGCATGCAAGGATTTCCATGAGGAATTCACTTGTTACTTTGCAAACTATGTTCAAGAACATAGCTTTCTAGAGGGTAGTAGCAGTGAACAGATATCAAGCGAGCCTGAATTTGTCAACACAGTAGGAGATATCCATAACATTCCTAGAGAAAGTTGGAAGTAAGCCAGAAAATATAGTCAAGAAGTAGACAACTTGACTAAGAACTATGGAGAGAAGCCTTCAAACGAGCAGATTCACAACATGCAGAAGTTCAAAGTGATCACTTACCAAAGAAAAGGAAATAATGGACCCACCATTCAGCATCCTCCCAAGGTAATAATTCCTGATAAATTTAACGAGTCAAATGATTTAAATTTTGATTGGGGCAACTGGTTCAATAGTACTAAAGTACCTGTACCTGTTACCGAATTATACAAAATTCCTGGACAGAAAGAGAAATTTTTGAAAATCTTAAATCCTCCTACTTTTACAAATCCCCCTACTCCTCTAAATCCTCCTACCCCTAAGAAAGTCACTTTTGTGGAAACTGTAGAGAAACCTTCCACAAGTAATAATAGTGTGTCAAGAGACCCTTTAGTAATTCTACATACCAAGGACCTAAGAAGAGAAGATCATCCCCCTTTCTATGTATCATTGATGATAGGTGATCTTCTTCTACACAACTGTATGCTAGATTCGGGGTCTTCTTCCAACATCATGACTAAAAAGGTCATGCACCAACTCAACCTTAAAACATCTAGACCATATCAAAATGTTTGTGCCATGGACGCTAGGCAGGTTGATGTGGTGGGTATCATTGAAAATCAGTCAGTAAGGTTAGCTAAATATCCAGACATCTATGTAACTATGGACATTCTTGTCATTGATGTCTTGGATAAATGGGGGATGTTGCTTTCTAGGAAGTGGGCTGCCACTTTAGGAGGATGGATCCAAATGGATTGGACCTATGCCACTGTGCCAGCATCGGAGGACTAATTGGTTAAATTGCATAATGAGAAAGAAAAGAAGTACCATGTGGAAAACCCCAAGAAGCCATTAAATCAATATGTCTACAATATTGACGATCTTGGGAGTTATGCAATTAACTCTACCTTTTTAGCCCCCATTTAGGAAAAGATTAAAGGTGAAAAGGTAGATGAGATATGGAGGATGAACTTTGATGGTGCTCACTCAAGAGCAGGAAAGGGGGCTGGGATAATCATAACTTCACCACGAAGAAAGACTTTCAACTTTGCATTTAGATTGGAATTCGAGGCCACCAACAACGTAGCTGAGTATGAGGCACTTCTACTAGGCATCGAGCTAGCCAAGGACATGGGGATTAAATTATTAAGTATAAAAGGCGACTCCGACCTAATAGTTCAACAAGTTAAAAACCAATTTGCATGTAAATGTCAAAGGTTAAAAAAGTATAGAAATGCAATTTGGGACACCATGGAGTTTTTTGATGCCTTGAACATAAAAGCAATCCCTAGAGATCAGAATAGTGCAGCGGATAGATTAGCAGTTTCGGCATTAACCCTCCAACCTTCGGACGAAATGTTAAATGGTGACTGTACACTAGAAATCAACTTTAGACCATCAGTACCAGATAACATGGAACATTGGCAAGTTTTCAAAGATGATGAACAAATTCTAAAATTCATTCATAATATTGATGAGTTCTCCGATTTTAAAGTCAATGAAGAAGAAGAGGGCAAAGAGTATCAGGGAGAAGGCGACCAGTTCAACAATCTTGTGCCACGTGGACTTGTAGCATTAGAAAACATTTTTGACAAATAGGATAGAAAGAAGAACAATATTGACTCTATGAAACCAGGGGATTACATAGAAATAAACATTGGGTCAGAAACTAATCCAAAAATGATAAAAATTGGAAAAGGCACTTCAGAAAAGGAAAGAAATGACTTGATCAATCTAGTTAAGGAATATAGGGATGTGTTTTCCTTCTCATATGTTGAATTAAAAGCATATTGAGAGGATGTGTTTCAACACACCATACCCCTTAAACAGGAAATTAAAGAAGTCAAGCCTTTCTGGCAAAAGTTAAGATAGATAAACCCTAAGTTGGCTCCTATTGTCAAGAAAGAATTGGAAAAAATGTTCGCAGCAAGAATAATAGCACCCACTAGACATTCATCTTGGTGCTCTAACTTAGTGGTGGTTAGAAAGAAGAATGGGTGTATAAGGATATGCATAGATTTCCGAAACTTCAACGTAGCTTGTCAGAAGGACAACTATCCACTCCCAAAAGAAGGAAGTTTTAGTTGTTTATTTCATGTCAAACATTTCTTTGTCTTGTTCATAAATCTCTTGAATCTCGCCAGAAGGTGGATCAAGAGTGCTCTCTATCGGAGGGTTGATGGTTCTTGTTCTTAACCCATAATAAAATTGGAATATATATTTACTATGCTGCGTATGCTCTACCCACTTGTGGGATACTCAGAAACAGTACAGATTGATTAACTTTCCGCATTTAACTCCACTTCAACCATAATAAAACACTCTCCCATACAAACAAACGAAAATCCGACGTTGATCGTCAAACAATCAAAAGTGGGAAAATTCTGCCTAGGGACGCGGGAACCACTGGTGTGAGACCTTAAGGGCACAGTTAGACTACATCCTTGTTGGTGTAGTATTGAACACTGCTCTAGAGACTTCGACCAACCCACATGTCCTTGTACGGAGCCACTTAGATTGTTTTCCGGACATATCTTCAGTATCGCAAGGTATATCTTGGAGATCCCCTTCCCATTAATAATCAACATCACCCCCAAAATTTACAATAAAATCTACAAAGAGCATTTGCAAAACATCTTCAAGCATACCCAAGACTTGTCTTCAGCATCCCAAGCACTCAAAGACTATTGACTCCATTTTGGCACTGATCTTATCATTCAACATTTTATTTTCTTATTATCTATCTGGAGTATTACTTTATCTGCTTAAATTGTATCATGTTGTGGATGCTTTAAATATAAATTGTCATTATCAGTGGTTGTGTATCTTCACTTATTTTGCAAATACATGCTTGGATTATTAATTTGTTATTGTAAATTATAAAAACTCCTAAAAACACCCATCCGCATCACACATCCAAAAAACACTTTAAAACACAAGAGCCTTAGTAACGCTTTGTAGGGTCTACCCCCCTTGGCTTCATTAGAAGTTTGCCTAAACAGAGGAGTCGGGATCAGGTGACAGCACCTGACTCTTTGCTTGCCCCCAAGGCCACACTTTTCCCCCTTGGGAAACAACTTTCGAAATATTTCTGCTGCTAGTGTGCACATCGGCGGGCAACATATCCGACATGAGAACTGTGTCCCCAATCATTGTGGTGTGGTCATAATTCTTCCTTTAGATAAGTGTGTAGCCTTATGAGTATGGCATCTCCATTCGACACTACAAGCCCTTCTCTCTTAGCTGGTGGTCCAGGCATGGAGACTTGTCCACTGGCATTGTGATTTCCATATTCTATGAATCTGAACTCCAGTTGAACACAAGCTCGTCACCCAGAGTTCTCACATTGCCTTCTATCAAGGAAACAAAATAATCCTTTTCTATACCTGAGAACTTGGCATTCAAGGAGTGCACCACTGTGCAGACACCACCTTCACCCTTAGAAGCATTAAAAGGGATGTAGTCTAGAAGAAAATGTTCCCTTGAATGGCTTCTATGCTGGTACACATTATCAAACCCAAGGCCTTGAGAATGCCCACGGTCACGGGAGAAACTCCTTGCAAACTCCTCATCCATTTGCATGGCTGGCATCCTGGTCATGAATGCCTGCCTCCAAATTGGCCCTTTAGCACGCTGTGCCTATATAGATATTGGAAAACATAGCGGATCAATCTAAGTTTGTTGCTGCTGCCGATACCTGGATTTCAATCTTCTAGCTATGTTTGCTTTAATGATTCAGATTTTAGGATCCTCTAAATGAACAAGATATAATCTTTAAATTACCTCACTAGTTTTTCTCCTTTCCGTATTCTTTTCATTGCCCATTGGACTTGGCATCAGTCACATAAAAATTCTGAATTTAATATTATTGGATTTTGATTTTTTGGAGTAGATTTGAAGAATCTGTCCGTGGATCTACAATATTCAGTTGCAGATCTGCATTCTTTTCTCGCTGATTTGAAGCCATTGCCTGCAGATTTTCAGAATTTTGAACAATGAGATTACCTTAGGTTTTTTCCCTTCGGATTAGCAAGCACTAATCTGCAAGTGGGAGGTTCATTGTATAGGGACTAACTTCCCAATGGACAGTTTTGAGTGATAACACAACCTCAACATTATTTTTTGGTTATTTGTATTCCTTCAAGGATACAGTATTTGCTAGCATGTTATGTACCTACATCCAAAGATGAAATTTTGTAGTTGAGCACTAGACTTATCGATCACTTAACTGTCTTTTATTATGGCAATTTGTTTGTTCTTATCTAATATTTTAGGAACATGAAAGAAACTGGGAATGAACATACGTTTTTTAACACCTATTAGAATGAATCAAGATGGAATGAAAGAGGTGGCAGATAGATAAGTAATCTTATAGGTTAGATACTAGATATCCTTTATTATCTTGGCCTGTATGGTCCATGCATCTTTCTTTGACCTTTGAACCACTAATCATGTATCTCTTTCTAACTCTTCTTCTGGACATTCTACAGGGAGTTGGGAATAGGAATTGTACCTTATAGTCCTCTTGGACGTGGATTTTTTGCTGGTAAAGCAATTGTTGACAGCTTACATGAGGGTGATAGTAGACTGGTAAGCTTTTAATGCCCCCAAATTGCAATGAATGAATCGCAACATTTACATTTATACTCCATTACAAGAAAAAGCAACATTTACATTTATACTCCATTACAAGAAAAAGCAACATTTTCATTATTATAGATTTAATAACCACGAGTGTTAAATAGCTCTGTTAAAACGAGTGATTTTCAGTTAGAATCAAATAGAGAACTTGTTTACTTGAACTTTATTTGTAATAAATCTCTACCAAGTGTGACCAAAAATTGGAAATTGGAAATAAAATCCTTTTGATTTATCTATATAGTCTAAAGTGGATTAGTATTAACAACCGGCATCATGTTTGTTTCTTGAAATTGTAAATGCCCCATCTGATATATCTTGAATTACGCAAATGCTTCATGATTGTGGTATGTACAAGTAGGTGAGGCATGCCAATTAAAATATGAAGAACACAGATATGAGAAAAACGCAGCTTATCATGTTCAAGGTAAAATATGTGAGGCTACTCACACTTGAACCAAACCAACCCTACCTCACATGCAGAACATCATTCATTTTCTTTCCATGGAGGAATAGGGAGCAACTTGAAGGAATCTTATTCAGGTCCAATAATTGTTTTCAAAGAGTAGCATCTGAAGAATGTTATTTCTATAGTGTTAAGTCACTGTGTGTTTTCTTTCAGAGATTTTTTTTCTCAATAATGTAAGTAAGCCTTAAGAGGGGGTGTTAAAGTATAAGACAGACTTAAAGTCATGTTGTATAAATGACTAGTTTAATAGATGTCATTAATAAGTTATTAATAGAAGTTTGTTAGATGGTGGTGTAGCTAATCTCTGAACCTCTTCCTCACTAATAGGAATAAGTTAGATCTTACGACAAATTATGAACTCTGTATAAGAGAGGTGAAGCTCATTGTAATATACATTGGTTATTCATGATATCCTATATTGTATTATTGTGCTCCATGATATAACTCAATCTGGGATTTCTAGTTGCTTTAATAAAATATTTATTTCCAAGTCTAAGTATGTTGCAGAGTTACTTGACAAATTTAGAAAGGAGATTCACATTCATTGTCACACATCAATGTAAGTTAGACTAAAATTGTCGAAGGATAAATAAACAAAGACTATTGATGAAAAGTTGTATAGACAACTTGTGGGCAACTTGATGTATCTGACTACTATCAGACCATAATATCAGCTTTATCGTTGGTATGTTCTCTAAATACTTGAATACACTGAAGATGGTACAATGGGACACATTAAAAAGAGTTCTTAGATACATCAAAAGTACATTGATTTATAGTATCTTATTTGGGAAAAATAGGAAACAGAGTCTTCAGGTTGAGTCGATATGCAGATGCAAATTGGGCAAGGTCAAAGGATGGCCGAAAATCAACTACATGGTATACATCCAATCTTGAATTTGAAACAGTCTCCTGTATTGCCAAGAAACAATCAACGATTGCATTGTCATCTTGGGGTACAAGCCTACCGTGGATGCAACACACAGCAGTTTGGCTTCATCACATATCAGAGGATATAAATCTTTGACAATTCAAAGCTACACCATTGAAGTACGATAATCAAAGTACCATCAAGATGGCAAAGAATCTAGTTTTTCATAATCAAACAAGGGTGTAGAAGTCCATTGTCACTATATCAGTGAGCAAGTCCACAACAAAGAGATTGAACTGATTTGCTTTCAAACAAAAGGTCTAGCAATAAACAATTTCACAAAAGCACTTAGTGGAGAAAAGTTTGAAAATTTTAGAAGAAGTTTGGTATAACAGAAATAAACATTATCATTAAGACCGTTGGTCATTAGTACATTAGGTACTTATGTAATACGACATAATTATGTTAATGTAATGTGGGGTTAGGTGTGAATCCTCCACAAGATGTTACAACGAATTATTACCCAAAATAAAAGTCAGAGATTTATGCTAACATTTCACGTCAAGTTAATAAAATCTATGTTTTCTTTGTCATTCTTTATTTTGTGCCTAATTGTTAACAAAACTATAGCGGTTATGTACTCTTATTCTTTTCAGCCCCAAGTTGTTGACCCATAGGAGAATTAGACCTTATCCTCCTGCACTTTCCTTTCTCGAGAACATTAGGCCTGAATTGAACTTGTGCATGTGAAACCCCAAGTTGGATCTTTACTTCTCCCTTACAATAGGTGCAACCATTCTGATCTTGGACCCTTTTATTCCTACTTTATCCCATAGATTGTTTAACAACAAGATATATAGTCAATTAGGCCTTGGTTCTATGGTTAAGAAGGGAGGGGAGTTCAGATTCTTCCCACCAAGATTCAAATTCTCCATAGACATGTTTTGTTCCTTGTAAACCATCTCTCCTATGCAAGTGGGCCATTTGAAGTACTTGGGGTCAAGTGTAAGTTCTAGGTGACTTTGGCATGATAGATACCCCCCACTCATGGATTCTTAGCCGAAGTATTCTCCATTGAATGTTGTAAGCCAAATGCATTACTTATAATATTCTTAGATTAGGCAAAGGCACACTTTCCAAATTGTAATAAGAGGAAGTTGTTTAAACAATTAAAAAAACAATAAGAAATATAATTGTATGAAAAATATTTCTAGGTGGTTGACAAAGTTTATGTTTTTTGTGTAGGAAGTGGCAGTGTTACAAATATCGGCTGATTTATCGCGAGTCGGCGATAAATCGCGATTTTTTATGAGTCCCGATTTTTTAAGTAAAATTCGCCCCCAAAAATCGGGCCGATTTTTGGCCGATTTATCTCCGATTTTTTGTTGATTTATCGCCGATTTCTCCCGAGTCGAGCGATTTTTTGACAGGCGGCGGAAATTTGTGTTTTTAAAGGCCACGGGCTTAGTTTTTATTTGTCAAATTTCTACCTACAGGTTCGAAATTCAGCAAATCTCAACCTAAAAATAAAATTCGTCCAAGTTCGGATAAAGAAATTTGAGTCCAATGTAAGATGGGTGCCCTTCATTGTTTATGGTTTCGTGGGAGACCGGTTCCAGGTGAAACGAATGAAAGTCCAGTTTAAGATGGGCGCGCCCTTCGTTGTGTACGGTTTCATGGAAGACCGGTTGCAGGTGAAATGAAACCAGCCATTGTTTCAAATAATGTTTCCCAATGCTAGCAAGAGTTTTCAGGTCGATATCCTACGACGTTGACATTCATTCCCTAATCGACATTTGCACAGAGAAGATATCCGATTTAACTAAACCGGGGATCGTTTATATAACCACGGATTAACTACGGGTGAAGGGCTTAATATATATGCAGATTGATCGTTACAATCTTCGTAATAATTTATCTGTCTTCCCTAGCAATTAGCTAATTTCCTCTTTTCACATCGACCATCAACAATCTTACCATAATTTTTTGTTTCTATTATTCAATTGACTATGGCTCTGTCCACTATCCACGTACACCTTGCTAATCCCAACAATTACTTCAACCATGTCAAATAATAATATATATTATTAATTATATTTTATATCACTAATACTTTTACCATTTCATTTAATAATATATATTATTAATTACATATTATATCAATGCTTTATATTATACTTGGTCATAATATATATTTTATATATATTTAGGGATATTATGAGATATAAATATATGTGTTTTGGTTAATGTGTTTCATGAAAAAGTTTATGCTTCCACAGTTGTGCATATAGCTATTATGCATATAAATAGCTATATATGTGTAATGCATCTCTGGACATCTTATATATGTTATATATTGGTTTTCTTTCCATATTCATGTGGCAATGTGTTTATTTGATGATATTGTTGCTTTAGATGTTTAAACAATTGAAAAAAATGAATATTTTTGTGTTTTTTAAGTTTACCAATTTTTTGCCGATTTTTGTTTATGTTCTGCCGAGATATCCCGAAATGATGTTTCCTAGACCCTACGGATTTCCGCACCACGCCGATATTTATAACATTGGGAAGTGGCACTATGAGTGTGAATTTCTTTTCAAAGGAAAACCTTGTGGGGAAACTCAAGAGATGCTTCCCACATTTGTGGATGGCATCTCTGGTAAACCCATTGGCCCGACTAGTGCATCTAATCTAGGTGGATTCAAATCAGGCACCAACTAGTACAAAACTAGTCAAATGTGAGCCTCAATTAGAGGCCAAAATTTACCAACCAAATGGCCTTGGGAGCTTTAGTCAACATTAGGAATTAATTTTGACCATGACGTTTTTTATTAGGGAGCCAAATGCATCGCTAATAAAAAAGTCATGAAATAAAATAGTTTTACTGTTTGCAATCTCGATCTGATAAAAATGGATAATCGTCACATAAGAGGATAAATGTTCGCATTTCTTCTATTGATCGAAAAGATGGTCTTAGAAGAAGCATTCAAGAATGACGTTGGCACCTGCTCCACCATCTTTCTTTCTTGTATTGTATTTAGGTTGAGCTTTTTTTTTATGAGAATAGTTGTATTCTAAATGAAAGATCAAGTATTCACAATTTTTTTATGATATGTGAAACAACATTTTGAAGAGTCTTCGAGACGTTAGATTTAGCCTGTGCTTACTATCGTTCATTTTTGTTTTGCATTTAGGTTCGGCAACCCCGATTTCAGGGTGAGAACTTGGACAAGAATAAAGTATTATATGAACGAGTTTCTGTTCTAGCTAAGAAGCATGGGTGCACACCTGGACAACTGGCCCTCGCATGGGTGCTTCATCAAGGAAATGATGTTGCTCCAATTCCAGGTAACATTTACAAGCTCAATATTGATTTTGGAAGCCCAGTGCAATTTGTACTTTTTGAAGGAGCCTACATCTTAACTTGAGTTTCCTTAAATGAGATATAGCAATATGTCACTTTTGGTTGATGTGCAGGAACAACTAAAGTAAAAAATTTTGATGAAAATATTGCATCCTTGGAGATTACTTTATCCCAGCAAGAACTGAGTGAGATTGCTGCAGCTGTTCCAGAAAATGAGGTTGCAGGAATGAGGGCTGCTGGTCCTAATTATCAAAGGTCATGGAAATTCGCCAATACACCCCAACCAAAGCAGACTTGATCGGTTGCAAGGAAACATTCTATGCTTGGCTGTACCCCTTTTCATAAGATTTGAGCCATAAACTAGATTGAGGGATGCCATAAATGGTCCAGAGGTCCAGTTGGCCCCATGACTAAATATACAATATGTGATGCTGCTCTTGGCATGACTATGATGTGGGAAAAGGGAATTAGAGATATAGTTGCATTAATATATCTCAAAGTGATTTAGCAAGTATTTTTTCATACTTGTCATATTTTAAGTTGTGGTAGATGCCTAGTATTTGATAAGAAAGACAATCTTCAAAAACAGATATTCGAGGAACTCTTTACAACATTCAAAACATTAGGTAGACTTCCTTGGCATGGAAGCGCACTACTCAATTTTATACTTTAGTTTCTTATGTTTAGAATAAAATGAATATCAAAGGGAGCTGGAGCGATTCATATAATAAATACGTTATATGGATAGCATAGACCACACCGTTTGTCTGGTTGTATATATATATATCCTCAACTGCCTTGTTTGCAGCCCCCCTTAGTTAATTTTAGCGCCAAATAACCCTTGTGCATATGCCATATACCCATCTATAATCACATTTTAAAAAATCAGTAAGTTGTATTAGCTAGACGTTAGGCTATGTTCCAACTAAAATCAAAACAATTTTCCGTACAAAAAAATTATGTGATCGACCGAACTCTCTTGGAACGTTAATTATTTCCACCTCATTTGAATGGAGTCAACACTTCTATGGAATGGCTAAAATCCTTGATTAATGAGAGGTCTAAGAAATAGAAAAATTGATAACATTTATATCAATGGTATATGAACATGTAATCCATGCAGTAGCTCAAGTTGCTCAAGTCATAGTAACATAATTCGAGTACGAATATGGATACGAATATGATTCGATACGGAAAAAATATGTAATGAAAATATTTAGTACGAATAAAATACGGAAGTAGCTTGCTTAAATATAATATTTTTAATCAAATATTCACAAATATACCATAAATATACATAGACATTTATATAATAAAATTTAACATATATTTAAAAAACAAAAATATAAAATCTTAACAACTTAACCTTGCATATGGAAGTGTGAGAGACATAAACTACTTATTTATAGTTATTTTAATAAGTAATCATGCAATTTAATGGTATTTTTGTTTTATATTGTTTAAATAATTATTTTTTTCTCTTTCTTTAAATTGGTTTTCAAAATTGAATTCTCCACTAATAATCCGTATCCGTATTACACCTACATTGAATATTTGACGAATTCGAATTTATTCTGAATTTCTGTACACAAAGTACTAATACGGCCGAATTATGCTACTATGGCTCAAGTAAACAACCATACACATTTGTTCATGCTCATCCTTGTATCCGTGTAGAGCGGAAAGCAAAGTAAGCTAATGATCACATTCATATAACAACATACAAGTTCTCATTAGTTTAAAATATTTAAGATGGGTTAATTCCAATCCTTGGTGATTCTTCAGAAACAATTCATGTCTCCTAAATTAAGGCTTGTGTTACTAACTTCATTAGTGGGTTGTTTTAGATCTTGCGTCCTTCAATACATGTTAGAACAATTTGAATCTGTCAAAGTTAAGTAGACACTCTAGAGGTCAAATTATGTAAACACCTAGCTCGATGGGCTAGCTATTTCAAGTAGTTGAGTGCTTTGAGCTTCATGTAGGAGGCCTTGGGGTTGATCTCTTGGGCAAGTTGTCTCTATTGTGTGCTTCACTTGATGCCCAAACTGAGTAAGGCATTGTAATCAACACCAATGGGTTTACATTGAGTACCATCCATAGAATATGAGGAAGTGCTAGGGGGTTTCTCCCCAAGGATTTCCTTCCAAAAAATTAAGTGGACACCTTATATCTAAGACCACTATTTTGGGTATTTGCACATATGTAATAGAAGAAAATGGGACACAAAGCATGTGAAAACATCTTGATTATGTAAACTGGAATTCCAATCTAATGCCTTATTTAGTATGGGATGTGCCAATGTATATGATATAATCATTTTATTGTAGCCAACACATCAATGTAGAATAGGTTACCAAATTACTTGTAATTGTGAGAATTGGATATGGATTTTGGTAAAGTGATGTAAGAGGAGTTAACTTTAGAATCCAAGTTAAAAACCCTAATTGATTGCTTTCCTTTTATTGATCCATATCTTTGAGATGTTGTGAAGCAAAGATCATACCTTTGAAATGACTTCTCCCAATTATAGAGATTGCCACTTTCCAAACTGGGTAATTGTTCTTTGGGAGGTTGTTGTTGAGAGAGTGGAAAATCAGATTGATAAGTGGATCAATAAGCCCCTACCTTTCATGGTTAAGTTCCAAATTTGCACCATTTTTTTCCAGTGACTCATGTCTACACGTCATCTTGTTAGGTCTTTTCGAAGGTGTTCTATTCCAAGCTACAAAAGTCCCTCGATAATTCTTCTATGGGCCAAGTTTAAACATAACAAAGATTTCATAAAGTTAGTTGGAAGCTTTATTGCACTTCTCGGGAATTTGGTGGCCAAGGTATCATCAGACCTTGCCTACAGGCACAAGTGTTGTGTGCCAAATGGGTGATTTGGGTCATTGGAAATCCCTCCTCATACATTAGATCTGCCAAGGTTTTCTATTCAGAAAGCACGCATGGGGGGATTTCTCTTTAAACCCTTAAACCCTCTTTCGTACTCATGTTAAAATCGCTAGCACTTATGTTTAAAAAGTATTTGGAAGGCATGTGAGACTATTAAGATTTTTTTTTCTTGGAAGGAGCCTTCCCTTTGAACTAACCTCTTTTAACTTGCAGTCTTGGCGGCGACCTCTTATATAGTTTTTAGGGTAATCCTTTGCCTAAGACCCTTTAGTTCTCAACCTAAAGGATCTACACAAGGGGTATTTTCTTAGTCAAGGATTTGATGATGGCTCGTCTTGAACTTGGCTCCCTTTAGCCAAGCTTAAGCGAAAAAATACTTGATCAATGATGATAAATTCATTATAGAATATAAAGGACTTATTTTTTATGACATTGTGCTCGAGTTCAATGTCCCTATGTTGAAATAATGTAACTTCGAAGAATATTCTACTTGTATTATTCCTCCTTTGGGAGATGTCTTTAATGTAAAAGGTCACTGGTAAAAGTCATGAGGCAAAACCTCCATTGTAAGTCAGCTCCTTAGTACGCAAAAAGTATGTAATATAAATATTATTTGAGTCTCCCTAGAGAGGTCATCCCAGTTAAGTTAGTGAGGCCGACCTAGTAAGGTTAAATGTCAAGTAAAAGATAAAGTATGAATAGAGAGTGTTTCTCTATTCACTCACTCAAGCATTGCGCACTAGAGAGAAGAGGAAGATTGCGAAGGAGGAGGAGGATTTCTCTTGGCTCTAGAGTTTGGATTTTATCTCTCTTCTTTATGAGACTTATTTCTTTGGGCATTGTACTTTGGTAATCTACATTGATGAAGTTCTTGTTGGGTTTTCTTCCCCCTGAGGGTTTCCCAGGATAAATTGTTGTGTACCATGTGATTGTGTGTCTTTCAGAGATCCTATTTATGTTGTTATTGTAAATATGTATTAAATGTTAATGAAGTAGGAATCTAATTTTTTACAGCATATAAACTTAACATGGTATCAGAGCTAGACTGAAAAGAGCATCTTTCACTGAGGTAAATCTCTCTCTCCTTCTCTAGACAAGAAAATTAGGGCTTGCTACTTAAGAGGTATTTTTTAGTGCAAGTGGCATTGGGAAATGCACATCTCCTAAGCGCATCTTTTGGCACCAAGATCTAAATTTTTTAGTGGCTAAATCTTCCAGAAAGGGAAACCCTAGTTTGACTTGAGACCAGAAAAAATAGAAAACCATAAAACCATAAACTATAGTCTAGAATTTCGCAAGTCCTATTTCAGGGGTTAAATCGTGGATTCTTCAAAAACTGATTGTACCAGCATACTCACCTTAGTCAAACGCATCTTTTGGTGAGTTCAGTTTTCATTTTTGAGAAATTTCAATTTTTGGTCATTCTCTGTTCTCTAGGACTAGATGGTAGCAGATTTAATCCAGGATCACTTGATTCCTCAAGTGCCCTCCAAGCAAACATCTAAGGAGATGCTTGAGGTCCTATCAAGAATGTATGAAGAAGAAGAACATGTTTTATTCTTCTCTCTCTCTGGATCTGTGACACCTGGAAGTGACACATGGCTAATCAATAGTGGTGCTTCAAGACACATGACTGGTCAAAAGAAGAGTCTCTCCAATCTTGTAGAGAAGGACTCCCCTTAGAAAGTTTCACTAGGAGATGATTATCAATACCCCATCAAGGGAATATGAGAAGCCACTTACAAGCTTGATTCAGGAAACCCGATGAAGATGAAGGACGTACTATATGTACCATGCTTGAAGAAGAACCTACTTTCTATCTCAAATTTAGATAAGAAAGGATTTAGGGTTTCCTTTATAGATGGTGAAGTTCTTATGTGGCCTAGAGGAAAATCAATAGAAGATTCAGTTGTTATTGGAACATAAGAAGGAGGCTTATATAAACTAAAAGGTCACTCAGAAATAGCTTTGATTCATGATACTACAAATCCATGTGAACTATAACATAGAAGGATTTCTCACATAAGCTGCAAAGCCTTAGCACATGTAAGCGAGGTAGTAACATGATTACTTGATCTAAAGATTGATCACGAATGAATATGCAAAGGTTGCGCAAAAGGGAAGAACATAAAGAATCCATTCCGAAGAGCGACACCAAGATAGAATGTATATTGGAACTTGTTCACTTAGATGTATGCGGTCCAATGCCTTCAACATCTTTAAGTGGGTATGTATATTATGTCACATTCATTGATGATTATTCTAGAAAGACTTGGGGTTTTTTTTGAAAACAAAAGATGAAGTATTCAGAAAGTTCAAGGAATTCAAAGCCTTGGTAGAGAATCTTTCAGAAAGAAAGATCAAAACACTCAGGTCAGATAATGGAGGAGAATATACTTCAAAAGAATTTGAAGTATTATGCAAAGATGCCAGGATTAAGAAGGAGCTTACTAGTTCCTATAATCCTCAACATAATGGTGTTGCTGAAAGAAAGAATCGAACTATTATGGAAGCTGTGAAGACTATGATCCATGATCAAGATCTTCTTATGTATCTATGGGCTGAAGTAGCAAGAACAACAGTATATGTCCAAAACAGATTATCCCATAGTGCACTTGGGTTCAATACCCCAGTAGAGATCTTCATAGGAAAGAAACCAGAAGTAAGTCATCTCAAGATATTTGGTTGTCCAGTATTTGTTCATATTCCAAAAGAGAAAAGAACCAAGTCGGATCCTTCTGGAAAGAAATGAATCTTTGTTGGATACTGTGAGGTCTCCAAGGCCTTCAAAATTTATATACCAGGTTACCATCACATGGAGATTAGCAGAGATGTAACCTTTGATGAAGATGCAGCTCTCAAGAAGTCCAGAAAGTGCCATCTTGAAGAAGTATATGAAGAAGATGTAGCTCCCAGAGTTACAAAACCTATGAAAGAAGTTGCACCCTCTTTGGATGATGAGACTTCGGAAGACCATGATATGTTTGAACCCCAAGAACCTCCACACATGACTATCTCTCACAAGAGAAAGCCATCTTGCACTCATGAAATTATTCAAGATGCGGAGAAGTATGGTGCTCCAGAAGGCTCCTCAAGGAAAAACAATAAACCAAATCCATTTTCCAGTTATGTGGCTTTGATGTGTGACCTTGTAGACAAAGAGCCTACTTGTTTTGAAGAAGTCGTTCAAAAGAAAGAATGGGAAGAAGCTATGTCGGAAGAATACCAATCCATAATGAAAAATGATGTATGGGATGTAGTTCCCAAACTCGAGGGTAAAAGTGTGGTATCTTCCAAATGGATATGCAAGATCAAACATGCAACGAATGGAAGTATTGAAAAATACAAAGCTAGATTTGTGGCTCAAGGATTCTCTCAAAAGGAAGGAATCGATTATGAAGAGACATTTTCTCCTGTAGCAAGGTACACTTCCATTAGAACCATCATGGCACTTGCAACCACGATGAAGTGGAAAGTACACCAGATGGATGTGAAAAAAACCTTCTTGAATGGTGTCATTGAAGAAGAGGTGTACATAGAACAACCACAAGGGTTTGAAGTTGAATACATGAAGACGCATGTCTGCAAATTAAAGAAGGCTCTGTATGGATTGAAGCAAGCTCCAAGAGCTTGGTATGGAAGAATTGATAGCTTTCTAACGAGCTTGGGCTTTACCAAAAGTAAAGTTGATCCTAACCTTTACTTCAAGGTTATGAATGATGAACCTGTCATATTATTGTTATATGTGGATGATTTATTCTTGACAGGTTATGAGAAGCAAATCTCATAGTGTAAGATGAAGCTCGCTGCAGAATTTGAGATGAAAGACCTTGGCTTGATGCATTATTTTCTAGGTCTTGAAGTATGGCAGAACCCAGAATGAATCTTCCTTAACCAAGGGAAGTATGCAGTAGAAATCCTGAAGAGATTTGATATGTTGGAATGTAAAGCCATGGCCACACCCATGGATACAAATTTGAAATTATTGTCTAATGCTTTGTCGGAGTTAGTGGATGAGACACTATACAAGCAAATTATTGGGTCATTTATGTATCTGACGAATACTAGGCCAAATATTTTCTTTGCCGTGAACACCTTGAGTCAGTATTTGGTTGAGCCCATACGTATTCACCTTATAGCTGCAAAGCATGTGATGAGGTACCTAAAAGGTACAATAGACTATGGTCTCAAGTATACTAGAGATCATGACTTCATACTGTATGGTTACACATATTCAGATTGGGCAGGAAGTGTCTCAGACAGAAAGAGCACTTCGGGTGGATGCTTCAGTCTGGGGTCAACCATGATCTCATGGCTGAGCAGGAAGAAGTCTAGTGTTGCTCTCAGCACTACTGGAATATATTGCAGCCTGTTCCTCCAGTTGTGAAGCCATATGGCTTCAGAAGTTGTTATTAGGTCTATTCGATCTGGAATTGGATACCATAGTGATTCTATGTGATAACCAAAGCTGCGTGAAAATGACAGAGAACCCTGTGTTCCATGATAAGTCGAAGCGCATAGAAATTCGGTACTTCTACATTCGAGATATGGTGTAGGAAGGAGTTGTAAAGCTCCAATATGTGAGCACAGATGAGCAAGTTGCATATGTGTTGACTAAGTCTCTATCTCATGTGAAGTTTGAGTACTTCTGAGACAAGCTTGGTATAGTCCATAAGGACTTCCCTCGAAAGGGGGAGTACTGTTGATGTTACTATGATGGCACAGTTGCGGGATTGATCATCCTTAGACAATGATCCGGTAATTTTGAAAGGAATTATAGTCTTAAATGCTGATCCTTATACCAAAATCCCATAATTCTGAAAGGAAGGATTTTCTAAGATGTGAGTGTTGGACTGAATCCCTTAGTTCCGAAAGGAAAGATCACCAGTATTGTTGGACTAAATCCCTTAGTTCCAAAAGGAAGGATTGTACCGATGATCCCATAGTTCCGAAAGGAAGGATCACCAGTGTTGTTGGACTGAATCCCTTAGTTCCGAAAGGAAGGATCACCAGTGTTGTTGGACTGAATCCCTTAGTTCCGAAAGGAAGGATTGTCCATGATCCCATAGTTCCGAAAGGAAGGATTGCCAATGTTGTTGGATTAAATCCCATAGCTCCGAAATGAAGGATTGTCCATGATCCCATAGTTCCTAAAGGAAGGATCATGAATGTTGTTGGACTAAATCCCATAGTTTCGAAATGAAGGATTGTCCATGATCCCATAGTTCCGAAAGGAAGGATCACCAATGTTGTTGGACTAAATCACATAGTTCCGAAAGGAAGGATTGTCCATGATCCCATAATTCCGAAAGGAAGGATCACCAATGTTGTTGTTGTATCAGGTCTTATATTGATGTGCTGTGGATGATGATGTTCCAACTTCGTGCTGTAGATGATGATGTTCCAACTTCATGCTAAAAATGATGATGTTCCAGCTTCATGTTGTAGTTGATGATGTTCCATCTTCGTGCTGTAGATGATGATGTTCCATCTTTGTGCTATAGATGATGATGTTCCGACTTCATGATATAGATGATGATGTTCTAGCTCCGTGCTACATATGTTGATGGTGTTACAACAATCTGTTCTAGTTGATGATATTGATGTTGTTGAAGAACTTCCAATGATTTATAGATGTACCAACCAATGTTCCAGATGATGTTGTTGATGCCTTCTCCTCCCTCCTTTTGATGATGTTGTGTAGAGCCATACCTATTGTTGTTGTTGTTGTTGTTGTCAGTAGAATACCCTTCTTGTTAAGGGGGAGTGTTGAAATAATGTGACTTCGAAGAATACTCTACTTGTATTATTCCTCCTTCGGGAGATGTCATTAATGTAAAAGGTCATGTAAAAGTCATGAGGTAAAACCTCCATTGTAAGTCGGGTCATTAGTACCCAAAAAGAATGTAATATAAATATTATTTGAGTCTCCTTAGAGAGGTCGACCCAGTTAAGTTAGTGAGGTCGACCTAGTTAGGTAAATGTCAAGTAAAAGGTAAAGTATAAATAGAGAGTGTTTCCTCTCATTTGTACCATTCACTCACTCAAGCATTGCGCACTAGAGAGAAGAGGAAGATTGCGAAGGAGGAGGAGGATTGCTCTTGGCTCTAGAGTTTGGATTTTGTCTCTCTTCTTTATGAGACTTATTTCTTTGGGCACTGTACTTTGGTAATCTATATTGAGGAAGTTCTTGCTGGGTTTTCTTCCCCTTGAGGGTTTCCCAGGATAAATTGTTGTGTACCTTGTGATTGTGTGTGTTTTAGAGATCCTATTTATGTTGTTATTGTTAATATGTATTAAATGCTAATGAAGTAGGAATCTAAGTTATTACAACATATAAACTTAACACCCTATGCCTTCGGCTTGATGGTGGCACTCGAAGTGGGGAAAGGGAATGATTTTTTCTTTACATGTTGGCCATGGGGTGTACTTGTCCTTGTTCCAAGCCATTCCTCAAAGGTCAAGTAAATATGTTGTGGTTGCTAAAATCAAAGAAAAAAACCAGGTTATTTAGACTTTATAGTATTTGGAATCCTACACTATAACTCACAAAATAATTATTTATATAGCGTTCAACTATGGGTGGTCTCCTAGTTTGTAAGAGATTGGCATACTTGGGTGTGCAAAACCCATTTGTTCACAATGGGGACATGCTAAAGTCTTCGAACAATTATTTTGGTTTTATACCCTTTCCAAATCAGTGTGTGTCTAGGATGAGTTGTTGTCTAAGTAGTATCTCCCTTCTATCATTTTGTAGTCTTCCTTGTTAGTGTTTGCTTGACTTGGGCTATATTATTCCACTCTTCATAGTTGGTTACTAGGTTTAAGGTTTTGTTTTTTTGTTTGGATTAAACATGATGATGTTTGATTTAATTTAGTGGCCCCATTGACTATAATTTCTTGTTATGATGGCAACATGGTAAGTATTATCATCTCATTGCCTATCACAATGCATAGCCAAACGGTTCGACTTGAGATAGAGCATCTATACGAGTGCTTGGAACATTGTCACGAGGCCCCATGCACCATACATAGAGAGCCACCTAGTCTTGTGCCAAACCTTTTGTGGCCTTCTTCAATTGGTGCCCATTGATGAGATAACAAGCCTTGCATTGGGTCAATAATCAAGTGTGTGAGAGATGTGAACGTGGTTGGAACTGGTCCCTAATGCCACAAAGAAATGATAAGTAGTTCTTGATCCCTTTCCTTAGCCATCTTAGAAGGACTTAAGGCTTTGGAGCCTATTGTGGATGGATGATTTAGCATGTTGGCAATGATCCCCTAGTTTATGAATGGGGACCTACCTCAAATGACCATGACCAACCTCCTCTTGTTGTTGGTATGGTTGTGATTTTCTCTTGACATTATAGCTGTGGGAGTTTTGGATTAAGCCAACCCACATTTTTTTAATACTCCGTGCTTGTGGGCATTGCAGGTGCGATCTAATTTTTGAATTAAAGGCTTGTGATTATTGTTTCTATTAATAGTCAAAGCAAAATTTAATTAGAAAAAAGGTGATTGTAATTGACATAAAATGATAATAACTTCCTATCAACATGCATCAAATTTTGCTTGGATTTCTTTGGCATTTATTGGAATAACAAATACTTCTTCCTTGTTATGACAAGCACACCTTGGAGGAGTATATAAATTCTACTACCAACGATTATTTATTTATCGTATGGATTGAAAAAGAAATTGCTATAGAAATATTTCCAACCTTGATTTAGTAATGAACATTAAGTGCGAGTATGTTCTCATGTATTGTTTCCCTTAATGTAGTTGTGGCAAGGAAGTAATGATCTAATATGGACCAACATAATCTAAGAGAATAGAATTTGTGGAGTAACAAACTCTACTTAAGCTAGTAATGGCTAGCTAGGACTCATTGTTGTTGCAAAAAAATGTTTATCATTGGTTGATTGTTATGACCTTGAAAATATTTTTCTTCTTATGAGAAATTCCTTGGTTGATCTTTGAGAGATTGGTAGTTTGTGATACAAATTTCATATTCTCTTGTTAGTTTGGGTCTATCCCCTTTGAGATGAGGAATTACTTATATGGAGAGCAGTACAAGATGAATTAGTTTCCCATATCATTTGCAAATACATTTTAAATAGAAGTTAGTGTGGTGTATATAATTATAATTATTTTGTGTATTTGTTCCCTTAATCTAGTGGTGGCCAATAATGAGGCAGCGATCTAATAGGGACCAACATAGGTTAATATAATAGGAGTTGTGGAGGAACAAAATTTTCACTTGGTTTAGTAATGGCTAGGAAGGCATGGTCATTGTTGTTGCAAAACACATATGCCACTAATAATGATTACTTATGTGCTTGAAACTATTCTTGTTCTTATGGGAAAATACTTGGTTGAACGATGATGGATTGATTGTTAGTTTTTGTGTACTTTTGTATGTTCTCTCCTTGGTTTTGGGTTATCCCTTTCTAGATGATTAGGTGGATAATAGTGCATGTTAAGCCCTAGGTCTTGGGACATTGCATTGCTATTGTTATATTATTTCTAGTTGGCTAGGCCCATTATTTGTAATTACCCTTTGTCTCTTTTATATTCCAAGGAGACCTAGTTTTAGGGATCATCTTATCTTACACAATTGATATATTGTAAAATATTACCCCCTTGAATATGCTTCTCAAGGCATGGAATTACTTATTATTTCTATTTCTATTTTGTTTTGGTTATTTGGCGCATAAGATTTCGTATTAGAGCATATGGTTCTAGGTTTGGTTCCTTAAAACAAGTCATCTTACCTTTTTTTCTCTAGATTTATTTTGGGTTATTTTTAGTGAATGATTTTTTTGGGTGAATAGATGGCATAGATAAGTAAAGTGGCTAAAAAATTCATAATATAATTTGCTATATTTTCAAAGTTATAAGTTGTGCAAATTAAAATTTCTTCTTAGTTATAAAACTAGTTCAAGTGGTTCTAGTAAACAATCATATCCGAATATTGTGAGCTCCAAATTGAATGGAACCAATGGCATTGGAAAGAAGATATACTAGGTGTTTCAAGGCCAAATTTTGGACCTTGGAGGGAAATATCCGCAATGTGGCAATTCATACAAGTTCATTCCCCTAGAATAGGGAAAAACAACCAGTGTTGGTAATTTGATATATCTTTCTCTTGAAATCTCCAAATTGTATGGGATAGATCGTATATTAAAGGGTACATCTTAAAGAACACGTAAAAATTTGATCAACAAAATATTAGGATTGGAGAATTTATAATAGGTTGAAGTTTGATTATTAGAATAGTTTCCAAAACCCTAAGCATTTCATTGTAGATGTTATAAACCAAATGAGACTCTTGGAAAGGATTTTGAAGGCTCACCTTGATTGTACAAGAAACATATCAAGAGGTGGAATTTAATGTGTCCAAGATAGAAGAGAGAATGGAGAGGTTGGAATCCACAATGCTAAGAAAGGTTGACATCCTAAACATGAGTAAGCTATAATTCTAATATTTTAAAGATTAAGTCAAAAAAGACAATGAAAGATGATCTAAAAGAGATGGCAAGAAAAATTATCTCAAATTGATAGTCGTCAAATTAGATCATCTCAAAAATCTTATTATCCTAAATTTTCCTCCTTAAGAAGAGGATAAGGAGAATAAGACAATTGAGTCCCAGTCACATATCTAGTACATTTTTATCACATTTTGATAACAAGAGGATTGAGTCCAAGATACATGATAAGTGATCATCCAAGATCCATGCCATCATGGTTTCAGTTTGGGGCCTAAGAACTAATCCATTCACAAGATGTAGTGATCCTAACCTAGAAAATCACAACAAAGATATAGAACCCTTATACTTAAGAAATAACCAAACAACATTCACCATATTAAGAATAATGCCAAGATATAGAGAAAACCTCTTAAGGTAAAATAACACCATTAATTACTCCTTATGGAAGGAATCACTCCACTAGCCATGCTTGATACAATACAATTCATCAAACATATCTCATACAATGATACTAATGTATATTTATACTTTCTCATGAACATTCCTAAGGGGCCTATGCCAACTACCACTTATTATTATATTATTTACTTCAATTTCCTAATATGGTTATTTATTACCCACCAACTACCATAATTATGGCCACATTACATATATTATCCCCTTGGGTATCTCTCTAGGTACCCCATATTATCCTCCCTAGGTACACAACACAAGATTCATACGAGGAAGTTTGATGGTAATGATTTCATAACATGGATATTCCATATAGAGAAATTATTTGATCTACGCCAAGTTCCAACCCCATATAATGCAACTATTACATCCTTGTATTTAAAACCTAATTAATTTGTGTGGTATAGATGGTGTTGTGATTGTAAGGTGACTTTGTTGTTTTTTAGTCCATTTCTATAGATAAACGGATAGTATGTTACGATGATAGTATGCGCAATAGGTTTTATTTAGAAAATTGATAACTCTTGAGCAAAGAGATCCAATTATAAAACACATTCAACAATTTCAAAAGGTGAGTCTTAGAGTGAATAACATTCTAGAGGATAATTTGTTGGGTCCCTTTATGGGCATTTTAGGAGAGCACTCAATATAAGGTGTATCTCTTGGACCCTAATCCTTGGATAAGGATTTAATTGTGACAAAAAGAGTTGAAAATAAAAGTATGGCTACCAAAATGGTTGTACACATTACTTATAGAGAGCACATTGTTCCCACTCTTACCCTCGATCAACCCAGAGGGTTGTAAGTATGCACCAAATTCCCAAAATAACATAAAAATAGAAATAAAGAGTAACCCAACACCTTGATAATGAATTAAAGAGACGAATAAGAGGCCTTATCGAGGGAGAGACCTCATTTTACAATATGCACAAGATGAGATGAGATGATCCTAAAATTAGGTCTCTTTGGTGTATCCTCAACTACATAAAGCTGTATACTGCATCTCGTTCTCTTGTCGACTATCCTACATTGGTGAAACTGACAGATCCTTTCAATTTAGGACTAAAGAGCATAAAGAAACCATCAATCACAACCATGTGAAGTCTTTTGCTTTGGCCAAGTCGTCTTTCAAAACCATCACATTTGTATTGAGGACTCTAGAATCCTAGCAAAAGTTTACCACCTCTCCAAAAGATGGGTAAGAGAGGCCATGCAAATTGTCAAAGATAATAATTTCCTTAATAGAGATGATGGCTTGAAACTAACCATGACTTGGATTCCTGTTATTCATAAGCAATCTTAAGTTCTTTTTCCCTTTTGACTTCTCGTATTTCCTTGTCTTTGTCCCCTCTCCCCCCTCCTTTTTTGTCTTTTTGTGTATTTCTTTGTTCTTTCTGTTTTTTTCCCTCTTATTATAGTTTTCTTTTATTCTTTGTTCTTTTCCCCCCTTGTTCTTGGTTTTGTCCCTTTGTTCTTGTTCCCTTTATTTTTCATTTCCCCTTCCTTCTTCAATATCTTTTATTCTCCTTCTTTATTTTTCTTTTTTTTAATTGTTGATTCCTTATTTGATTTTTATTTTATTATTTACTACTATATATTTTTCCTCTTTATCCTCCCCCTTATCACATTAATCAATTATCCCCCCTAATTTTGCTCCTCTTTTATTGCTTTATTTATTATTTGTTTCTTTTTTTTTTAATGTTTAGTTCTTAATTTTTTCCCCTTTTCATTTTAATATTTTTTTATAATGTTTAATATTAGTTGTCGTCTCTCTTACATCCTTTAAATGTTTAGGATTTTTTCTATTTATTTCTTCTTTTATAGAAGGTGTGGTAATTATTATGGGTTTTTGACATCTAAATTTTTTGGTCTTTTCTCGCTCTAGCTCCCTTTTGTCTTGATGATGGATCATGTATTGTTGATCCGAAACATTGGATTCAAATCTTCTCAGACAGTGAATCCGAAAACCTTGACTAACAAACTTAAACATTGTGAAAGCCTTCAAGAACATATTGTATAATTATAATTAAGGTCCTAGCCGACCATACAATTACAATTAAGGTCCTAGATGACCAATAAAGATAATGCTAATATAATAATATAAATGTAGTGTCACAATATTTAGGGCTTAACATACCCCACCCCTTCAAACAAGTGTTGTCCTCAACACTTAATTAACTATGAATGTTTCTACATGAACAATTGTTTTTAGACAATCTACCTAAGAAGACTTAAAGGCCATATCTCCCTAGTCTAACTAGATCTAGAAAAAATAGATACATAATTCAACCAACTTCCCTAGATCAATAGGAATGCAAAACAACAAGTAAGTCTCTTACCTGAGATTCACAATCCCTTTTTCTCCTTGCTTGACCCAATGCTATAGAACCTTCAGATTTGCAGCTGCAAAGCCCAGTTGAACAAGTAGATGCAAACAAGTAGTAAAAGAATATATCACATATGATTGATCTAAGCTAATAGTTAAGAAGGTAAGCTCTAAACATTAATAACACAATAATGTATATAGGAAGAGATTGTATTAACTGTAATGAAAGAGACTACAATATGAGAGAACGTTACAACCTATGCCTTAACCTCACAACCTTCCTTCCAACAAGCCCAAACCAAGCCTCCAAGGATAAAATAAGACTCCCAAGGATGTACAAGGATCACCTAAGCCAATTCCACTAGCATGAGAGTGCTATAGACCTTCCTCCCTTTCCAATGGAGAGGAGATTCATATTTATAAGTCCAAGTGGATAGAGTAGGTTGAGAAATAATGGGAGAAGTCTAAGGGGTCCTCCCTTGAGGTTAGGGAACCAAGGGACAACTCACCTACTAGTTAGGGATAGACCTCCACCTCACCATGCTTCGAGAAATATCTCGAAGCCCTTGTTTATACAATCTAACCAACCCTGGCGCACCCTGCATGAAGACAATTTGCGCTAGGAAGGGGGTGGCGCAAGCTGAATGAAGGAAACCTGAGCCACTGGCACAGGATGCTAGATGACACTTTGCACCGAGCATGCTCTGACGCTTGTTGCTAGATGACAACATGCGCCAGTGCCACTGAAAAGGGTTGACAAAAGGGTTAACAACTTACTCTAAGTGTTATTGGTTAGTGAAACTTTAGGGATTGAGGCATGAAACCGACATAGGACTCATGGTAACATAATGCCCCCCAAAGCATGAAGCTGGAGAAAATGAGACATGTGCTATGATTTGCAAGATAAATGGAAAGGACTTGTTGGTCGGAAGGTGCTGCTACAGTACAATTGACTTCGAGATCCTAGTCTCACATGACTCACAACATGGCTTCCAACCAATACAATGCAGATCCATAGTAGTAAAGATCGACTGAACACAATCATGGCTACTAGACACAATCGTAGATCCATGATGAGATGATAACACAACCACAACCAATACAAAGTGGATCTGTGTGATATGACCCAAACAATCTCCATCGCAACCTGGGTGAAACATGAAACAACCCAGGGTCTTCAAGCCAAACCCGCAATGATACGAATCTATCCATGTGATTACAATGTCTTGGAGTCGAACATGGTAGAAACCGCTTGATTACCGGTCATTAATGTATACCGTTAACAAGCGCGAGGGAAATCACCATTGATGTCAATGATTCCCAAGGTATCATAGTAAATACCATCGAGCGTGAATCAATGAGTTGAGGTCGAACAATCAATGGGATATTTCAATCAAGAGTCAATGATGTAAACTCATGTTGAAAATGACGTAACCTGCCATTGAGGCATGTAGGCCCAAGGTACCTGATTGGTTTCTAGATTCAATCCTTGGATGATGTGTTGAAGTCGACAAGGATGAATCCGTCGAAGGAGGGTCATGATGAATCCCCCATCATTGACACGAAACACGATCATAGATGTTTGGAGTGAATCAGACAGTAGAGTGATGAGTAAGATTGACTCAGGGTAAACCGACATGAAATAAGGTACAGTGACTGCAGATGATGAATAACGAACATCTCATGAACATGGGCATGGCATGACTTGGCAGTATTGAAATGAAGAGAATGATACCAACCCATAATGAAACTGATGATGGATTCATTCTTCGGATGACCCAAAGGAGTGACAAGACTCATGGAATTAGCAAGACTCGGAGACAAACAGATTTCCCAAGTATCGAATGCATATGCAACTGAGTGCCATGTTCAAGAGCGACTATGTACTATTATAATTACGATGAACACAATCTCATCCCTATTCCCCATCATGATCGATGAGTACCTCTTTTGTTTTTTAACGAGCTTAAGGAGGGTAACAAATGCTCGGTACAGCTCATCCCATGGATGAGTCCAATCCTAAATTTTTTACAAACCTAGGATAGGAGGGGTTCGTCCCATAACGGGCCCTTCTATGTTAGATTTTAACGAGTCCAAAGAAGGTAAACTCGACGTCATTTCATGTTTAGAGAGTCTGAAAAGAACTAAAGAAGAATCCAAAATTCCTTTATTCATAAAGTTATTCTCTTCGCCCGAAAAAGGGTAAAACAACGCGAGAGAGAACTCTTCCAGTCATGATTGGTTGGAGTGCTCCTTTTTCGTAAACAATGCCTCCTAGTCTGAAAAAGGGGTAAATTATCACCATAAAGACGATCATTCAGATACTTTTACAAGCATGAACGAATCAAGTTCGCTTGGCGATCTTTTTGTATTTAGGGCACCGAAAAATAACTTAAAAGAGGACTCCGAGAGGTTCCTTTTTCGTAGAAGTTTAATGAGCCCGAAAAAGCGATAAAATATAACTTGGTGACTTATTCTCATCGTTTTACGAGCACGAGAAGGAACAAAGAGTGAGCTCGATGTCATTAATATTTGATTTTAACGAGCATCATAATAACATAAAGAACGCTCGAAGAGTTGTTCACACCTTGCAACGGGTGCGAAATGACTATGATCGTGACAAAGATCATAATACGGCATGTTAGATCACCTGTGAACTCCAAAGATTCGGTAAAAATGATTAGTTGAGTAATTCAATATAAAAATGGTCCCAACTATAGTAAAATAACCCATAAACGAATAAAATTAAAAAGGGAATATACCTTTTTCAATATAAATAGGGAAAAATAGTAAAAATAGTTACTGTTTTTTTTTACCAAGTTGAGAAGTGAAAGTGACCCTTTGGAGTGCGATTTACATTAGTCGATTGCGGGAGATGTGATCCATCATTTCCAGTGCTGTCAACGTCAAGTAGGTCTAATCCCCATCTTTTTCATTTCCAGTGGTTTAAAATTTCATTTTTGAGGTTTTGGGCTTGCTTTGTGGAGGAAAATTGCACCCTCGGCCCGACACAGTTTCCCTTTTCGAGAATTGTGCCAAAGGATCGCCGGCACAAAACTCGACATAGAGGCTACACCGGTGCAAGTCCGTTGGGAAAAGTTAACACCTAGCCAAAAATGGATGAGTTGGACAGTTGGAAAAGTTTCTAATAGTGTTTAAATTTCCTTTGGACAGGTTTTGGGTGGACATTATGGTGATTGAATGGCGAGAATGCAAGCATGAGCTCGACTATGCTCAAGCGGAAAACGATCCACAATGCGTGGCCGCATTGCGGAACTGTGGGTTATTGAAGTACTTCTAGGTTCTGGGCATGAGGGTCCAAGTGACATTATTGGAGTACTTGATCCAATGTTGGGATCCGGTGCAACAACACTTTCAGATTGGGGTCCACACACTAACGATAGATATCGAGGATATTTATTTCTTGACAGGATTATCTTGACGAGGGAATCCCGTGTCTTTATCTGGGTCACGAGGGAGTGACCAAACTACAGAGGACTTGATTGAACAGTGGTGGATTGATGTAACCCAGATGGTAGGTGGCAAGATTCCCATCAAGAAGGTCAGAGATTGACCTCTCTGCACATTTTTGTTTACCATCGTGAGGGTGGAAGGTAGTAGGGCTGCTCATCTGGTGAGCAAGTCCCATATGTTGTATGCTGAGGAGTGCATGGCTCCCACAGTCTTCAACTGGTGCAAGGGACTCCTCGCAAACCTACAAGATCAACTCACCAAGTGTAGACGTGGTGTGCTGAAGTAATTCAGCTACGGATCAGTTGTAGTCTCGTTCTTCCTGGAGCGGGTGTTGCATCTGCGCCCGCAGGTTGATATAGAGGATATGGATTCGACAAATCCTTACATGATCCATTGGACGGAGGTGATGGCCTACCACGGCGGCGGTGGTCCCATCATCACTTTTGGTACACCCTTCTTCAGATGGTTGAGGGGTCAGATCCTTATGGTTGAGTACTTAGCTTATGACGGTACTGACTACAGGGATGAACCGGACCTAGTTCTCCTTGAGGGGATGCGGTGGGGCGATATGGGTAAGAATGACAACTCTGCTATGTTTTTTGGATGTTTTTGGAGTAGTACCGATGGTTGACATATGTTTGATGTAGATGTGGGCCTGTCACGACTAGTTGGTGTCTCTCCGATTGCAAGGAGAGGGGCAGTGCCGGTGATGGATGCTGCAGTGCGTGATGCTGTTGATGAGCTAGATGAGCTGGAGGAGAACCTCTAGCATTTGATTCTAGACATCCCAGAGCCGAGGGTTCATGGCTTACCTGGGCAGTATCAACATCAGACCGTTGGAGTGTTCGAGCGTTTGAGCTCGCAGCTTAGGAAAGTAGCGAGGGATATCATCTGCTACCACGAGCGTCATGGAGACTAGGCTCACTTGTATATGTTTATGTACTGAAAGCTACAAGCTTCAAATTTTGTATCAGAAGATATTTACTGAAAGCTTATATGCTTCAGATTTTTGTATCAGTACTATATTTTGATATGATATATAAAAAACTTTATGGCATATTTATACAATGTGTTTTTATAGATGATTATGGGATCTTGTTTATGTGCTTGTTTATGCATTATGTACATGTCATGCCGCTTTTATGTTTATGAATGTTTTCATGTATGTGCAATGTACCAGTCCAATATGAATTGGCCATGGAATCAACAACTGTGTTCATGTCTCTTGAAATGTGCAGGTACTAAAAAAATTCGAAGGACCTCTCCAAGAGATGTACTTATCAGAAAAGATGGAGTAACGTGGGATCGCGGATGGCATAGACACAGTTAAGGTGGGAGACCACTAATTGTGAGTCGAGGTGGACAACAATGTGGTCCATACCAAGGGAAAGAGCGTCGGTTACGACTCCAATCACCATGTGATACTCTGCGGCGTTGTTGGTTGCGTACCCTAGACAACTCCCTCCCAAACTAATGAGCTCGCTGGTAGGGGAATAAAGTACCCAGGCTGCCGAAGCAAGGCTGCGGGTATGCCGACTAGCGCCGTCAGCGAATCCAAAATAGGTTTCCATCTGTACATGCAGGCAGAATATGATATAAGCGTAAAACCAAGATCCTAACACACTAAAGCAAAGTGTCACACCACACAAAACACACACCATGTATAGTATATACAAGATACTAATGTGTGAAAGAACTCAAGCATAGTATCTCTTCAGGTAGAGCCCATTGCAAGGCTCCCCTAGAGATATTCCATCATAATCCTCGAGCTCGTAAGCTCCCCTCTCCAAGACATGTTTTACAACATATGGCCCGTGCCACATGGACTTGAACTTGCTTTCCCCCAGCTTATCATGTTTCTGGTCATACCCGAGGACCAAATTCCCCTCGTTAAAGACACAAGGTTTGAATGACTTATCGTACTGGGATTTAATGCGTTTCTTATGTGTTTCGTTGGAAAGATCAACTTCACAGTGGCTTTCGTTGAGTTTTTCCAAGTGAAGGAAACGTTCTTCCTCGACAGTGGTGTGTGGGAGAAGTTCGACTACAAGTTTCAGTGATGGAATCTCGCATTCTATCGGTAGAAATTCCTCCAATTGTTAAACTAGTTGGAAAGGTGTGAACCCAGTGGCAGTCTTAACGGAGGTCCTGTATGCCCATAGGGAAGAAAAGACCATGGTTAGCTAGTTTGACTTGTGAGTACCCACCATGCTTTGAATCATGGTTTTCAAGACCTTATTGATGGCATCTACTTGTCCATTGGACTGTGGGTAGTATGGGGTTGATTTATGATGACGAAAACCCAGTCCAACGCTCAATTCATCTACCATCTTGTTTTGAAAATGGGATCTGTGATCGGTAACGATGGCTTGCGGGACTCCGAATCGTTAAATGAAATGGTTAAACGTGAAGAGTGCAACGGTTTTTTCGTCTTCATTGTATGTAGGCATAGCCCTGGCCCATGTAGTGAAATAATCGACGGCTATAATGACGTAACCATGCCCACCGACCGAGGTAGGCTTATAGTGTGTGAAATCTATGCCCCATTTAGAAAAGGGGCCAACAGAAACAACCAAATGTAAAGGGGTTGGATGGGAGTGCTTTGTGAATTGAAAGTGCTGGCATGGTGGACACTTCTTAACGACCTCGATACAATCTTTGAAGATTGAAGGACAGTAGTATCCTGCATGTAGTATTTTCTGTGTTGTAGCCATCCCAGAGAGATGACCGCCACAAGCCCTAGAGTGACAGTCATTCAGTACGTGTTCAACCTCCTCGTGTCTTAAACAACGTCGAAGGGTGGAGTAAACACCATGACAATATAGGGTATCACTGATGATCTAGTAGTACTTGGCATGGTGGCGTATACGACGACGGTCGTCACGATATAGTTGAGGTTTGAACCATTAGGTTTGAAGATATAATGTGATATCTCCATACCATGGGTTAGACGTGCTGATGAGAAACAACGACTCATCTGGAAGGGAGTCGATGGGTGCAGTTCCTGTATCAACACGAGGAAGATTGAAAATGAGCTCCGTAAAAACTAAATATTTCTTTGACTTGGCTTTCTCAAAGAGGAGATCAAATTCCTGAAGTATCATGATCCAGCGTGAATACTTGCCCCCGAGCACCTGACATGTAAGGACGTGGTACATGGGGTTCGAGTCGGAAATAGCAGTAGTGGTGCGGAGTAGGATGTAGTGACAAAACTTTTGGATGGCAATGAATGCCGCGAGAGCGAGTTTCTTGACATGTGAATAACGGGTTTCAGAGTCAATAAGACCCTTAATGAGGTAATAGATCACATGTTCCTGGGCGTTGTTGTATTCCTGGACCAAGACCATGGCGATTGTGGTGGTGGAAGCGAAAAGATAAAGGATATAATCCTTATAGTAATTGGGCAGTTGGAGCACAGGGGCGTGAGTAATGGCAGACTTCAAATTGTCGAGGGATTGTTGGGCTTGGTCGTCCCACATGAAAGGGATGTCCTTCTTTAGCAATCGCATAGAGCCCTATGTCTTTTGAGTGAAATTACATACAAAATGCCGTAGGTAGGTTTCCTTCCCTTGCAAACCCTGTAGTTCCATGATATCAGTAGGAGGTGGGAGAGCAACAATGGCTTCCACCTTCAAGGGATCAATGCAGATCTCGTCCTTTGAGACGATGAAACCTAGGAGGCGTCCTGATTCGACATAGAAAATGCACTTGTGAGGATTCAAATGGATGTTATATCGCCTGCATTTGAGGAATACAACCATCATATGATCGATGTGGAACTCGCGATGCTGGGAATGAGCAGGGAGATCATCGAGATAGGGCTCCACAAATTCCTTCACATCATGAAAAGCATATGACATGGTACGATGGAATGTAGCACTAGCATTTTTAAGACCAAAAGGGAGTTACGATAAGCAAATGTACCCCAGGGGCAGATGAAAGCAGTATTGTGTTGGTCAGCTGGGTGGATCTCAATTTGATTATAACCGAAAAATGCATCCATAAATGAGAAGATGATGCTCCCGGTGCAATTGTTGATGATCTGATTGATGAAGGGAGTAGGGTAGTTGTCCTTAGGACAAGCCTTGTTCAGGTTCCTATAATTGACACAGACCCTAATAGTACCTTTCTTCTTGGCCACAAGGATGACATTGGAGACGCATTCTGTTAAGGGAACAGGATAGATAAAGCCGACCTTCAAGAGATTTTCAATATCATCTTTAATTGCCGTAGTTTTTCGAGGATGCATTGGTCGCAAATTTTGGTGGATAGGTTTAGCGTCGGGATAGGTTTTGATCTCATGCGAAACGATGGCAGGATTGATCCCGGGAATTTCCTCATAGGTCCATGCGAAGACGTCGTGAAATTGTTTGAATAAGTCCGTGAATGTGGTGAGATCCTTAGGAGAGCAAGTTTGGCCAATGTAGATATGTTCCACGATGTCGGGTGTAACCAAGATGTCAATCAGTATGGTGGGCGTGATGTTCGCCATGTTTCCTTCCGTAACCGTATCACAAGTGAGGATCGATGACTACGGGAAATGATAGACATCTGGTGTAAAAATAGTTGTGATAGTGTTCTCCCCAGAAAATAATGAGGGTAGGAAAGACGACCGATGGTGAAGGTATTCCCACGGAGGTTCATTTGTGCTCATAATATCCATAATGGACTCATCATAATGGAAATTCCAGAGCAGAGGGTTTGGTGAAGATGACGTTCACTGTAGAGAACAAGATGTAGAGGCCACGACCAAGTGGTCCTCAGGGGCTGATTGGATATCCTGATAAGTATCTTCAAATGGTGAGAGAGGCATAATATCTCCAATCAAATGCATGGTGGTCTCATCAGGCACGAGCCATTGATCTGTAGAGTTGGAAGATGATGGAATCATGGAGGAGATCATGTTCACCATGGAAATGGTTAGGGGGATCCAGGGTTGGAAAGATGCCCATAAGAGATGAATATTTTATGAGTCCAACCCCCACGCTCTCATATGGATGTGATGATTGTCCTAACAAAGGGACATTGTCGCTAGGGCTCGAGTAGTGGTGTTCGGTCTACAAAAGTATAATTGGTCGATGTTGACAATTCGTCCTTAATGGGGGAACTGCACAATGCGAAAGACAGATGATGCGACCACAGTCATGGTGTAAAACCAGTTACGACCAAGCAAGAGATTATAGTCCAAAGGTGTTGCGACTACATCCACGTTAATGGTTATAGTATTTCCCCCCAACTCTACTGCTAAGGCTTGTAATACCCCATGGGGTTCGAAACCATGACCGTCAAATGCTTTCAGGGTAGTAGGAGAATGGTTTAACTCAGGAGAGCCGATGGCTCTCCAACAAGATAACGACATGAATGAGGTGGAGGCACCTTCGTCTAACACAGAACGATGGATTGTATTCCCATCAACCTTTGTGGCAATTTGGAAAGCCAGCTGGTGGGAAAGCCTCGGTTTAAAATACTCAAGTTTAAACATGATTGTATTTGAGGAATTCGGATCTATCGCACCGATAGTAGCGAGAAGAGTCTTATGTTGATTGGGACAATTCTGCAAGACTTCTAGCGTCGACATGGCATAAGGGGCTTGTACCAAGTCCTCTAAAATGTTGTAAATCTAAGCTGCTTGAGCATTAGGATTGAAAACTGCTTTTCAAATCGTTCTCTTAGGCAGACGTAACACTGAATCTAATGAAGGTTTCTCAATGGTGATATAACCTTGTGGCGTAGAAATATCTGAGGTAGAGGCGGAAGATTTTTTAGTATTACTTCTTGTGGGTTCCTTAGAAGGGATTGAGTCATATGATCCTGATCATGTATTTAGGTTAACCGTTTCACTACGCATCATGAGAACATGCATGGTGGAGGATGTTTCTCCTTGAGAAGGAGAGGGTTGGGTAATCATTTGTTGGTTTTGGGTGGGGAAGGGATCATTGAGAACTGCGGGTGTGGATTTTCCCTTAAGAAAATTCTGCACTTCATCTCTGTGGGGCACTCTTTGGAGAAATGGTCACCACCACACAGTAAACAATGATACTTGAGCTTCCGTTTCTATTTTGTGTCCTCGGGAGGGTTCTTGTGTTCGTGCTGGTTGGAAGATTTCTTGGGTTTACCTTTGGTTTTCTTCTTTCCACCGTATTTTTGAGGCAAAGCTGATTGAATAGAATTCACCTCCTCGGTGGGAGCAGGAGTGGGTGACTTGGTGGTGCTGCTGCCAGCTTGTGGCTAGGGTGGGGAAGAACCATGGTGGTTCGATGATCCACAGGTTTGAGTAGAAGGTTGGGAGTGTACAGAACCAATAATGTCGTCAGCATGAGGTCCTTGAGGTGGATTTGCAGGATCGTAGGTAGGGTGGGGGGCATCAGGAACAATGTCATATAATGTGCTAGATTGAGCATAGACGAGGTCTAAGTAGTGGGAACGAGTGATAGCCTTTTCTTCGGTGATGACCCCTCCCATGGATACATCTCTAGCTACGATGGGTAAAAGAGACTTCGTAAACCAATCAATTAATAATTGGTCTGGAATAGGAGCCTTAATGAGACATCGTCTCCTTTTCCACTCATGGATATGATCGGATATATGAGTCGCGGTGGTCTGGCGGAGAGAAGCCAATAAGTCTGTACCAGTTTCATAGCAGATGGGTAGCTGTAAATGAGTCAGGAATGACATCGCTAAAGAGCGCAAATCGAGAAACGAGTGCAGTGGTAGTTCAATATACCACTTGGTAGCGGAACCGGTGAGGGTCCTTTGAAATAACCTCAGACGGATCGAATCATCCATCAAGGAATTGGATGAGCACCATAGATGGTATGTCATCACATGGTTATTTGAGTCTTCATCGGGCTTGCCATCAAACTTTGGAATATCAGAAGGTAAATTAACCGGAATGGGTGGCCAATTATAACCATGTAGGATGGGATCATTGGTCAAATGAGACAAGTATGGTAGGTCTAGAGTAGCCAAAAATGGCAGCTGTTGGTTTGGTTGTGGATACTGGTAGTATTGATATGGCATGTATGGAGTAGTAGGACCTTGAATCGACTGATTGTAAGGTGTTTCCGTAGGGAATTGGCCATAAGGGGGTGTGTCTCCTGGGTTGGGTGGTGGACCCGATGGTGCTTTTCCTCCATAATAGGGTGGTCCACCACCGCTGGAATAAGGGGGTCCTCCACCAGAATAGAGTGGACCTCCTCCAAAAGGTGGGGGTCCTCTACCACCGCCGGAATAAGGTGGTCCTCCACCTCCTCCGTCAGAATAGGGTGGGCCTCCACCAAAAGGTGGGGGTTCTCCGCCGCCGGAATAAGGTGGTCTGTCGCCTCTAGAATAAGGTGGGCCTCCACCTGAAGGTGGGGTTCTTTCGCTTTCGGAAGGAGGTTGGTCTCCACCTCCTCTGCCAGAGTGGGGTGGGACACTGCCTCCAGAATGGGGTGGGCCTCTGCTAGAAGGTGGAGGTCCGCCTCCGGAATGAGGGGGGGGGAGACGCCTTTGGAAGGAGGTGGAGTTGGACCAAACGGTGCTGGGGGTGGTGGGAATTAAGGAAACTTTGGTGGGGGTCCAATTGGCATAACATTGTGATGTCCCCATGGAGTGTTTGAGTTTCTAGGGTAAGGTAGCCCAGGAATCAGGTTCCCTGGATGGTATTGTCTCGAAGGAGGGTTGAAATAAATCAGATACATATGACTCCATAGTGATTGAATTGGGTTGGATGGTCCCCCACCATGAGGTAATCTTATGGTAGGTCCTGCAACTGGTAAGGAGCTTCCAACATAATGGCCAGTTGGAATCCCTCCACTTGTATTATGGCTAGTGAACATGGGTTTCCCCCCAGTAACAATGTTTTGACCACTCTCTAATAGTTGAATCGCAATAGGTTGATGGTTACTGACTATCGGAGGAACACTAGTCGTGATAAAATTATGAGGTAAAGAGTATCCACCCTTGGAATTTTTGGGCGGGGGAGGAGTGGGTAATGTTCTAGTGGTAGTATGAGGGGTGTTGGACAATTGTCCTTCAATGTTTTGAGTCACTTGGGGTATAAAACTGGTCTCCTGATTAAAAGGTTTACTCACAGGAAAGGAGGGTTGACCAGGTTTGTAAGTGGTCACATTATGTATGGGTGTTTCCGCTGAAGTGAAAGATAGTGAACGAATTGGGGTATGTTGAGACATGGGCACTTCTGAGTTTCGACTCCCTTGTGAGAGACTTCGTCGTCTGATTTCTTCACTGGCTGTCTGTAGCCAGTCGAGGAGGTCCCTGAAGGGTGCCAAAAACTCATCATTGGGAACCCAATAAGGGGGTGTGGTTCTTGCATACGGAAGTGTAGCAAAATGAGCCCATTGTTTCCCTAGAGTGGTGTCCCAAAAGGATGTAGATGGACCAAAAGTTGTAGATACGGGGTCATCCTGGGGTTGGTTGTACCATTCTATAGCCCTAGGTTCTCCTTCCATCGAATAGTGGAAAGATGTGTCTCGCGAAGCAGACGGTTCCATGGTCACATACCTTGGAGGGTCAGTGATTAGCGGACTCAAGGGAAGTGAAAAGTTCATTCCTAACTCCATGGTGGAGTTTTCTTCTTCAGGTGAAATGACAGTAACTGGTGGATCCATGTTTTCCCTTGAAAGTACCTCATGATTAAGGGGATATTCGAGTGGCAAATTCAAAAGTCTACGGGACCTTCTCAAAGGTTGTTCAACCAAAATGGCTGAAGCATAATTTATCCTAATTTTTTTCTTATACAAAAAGAAAAGCAATCCAAAATATACACAAACTAAAGCCACAAGCAAACTTATGTGAGAGGTGTGGATTCAAAAGTCTGGAACCTCATAGGATTGTCAAGGCTTCACAACTCACAATATACCCTAGGGTCCAATAGTTATACTCGGCCCAATTTTTCAAATCACTAACCAAGGAGGATTAGGACTGTACCCTTGACTGTATAACCTGACTACCTAGAAGCACGTACGTAGTAGCTCCCCAAGTGCTGTTCTCGGTGTATTGCTTTTCCAAGACGGCCAAATGGTTAGCTCGGTTGGTTTTAGGAATCCTAGGAGAGTCTCCTGATATACTCAAGGTACATGGGAGCACAAATCTGTAGTGGTGTTTTCTAATGCACAACCACATGACAAGAGCCTTTCGATATACTACCGACTACGTGAAGTTCCTTTTGATATACCCAAGGGTACATGAAAGAGCCTTCGATATACTGGTTGGTACGTGGAAGAACTACAGGCCCCCGGGATGCAGTGTAGGCAGATAATGACAACTGCCACATTTTACGACGCTGGAACACGTCACTAACTTATCACACAAGTTACTAGTAAATTTTAACCTAACTCTACTGATTAATTTTATCTTATGCGGTTAGGTGAATGCATGAGGTGTAGACATAAATTTAAAAATAATGCAACCCTAGCTACATTAAGGTGCACATTTCCTTTTCTTTCGATGAAGTCTATCTAAGGTAAGGAGAAATATTTTTCAATGGTCTCAAAAGATAAGAAATCCCCAAAAGTTCAAATGTCTATGAAAGATGGTTGAAAGCACTCTTCGTTTTTTCCAACAAGACACAAAAATCAATAACACACCAAATCCAAACTTTTTCTTTTTGTATTTTCAAGCTAGAATGAATCTAAGTGATGATGAAAAGGAGGATTTCTGCTTAGAATGCACTAACTCTTCAATTTCCACAATGATGAACCAAAAGCACAAAAGGACCAAAAGTGCATAGAATGTTTCAAATTTGAAATACTTTACAAGAGCTTGAATTCACTTGATCTTTTCAAAGAGATGAAAGACTCGTAACTAAGAAAAAATATAATCAACTGATTGCCTTTTCAAACTTCTCGAAAATGTAAATAATGAATTCCAAGGCATGAAACAATTCCATAACAATTTCCAAATGATCTTGAAAATAGTAAAAATGAAACACTTTCGATTTTTTCAATACATATATCAAAACAAGATCTTATAATAGTAATGATTTTGAGATGTAATAGCAGAAAACAAGAGACTAATTGTAAAACTCCAATGATTCATAAATTCTCAAAGAAAAATGACAAGCACTCAAATGGATCCAGACACTCAAATCATTCAAAATCAATCAAATGCAACCAAAACTAAATGGCTAATTGCAGAAAGAGTTTGGAATCAGATCTAAAACAATGCATAGACCCGGTAAGGTTATTATGGAATGCAAGATCGAGCGGATGGATGTGGGGGATTGAAATTCTCTGCCACCACTGAATCTCAAACTTGACCAAATGGAACCCAAAATCAACAAAACAAATCCAAACACAAGCAAGCTAGGCAAACAAGTCTATGACTGGAATACATGGCACATAGAAGCTCGCAAATCAGATAAAAAAAGAAAAATTTGAAGAGGATATGTACCAAGCACCAAGCTTAAAGGGCTCACACACTCTGTTAGTATGTTGCAGAGCGCCTGGTGTAGGCTGTACACAGGGGTACGATGCTAATGGTGCAAACTGTATGCTAGGAAATATCGCCAATGGCATATATTGCACACACATAATAAGCATCGGGTGGGTAGAGGCGCACTGGATGCACAGTCCAGGTGCGTTGGGCGAATAATCAATTGATAAAAACAAAAGATCTCCAAAGGATAAAAATGAAATGACCTGATATTGATCCTAAAAGAATCAAGGGAAGCCAACAGACTCTCTAATGACAAAATCTGATGATGGGAAGGGATAAAGAGGCTAAGAAATGGATCACTAAGAAATCAATGGAATCACACCCAAACTGAAATCAAAGCTAAAGTACTCCCTAGTATGGTCTCCAGATTTGTTTTCGGACAATCTGCCTAAGCGGACTTAAAGGCTAGATCTCCCTAGTCTAACTAGATCTAGAACAAATGGATAAAGAATGCAACCAACTTCCCTAGATAAATGGGAATGTAAAACAACAAGTAAGTCTCTTACCTGAGATTCAAAATCCCTTTTGATCCTTGCTTGACCCTATGCTCCAGAACCTTCAGATCTACAGCTGCAAAGCCCTGTTGAACAAGTAGACGCAAACAAGCAGTAAAAGCATATATCACATATGATTGGTCTAATCTAACAGTTAAGGAGGTAAGCTCTAAACATTAATAACATAATATTGTATATGGGAAGAGATTGCATTAACTATAATGAAAGAGAGTACAATAGGAGAGAACCTTACAACCTAAGCCTTAACGTCGCAATCTTCCTTCCAACAAGCCCAAACTAAAGCCTCCAAGGATGAAGTAAGACTCCCAAGGATGTACAAGGATCACCTAAGCCAATTCCACCAACATGAGAGTTCTATAGACCTTCCTCCCTTTCCAATGGAGAGGAGCTTCATATTTATAAGACCAAGTGGATAGAGTAGGTTGAGAACTAATGGGAGAAGTCTAAGGGATCATCTCTTGAGGTTAGGGAACCGAGGGACATCTCACCTTCTAGTTAGGGATAGACATCCACCTCACCATGCTTCTAGAAATCGCTCGAAGCCCTTGTTTATCCAATCTAACCAACCCTGGCGCACCCTGCATGAAGGAAATTTGTGCTAGGAAGGTGGTGGCGCAAGCCGAATGAAGGCAACTTGAGCCACTGGCGCAGGTTGCTAGATGACACTTTGCGTCGGGCATGCTTTGGCGCCTGTTGCTGGATGACAACATGCAACAGTGCCACTAGAAACGGTGGACACAAGGGTTAACAACTTACTCTAAGTGTTACTGGTCAGGGAAACTTCAGGGATTGAGGCATGAAGCCGACACAAGACTCATGGTAACAAGATTTAGGTGTAACAACAACGCATCTTCCCATGTCACATCTTCTATTTTCAAGTTCTCCCACATGATGAGGTACTCAATAATTGGTCGATTTCACAATTGCTTGATCCACGTTTCAAGGATTTTTTCAGGTTCAAGCATGATTTTCCCTTGTTCATCAATCTCTGTTAAAATAATATGAATTGGGATCTTGTCACCAATTATCTTTTTTAGGCAAGAAACATGGAAGTGTGGATGTACATATGAAGATGGTGGCAACTTAGATTTGTAATCCATATTTCCAATGTTCTATAACACCTTGTAGGGAACATAATACTTGGGTGGTAATTTCTTGTCATTCTTTTGTTGCTTGAGGGACTTCTATTTGTATGGTTGTAGCCTAAAAAGTACCAATCCCCCATTTCAAATCTCCTTTCACTACGATGTTGATTTGCTTGTTGTTTCATCTTTTTTTTAATCTTATAACCAAGTTATCTTTCAATAGTTGGAGAAACTCTTGTTGTTGTTTTATGTGATCATCCACTTCTTGAACATTATCTTTCTTTTTTAAGGATGATGTGATGGATGGAGGATGAAAGTCGTAATGTGCCATAAATGGTGACATTTTTTATGAAGTATGGAAGTATGTGTTATACCACCATTATGCTAAGGGAAACCACTTGACCCATTATGTTTTTTTATTATATGTAATACCCTTCTAGAAATTTATTCACAATCTTAGTTTTCCCATCAAATTGAGGATGGTAAGAGAACTAGTGAGCCAATTGAGTTCCTAAACAAGAAAATATTTCCTTCCAAGAATTACTAGTGAAAATTTGATCTCTGTCGCCTACATTAATCTTAGGGATTCCATGTAGCTTTTAATTGTTTCTATGAATGTTGATTCTACTATACTTTTGTTAAAAGGATGAGAATGAGAGTAGAAATGAGCATACTACTTTGTGAGACAATCCACCATTACCATGATGACATTTGTCCCTTCAGGATTTGATAGACCTATCATAAAATCAATTGAGACCTCTTCTCAACATTGACTTGGTATGGATAATTGTTGTAGAACACCCGATATTTTGATTGTCTTTCCCTTATTTTGTTGGTAAACCAAACATTTTTCCACAAAATTTTGGACATCAATTTTAAGACCTTCCTATAAAAAATCCTTCTTGATCCCGTGGTAAGTTTTCAAGAACCTTGAATTTCCTATAGGAGAAGTGTGCAATTCCAAATGGACCTTGTGTTTGAGTTAGTAATTCTTACATAAATATGGGTGATCGTGTTACCATAGTGACTTATTCATCCACACAAATTTACCTAATGCACTAGGGTCCTCTTGTATTTTTTGAATTATCTCTCATGCCTTTTGATCCTGCTTCCAATCTATCCTTTCTTCTTCCACGCAATCAACTTGTATAATGGAAATAACACAGAGTAAGCCCTCAATGTTTTCTTCTTTCCTTGAAAGTGCATTTCCACCATATTTTGTTTTCCTTTTGGAGATAATCTCAAGTCATAACCTAGCATCTTTGTAACCCAATTTTGTTTATTTTTTGAAGATAATTGTTTTTCCCAGAAGTACTTAAAATTACCATGATCTATTGTTACCTTGAGGTGTCTGCTTATTAGGTAAGGGTGCGATTTCTTAACTGCAGGTAGAATGACCAACATTTCCGTTTCATAAATTGGTTCGAGTAGGTTTTTCCCTTGAAGTTGGAACATTTTCAATGCAAGGGGTATTCCTTCTTACGTTAAATTTGCACCAAATCCATTCCCGAGGAATCACATTACACAATACACGTTTTTGTGAAGTCAAGTGTGGAAAATAGAGGAGTTGTACACATAACCAATTTATGTTTTCCAAAAGATTTGGTTTCTTCTTGAGTCCAACAAATTTATCATTTTCAATAGCATTGTTAGAGGTGTTTCTATTTTACCATAATTCCTGACAAACTTGTTGTAATTGCTTGTGAATCCTAAGAATCCTCTAATATTCTTCAAGGTTTGGGAACTGTCCATTCCATTATGAAACCTTCACAAGATACAATATGATCCAAATATTCCACTTCATGAACCTCAAAGGAACACTTAGAAGGATTGGCATATAGTTGTTGCTCCTCAAATAGTTTAAAGACCATGTCAACATGTTGTACATGCTCTTCCCAAGATTTTCTATAGATTAGTATATAATTAAAAAATACTAACACAAATTTCTCGAGGAAGGGTTTAGAAATAGAATTCATCAAGCTTTGAAATGTGGAGGGTGCATTAGTAAGGACAAATGACATCACCAAAAAATGATAATGAATTTTATGTGTTCTAAAGGCTGTTTTTGGAATGCTTCTTGCCTCGTTCATATTTGATGATATCCTAAACGAAGATCCACTTTGGTAAAGAAAATTTCTTCTTGGAATTCATCTAATAGTTCATCAATGAAAAGAATAAGAAACTTATCTTTAATGGTCATCTTGTTGAACTCTATATAATCTAGACACACATTCCATGAACCTTCCTTTTTATAAACCATCACCACTGGTGTAGAGAAAGCACTTTGGCTAAGTTGAATGATGCCAACATCTAACATTTCTTGAACCATATTCTTATTCCAACTCTTTTGTGCATATGGGTATTTGTAAGGTATAATGTTAGGTGGTACACTTCTTGATTGCAAGTGAATCACATGGTCATGATTTCAAGAAAGTGGAAGACTTTTAGGCATCTCTCCAAATACCTTAGAATGATTTCCAATAACGTTTTGGAGATACACTAGCATAGAGGGTATAGATGCTTGAACATCTAGTGAGCATACTTATGTAATTACACCACGGTGTCCCGTTTTTAGCAATTTTGTTGTGTTGTTAAAACTTATAAATACATCTAAGTTCAATTTCCTTTCCTTTTGAGGATAATCTCATGAAAAGTTCCTGAAAATTAAGAGCCATTGCTCCCAATGAATGTAACCATTGGGACCCTAATACAACATCCACGCCACCCATTTGGATTGCAATCATTGGACTATCCAATAATGCTCCCCTATAGTAAGCTTAAGAATATGGAACTTCAATGAACACTTTATGGTACCTTAATTTTTAATCCTTACTTGTGGGTATATAAAGCAATTGAGAAGTTTGGCTAGTTTGTAGTGAATGAAGTTATGGGTACTATTTAAATGAATCAACATTGCTACCTTTTTCTTTTTGATATATTCTTCTATCTTAAGAGTTTGAGGAGTGATAATGTTGGCCAATGCATGTCAATATATGGCTGGAGTAGTATCTTTTAACTCCACAACTTGAGACTATCATTCAATTTTGGATCTTATTCTTCTTCATAATCTATGTAGATTAATTTCGTCTCACTGGACTTATGCCCCTTACAATAGTTGTTGTCACAATTGAAACATAGTACCTTTCTCTTCTTTCATCCACTTGTTGTGGTATCAACCTTGTAGAATGAGTGAGGTTAGGGGGGGTGGATTTCCCACTCTATAGGTGCTAGTAGCATTCCTTCTAGTAGCCATATTTTTACTTCAACTTTCATTTCCAAACTAAAAGCATTCTCCTTTAAAGTTACCATAAAGAGATATAACAAATTATTCTCTAGAATTCTCTTCACTCCAAGACTCAAATTTTGAAACAACTTAATCTGCTTTGTAACTGGATCTCTTTGTTTGAGCTTTATCAATTGGATAATGAAGGCGTTTCTCTTAATATCCTCATGACGTGATATAAATTTATCCATAAATATGAGACAATAGAATCCATTTTATTGCCACAAAACCATTGGTACCATACAAATTGATCAAGTTCTAAATACAAGGATGCAATAGTTACATTTGTAAAGTTGACACTTGCAATAGATCAAAGAATTGATCCATATGGAATATCCATGTTAGTGGTACCATACAAATTGATCAAGTTCTAAATACAAGGATGCAATAGTTACATCTGTAAAGTTGACACTTGCAATAGATCAAAGAATTGATCCATATGGAATATCCATGTTAGTGGATAATTGTCATAAAAATTTCTCATATCAATCTTGGGAATGATGTAATTCCTTTGTCCCTAGTTGAATCCATGATGATGTGGATTATGGAGTGATGAATGATCAAATGTCAGGGACTCACACTGCTTGTTCTCTAATTAGTTTTCACTTTTTTCAATATGTGATTGGAAAACTATTTTTTCTCCTTATATTCTTCTTTATGAGGTGAATTAGGGGTGAAGAGTTGTTTTATCTCATTTAGAATTATCCCCTTCATATATTCAATATCATCTTTCATATTTCCCATCTTTTGATCCATCTTTCCCATATTTTGATCCATCATTTACATCTTTTGTACATTCAATTTCAACTTAGTTTCTATGTTACACCTAAAATCTTCCCATCACGAGATTCAGTGTATACACCCCTAGAGTTTCCTTGATTGAGTGATTGACCTGGAATGATTTGTACCCATTTGTACTAGGTTATGCGAGGTCGCCGCAGGTTGCACTCATGCAGCATGCGACATCGCACCTTGCTCCATTACAGGGTGCAACAAGGTTAGTTAGATGGAAAAAATAGCTTCTTTGAGCTCCTTCTCGAATCTTGCTGACTTGGGACCCTATCCCTCACCTCTTGGGAGAGTTGGAACTCGATTCCTAACACCTTGGAAAGATCCCTTAAGTCTCTCCTATCATATCTCAACCTATCCTATCCATATCCTATCCACTTAGTCCTATTTAAATGAAGCTCACTCCCATTCCAAAGGGAGGAAGTCTATGGTACTCTTATGTTGGTGAAATCAAGCTTAATAGATTTAATACTCTAGCTTGGGGAACATCCACTTCTCTCTAGGAGCTTTGGCATGGCTTGTCGAAAGGAGCTTGCAGCGTTAAGGCAATGGTTGTAATCCTATTTTCTATGTACTTCTCCACTCTTCAATACAGTTAATATAATTGCTTTCCATAAATGTTGTCTCCTTGATGATGTTTAGAGCTTTCCTCCTTATCTGTTAGCTTAGATCTATCATATGAGATATATGCTTTCACTTCTCGTGGTCTGTCACATGTTCAACAGGGTTTAGCTACTTGCAATCTGGTAGCGCTGGAGCATTGGATCAACGAAGGAGAAAGGGATCTACAAATCTAAGGTAAACGATCTACTCTTACATTTGTACCTCTATATGATCTAGGAAAGTATTTTATGTTATATCCTATTTTTCCTAGACTTACGTTAAGCTAGGGAGATCAAGCCTTGAGTCTGCTCTTGGTAGATTGTCCGCAAAACAAATCTGGTGACCATACTGGGGAATAATTCTTGTTCTGTAGTTATCAATCCGAGAGTCATTTTCAGTTGATTGCTTGACACAAGCCTTTTATTTGTCATTTGCTTCTTGAGTTGATTTCACTATCAGATCTTCATCTTAAAGACTTTGATATGCTTCCTCTGAGTTTGTACTACTCATTTTAAAACCATTTCACAGTTCATTGCTTGGAGATTTGATTCATTTTTGAACTTAGATCTCGCCTATCGCACTTGGTTAGTGAAAACAAAGCGACACTATGTCTTTGTTCTTTGTCTGTTAGCCACTCGTCGCAGTCCTCTCACTGGTATAATGCGACACCGTCATACTCCCCTCATTGGTGAACTGCGATGTCACACTGTGCACAAACACCGAGTGCGCCGATTTGTTGAATTTGGCATGCATGAATCCCATATCCATTTCTTAATTTGAGCTTTGGTTTGTTGTATGAACTCCCTCTTTGGTACAAGATCCAGCCAGAGATCCCACCTTTGATTTGTGTTTTGAGTGTTTGGTTTTGTTTGTATTGATTTTGGGTTCCGTCTTGGACAAGTCTGAGAACTGGTAGTGGTGGATACTCTTGTCTCCTCCACCTTCATCCGTTCACCCTTTCATTCCCTCCTCTCCTTAACTGATCTAGTTACTGCATTAGATCAGCTCCCAGACCTCATTTACATTATTTTTTGAGCTTTGCTTGCTTTGTTTGCTTGTTACTGTCTAACTTTGAGTCAAGTGTGTCTCAGTCTGATTAAGTGCTTGTCTTTTCTTGAGTTTTTTGAGTGTACTGAGTGCTGCAAGTAGTGTTTTATTTTCAGTCATTTACATCTAAAAGCGTAGTTGTTATCAAGTTAATCTTTTGATGCATCCATTGAAAAGTTAAAAGTGCCTCTTTCCCATCATTTCTCAAGCATTGTTGAAGACAATTGTTCGTGCATTGGAATGTTTTGCTTATGCATTTTTGGAAAAATTGAATGAATGTGTGATCGCTTTTGTTTTTCTTGAATTATGAGTTTCTCATTTTCTCGAAAAATCCAAAATATGCTTCAATTTTTGCAAAATTAGTTCCATGCTAAGGAAATATAGATGCATTTTTAATTCTTACTGCTTTTAGGCCATTGGAAGTGAAATTGAAAAGATTGCATACTCCATCTTAGAATTCTCTCTTTTCATTACCTAGCATCATTTTCGTTTTGTAAAGGAAAAAAAAAGAAAAAAATGTTGTGATTTGGATTAGTAGTGTTGTAATTTTTGTGTTTCGCACAAAATGAAAAAAATGCTTTCATAGTCAAACTTGTTTGAATTGGGAATTGTTGCATTGCGTTGTTTTGGTAAAATTGTTGGAAAGGAAAAGATTTCTCCCTCCCATAGGTAGCATTCATCAAAAGGAAAGAATATTTTGTGCATGTAGCTAGGACTTGCATTATGCTTCCGATTATGTACTCACCTCATGCATTCACCTAACCGTACAGATAAAATTAATGGTAGAACTAGGTAAATTTTTTAGCAACTTGTGTGTAAGTTAGAGATGTGTTCCGGCGTCGTTAAGCGTGGCAGGTGTCGTTATTTTCCAACACTGTATCTCGGGGGTATTGTAGTCTTCCACGTACATCAGTATATCGATCTCCTTTATGTACCCACCAAGTACCATAATCCGTACTTGGTGTATATCGAAGGGTGTATCACGTACTCGATAGTATATTAGAAGGTCTCTTGCTGAACGGTTGTGCATTAGACAACACCACTACGGATTTGAGCTCCCACGTACCTTGCGTATATCGGGAGACACCACTAGGATTCCTAAAACTAGCTGAGTTAACCATTTGTCCGTCTTGGCAAATAAATACACCAAGAACAGCTCTCGGGGAGATTAGCATGCATGTACTATCCAGGTAATCGGGTATGTAGAAAAGGGTACGGTCCCAATTCTCCTTGTCGCGTCATATTGTTCGACCCTGCAGTATATAACAGTTTGCGATGCCTTGATAATCTCGTGAGGTTCCATATTTTGAATCCACTCTGTCACATAAGTCTGCTTGGTGCCTTAGTTTGAGTAGGTTTTTCTGGACTGCTTTTCTTTTGTAGCATACCCTTAGGAGAAATGCTGTTTCATCCACCCTGGTTGATTTTCCTTACGCTCTGGAGGATTCTCCCTGGAGAAGATATCGTAGGATCTTAAACTTATCACCCGAATATCCCCTTAATCCGGAGGTTATTTCAAGGGTAAGAATGGATCAGCATAACTCGGTCGTAGTCACTGAAGTTGAGAACCCCACTTTGAATGTTGGAGGACTTTTGTTTCCCCCAAATCCATCAGATTCATCCACCTCCAACCCCCCACAGGGTCAAGAGGCGTACATTTCTACTTCACAAGACGATACCCTACTGACAGTTATGCCAGGAGAGCCTGGATCATTGGAACGGATAAATTAACCCCAGGACGACCCCACAGTAGCTGCTGGTCCAGCTGCAGCCTATTGGACATCTTCTACTGTGACTCATTTTTCCATCGCATCCCCACCCAACTGGACTACTCAAGAACTCTCTAGACCCTTCTACAGGCTCGACCCCACCGATATTTTTGACCCCATTCATGATTGTCTAGAACGATTACGTGTTAGGGGTGATGAAATTCGAAGACAAAGTCTTGAACAATGACCTGGGTATAGAGACACCTCAATTCATCCGATATCTTTTGGTTCACCCGAACCATCCCTCCACAACCTGACCATTAATGAGACTGGTCAACCCTCGCAAGAGTCCAATCCTGCACTTCAAGTGAACCAACCAGTTGAAGGACAATAGTCCAACACACCTGTTGCTACCACAGTTACTTTACCAGCTCCTCCCCCACCTCAAAATTCAAGGGGAGTATACTCCATTCCCCTGGATTATCTCATTGGTAACGTTATTACTATGGTAGCTAATCAAAAACCTATGTTGGTTCAATCTTTGAATAGTGTTCAACCTATTGTGGCTGGGGGGAAACCCCCATTTCCTAACCAGAACATAGGCCGTGGAATCCCCAATGGACCTCCCATTGGACCTTCCCAACCCGCTAGACCATCCACCATGGAATTATCTCATGTTGGGGGGCCATCCAATGTAACTCAACCCTCATGGAGTCAAGCGTATCCAGGTTATGTTAACTTGCGTCGGGCCAATCTAATCCCGGAAACGCACCATACAGGATACCATATCCCGGAAATCCCTACACTCTATGGGGAAAACAACCCGTTTTACAACATGGACCCCAAACAACTATCCCTCAAGCACCACCACTCCCGATCGGTCCACCCCCACCTCTTGCTGGAGGCGGTGGGACCCCACCTAACTTTGGAGGAGGCGTACCTCTCCCTTCTGGCGGAGGTCCAACTCATTCTACCAACAACGGCCCCCACCCTTCCGGCGGTGGTGGGAATGGTCCACCACCCACCCTGGCAGAGGCAGCGGAGGACCACCCTATTATGGTGGAGGAGGACATTTCCCTTCGGGCGGTGGAGGTGGTCCACCACTCCCTCCAAGCGGAGGCCGTGGAAGATCTAATTATTATAGTGGCAGTGGTGGTGGTGGAGACCCTCATCCTTCCGGCGGTGGAGGTGGTGGGGGCCCCCATCCTTCTGGCGGTGGAGGTGGTCCACCACCCCCTCCAGGCGGAGGCGGTGGTGGGCCACCTTATTATGGTTATGAACCCCCACCTCCTCCCGACGGTGGTGGTGAACATCCACCTCATCTCGGTGGTGGAGGTGGGCCCCCACCTTATTGGAATGGACCACCTTGTGGTGGCGGACCCCCTTACGGTCTAGGCGAAAAACCCCCCTACGGTCAGTTTCCTCTGTGGTCATCGTTTAATCAGTCGATACAAGGTCCTACCGGTCCTTACATGCCTTATCAGTACTACCAGTACCCGCAGCCTAATCAACAGCTGCCCTTTTTGGCTACTTTGGACCTACCTGATCTATCTCGACTGACGAACAACCCCATCTACCACGGAACTAACTAGCCCTCGATTCCGATGAAACTTCCATCGGATATCCCTAAGTTTGACAGCAAGCCAGATGAGGATCCTAAACACCATGTGATGACATGCCATTTATGGTGTTCATCCAACTCCCTGATGGACAACTCGATTCGTCTGAGATTATTTCAATGGACTCTCACTGGTTCAGCTGCCAAGTGGTATATTGAACTACCACCTCATTCTTTTCATGATTTCGGTTCTCTGGCTATGAACTTCTTGACTCATTTCCAACTTCCCATATGGTACAAAATTGGTACGGACCTTCTCACCTCCCTCCGCCAGAATAACACCACTCATATTTCTACTCATATACATGAGTGGTGGAGGAGAAGACGCTTGATTAAGGCTCCCATTCTAGACCAAATCCTATCAGATTGGTTTACGAAGTCTCTCATCTCTCACATAGCTCGAGATGTCGCCATGGGAGGTGGTGTCACTAAAGAACAAGCTATCGCTCGTGCCCATTACCTAGACTTGGTCTATGCTCAATCGGGCACGCTGTTTGAAATTATTCCCGACGCACCCCACGACAATTATGACCCCATGAAACCTCTTAAGGGACCCCAAACTAAGGGCATCATTGGATCCCTTAACACCCAACCTTCTTCTAACACTGTTGGATCGTCGAACCTTCATGGTTCCTCCCCATTACCAACTCAGGCTGGGCACAACACCACCAAATTGACCACTCCTTCTGTAACTGAAGAGGTGAATTCTGTCCAATCAGCTTCATCTCAGAAGTTCGGTGGCAAGAAGAAGAAAAAAGGGAAACCTAAGAAGTCTTCCACCCAGCAGGAACAAAAGAGCACTCCTAACAACACCAAACAGAAAAGGAAACTAAAGTATCCTTGTCTATTGTGCGGAGATGATCACTTCTCCAAAGAGTGTCCCCATAGAGACGAAGTTCAAAAGTTTCTTAGGGGTAAACCGACTCCCGCAGTCCTCAACGATCCATTTCCCACTCAAAATCAACAAATGATTTCTCAACCCCCCCTGTCGCAGGGGGAACCATCCCATACCGCGCATGTTCTCATGGTGCGTAACGAAATGATCAATTTTAACACTCGCTCGCAATCATACGACTCAGTCCCTTCGAAGGAACCTATTGGAAGTAATACTGAAAAAGATTCCAACTCTTTAACTGATGTCACTGTACCATCAGCTTCTCTCACCATTGAGAAGCCGTCCTTAGATTCAATATTGCGACCGCCCAAAAGCATGATTCGAATTTTTTTTTTCAATCCTAATGCTCTGGCAACACAAAATTATAATATTGTAAAATACTTGGCACAAGCTCCTTGTGCCATGTCCACACTGGAAGTTTTGCAGAATTGTCCTAATCAATGCAAAACTCTCCTTGCAGCAATCGGTGCAGTTGACCCTGATTCTTCGAATACCATCATGTTTCGACTTGACTGCTTCAAGCCGAGGCTTTCCCATCAGCTCGCATTCCAAGTAGCTACAATCATTGCTGGGAAAATTGTCCATCGTTCCATTTTGGACGAAGGTTCCTCTACTTCTGTCATGTCGATCACCTGTTGGAGAGCCATCAACTCTCCCAAATTGAATTGTTCTCCTACCACGTTGAAATCATTCGACGGGCATGGATTTCAACCTCATGGGCTCCTACAAGCTCTCGCAGTTGAGTTGGGAGGAAAGATCGTAACCATTAATGTGGAAGTGGTCTCGACCCCAATAGATTATAATCTCTTGCTTGATTGCAATGGGTTTTATGCCATGCAGGTGGTATCCTCTCTAGTCTTTCGCATAGTACAATTCCCCCACCAAGGATGAATTGTTACTGTTGACCAACTATATTTTTGCACACCGGACACTACTACTCATCCTGGTGACCATGTTCCTTCCATTGGAAAAACATCAAAACATTATGAGAGTATAGTGGTTGGCCTTTTGAAAGATTCATCTCTCATGGGTATTTTCCAATTTTAGACCCCCCTAATCATGTTGCATCGGTGAACATGATCTCCACAGAGATTTCATATCACTCCACTAATACTTGGCTTGTACCCGAAGAAGCCACGACACACCTGATTGGAGATGCAATGCCTCTTTCACCCGCTGAACGTATTTACAAGGCTATCCAGTCAGCCCCGGAGAACCACATAACTGTGGCTTCCCCATACTGTTCTCTGTGATGGGCATCATCTCTACCTGATCTCTTACTTCAGACTTTTCATTTAGATGAGTCCATCATGGAAGTTATGAATGTTGATGATGGTCCATGGGATGACCTTCACCATAGGTCGTATTTTCTCCCCCCTTTGGAGTACATAGAGGACAACATTAGCACCATATTTTCACTAGATATCTACCCATTCCCCCATACTTACATGTTTTTCAGACACTGAGGGAAACTTGGCCAACATTGAGCCTACCACCCCGGTAGACATCTCGGTGAAACCTGGTGTAGTGGACATTCGCATAGGCCAGAAGTGTTCCCCTGAAGAAATAGCTATTGGTACGGCCTTATTTAAGCGATTTCGAGACGTGTTCGCTTGGTCCTATGAGGAGATTCCTGGGATAGACCCCGCGATTTTTTCTCATGAAATAAAAACCTATCTTGACATCAAAACTGTACATCAAAAGTTGCGACCGGTACAACCCCGGAAGACTGCGGGGATCAAGGTAGAGATTAAAAAGCTCTTAAAGGCTGGCTTCATCTATCCTGTCCCGTTGATGGATTGGGTCTCAAATGTCATCCCTGTGAACAAAAAGAAGGGTACCATTCACGTCTGTGTCGATTATCAGAACCTTAACAAGGCTTGTCCAAAGGACAAATACCCGACCCCGTTCATTGACCAGATTATCGACGATTGTGCTGGAAGCGTCATCTTTTCATTCATGGATGGATTTTCTCGCTACAACTAGATTGAGATCAACCTAGCCAACCAACCAAAGATGGCTTTCATCTGTTCTTGGGGGACGTTTGCATACCGAAAACTCCTGTTTGGCCTTAAAAATGCTGGCACTACGTTTCAGCGGGCCATGTCGTATGCCTTCCATGACATTAAGGACTTTGTGGAACCTTACCTGGATGATCTCCCTGCTCATTCAAAGCAGCGTGAGTTCCACATGGATAATCTTACGGCCATTTTCCTCAGATGCAGACGGTACAATATCCATCTGAATCCTCATAAGTGTATCTTTTGCATTGAGTCTGGGCGCCTCTTAGGATTCATTGTCTCTAAGGATGGGATCTGCATTGATCCCTTAAAGGTGGAAGCCATTATCAACCTACCACCTTTGACTGATGTGATGGAACTTCAAAGTCTCCAAGGGAAGGCGACTTATTTAAGGAGTCTTGTTTGTAACTTCACGGATAAGACTAAGGGGTACATGAAACTGCTTAAGAAGGACATCCCATTCATTTGGGACGATCAAGCTAAAAAACCCTTCGACAACATCAAACATGCCATCATGCATTCCCCCGTAATCCAACTGCCAAACTATTTTTGAGATTACATCTTATATCTCGCTGCTTCTGCTACCACTATCGCTATAGTTTTGGAACAGGAGGATCAAAACGCCCAGAAACATGTAATATACTATGCGAGCAAGGGTCTCATTAATGCTGAAACTAGATATTCACATGTCGAGAAGCTTGCTCTTGCGGCAGTCATCGCCGTCCAAAAGTTCTGCCACTATATCTTGCTCCGCACCACCACCATCATCGCATACTCGAACCCCATGTACCACATACTGACATGTCAGGTGCTTGGGGGCAAGTACTCATGCTGGATTGTGATACTGCAAGAATTATACCTTCTTTTCGAGAAAGCCAAGTCTAAAAAGTCCTTGGTGTTTGCCAAGCTTATTTGTGACCTTCCACGTTTTGATGTGGAATTCGAGCACAATGACTCTTTTCTAGATGAATCCTTGTTTCTCATCAATACGACCGATCCGTGGTATGGAGATATTTCGTTATATCTTCAAACCCAACACTTCAACCCTCAACTCTCTTGCGATGACCGTCGTATAATATGCCACCATGCGAAGTATTATCTGGTCACCAGTGATACTTTGTACCGCTGTGGCGTCGATTCAATTCTTTGATGTTGTCTAACTCACGATGAGGCTGAACGTGTTCTGAATGACTATCACGCTGGGGCATGTGGAGGTCACCTCTCTCGGATGGCTACGACCTAGAAGATTTTGCGCGTAGGATATTATTGGCCTACTATCTTCAAAGATTATATTGAGGCCGTGAAAAAATGTCCTCCATGTCAACACTTCCATACGAAGAAGTGCACCCATCTCGTCCCATTACACCCGGTTCTTGCCATGGGCCCCTTCGCAAAATGGGGCATCAATTTTATGCATTGTAAGCCTACCTCGGCTGGGGGGCATAGTTACATCATTGTAGCTATGGATTACTTCACAAAGTGGGCCGAGGCAATGCCTACATACCAAAACGACGACAAAACAACCGCACTCTTCATGTTCAATCATGTAATAGCATGGTTTGGAGTTCCTCAGGCGATAGTTACCAATCATGGTTCTCACTTTCAGAACCATATGGTTGATGAATTGAGCGATAGATTGGGTTTTCGCCATGAAAACTCAACACCTTACTACCCGTAGTACAATGGACATGTCGAGGACATTAACAAGGTCTTGAAAAATATGGTCCAAAGGATGGTAGGTATGCATAAGTCCAACTGGAATAATATGCTCTTTTCAGCATTATGGGCCTACAGAACGTCTGTTAAAACTGCCATAGGTTTCACTCATTTTCAATTGGTGTATGGATTGGAGGTTGTCCTTCCTATAGAGTGCGAAATTCCGTCTCTACAACTTGCTATCGAACTTCTTCCTAACACTAATGCCGAGGAAGAACGTTTCCTGTACTTAAAAAAACTTGACGAGTCTCGCCGAGATGCTGCTCTTGCTAATGAATCACACAAGAAACACATCAAATCTCAATAAGACAAGTCAATTGAACCTTGTATCTTCAACAAGGGTGACCTAGTCTTCACATATGACAAAAAACATGACAAACTAGGAGCAGGAATGTTCGAGTCCATGTGGCATGAACCTTACATTGTCAAACGTGTTTTGGAAAAGGAAGCTTACGAGATTGAAGATTATGACAAAATATCTTTGGGTGAACCCCGTAATGGGATTTACCTGAAGAGGTATTATTCCTGAACCTGTCATGCATAGACTTTCTTGTATATACTGTACATGGCGTGTTTGTGTGTTTGGTGTGACACGCTTGTTTTTTAGTGTCTTTAGATCTTGTTTTCACTTCTTATACCATGTTCTATCTACGTGTGTAGATGGAAACATGCTACGGATTCGCGGACGGTGCCAGCAGGCATACCTGTAACCTTGCCTCAACAACCTGGGTACTGTATTCTCCAATAGGCGAGCTCATTAGCTCAGGAGGAAGTTGCCTCAGATTTGCAACCAAAAATGCCGTAGAGTATCAGGTGGTAATTGGAGCCCTAACCGATGCTATTTCCTTGGGTATGAACCACATTTTCATCCACATGGATTCTCAGTTAGTGGTTTCCCATCTTAATCGGGTCTATGCTATCCGTGATCCTACCCTACTCCATCTCTTTAGACAAGTTCGTCTCCTGGAAAGGTCATTTGAATCCATTCAATACCTGCACATTCCATGGGAGTTAAATGCAGTTGCTGAGTCGATGGCCAACTTCATTCTAGATTGATAAATCGCACACACATAATACTCATAATATGTTCACAACATGCACTATATAAAAGCAAAGCATATAAACAAGATCACATCATCTTTTTTGAAACACATAATGTATAAATCGCTGGAATGTTTATATATATATATATATAATCTCAAAAAGGTAGTGTTGATACAAAAGTTTGAAGCACGACGGATTTCAGTAAGTCCCTACAAAATATGAAGCCTCGCAGCTTTCAATAGTACAAAAATCTAAGGATTCTAAGCTCTCAGTACACACACAGTAAAAACATATGGCCTATCTCCTGGCCCGTACAACCCTAGGAGGTCTAGCAGCCCTATCCTGCTAATTCTGGAAACAGTTGACTGCTCTCGCAACCTTGTGAAGCAGCGTGCAGTAGCTCCAACCGTGTGTACTTGCATGGGCCATGACACCTCTTCTATCGACGACTCAGGAACGTCTAGTGTCAACCCACTCAGGTTGGCATAGGCCCTATCCATCTCCGTGATGGCAGCGTGCACAGCCGGACCCACAACTGCTTCCTCTCCTCTCTCTCTCCTAGCCAGAAGAGAGGTACCCATAAGTCGTACAGGTCCCACATCTGCACACACATGTTGTTCATCTATCAACACTATATCAAAAAATTATAAATGCACAAAACTTAAAAAATACAAGGGTCATTTGTTCTTACTGAGGTCTCCCCATGCTGCTCCCTCTGGAAACAGTCAACTGCTCTCGTAACCTTGCGAAGCAGCACGTTGAATGCAGCCTAGGCTCTCACCCTCTTACTCTAAAGCGATGAGGATACAAGGCCGCTGCATGAGGCTTTTTCCTCTGTCGCGTTTTCAGCATCCCACGTTCTCCTCGCAGAGCTCTCGTTCCAATCTCAAGCCCCACTTCCCCGCACCCCTAAATGACAAATTCATTGCCAAGCGAAACCCGCGTTTCCCCACAGCCGCATTTGAAAGTTTTCTATGATTTTTTTGGATGTGTGATAGCTTGTTTCGGTTTAAATTTTCTTCCATGGGTAGGGTTCTGTTTTCTAAAAAGTATGAATTGCTTGCCCTGCTCTGGCCATGAAGTTTGTGGTCTGAACCGACATTAAAGGGATGGTTTAAGTCACTTCGTCATTCGTCTAATGCCGCAATATGGACACCAAAGCTAAGCGAAATATTTTGTCCTTTCACGCCCAGCGTGCGTAAAAATCGCGCTTGGTCGAAACCAACTTGAGATATGTTGAAGCAACTTACCAAGCCAACATGGGAACTTGATAACCTATCCTAGAGGTTTAACCCATATAGGCTAGAAACTATGTAGCTCTCCCCAACTTTGCACGAACTCCACTATCAAATGTCGGCGCATAAAATGTTTAGGCACTGGCGCAACAATAACACTAGGATGGCACGTGTAGCTCTTTTAGCATTGGCGCACGAAATATTTTTGGCTGGCGCATGTTAAGGATTTAGGCCTTGGCGCATAAATAATTTTAAGCGCCATCGCATAAATTATCTTTAGGCTCGCACATCCTTGTCATTATCTTTGCACCATTGTTGTCCCGATACCTTTCTTCCCAGTAAGTTTGTGTGGAAATTTAGAAGCCACCTGTGCGCTGAAGAACGAGTGGCGCAAATAAAAGATTAGCTTGACTCTCCCCTCCACAATGTTGATATCTTGCTTATTGTTATGAACTGGCCTGATTGTGATAAGCCTTAGGAACATAAGGTCAAATGGGTTGTGATTCTAAGCTATGTTTCAATTTGTCTGATTTATGAAATAACAGTAGCTTGTGTAGCTTATTGTCATTTTCTCATGTTCTTCAACTACGAATTGATAGCTGAAATTGTGATGTCTTTGATTATTTTTGAAGCAGCCCCCATGTTATGATATTCTTCTTGACATGACTGTTGCACATGCTTAAAAAATCATCTCACTAAAACGGCTCTGTCAAAACTCTTTGTCACTTTATTTTTTGGCTGAACGTATGCATGCTCCTTATTGACATTACCTTGCTCACCACAAGATTACCATGCATAGGAGGTCAGCAAAGAAGAAGGAAGCGCAGAAAATAACCTCGGACTCAGATGTGGAAATCCTATTCTATACTTCCCTCGAGATGATGTTTGCTGACATGCAAGCTACCACTAGTGTTCCCCCTGGGAGCTCTGCCCCTGAATTTCAATGGGGCGATCTGTATAGGTTCATTATGGCTCAGGATAGTACAACAACCTCCATAGAGGATGCTCTGGTGTATGCCAACATTCAAAGGTCTTGTTTGCATAAGGAAACAACTTGTCCCGAATTGTTCCCTTGTTCCGAAGTTATTGGATGGCTAATTCCCCAAATCCAGACCGACACGAGGCTCATGAACGATAAAAATGGGTTGAGCCTGGCATCTTTCGCTCCTGAGCATGTCGCTGCTGCCTATAGATTGCCTTCACCTAGAGCTTGTTTGGACGATGATTGGATAGCAAGACATCTAATGGAACCCCTAGAATCTGCCCGGAAGATGACGATAAACGATAGGCAGATTAGGAAGAGGCAGAACAATGAGTATGAAAGCAGCCTCCTAAAGACCCCTTACAGACTCATCGTGCTGATGTTGAATCGACTCGTCAGCATGCCTAATGGCAATGTGTTTAAGATTGGATGGGTGCCAGTGATGTTTCATATAGCCATGAACGACACCATCTTTAACTGGGCTGACATAATTTCGGACAGTTTGGCCTCACAGCTGATAGCGGCCCAGGGAGGACTAACCCAAAAGAAGGCAGAGTTTTTCATGTCCTCATACTTGATTGACTGTTTGTCAAGCAAGCATATGTTCCCAGACTTGGGTTGCTCATGGAATCCAAAAGAAACAACTCTCTTCATGGTTTGCGAGAGATTTATCATGCCATTGTACTAGCTTATTTTCATAGAAGAACTAGATTGTATGTCGGAGAATGCAATGCCTATCATTGAAGCATTCGGGGACTATTATCACAATGCCGAAGGCACATACATCAGGATGAGTGGAATAACTCAAGAACCACTTATGTTCCCGCAGTATGTTACAGATTTTGTAATTCACAAGGAGGCCATAAGACATCTCTTTGGCACCGTCGCAATAAGTAAGATCTTAACATATCGAAAGAAGAGCATGTATCCTCCCATGCCATTTACCATTGGATCTTACAGCCTTCTGAGAGTAAGAGACGAGGAAAACTACGCTGAAGGCTTAGAATTTTTCCATTTTGGCACGGTCCCTTTCAGAAGGCATGACCCTTGCGGTGTGGCCAATCAACATTGTGCAGACCTCAGGATCTCTTTTGAATATTCTCATGCTATGGACCAAAACGAGGAATTCTTCAGGAGTGACCGCAACCTAACCGCGTTAGGGAAACATTACAAGAATAAAATCGTGAAGGATCCAAGCCCCAAACCCGTTGGTCTGATCCAAAGGGAGCGGGAGGCACCGGCCTCACAATTAGGGGATCCATCAAGATTAGAGCAGGAGGAGCAGGACAAAGTGATCCAAGAGAAAACCCTCAAGCAACATCAAGACCAAGAAAAAAAAAGAATTCAAAGTGCGTTGATTGCCAAGCTTCAGCAAGAGGAGGCTGCAACAGAGAAACAAGAGCAAGCCTCTCAGTTGAAACAACAGGAAGAGGCCGCTAGGATCTAGAAGGAAGAAGAAGATCGGGTGCTCCAAGAGCAAGCTGCCAAGCAGCAGCATGAGGAAGAAGAAAGGCTCCTGACAGAAGAAGCAGCTAGTTTACAGACACAACAAGAAGAGCTAACCGGAGAAAAGGAGAAAGAGCAGACAGAGAAGTCTCCCGAGCTCGAGCCATATAATCCGATAGACATGGAGTTGGACCCACCATTGATGTACTCCCCAGGGACAACTCAAGAAGGAAGCGCCTCTTCAGGAAGCTTAGCACTGACCCCATATAATCCCAGGAAGTAGCACAAAGTAGCAGACCTGGATACCGTATATTTCAATGAGAGGAAAAGGGCCATTATTGATAGGAGGGTAAAGAAAATGGAAAGCGGGGTTGATGAATATGAATTATGGGTATCAGAGACCACATTGGTCCAAGGAATTGATGCCGACCCCACGTTCCAAGCCCAATGCACTGTAGCATTAGCTAAGGCAACTAAAGCCAACATTGATTTTTTGAAAGGTGAGATAAAACATTACAGGGATCAATGCTTTAAGATCAGAGATGATAGGAAGAGGGAGGTGTTGGAAGAAAACAAATTGAAAGAGAAATACAATGAGTTGGTAGGAGAGAAGTTAATGCTAAATTTAGGAGTTATCCAACTTGAGAATGAAAAGAACTCCTTAGAGATGCAATTGGCCATCTCGGAAGATGAACAAAGGAATTTAAAAGCTCGCCTAACAGAATTAGAAGAACTTGAGGTCAGCAGAGCTGAAAAAATTCACCTCCACAAACATGAGTATGAAGGGATGGTTAAAGAGAAGGAGAAATTATTGGGTCAACTCAAAGATGCAGCAGAGGACAAGCATGATTTGCTCACCTTTCACAAGCAAGCATGTGATATGTGGATAAAAGCCCATCAACTGCTAGTACAGATCTCACATGAAGTTTGTAGCGTGAAAGAAATGATTAATAAAATGACAGTCATCAAAGGCGGAGCTTTGAGGAACAGGGACAAATTTGCCAAACATGTGGAGGAATTAAAGCAACAGTTTGAATGGAGAAGAGGAAAGTCGGAATTCCCCTCAAGATTGGGCGTCCCCACTAAAGACGATTGTGACCTAGATGGAGGACTTCTAGATTTTAGTAAAGACTATGGCGCCAGGATAAGCCTGGATATTAAAAGGAAAATCCGCAAGTGTCACTCGTTCTACTCTAAAATCAAAGAATCGTTCGGCAAGTGCCACTTGATCCTACCAGAGACTATCTATGAATTCCTGACACAAGAGCAAAGGTTGACTGAATTGCAAAGTGAGTTGGACTAGGATTTGGAGTATATCAGAAAGGTAGAGGTGATGACCCAAGATGAGATGCAACAGTTCATTGCTCAGCCTGTTGCACACATTTACTTTCTAGAAGCAATCGCCCAGGAGGCTACTTCAGGGGCAGCACAAGTCAAATCGGACTTGTGCAAACATGAAATCGCGGAAAAGGCGATAGTATCTCTCCGGGGCAAGATTTTAGTGAAAGAGATTAATCTTTGGGCCAACCAGATACAAAGCATAGATGGCCAATCATCTGCAAGTGAGCTTGTTGTTGGAGACAGATCAACAAATCAATGGAAAGAAGCCAGTTGAAATCATAAGTTGATTTGTTTTATTTCCTTTATTTTGTAAATACTTTAAAGGGATAGCTAGCTGTCATTTTGTCTTATCTGAAAGGTGTCCCACAAATATGGGAAATAGGTAATTACACACCAAAATCCAAATCAGAAAATTGCAGAATTAGGGTACACCTGTCAGCTCAAGGAGCATTTTGTAAAGTTATAAGTAGAAGTTAAGAAGAGGTTAGAAAGGACATTTTTGCAGGGAAAAGAATTTTCCATAGCTGGTACGAACTACTTTGTAGCTTGCTCCAAGAAAGCGATTTTGCCTAATAAAGAGCCTGGAGAGGACATTCATTTTGCCTGGAAATGTGGATTAGATGCTTGCTGGATTATTCTTGTGACATTGTGACACTGCTGTGAGATCTTTCTTTGCCGTTATGAATTGTTTCTGTGTAATGAGCGATCTTGCTATTTTCTGGGCAATGATGTTTCTCCTAAATGAGTAATAGAATGTTTTTATGTGGATTAAAGCTATCTTTAACATCTTTAACCTTCTGCTAAAAATGTTTCTTTATGAGTTAAATGGCTATCCATGCAACCTTTAGATATTTCTTTCAGCACATTACTCATATTTACATTTTGCTCCTTGCAAGGATAGATTAGATTTATTTCAGTTTTAGATATAGATCTGTTTCAAGTTCTGCATTTAGATTAAATTACCTTAGGGCACTTGCATATCATCTTTAAAATAAAATACATAAATGGTGGATCGGGCCATAACTGGTAGAAAGAATAACAAACTTTAAATCTTACGGTAGCTGGAACCGTTAACCAGACGGATTCCCCATAACAAATGGTGAACAATCTAATTGGGATAGTTTACCGGGGAGAATCCCTTTCTGCTTGATGCTGCGATCTTAGGGGCATCAACAGTTTTTGGCGCTAGAAGGAGGGCCTCCAGTGCATGGATGATAAAGGAGATTCCTCCATTGACAAAAATATCACTGAAAACCCGCTTGAAACAGTAATTTCAGACAATCCAAATCTGGAAGTAACAAATCAAGAAAACCTCAATTCTGATTTTGAACAACAGGAAGCACTCTATGTTGTACCTTTTGCAGAAGTAGAAGATCTAAGGAGGCACACACGAGCTTATGTTAAGCAACTAGGTGGTTTAAACGCAGTAAATTTTCTCCCTAGAAGAAGAACGCTTAGAAGAGAAAGATTGTATACGCGAGACTCGATTCTTGTGCAAAACTTTGAAGAATTGGTAGATATATCTTTGGAAGAGATCACGGAACTTCTGAAAGAAGTTGATCTTGAAAACCCAGAAAATTTTGAAGATCCAGAAAATCTTGGAGAAATTTGTATTCCAAAGAACACTCCGCCTGATTCACCCAACAATTCTCCACTTAATTCACCACACGATTCTCCACCTAACTCTCCACATAGAGACATGGTTGTACCTGCTTGGAGAGCGAGGGGAGCATTAAATCTAGCTAGGCCATTCCACAATCTGCCTAAGAATCCAAAGAAGGTTTTACCCAAATACGACCCCGGTAAAGGCATTTTTGCCGAAGATCATCTCAAGAGTTTTTATTTAGCTTTGAATCTTTTAAATGTACATCATGAAGATGTAGTCTGTAGGATGTTCCCATACACATTTGAACCAAAAGTTTCCTCCTAGTACTTTAGCTTACAAGCTAACTCAATTTCCAATTGGGAGGAGTTCGAAAATTGTTTTTTAAAGAAGTATGCAAATCAGAAAACTGTAGCTACACTCATGAAAGAATTATTGTCCATGAGAATGGAAAAGAAAGAAAAGGTTCAAGACTTCAACCAAAGGTTCACTATGCTCTTGAATAATTTCAGCGAAGAAACTAAACCAGCTGAAGAATATTTAGTTGAATATTATACAACAGCGCTTGAAGGTCCCATAGGAATGTTTGTTAAAAGAACTAAGAAAACCACCCTGATAGAAAATTTCGAAGAAGCTAGGAAGGTGGAAGAAGAAGCAGACAACATTTCTAAACATGCCTTAGATGCAGAAGCAAAGCCAAAAACTAATAGAAAACCTCTGCTGCTTACTAGGAATAAAGAAGAGTCATCAACAGACATGGAAAACATAGTTAAGATGATGCAGAAATTGTCTAACAAAATTGTAGATCTCGAGAAAGATAAGGAAACTAGTACATCTAGAAAGCCTTTCAAACCATTCTACAAGAAAAGGGAAGACAACGATCAGCCTCATCAGTCTCATCCACCTATGAACACTTCCCTGGTTCTAAATCTAAATGAGATAGGAATGGAACACTTCTGTACCTTTCATCAAGAGCCGCACTCTGAAAAGAGCTGACCACAATGGATTAACTTTATGAGTTTAGTCATGAACCAAATGTTGGATTCACAGATTCTAGATCAAGATGATCCTCCAGAGGAACAAAACATTGAAGTATAGGAACCTTCCCCAGACACTACCATGGTGCTATGGGATTGGGTACCTTTAACTGAAGATGATCCCATGGAGAGCACAGTCTCTGCTGTAAATGTTAGCACTCGTAGTAAAGGTCCCATTGCAGATCCAGTTCCAAGTTCAACTATGCCCAAACCTAAACTTTCTAAAGAGACACCTAAAAGACACATTACAGTCATTCCACTACAACCTAAAGCTAACCCAACAACGACCAAGCAGCCTAACATTGACACAATAGTCCAACAACCAAAGGTCACACTGAGTAAGATAGACAATCAAACTAGAATTGTAAAAGAATGTGATATGGGATATGACATCATTGAAGATATAAAGAAAGTAAAGGCAAATGTTTCAATATTTGATATGTGCAGTTTGCCCCAACAATGAGACAAGTTGTTGTAAGACCTTCAATCCTATCCCAGCACTCCATTAACAGACACTCAAGAAGATCCTGAAATTAATGAAGCCAGTATCGGCGGGAAATCCAAATCTCAGACGTTGCCTTTCCTTTTAACTTTTGAAATCTTCAATCACAATGTGCACAATTGTTTGGTAGTTTCTGGAGCATCTTCGAATGTCATGCCATTGTCAATCTATAAGAAGATTAACGGTCAACCAATTCCATCTCCCGCTCAAATCATTCAGTTAGATAGGACTGCTGTTAAAGTTATTAGGGAGATGAAGGATGTGCTCATTAGGTTGTCGGCAAATTCTAGGGTATGCCAGTTCATTAATATAATGGTAGTTGATATTCCTGAAGCCTGCGGTTTAATCTTGAGCAGGGACTGGTCCACAAAACTAAATGGTTACTTTGTGACTGATTGGTCCCATTTATGGTTACCATATCAGAATAGGCAGAACCAAATCAAGGTTTTGAGAGAACCACACATGAAACAGAATGTAACTCAGCTAGAAGAAAAGAATGAAGCTGTAACCTTCTCATCTTCCGTCTTGGGAAATTATTTCTTAGAAATTGATCCGAGTAATTATCAGTTTGAAACTATTAGCCATGAATCAGATAAACAGTCTGATCTCCTTCATTTTTCTCGGACTGATGGTATTGATTGTAACATAGTTAGCTTAGTCACTAACTTAGATCAGAAAGATACTAACTTAGTTAAACCAACCAATTTTTTTTGGACTCTGTACTTTGATGGTTCTAAAACTTCGGAAGGATATGGAGCTGGTTGTGTTTTGATGGATCCAGAAAGGAATAAGTACTTCTTGTCCTGTAGATTAGAATTTGATTGTACTAATAACACTGCGGAATATGAAGCTTTAGTCCACGGATTGAAGAAAGCCATCGGTTTAAATGCTAAGTAATTGGAAGTTTTTGGTGACTCAGAAATAGTTGTGAGGCAGGTAAGAGATACCATTCACTGTCTTTCACCGCATTTGAAAGGTTACCGGGCTGAGGTATGGGATTTAATTACACATTTTGATGCTTTCAATATAAAATCTGTTCCTAGACTCCAGAATGCTGCTGCTGATTTATTAGAAACATCTGCTTCCAGATTGGTGCCAACTAATAATAAATGCTCAATTGAATTGGTTTTCAGGCCCTCTGTCCTTGACAATATCACAAACTTCATATTTTTTGATGATGACGATCAGATTATCAGTTTTCTAACAAATGAAGACATGTTCCAAGAAGCTGTGATAGACGATGAAGAGCATGATGTGGATTTACAAAAGAAAGATGCAACTAAAGGGAATTTCATCCCCAAAGGGGTGAGGTCACTTGAAATGCTGTTCGATCTGCAGAGTAAATTCAAAAGGCCAGCAAATACCAATACCAATAGCTCATCAATGCAACACGAATTAGTAAATCTAGGTATCGAGGCTGAACCAAAATTTGTTAACCTTGGCAAATGTTGTTCACCGGGAGAAAGAGATAAGTTCATCAAGCTGTTTTGACAATATAAAGATGTTTTCGCATGGACTTATGAAGATATGAAAACATATGACACCCACATTATTCAGCATGTCATACCAATGAAGGCAGGCGTCAAGCCATTTCAATAGCAATTAAGAAGGATGCACCCTACTCTTGAACCTATGATTCAAAAGGAATTGAAGAAGTTGTTGGATGCTAAAAAAATCTTTAAGGTCCGACATTCCGAGTGGGTTGCTAACCTAGTTCCCTTGAGAAAGAAGTCATAAGAGATAAGGTTATGTGTTGACTTCAGAAATTTGAACAGAGCTTCAGATAAAGACAACTATCCTGTCCCTTCAATGGAACAAATTCTCCAGATGGTATCAGGATCAGAACTCTTCTCCCTTCTTGATGGTTTCTCTGGTTACAATCAAGTATTAGTAGCGGAAGAAGACCGTATTAAGACTACTTTCTGCACTAAGTGGGGAACTTTCACGTACCGAAGAATGTCGTTTGGCCTAATAAACGCAGGAGCCACATTCCAGCGAGCAATGGACGTCACCTTTCAAGGATTAGGTGGCCATTGTGTTGTCATCTACTTAGATGATGTGACCTTTTTTTCAAATAAAAGAGAAGACCATATTGTTCACTTGAAGCATATTTTTGATCGTTGCCGAAAATATGGTATCTGGTTGTTCATTACTCCACAGTTTTGTAACTAGTAAATGAATGGAAATTTGCTTCTCCTGATGATGAACCTGCTTAAGAGGTTCGAAACTGTTGATTTTAAAAAATCTTCCGCAGATTTTCATTCATTTACTAATATGGTATCTCTTTAAACCCCAAGAAGAGTGTGTTCGCTCTTCCTGAAGGTAAACTGCTGGGTCATATCATTTAAAAAAGGGGAGTTTCAATAGATCAAGAGAGAGTACAAGCTATCAATAAAATTCCCATGTCTCATAACAAGAAATCCATGCAATCATTTATGGGAACTATCAATTTTGTCCAAAGATTTGTCCTCGATTTCGCTCAAATTGTTAAACCTTTGCAGCAAATGGTCAAACAAAGCATACAGTTCAAGTGGACAGACTTAGAAAATGATGCATTCAGAGACATTAAGGAAGTCGTAGCTAAGGCTCCTTCCTTAAGAATCCTAGACTTTGAAAAAGATTTTATCTTATATACTTTTGCTTCAGATGACTCTCTTGCGGTTGTGCTCACGCAAAAGGTAGAACTAGGAGACGAGTACCCCATCTCGTTTATGAGTACTGGTCTGCAAGGTGCTGAACTGAACTATCTCGTTGTCGACAAACAGGTGTATGCCGTGTTCAAAGCGGTAAAACAGTTCAGACCGTATATTCTTAAGAACAGAACTAAAGTGATAGCTCCCCACCCAGCTGTTAGATCCCTTTTCGTTCAAAAGGAATTGGGAGAAAGAAGGGGAAACTGGGTTACAACTCTTCAAGAATATGATTTAGAATTTAAACCGACCACCATCATCAAAGGAAAAGGTCTGTGTAAGTTGCTTACAAAACATCCGATTGAAGAAGAGAAACATTGGAAGAATGAAGCTAAGTTGAATTCAGTCGAAGTATGTCCCATTTTCACAGCTCCTAAATCATGGTATAGGGATCTAGTGCATTATTTGCAGCAAGGGTACCTACCTAAACACTGGATTTCTAAGCAAAGAAGGGCACTCCATTTAAAATCAGCAGCTTATTAGATCATTGATGGAATACTTTTCAGAAAAAAATTACGATGGAATTTTTCTCAGATGTCTAGAGAAGGAGGATGCAAGTAAAGTTGTCAAAGAATTACACGATGGTCCTGCTGGTGGACATTATTCAGGGGAGACAACAACTCACAAAATACTCAGAGCTGGATATTATTGGCCCACTTTATTCTGAGATTCCCATGCTTATGCACGGAACTGTGATATATGCCAAAGAAGTGCGGGGAAATTACCCAAGGCAGTTGGACCTTTGCAACCGGTTATTATCTCAAAGCCTTTCGAACAATGGGGTATAGATGTCATCGGAGAGATCAAGCCAAACTCTTCTCTTCAACATCGATACATCCTGAAAGACACTCACTATTTCACCAGATGGACGGAGGCTACCCCATTGCGCAAGATCAATGAAGATGCAGTCATCACTTTCTTGAAGGAGAACATCATAACCAAGTTTGGGGTTCCAATTTCTTTAGTATTTGATAATGCCACTTATTTCTCGTCTTTTACAATAAATGAATTTGTTTGTGAAAGAGGAAGTAAATTGCATTATTCAGCCAATTATTACCCCTAGGGAAATGGATTAGCTGAATCCTCAAACAAAAACCTCATCCGAATTCTCAAGAAGATTGTGATTGGAAATTAGTGAAGCTAGCATATAGCTCTCCCAAATGCCTTATGGGAAGATAGGGTGACACCAAAGAATGCATTAGGGGTTTCCCCTTACACCGTCATCTGTGGAAAGGAAGCCATCCTCCCTCCCAACATCTTGCTTCCATCCTTACAGTTGTCCCAAGCCTCTCGAGGGTCTGGTCTATGTTTCAATTTGTCTGACTCAAGAAATAACAATAGCTTGTGTAGCTTATTGGCATTTTCTCATGTTCTTCAACGACGAATTGATAGCTGAAATTGTGATGTATTTGATTATTTTTGAAGCAGCCCCCATGTTATGATATTGTTCTTCACATGATTGTTGCACATGCTTAAAAAATCATCTCACTAAAACGGATCTGTCAAAACTCTTTGTCACTTTATTTTTTGGCTGAACGTATGCATGCTCCTTATTGACATTATCTTGCTCACCGCAGGATTACCATGCATAGGAGGTCAACAAAGAAGAAGGCAACGCATAAAATAACCTTGGACTCATATGTGGAAATCCTATTAGATACTTCCCTCGAGACAATGTTTGCTGACACGCAAGCTACCATTGGTGTTCCCCCTGGGAGCTCTACCCCTGAATTTCAATGGGGTGATCTGTACAGGTTCATTATGGCTCGGGATAGTACAATAGCCTCCATAGAAAATGCTCTGGTGTATGCCAACATCCGAAGGTCTTGTTTGCATAAGGGAACAACTCGTCCCGAATTGTTCCCTTGTTCCGAAGTTATTGGATGGCTAATTCCCCACATCCAGACCGACACGAGGCTCATGAATGATAAAAATTGGTTGAGCCTGGCATCTTTCGCTCCTGAGCATGTCGCTGCTGTGTACAGATTTCCTTCACCCAGATCTTGTTTGGACGATGATTGGATAGCAAGACATCCAATGGACCCCCTAGAATCTACCCGGAAGATGACGATAAATGACAGGCATATTAGGAAGAGGCAAAACAATGAGTATGAAAGTAGCCACCTAAAGACCCCTTACAGACTCATCGTGCTAATGTTGAATCGACTCTTCGGCATGCCTAATGGCAAAGTGTTTAAGATCGGATGGGTTCCAGTGATGTTTCATATAGCCATGAATGGCACCATCTTTAACTAGGCTGACCTAATTTCGGACAGTTTGTCCTCACAGCTGATAGCGGCCCAAAGAGGACTAACCCAAAAGAAGGCAGAGTTTTTCATGTCCTCATACTTGATTGACTGTTTGTTAAGCAAGCATACGTTCCTGGACTTGGGTTGCTCATGGAAGCCAAAATAAATAGCTCTCTTCATGGCTTATTAATGTACATGGACAAGTAAATACGCAAGCTACTACAAAATGATTTGCGAGAGATTTATCATGCCATTGTACCAACTTATTTTCATAGAAGAACCAGATTGTATGTCGGAGAATGCAATGCCTATGATTGAAGCATTTTGGGACTATTATCACAATGTCAAAGGAACATACACTAGGATGAGTGGAGGAACTCAAGAACCATTTATGTTCCCGCTGTATGTTTTATATTTTGTAATTCACAAGGAGGCCATAAGACAGCTCTTCGGCACCGGCGCAATAAGTAAGATCTTAACAGACCGAAAGAAGAGCATGTATCCTCCCATGCCATTTACCATCGGAGCTTACATCCTTCTGAGAACAAGAGACATGGAAAACTATGCTCAAGGCTTAGAAGTTTTCAATTTTGGTATGGTCCCTTTCAGAAGGCATGACCCTTGTGGTGCGGCCAATCAGCATTGTGCAGACCTCAGGATCTCTTTTGAATATGCTCATGCTATGGACCGAAACGAGGAATTCTTTAGGAGTGCCTGCAACCTAACTACGTTAGGGAAACATTACAAGAAGAAAATCATGAAGAATCCAAGCCCCAAACCCGTTGGTATGATCCAAAGGGAGCGGGAGGCATCGACCTCGCAATCATGGGATCCATCAGGATTAGAGTAGGAGGAGCAGGACAGAGTGCTCCAAGAGCAAACCCTCAAGAAACATCAGGACCAAGAAGAAGCAAGAATTCAAAGTGAGTTTACTGCCAAGCTTCAGCAAGAGGAAGCTGCAAGAGAGCAATAAGAGAAAGCCTCTCAGTTGAAATAGCAGGAAGAGGCCTCTAGGATCTAGAAGTAAGAAGAAGATCGGGTGCTCCAAGAGAAAGCTGCTAAGTAGCAGCACGAGGAAGAAGAAAGGCTCCTGACAGAAGAAGCAACTAGTTTACAGACACAACAAGAAGAGTTAACAAGATAAAAGGAGAAAGAGCAAACAGAGAAGTCTCCTGAGCCGAAGCCATCTAATCCGATAGACATGGAGTTGGACCCACCATTGATGTACTCCCTAGGGACAACTCAAGAAGGAAGCACCTCTTCAGGAAGCTTAGCACTGACCCCATATAATCCCAGGAAGCAACGCAAAGTAGCAGACCTGGATACCGTATATTTCAATGAGCGGAAAAGAGCCATTATTGATAGGAGGTTAAAGAAAATGGAAAGCGGGGTTGATGAATATGAATTATGGGTATTAGAGACCACATTGGTCCAAGGAACTGATGCCGAACCCACGTTGCAAGCCCAATGCACTGTAGCATCAGCTAAGGCAACTAAAGCCAACATTGATTTTTTGAAAGGTGAGATAAAACATTACAGGGATCAATGCTTTAAGATCAGAGATGATAGGAAGAGGGAGGTGTTGGAAGCAAACAAATTGTAAGAGAAATACAATGAGTTGGGAGGAGAGCAGTTAATGCTAAATTCAGGAGTTATCCAGCTTGAGAATGAAAAGAACTCCTTAGAGATGTAGTTGGCCATCTCAGAAGATGAACAAAGGAATTTAAAATCTCGCCTAACAGAATTAGAAGAACTTGAGGCCAGCAGAGCTGAACAAATTCACCTCCACAAACATGAGTATGAAGGGATGGTTAAAGAGAAGGAACAATTATTGGTTCAACTCAAAGATGTAGCAGAGGACAAGCATGATTTGCTCACCTTTCACAAGCAAGCATGTGATATGCGGATAAAAGCCCATTTGCTGCTAGTATAGATGTCACATGAAGTTTGCAGCATGAAAGAAATTATTAATAAAATGACTGTCATCGAAGGTGGAGCTTTGAGGAACAGGGACAAATTTTCCAAACATGTGGAGGAATTAAAGAAACAGTTTGAATGGAGAAAAGGAAAGTTGGGATTCCCCTCAAGCTTGCGCGTCCCCACTAAAGACAAATGTGACCTAGATGCAAGACTTCTGGATTTCATTAAATATTGTGGCGCCAAGCTAAGCCTGGAGATTAAAAGGATTATCCGCAAGTGTCACTTGTTCTACTCTAAAATCAAAGAATCGTTCGGCAAGTGCCACTTGATCCTACCAGAGACTATCTATGAATTCCCGACACAAGAGCAAAGGTTGACTAAATTGCAAAGTGAGTTGGACCAGGATTTGGAGTATATCAGAAAGGTAGAGGTGATGACCCAAGATGAGCTGCAACAGTTCATTGCTTAGCCTGCTGTACATGTTTACTTTCTAGAAGCAATCACTTAGGAAGCTACTTCAGGGGCATCACAAGTCAAATCGGACTTGCGCAAATATGAAATCGCGGCAAAGGCGACAATATCTCTCCAGGGAAAGATTTTAGTGAAAGAGATTAATCTTTGGGCCACCCATATACATAGAATAGATGGCCAAGCATCTGCAAGCAAGCTTGTTGTTGGAGACGAATCAACAAATCAACGGAAAGAAGCCAGCTGAAATCAGAAGTTGATTTGTTTTACTTCCTTTATTTTGTAAATACTTTAAAGGGACAGTTGGATGTCATTTTGTCTTATCTGAAAGGTGTCCTACGAATCTGGGAAATAGGTAATTACACACCAAAATCTAAATCAGAAAATTGCAGAATTAGGGTACAACTGTCAACTCAAGGAGCATTTTGTAAAGTTATAAGTAGAAGTTAAGAAGAGGTTAGAAAGAAATTTTTTGCAGGGAAAATAATTTTCTTAGTTGGTATGAACTACTTTGTAGCTTGCTCCAAGAAAGCGATTTTTCCTAATAAAGAGCATGGAGAGGACATTCATTTTGCCTGGAAATGTGGATTAGATGCTTGCTGGATTATTCTTGTGACATTCTGACACTGCTGTGAGATCTTTCTTTGCTGTTCTGAATTGTTTCTGTGTAATGAATGATCTTGCTATTTTTTGGGCAATGATGTTTCTGCTAAATGAGTAATAGAATGCTTTTATGTGAATTAAAGCTATCTTTAACATCTTTAACCTTCTGCTGAAATTTTTTCTTTATGAGTTAAATGGCTATCCATGCAACCTTTAGATATTTCTTTCAGCACATTACTCATATTTACATTTTGCTCCTTGCAAGGATAGATTAGATTTATTTTAGTTTTAGATATAGATCTGTTTCAAGTTCTGCATTTAGATTAAATTAGCTTAGGGCACTTGCATATCATCTTTAAAATAAAATACATAAATGGTGGATCAGGCCATAACCGGTAGAAATAATAGCAAACTTTAAATCTTACGGTAACTGGATTCGTTAACCGGACGGATTCCCCATACCAAATGGTGAACAATCTAATTGGGATAGTTTACTGGGGAGAATCCCTTTCTTCTTGATGTTGCGATATTAGGGGCATCAACAACACCCTTGGAGTTTCCTTGATTGAGTGATTGACGTGGAAGGATTTGTACCCATTTGTACTAGGTTTTGAGAGGTCGTCGTAGGTTGCACTCATGCAGCATGCGATATCGCACCTTGCTCCATTACAGGGTGTGACGAGGTCAGTTAGATGGAAAAAATAGCTTCTTCAAGCTCCTTCGCAAAGCTTTTTGACTTGGGACCCTATCCCTCACCTCTTGGGAGAGTTGGCACTCGATTCCTAACACCTTGGAAATATTCCTTAAGTCTCTCCTATCATATCTCAACCTATCCTATCCATATCCTATCCACTTAGTCCTATTTAAATGAAGCTCACACCCATTCCAAAGGGAGGAAGTCTATGGTACTCTTATGTTGGTGAAATCAAGCTTAATAGATTTAATACTCTAGCTTGGGAAACATCCACTTGTCTCTAGGAGCTTTGGCATGGCTTGTCGGAAGGAGCTTGCAACGTTAAGGCAATGGTTGTAACCCTCTTTTCTATTGTACTTCTCCACTCTTCAATACAATTAATATAATTGCTTTCCATAAATGTTGTCTCCTGGATGTTTAGAGCTTTCCTCCTTAACTGTTAGCTTAGATCTATCATATGAGATATATGCTTTCACTTCTCGTGGTCTGTCACATGTTCAATAGGGTTTAGCTACTTGCAATCTAGTAGCACTGGAGCATTGGATCAACGAAGGAGAAAGGGATCTACAAATCTAAGGTAAACGATCTACTCTTACATTTGTACCTCTATACGATCTAGGAAAGTATTTTATGTTCTGTCCTATTTGTTCTAGACTTATGTTAAGCTAGGGAGATCAGGCCTTGAGTCCGCTCTCGGTAGATTATCCGCAAAACATTCTATCTCATCTTTTTTTACCAATTGAATATGTGTCATTGACCTATCACTCGATCCCTTAAAATTTTACAACAAATTGGATAGTTTGTTATACATGTCAATGTATATAATGTCGACATCGATGAAAAATTGGTGAGGGTCTCGAAAACAAATTTTCAGCAACATTAGCAAAAAAATTGGCAAATCATGACATACATTAGAAAATACAAAATATATTCATTTAAAAAAAATTGTAAACATATAAAGAAACCAAAATATCAGATAAACACATTGGAACATAAATATGGAGAAAGCACTGATATATATCATGTAGTCATGCCAAATATAAAACGATACATCAAAGTCAATACTGAATCCTGAAACATCATACTTGTCCAATTGAGTACTCAAAAGTGGATAACCAATACAAAAAGACATAACATATATAAATGTATATGAGGAAAACTAGAATATAGCTATTTAAAATCAATGCCCCATCCCCCTTTTCTGGGAAAAGGTCATGGGTCATTTATTAGGCATGCCCCTAGCACTAGTAGCAGAAGGACATGGTCTTCCATCTAATATTTGACGGTGAGTGATGGATGGAGGACTAGTTGCATCAATCGGTGTAGAAGGTGGTGTAGATTCTAGCACATTACCCTCCATGGTGTCTTTTACCTACTCCTCCTCCTCCTCCTCCTCCTCCTCCTCCTTCCCTTCATGCTTTCCCTCCTTTGGCCTAACCATGTAGGTGACTCCTCCATGATAGGAGTCTCAATTTCCACCCTCCACTTAGACAATATATCAATATTGTCCAAGGAGATGGAATCCACATTTGGTTCTTGCTGTATCTATCTCATCTACAGGTGGAGATTGTAATGGACTTACGCCAAGTCATGAAGACGTGTGAACTCCAACCTGTAAGAGGGTAATAAATTTTTTTATGAGTCTAGAGGGTCATAAATTAATAAATTATAATATGTTAGAGGATCATAGATTCATAAATTACATTAAATGCAATTTCTTTGTTGAAATTATAGCCTTCTACATTTCTTTGCATGTATTTCTTCAAATACACTCCAATTCTGCTCACATCCCAAAGCGGTACAGGTTTAGCTAAGGATTATGAAGGAAAATTTTCTTAAATTTGGTGACCTTACACCATAGGTTTTCCACCAAGTAGCTACAACAAATAAGAAAGAAAGAGAACTAAATTAGATTTCATTACATTGAAAAAATGAAATAGGAAATAAATAAATCACAATTCAACTTTCAAATAAAAGTTAAAACACTCTAACAACTTTCATGGCATGAAATTGGTCCTATCACAAATAGCATCAACAAATCTAAATGCTCCAGTACCATCCCGACACACTTCTATTTTGCGATTGATTGCATTATGACTCTCATAATTAGGTACCATCCTTTGAATACAAGTGAGGATCCCTTCCAACACCTCACCATCAAAATCAAAATTACATTTGTAGGAAAATGTGGGTTTGAGGAAGAGTGTTGCTATGTGAATGGGTTAATGAAGTATCCTGGTCCATCAACTATCAATCAAAACCCATAACAACATGTGCCTATTGTGTCCATGGGTACCCTTTCCCACATAATAATTATGGATGTCTTTTTTTACCTATCCATGGCCTTATACAAGTAGCCCATAGTGGTATTATCACCATCAAAAAGTCTCAAAACCTTTACCAAAGGTTCACTCACTGAGCACACTTACTCTACTCCTTCCAAAAAGGAGTAAGTGTACACTAACTTAGCAATGTTCTCCCATCCTCTCTCCTACTATAAGCACAATCACGCCACTCATCACAAACAAACATTTGCTTCAACTCAAACTGAAATTGAATCAAAGACTAACGAGTATTGAAGGTGGTGGAAAAATGCGTGATTGTAGGATGCCGCAACTCCTTATTTTTGGTGTGCCTCCTCATGAGGCTGAGAAAAAAAGCATTGTTGTATATGAACTTGGGGATGCTCCTAACTTGATCAATCACCTCCTTGATGAAGTGAATTTTCCCCATATCCTCCAACATCAAATCAATACAATGAGCAGCACATGGAGTCCAAAACAAAGTTGGGTGCCTCTCCATAAGCATCCTACCACCAGCCACATAATTAGCTGCATTATCTGTAATAATTTGTACGACATTGTGCACCACGATATCCTGGATTAACCTGTCCATCAAATCACATAAGAGTGTTGCATATTTTCCATATGTCGATGCATCGACCGATTTAATGAACATGGTGCCTCTAGGATAATGTATCAAGAAGTTGATAGGTTTATACCCCTTCTATTTGTCCAACCATCAGACATGAATGTGCATCTAGTGATCTCCCATGATTTCCTGAAATCCCCCAACCGGACATTGATGCCTTTCTTTTCTACATGAAGGATTGCCCCCTACAACTCCTCAAAGGTGGCACTTTTATACCCTAGTCCAACTATTGAAATGGAATCACTCATTGGTTTCCAAAATGCATTGTTTTTTACAATGATGAGATGTATGCTACTCTAGTAAAGACACCTCTCCATTACCATGTCTGCTTCTACCTTCATTTTATTTACAATTGACCTGATAGAAGGTTGTGGTCCAACTCCTATTCATGGAACAAAAAGGGATGAGGCCCCCACCCTTCTGGTAGGTGAATCCATGGAGCCCCTCCCACTACCCTCACCGACATTGGTAGATAGTGATACCCCTGAACTTCTTTATAGGCCAAAAGATGCAAGCTCAAATTTGTTTGCAGTGATCTCATCCTTCTTTCTATCCTTTTCATTGAATGAGTCATGGGAATATCTCATGATATCTAGGGTCACTACAGTACAAAGGCCAACATCATGCCCATGGATTTTAGCTAGATGGTATTTCAACCTGCTAATCCCTCTCATCATGTGATTCCTACATAATTTGCAATTCAAATTATTCTTATTTGTCCAATCCTTGGGCTCACCATACTTCCAAAATGGGTCCAAAGGATTTGGTATTTTTGCAAAGGGAGTGATAGCCTCAAAATTGAATCCTAGGGCACAAAAAAGACACAAAAAAAAATTAAACCCCATTTGAAAAAAATAGAAGCAGTTTGGTTTAAAAAATCAGACCTCTAAATTTAGATTGTTAGCCATGAAAAATGAGAACAAGAGGGTGGATAAATAACTAAGAATCAAGCCTTCTATTCCATTGAAATAGCCCTTTACATTGTGATTGTTTTTAATATTTATGGACATGGAAATCATTGGCAAAATGGAAAAGAAATAACAAAATCTAGGCAAGCAAATAGGAACGACAATAAGCAAGCAAACATGCAAAAATATATGGAAAAGATCTAAGAAACAATGGGATAAAATACATACCCATGAGAGGAAGATTCAGTTGGTTGGAAAATTATTTGAACACTTGGTCCATAAAAAATATTGATAGTGATGAGAAACACTATTTGGATGCCTCCACAGTATTGTTGGTCTCCACAAGCACTTCTCCCTCCTCTAGAAATCCCCACAAGCAAAATGAGGAATAAAACCTAAAAATATGCCTTTAACCCCACGGATAGGCCTCTCAACACTTTTTTCGATCATGGTGCGTAGTCTTCCAAAAAATCACGTTGTTATTTTTTTTTAAATAACAAATTTTACTAGCTGATTTTTTTGGAGCTAGTAAATATCGTTAAAAAATTGGCTATTTTTCATGGATGTTATCTTCATTGATACATATCCTCATTTTCTTCATGAGTCATGGTTGAGTTTTCAGGAGTTTTAGTTGGTGTAGTATTTTTTTCAAAAGCTCTTGTCATGTGAGCCCAAAATAATACTATAATTTCCCTCTATTTCCTCTTCATTGCACCTTTTAAACCATGAAAAATATATATTCCAATAATAAATTTAAGTCAACATACCTTTAGAAACCCATATTTGTAGTTTGTTTTTCTAGTCAGAATTTCTCCTGATTTATATCTGAAATGTTAGCCTCCTTTAGCCTGAAATTTATTTCCATAGTAGTTTGGTATGCCTTCACCACATTGCCATATCTATGACAAAATTATGATATTCCAAGAGAGAGTTATGGTAACTATCCCAAAACTTCTTGCTTTTTTTCACTTTCAAGAGAGCAGATTTATACGACCTGCCACATGTCTAATTTTCCAGTTCTCTTTTGAAAATTTTACAACAAACAATATGGTTCGTCTTATTTCTAATGCAATTGGTATCTCTCATTTTTACTTTTTCAAGTTCCAGATATAATAGTTTTTCCAAGAGAACCTTTGTGAGACTAGTTTTTGGACTATTTAAAAATCCCCAACATCCACAAATTGTAACTCTAAAATTATAGCATACCAGTTGCTGAAATTTTTACCAAAGTACTTCACTATCTCCTAAGCCTCCTCAAAATTTTGTTGTTTGAAACATTTCCCAAAATAATTTATAGCAAAAATGAATGATACCAAATTTTATGCACCAAATTCTCAAAATAACATTAAAATAGAAAGAAAGAGTAACCCAATGCATTGAGAATGAAATAAAGATATGTATAAGAGACCTCTTTGAGTGGGAAACGTCATTTACAATGTATTGGATACACAAGATGAGGTGAGATGATCCTAAAACTAGGTCTCCTTGGTATATATATATATATATAGGGGACAAGGGGTACAATTACAATAAAGGTCCTAGTTGACCAATAAAGACAATAATAATATAATAATATAAATGTAATGTCACAATATTTAGGTCTTAGGAGGTTGACACCTCAATGAATGGATGAAACAGGGAAAATGAACTATGTTTTAACTGTGGCAACAACTAAAACAAGGTGTATAAGTGCGGTGAGAATAAATTATTCTACATAGATTATGAAGAAGGAAGAATAACAAATGTTGGAACCTCTTCAAGATCCAAAACTACAAGAGATTATTCCAACTATATCTTGTGATGCTTTGGGTGACATTAATAATCAAACTCTCTAGATAGAAGGATATATCAAGAAAAAAGGTAATATTGTTGATTGATTTTAGTAGTACATGCAACTTCTTTAACTACAAATTAGCCAAACTTCTCAATTAGTTTATGTCCAAGACCAGAGTTTCAAGTAATGATTGTATATGGAGGTACCATAAAATGTTTAGAGAAGAACCATAGTATTAAGCTCACTATTGAATATATCTTCGATAGTCCATTGATTCCAATTGAAACAGGTGGTAGTGATGTTGTACTAGGGGTCGTATGGTTACAACCATCGGAAATAATGGCTTTTAATTTTTAAGAACTTTCATTAGATTTTCTTCAAAAAGGAAGGAGATTGAGTTTGAACTCATGCAAGGAAATCCATATAAAATGGTAAGCTCTAATTGCATGAGAAATTTGTTAAAAAGGGGACAACCATGACTAATTGAATAATTGTGCTCACTAGATGTTCAAACATATAAACCCTTTATTCCCTTGTATATCCAAAAATTTACTGAATAATCATTGGAAGGTATTTGTTGAGATACACAAAGGTATTCCTCTTACTTAAGTAATCTCATGGATCCTTGCTCCTATCTCCAACCCTACAGATACTCCTATGACCAAAAGAGTAAGATTGAGAATATGGTTTCAAGAAATTATATAGGCTATATAATTTGAAATAAACAAAATTCTTTCTTGTCCTTGATGGAGATGGTTTATAAAAGGGATTGTTCATTGTGTGTGTATTTTGAATATAGAGCGATCAATAAGATCACCATTAAAATAAATTTTATATTCATATGAATGATGAATCATTAGATGAATTGCATGGAGAATATTTCTTTACTACATTGGGATCTTCATTTAGGATATGATGTAGGAGAATCGGGACCTAGGAAGATTGGTTGAAGTTAGTCAACATAAGGGAGCCGACCAGAGGGAGTGCCGATGACCGCTGGTGTGAGAAGTAGATTGACTTGTAGAAGTCAAGAAGTCGAGCAGGAAATTGTCAAAGTAGTCGGTTGAGAGTTGCGACATGTCAATCTCCAACAGACGACAGGAAGGGAAGAAGGTGTCAATAGGTCAACATGCATCGAACTACGACTCCGACAGGTTTGGGCATGAGCCAAGCGAGGAGGAAGGGGCAGACTGGTGAAGCCTTGGTTTGAGAAAGTGTTACACCCAAAATCTACTCATCATAAGATTCAGTGTATACAACCTTAAAGATACTTGGGTTAAGTAATCATCCTGGGAGGATTTGCACCCCATTGTGCTAGGTTTTGAAGGGTCGTTGCAGGTTGCACACTAGCAGCATGCTATGTCGCATCTTTCTCCACTGCAGGGTGCGACGAGGTTAGTTAATGGGAAAAAATAGCTTATTCGAGATCCTTCTCGAAACTTGATCATTTAGGGGCTTATCCCTGACCTCTAGGGGAGCTCGTACTCGACCCCTAACTCTTTGGGAGGATCCCCTATCTCTCTCCTACCATCTCTCAACCTATCCTATCCACATACTATCCACTTAGTCCTATATAAGTGAAGCTCACTCCCATCCCAAAGGGAGGAAGACTATGGTATCTACATGCTGGTGAAATATCTCTTAGAACACCTCCACTCACCTCTTGGAGAACTCATACTTCCTTGGAAGGATATGGCAATTGGCTTCGTCGGAGAAGGGATACAACGTTAAGCCTTGGTTGTGGTTCTATGTCTCTATCATGTACTCCTCTATTTACAGTAATACAAATGCTTTCCACAAATATTGTTCATGTGTGCAATGATATTGAGTAGTTTACCTACTTAACTGTTTACTTAGATCACTTATTGTATAAATGTCTTTTACTGTTTTCTCTTGTTTCTTGTCTTGACAGGTCTTGCAGCTTGGATCTGACGACCACGGGACGTGGAGAAGCATTCAAGAGAAAGGATTGCGTAGTAAAAAGGTAAGACATCTAGTACTTGATCCTTAAGTAGATCTAGGAAATGCATTGGTAGTCTGTTCTATTTGTTCTATACTCACATTGAGCTAGGGAGATCATGCTCGCATCTACTTGAGTGGATTGTCCGATAACAAATATGGCGACAATACTAGGGAGTACATAGAGTTTGGTTAGTAGTTGTCAATTTGAGAGTCATTTTCAGTTGATTACTTGACACAAGCCTTTTTTATTATTTTTTCCATTTTCTTCTTGAGGTTGATTTCACTATCAAATCTTCGCATTGAAGACTTTGATTTGCTTCCTCTGAATTTATACAACTCATTTTCAAGCTTGTTTTTGGTTCATGGTTGAGAGATCTGCTTCATTTTTGAACCTAGACCTCGCCTGTCGCACCTGGGTAGTGGAAACAGAGCGACACTGTGTCTTTCCGAGTCTATGTTCTTCACCTGTTAGTCACCCATCGCATCCTTTACATTGGTATACTATGACATCGTCGCACCTCCCATGAAGGCAAACTGCGACATCGCACTGTGTGTAAGGGCGGAGTGCGTCGATCTGTCAAAAGTTGGCATACTGGCATCCCTTCCCTCATTTGACAGTTTGAACTTTGGTCTGATGTATGAACTCCCTCTGTGCTGCAAGATTTGTTAAGATTTAATATGCTAAGACAGAAAATAGCAGCATTACATTCCATTTCACAATAATAGCATATACAGGATCATTGAAGAAACAACAAGCACAACATAAACATAAGAGACACAGATTTATGCTGGGAAACCCTCATGGGGTAGAAAACCCAGCAAAGATTCCTCAATATAGATGACCAGCAATATACAAATATGCAAACCAAAGACATGATCTCCTCCTCCACCACAACAGACCTCTCCTCCACAAGTGCGCTACATTTTGAGTGAGGGAAGTGTGTCAAATGAGGAGCTCACCTCCTCTATTTATACACATCTTCGACTTGTAGAATATATTAACTAGGTCGGCCCCAACTTTACCATTGGGTTAAACATCCCACTACAATTGACTGGGCCGACCCCTCTAGGGTGGTATAACAACCCTTTGACCCACATAACACATACAGGGCCGACCCCCACTAGGGAAGTCTAATAACCCAAGTTACCACATTCCGACGAAGGAATAAACATCTCCGGATATACAATAAGATCTCCACGGAGGAATGAAACATCTCCGGAATAATAAAGTACAAATATAATATTATTTGAAGTTACATCTCATCAATCCTTGTGCACCGGCGGAGTTGGTAGGGTCTTTAATAGGGCCATGTGCCATTTTAAAGGCAGAAAAACCTTGAGCCCCGTGAAATTAAATCCTCCAACCTTTCCACGTATGTGACATAAATGCCACCCTTATTTAAACAAGTGCAATGGGGTTTTCAACATATTTTGTATTCGTTGAGTGACCAGAGTTTGCCATTCTCATCAAGAGCAAGGATTTCTATTCGCCAGGTGCCTGCGGAATTCATCTCTTACCTTGGAACGTTCGCCCTCGACGGACCCTTCCAGTCTGAATGGTAGGCTCTTTTCCCCTTTCGTTTTCATGAGTTTGTTTTATGCCATAGGAAGTTCTTTGCATAATATTCAAGGATATTTGAGGGCATAGAACGATTAGTCTCTTCCTTGGTCCCAAAATGAGAATCCGAAGTCGCCCTATGCAAACCGAAACCCGAAAAGCTTTGTCCTCACTTGCGAGCATGAAATTTGTTCTGTCGTCATGTCCTCAGCGTCTTGAGTAAGTTTTCGCGCATCTTGGTATCCTTGAGTCATCCCGGTAGTATCTTAATGGCCATAGAGTTCTATTCTAAGCTCAAACCTGTAGAAGCTACTTTCACGTGACACCCCATGAAGAAGCGAAACTCGTTGCCAAGCGACTTCTGCGCATAAGACCCGCTTCTTCTTGTTCTTACAGCTAAGAGTCTTATTCTATGGACACTAGGGTAAACTGCATAGAGATAAACGGAGAGCATTGATTCATTTATGCCAAGGGTGCATAAAACCCACAACGCTCGGCCAAAACTACCTTGGGATGTGTTAAATCAACCCACCGAGCCCACTTGGAAACTGGATAACCAAGCCTGATTTCTTTTAACTGATAGAGGCCAGCAACTATGTGTTTTTTCCCATCTTTGCGCAAACTCCACTATCAAGTGCCGGCGCATAAAATTTCGTTCAAACATTGGCGCACGAAAATACCACATGTAAACGTTTAGGAACTGGTGCATAAATAATGTTAGGCGCTGGCTTAGAAGCAAATGTTAGGATGGCACATGTACAATTTCAGCAATAGCGCATAAAATAGCTTTGGCTAGCACATGTTAAGATTTAGGCCTTGGCGCATAAATGACTTTAGGCGCTAGCACAAAATTTTTCTTTAGGCTCGCGCATCCCTGCAATTGCTTTTGCACCATTATTGTTCCGATCCCTTCTTCCTAGTAAGTTTGTGTGGAATTGTAAAAGACACCTGTGCACTGTAAAATGCGTGGCACAAATAAAATATTATCTTGCCACCCCTCTGCCATGTCTATATCCTGCTTATCGTTATGAGCTGGCCTGACTATGATGAGCCTTATAAACATAAAGTCAAAGTGGCTGTGATCTTAAGCTATGTTTCAATTTGTCTGATTTATGAAATAACAACATCTTGTGTAACTTATTGACATTTGCTTCTAATATTTCTCATGTTCTCCAATTGTGAATTGATAGCTTAAATTCTGGCGAGATTGATTATTTTTGGAACAACACCCATGTTGTGAAACTAGTATATTCTGAATCTTGCCATAACTGTTTCCCATGCTTGAAAATCATCTCACTAAAGCCGGCTCTGTCAAAATTTTTGTCACCTTGCATTTTAACAGTTGACTGAATGTATGCATACTCCTTATTTACATTACCTTGCTCACCGCAGGATTATCATGCATAGGAGGTCAGCAAAGAAGAAGGCCGCGCAGAAAATAAACTCAAACTCAGATTTGGAAATATTATTAGATACTTCTCTCGAGACAATGTTTGCTGACACGCAAGCTACCATTGGTGTTTCCCTTGGGAGCTATACCCCTGAATTTCAATGGGTCGATCTATACAGATTCATTATGGGTCAAGATAGTACAACAACCTCCATAGAGGATGCCCTGGTGTATGCCAACATCCGAACGTCTTGTTTGCATAAGGAAACCACTCGTCTCGAATTGTTCCCTTGTTCTGAAATCATGGGATGGATAATTCCCCACATCCGGACCGACACGAGGCTCATGAGTGATAAAAATGGGTTGAGCCTGGCATATTTCGCTCCTAGCATGTCGCTGCTGCCTACAGATTGCCTTCACCCAAATCTTGTTTGGACGATGATTGGATAGCAAGACATCCAATGGACCCCCTAGAATCTGCCTGGAAGATGACGATAAACGACAGGCAAATTAGGAAGAGGCAAAACAATCAATATGAAAGAAGCCTCCTAAAGACCCCTTACAGACTCATCGTGCTGATGTTGAATCGACTCTTTGGCATGCCTGATGGAAATGTGTTTAAGATCGGATGGGTGGCAGTGATGTTTCATATAGCCATGAATGGCACCATATTTAACTGGGATGACATAATTTCGGACAGTTTGGCCTCACAGCTGACAGCGGCCCAGGGAGGACTAACCCAAAAGAAGGCATAGTTTTTCATGTCCTCATACTTGATTGACTATTTGTTAAGCAAGAATACGTTCCTGGACTTGGGTTGCTCATGGAAGCCAAAAGAAACAGCTCTCTTCATGGCTTATCAATGTACATGGACAAGTAAATACGCAAGCTACTACAAAATGATTTGTGAGAGATTTATCATGCCATTGTACCAACTTATTTTCATAGAAGAACCAGATTGTATGTCGGAGAATGCAATGCCTATCATTGAAACATTCGGGGACTATTGTCACAATGCCGAAGGCACATACATCAGGATGAGTGGAGGAAATCAAGAACCATTTATGTTCCTGCAGTATGTTACAGATTTTGTAATTCACAAGGAGGCCGTAAGACAACTCTTCGACACCAGCGTAATAAGTAAGATCTTAATAGACTGAAAGAAGAGCATGTATCCTCCCATGCCATTTACCATTGGAGCTTACATCCTTTCAAGAGCAAGAGATGGGGAAAACTACGCTCAAGGCTTACAAGTGTTCTATTTTGGCACAGTCCCTTTCATAAGGCATGACCCCTGCGGTAGGGCTAATCAGCATTGTGCAGACCTCAAGATATCTTTTGAATATGCTCATGCTATGGAACAAAATGAGGAATTCTTCAGGAGCGCCTACAACCTAACTGCGTTGGGGAAGCGTTACAAGAAGAAGATCATGAATAATCCAAGCCCCAAACCCGTTGGTCTGGTCTAAAGGGAGCGGGAGGCATCAGCCTTGCAATCAGGGGATCCATCAAGATTAGAGTAGGAGGAGCAGGACAGAGTGCTCCAAGAGAAAATCCTCAAGCACCAACAGGATCAAGAAGAAGAAGCAAGAATTAAAAATGAGCTGACTGCCAAGCTTCAGCAGGAAGAAGCTACAAGGATGCAACAAGAACAAGCTTCTCAATCACAGCAACAGGAAGAGGCCGCTAGGATCCAGAAGGAAGAAGAAGATCGGGTGCTCCAAGAGCAAGCTGCCAAGAAGAAACATGAGGAAGAAGAAAGGCTCCTGACGGAAGAAGCAGCTAGATTACAGGCACATCAAGAAGAGCTAGCAGGAGAGAAGGAAAGAGAGCAAACATAGAAGTCTCCCGAGCCGGAGCCGTCTACTCCGAAAGACATGGAGTTGGACCCACCATTGATTAACTCTCCAGGGACAACTCAGGAAGGGGTGGATTCTATAGGAGGATTAAAATTGACCCCATATAACCCCAGGAAGCAGCGCACAGTAGCAGACCTAGATACTGTATATTTCCATGAGCGGAAAAGGGCCATCATTGATAGGAGGGTAAAGAAAATAAAAAGTGGGGTTGACGAATATGAATTATGGGTATCAAAGACCACATTGGTTCAAGGAACTGATTCCGACCCCTCGTTCCAAGCCCAATTCACTATAACATCAGCTGAGGCAACTAAAGCCAATATTGAATTTTTGAAAGGTGAGATAAAGCACTAGAGGGATCAATGCTTTAAGATCAGAGATGATAGGAAGAGGGAGGTGTTAGAAGCAAACAAATTGAAAGAGAAATATAATGAGTTGGTAGGAGAGCAGTTAATGCTAAATTTGGGATTTCTCCAGCTTGAGAATGAGAAAAACTCCTTAGAGATGTAGTTGGCCATCTCGGAAGATGAACAAAAGAATTTAAAAGCCCGCATAACAGAATTAGAGGAACTCGAGGCCAGCAAAGCTGAACAAGTTCACCTCCACAAACATGAGTATGAAGGGATGGTTAAAGAGAAGGAGCAATTATTGGGTCAACTCAAAGATGCAGCAGAGGACAAGCAAGATTTGCTTACCTTTCACAAGCAGACATGTGATATGTGGATAAAATCCCATCAGCTACTAGTATAGATCTCACATGAGGTTTGCAGCGTGAAAGAAATGATTAATAAAATGTTAGTCATCGAAGGCAGAGCTTTGAGGAACAGTGACAAATTTTCCAAACATGTGGAGGAATTAAAGCTGCAGTTTGAATGGAGAAAAGGAAAGTCGGGATTCCCCTTAAGCTTGCGTGTCCCCACTAAAGACGAATGTGACCTAGATGCAGGAGTTCTGGATTTCAGTAAAGACCGTGGCGACAGGATAAGCCTAGATATTAAAAGGAATGTCCGCAAGTGTCACTCTTTCTAATCTAAGATTAAAGAATCTTTCGGCAAGTGCCACTTGATCCTGCCGGAGTCTATATATGAATTCCCAACACAAGAGCAATGGCTGACAGAATTGCAAAATGAGTTGGACCAGGATTTGGAGTACATAAGAAAGGTAGAGGTGATGACCCAAGATGAGCTTCAACAGTTCGTTTCTCGCCTTGTTGTACATGTTTACTTTCTAGAAGCAATTGCTCAAGAGGCTGTAATAGGGGCAGCACAGGTCAAAATAGATCTACGCAAACATGAAATTGCGGAAAAAGCGACGGTATCTGTTCGGGACAAGATTATAGTGAAAGAGATTAATCTATGGGCCACTCATATACAGAGCATGGATGGCCAAGCATCTACAAGTGAGCCTATTGTTGGAGACGGATCAGCAAATCAGCAGAAAAAATCCAGCTGAAATAAGAAGTTGATTTGTTTTATTTGCTTTATTTTGTAAATACTTTAAAGGGACAGATGGCTGTCATTTTATCCTGTATGAAAGGTGTCCCACGAATCTGGGAAATAGGTAATTGTACACCAAAATCCAAATTAGAAGATTCCAGAATTAGGGTACACTTGTCAGCTCAAGGAGCATTTTGTAAAGTTATAAATAGAATATTAAGGGAAGAATAGAGGGACTTTTTGCAGGGAAAAGAATTTTCTTAGCTTGTACGAACTACTTTGTAACTTGCTCCAAGAAAGCGATTTTGCCTAATAAGAGCCTAGAGAGGACGTCTTTGCCTTTAAATGTGGATTAGATGCTCGTTGGATTATTCTTTTGACATTCAGACACTACTATGAGATCTTTCCTTGCTGTTCTGAATTATTTCTGTGTAATGAATGATCTTACTATTTTCTGTGCAATGATGTTTCTCCAAAATGAGTAATAGAATGTTTTCATGTGGATTAAAAGCTATATTTTATATCTTTAACCTCTCGCTGTAGATGCATCTTTATGATTTAATGGCTACCTGTTGATCTTTAGATCTTTCTTTCAACACATTACTCATATTTACAGTTTTGCTCCTTGCAAGGATAGATTAGATTTATTTCAAGTTTTAGATACAAATTTGTTTAAGCTCTGCATTTAGATTAAATTAGCTTAGGGAACTTGCATATCATCTTTAAAATAAAATACATAAACGGTGGATCGGGCCGTAACTGGTAGAAAGAATAGCAAACTTTAAATCTTACGGTATCCGGAACTATTAACCGGACGGATTCCCCACACCAAACGATGGACAATCTATTTGGGATAGTTTATCGGGGAGAATCCCTTTCTGCTTGATACTGCGATCTTCGGGGCATCAACAAGTTGTTATCAAGTTTATTCTTTGGTGCATCCATTGAAAAGTTAAAAAGTGCTTCTTTCCCATCATTTCTTGAAAATTATAGAAGAAAAATTGTTGTGCATTGGAAAATTCTTGTTTATGTTTTGGAAAGTTGAATGAATGTATGACCTATTGTGTTTTTCTCGAATTATGAATCGCTCATTTTCTTGAAAGACTCAAAGTACGCTTTGATTTTTGCAAAAATTGATTCCATGCTAAGGAAAGATAGATGCATTTTTAATTTTTGTTGCTTTTAAATCATTGAAAGTGAAATTGAAAAGCTTGCATATTCCATTTCAGAATCCTCTCTTTTCATTACCTAGTGTCATTTTGATTTGAAAAGAAAAAAGAAAAGAAAAATTCGCTTTGATTTGGATAGTAGTGTTATGATTTTTTGTGTTTCGTCGAAAAGGAAAAGAATACTTTCATTGTCAAATTTGTTTGAATTGGAATTGTGTTGCATTGAGTTTGTTTTGGCAATACTATTGGAAAAGGATTTCTCCTTCCCATAGCTAGAATTCATTGAAAGAAAAGAATATTTCGTGCATGTAGCTAGGGTTTGCATTATGCTTCTCATTATGTACTCACCTCATGCATTCACCTAACCGTCCAAGATAAAATTAATGGTAGAACTAGGTAAAATTTTTAGCAACTTGTGTGTAAGTTAGAGACGTGTTCCGGCGTCGTTAAGCGTGGCAGCTGTCGTTATTTTCCAGCACTATATGCCGGGGGTATTGTAGTCTTCCACGTACATTGGTATATCGAGCTCCTTCACGTACCCACCAAGTACCATAATCCATACTTGGAATATATCGAAGGGTGTATCACGTACTCGACATGTATATCAGAAGGTATCTTGCTGAATGGTTGTGCATTAGATAGCACCACTACGGATTTGAGCTCCCACGTACCTTGCATATATCGAAAGACACCATTATGATTCCTGAAACCAATTGAGTTAACCATTTGGCCATCTTGGCAAAGCAATACACCGAGAACAACACTCGGGGAGATTAGCACTCATGTACTGTCCAGGTAATCGGGTATGTAGGCAAGGGTATGGTCCCAATCCTCCTTGTCACGTCATATTGTTGGACCCTGCAGTATATTGCGGTTTGCGATGCCTTGATAATCCCGTGAGGTTCCAGACTTTTGAATCCACTCTGTAACATAAGTTTGCTTGTTGCCTTAGTTTGAGTAGGTTTTTATGGACTGCTTTTCTTTTAGCATACCCTTAGGAGAAAAGCTGTTTCATCCATCCTGGCTGATCATCCTAACACTCTGGTGGATTTTCTTTGGAGAAGGTCCCGTAGGATCTTAAACTTATCACCCGAATATCCCCTTAATATGGAGGTTATTTCGAGGGTAAGAATGGATTAGCGTAATGCGGTTGTAGTCACTGAAGTGGAAAACCCCACTTTGAATGTTGGAGGACTCTTGTTTCCACAAACTCCTTCAGATTCACCTGCCTCTCATCCCCCACAGGATGAAGGAACACAAACCCCCGCTTCACAAGACCTTCCTCCCATCATCCCGGGAGAACCTGGATCATTGGAATGGATAAACCGACCCCAGGATGACCCTACAGTAGCTGTTGGTCCTTTAGCAGCTTATTGGACATCTTCTATAGACCACCCAGTGGCTCATTTTTCCATCTCATTCTCACCTAGTAAAGCTACCGCGGAAGACACTTTAGCCTACTTTCATGGCCAATTGGCTCACTTTCGATCCATGGTTGAAAAGTTTCGGCAGTCAAGTCTCCAACGAAGGGTACAAGACCCATCGTTACCCCCTTACCAACCAATCCCGGTTCATCTAATATATTTCGGATCACCTGAAGCACCCAACCACGAGACCACTAATAAGACTGGTCAACCCTCGCAAGAGTCTAGTCTTTCACCTCAAGTGAACCAACCAGTGGAAGGACAACAATCCAACACACCCGTCACTACCATAGTTACTTTACCAGTTCTTCCCCCACCTCAGAAGTCGAGGGGAGATTATTCCATTCTCACGAATGATCTTGTTGGTAATGTTATTACTACAGTAGCTAGTCAACAACCTACGTTGGTTCAACCTTTGAATAGTGGTCAACCTGTTGTGGTTGGGGGGAAACCCCCATTTCCTAACCAGAACATAGGCGGTGGAATCCCCAACGGACCTTCTGTTGGACCTTCCCAACCTGCTAGACCATCCACCACGGGATTATATCATGTTGGGGGGATGTCAAATGTAACTCAACCCTCATGGAGTCAAGCGTATTCAGGTTCTGTTAACCCTGTTCCGGGTCAACCTAATCCCGGAAACACACCATACGGGATACCTTATCCCGGAAATCCATACACTCTATGGGGGCAACAAACTGTGTTACAACATGGACCCCAACCGATTATCCCTCAGATACCACCACCCCTGATCAGTCCTCCCCCACCTCCTACTGGAGGCGGTAGGCCCCCACCTAACCTTGGTGGAGGCCCACATCATTTTACCTATAACATCCCTCACCCTTCCGGCGGTGGCGGGAATGGTCCACCACCCCCTCCTAGCGGAGGCGATGGGGGACCACCTTATCATGGTGGAGGAGGAAATTTCCCTTCGGGTGGTGGAGGACCTAATTACTATGGTGGTGGTGGTGGTGGTGGAGATCCTCATCCTTCCCGCAGTGGAGGTGGTGGGGGTGCCCATCCTTCTGGTGGTGCAAGTGGTCCACCACCCCCTCCAAGTGGAGGCGGTGGTGGGCCACCTTGTTACGGTTATGGACCCCACCTCCTCCCGGTGGTGGCGGCGGACCTCCACCCCCCCGGAGGTGGAAGAGGACCCCCACCTTATTGGAATGGACCACCTTATGGTGGCAGACCTCCTTACGATCCGGTTGGTACACCCCCCTACGGTCAGTTTCATCCTGGTACACCTTACAGTCAGTCTGGTCCTTACTCGCCCTATCCATATTATCAATACGCATAGCCTAATCCACAGCTGCCCTTCCTGGCTACTTTGGACCTGCCTGACCTATCTCATTTAACCAACGATCCTATTTACCACGGATCTAACTGGCCACCGATTCCGATGAAACTTCCATCTGATATCCCCAAGTTTGACGGCAAGCTGGGTGAAGACCCTAAAAACCACGTGATGACATACCACTTATGGTGTTCATCTAATTCCTTAATGGACGATTCAATTCGTCTTAGATTGTTTCAAAGGACTCTCACCAGTTCAGATGCCAAGTGGTACATTGAGTTGTCACCACACTCTTTTCCTGATTTTGGTTCTCTTGCCATGAACTTTTTGACACATTTCCAACTGCCAATACGGTATGAGATTGGTACCAAACTTTTAACCTCACTCCGTTAGAATACCGCCACTCACATTTCGAATCATATCCACGAGTGGCGAAGGAGACGATGTCTCATTAAATCTCCCATTCCAGATCATCTCCTAGCAGATTGGTTCACAAAATCCCTCATCCCTACCATAGCAAGAGACGTTGCTATGCTAGGTGTTGTCACCGAAGAACAAGCCATTGCGAGTGCCCATGTGCTAGACCTAGTCTACACTCAATCCGGCACTTTGCTTGATATTCTGCCTGACGCACCCCGTGATGTTAATGACCTTGAACAACCACATAAGGGACTCCAAACTGATGGAATCATTAGTTCCATTAACACCCAGCCTGCTGCTAGCACTGTTGGATCATCCAACTCGACTCCGGCTGGTCACAACACTACCAAGTCCACCGCTCCTGCTGTAACTGAAGAGGTGAATTCTATCCAATCAATTTCATCTCATAAGTTTGGTGGTAAAAAGAAGAACAAATGGAAACCCAAGAAGTCTTCCACCCAGCAGGAACCAAAGAGCACTCTTGATGATACCAAGCAGAAAAGGAAACCAAAGTATCCTTGCTTACTGTGTGGAGATGACCATTCCTCCAAAGAATGTCCCCATAGAGACGAAGTACAAAAGTTCCTTCGGGGCAAACCAACTCCCGCGTAGTCCTCAATGATCTGTTTCCTGCTCAAAACCAGCAGATGATTGCTCAACCCCCCCATCCCAGGGGGGACCATCTAATACCGCGCATGTTCTCATGCTGTGTAACGAGACGATCAATTTGAACACTCTCTCATGATCTTATGAACCGGTCCCTTCGAAGGAATCAACTGGAAGTAATATTGAAAAATCTTCTGACTCTTTGATTGATGTCACTGTACCATCAACTTCTCTCACCATTGAGAATCCATCCTTGGATTCAATATTGAGACCTCCCAAAAGCATGATTCGAAAAGCTGTTTTCAATCCTAACGCTTGGGTGGCTCCAAATTACAATATCATGGAAGACTTGGCACAAGATCCTTGCGCCATGTCTACCCTAGAAGTTTTGCAGAATTGTCCTAATCAACGTAAAACTCTCCTTGCAGCCATTAGTGCAGTCGACCCTGATTCCTTGAATACCATCATGTTTCGAATTGACAATCTTAAGTCGAGGCTCTCACACTAACTCGCATTCTAAGTTTCTGTGAACATTGCTGGGAAGATTGTCCATCGTACCCTTCTAGACGAAGGCACCTCCATTTCTATCATGTCGATCGCCTGTTGGAGAGCCATTGGTTCCCCTAAATTGAATTGTTCTCCTACCACATTGAAAGCATTCGACAGGCGTGGCTTTCAACCTCATGGGCTCTTACAGGCTCTCGCAGTTGAGTTGGGTGGAAAGACTGTAACCATTAACATGGAAGTGGTCTCGGCCCATATAGATTATAATCTCTTGCTTGGTCACAATTGGTTTTACACCATGCAGGCGGTCGCCTCTTCAGTCTTCCACACACGGGGGCTTCAATAGAAGGAAATATAATACCACGTTCATTCATATTGCGGTATTAAATTTTCATGAAAACCTAAAAATTATATTGCTTATATATTAAGGGAAAAAGGGTTTTTTTATTTAATGTAACAATACAAAAATACTTTGGGGTCTTTTTTATATGGGAGGGCTGACAAATATCTGCTAAATGGAGATGGTGGGATCATGGCTGGATGAGAAATTGGGTTGAGGCAAGGCTCAGGCTTACCAGTACGCAGGGAAATTGCGCCTTGAGGCATGCTTGAGGCCAGGGGGTTTAGTGGTGAAGTGGGTTTCTAGTCGATCATAGTTGAGAGACAATGGTCATTGACAGCCAATTGTTACCAATAACATTCAGCCAGTTGTTACCAATAGCCTTGGGAGGCTCTAAGCCTCCAGGGCCTGTTATAGGCCCTCGATAGGCCTTGGGGGCTTGAATACCCAACCACTCATGCCTATTACAAGACTTGGGAGGTTTAGTCAGCCTCCTAAAGCTTGTTACAGGACTTGGGGGCTTGGATACCTAGCCCACAACAGGCTTAGTCAGTGATTGGGGAAATGTAACATGCAATTTAAATGTTGTACTATGTGCATTGGCTCCAGTGACATACAAGAAGTGATCTCCTATCTCTTCATTAGACCATTAGATGTTGCAAATCATAATGATATGTGGTTGAGTAATTTCATTGTGGGTGAAGTAATGTGCATCCACAATATACATCAAAAGAAGCAAGGTGCATTGTAGAATGCATGTGGGGTCATAAGAGGGGTATGATATCAATATACCAAGTAGAAATATAAAGGGGTATAAAAAATGTTAATGAAAAAATTGATACATACAATATCTAGTGAAAATAGGGTTTTTTTTAAAATAGGGAAGGCATATTGGGAGGGGGTTAAAAAAAATGATTTTGGAAGGTATTTTCCAATATTTAGTGAAATTAGGGGTATTGTTTCATATGCCATGAACGAATGTGGTATGATAGCAATTTACTGAGTGAATCCCCCGTGCTTCCACATAGTGCAATTCCCCCACCAAGGACGAATTGTTACTATCGACCAATTAGACTTTTGTACACTAGACACCACTACTCATCCTGGTAACCATGTTCCTTCCATTGGATAGATGTCAAAACAGTATGAGAGTGTAGGGGTTGTCCTTTTGAAAGATTCATCTCTCATGGGCGTTTTTCCAGCCGCGGACCCCCCTAATCATGTTGCTACGGTGCACATGGTCTCCACAGAGATTTCATCTCACTCGAATGATGCTTGGCTTGTACCGGATGAAGCCACAACACACCTTCTTGGAGATATAATGCCTCTTTCACCCGCTGAACGTATTTACGAGGCTATCCAATCAGCACCAGAGGACCATTTAACTGTGGCGTCTCCATCTTGTTCTCTATGACAGACATCCTCTCTACCTGATCTCTTACTTCGGACTTTTCATTCAGACGAGTCCATCATGGAAGTAATGAATATTGACGACCATCCGTTGGATGATCTCCACCATAGGTCATCTTTTCTTCCTCCTTTGGAGTACATAGAGGACAACATTCACACCCTCTTTTCACCAGATATATACCCATCCCCTCATTCCGCCATCCTTAAATGTCTTGGACACGGAGGGCAACTTGGCACATATATAGTGGAACACATTCGCATAGGCCAGAAGTGTTCCCCTGAAGAAATCGTTGTTAGCACAGCCTTGTTCAAGCAATTTCGAGACGCATTTTCTTGGTCCTATGAGGAGATGCCTGGGATAGACCCCGCAATTGTTTCTCACGAAATAAAAACGTATCCCGACATCAAACTTGTACGCAAAAAGTTGCGACCGGTACACCCTCGGAAGACTGTGGCAATTAAGGCAGAAATTGAAAATCTCTTTGTTAATGCCTCGAAGATCACAACATCAAGCAAAAAGGGATTCTCCCCGGTAAACTATCCCAATTAGATTGTCCACCGTTTGGTATGGGGAATCCGTCCGGTTAGCGGTTCTGGCTACCGTTAGATTTGGAGATTTGCTTCTTTTACACCGGTTATGGCCTGATCCACCGTTCTTTTTGATTTTATTGTTAAGATGATGTGCAAGTGCCTAAGATAATTTAATCTAAATGCAGAGCTTGAAACAAATCTGTATCTAAGACTGAAATAAATCTAATCTATCCTTCCAAGGAGCAAAACTGTAAATATGAGTAATGTGCTGAAAGAAACATCTAAAGATTATCAAATAGCCATTAAATCGTAAAGATACATCTACATCAAGAGATTAAAGATATAAAAGATAGCTTTTAATCCATATGAGAGCATTCTATTACTCATTTTAGGAGAAACATCATTGCATAGAAAAATTAGTAAGCTCATTTAACACACAGAAATAATTTTGAACATCAAAGAAAGATCTCACTGCAAGATGTGAACACCACAAGAATAATCCAATGAACATTCAACACTCATTTCTAGGAAAAAAACGTCCTCTCCAGGCTCTTATTAGGAAAAATTTGGTTTCTTGGAGCCCTGTCCAAAATACTTCGTACAAGCCAAGAAAGATTCCCTTCCCCTGCAAAAAGTCCTTATTCTTACTTCTAATCTTCTATTTATATCTTTACAAAACGCCCCTTGGGCTAACAAGTGTACCCTAATTCTAGAACCTCCTTTGTGTTTTCATCATATCCTTACAAAACCCACAAATACGTGGAAGACCTTCCATATAGGACAAAAAATAGGAGCCAACTGTCCTTTTAAAGCATTTATACAAAAGGTAGAATTTCAGCTTCTCCGTTTTATTAAAACAAAATAAGGATGGTCTATCTATTCTGCTGGGGCTTCTGCCTGCTGACTTGAAGACTTGCCTCCACCAACCGGATCGCTTGAAATTACTGGGCCATCTATACCTTGAATATATGCGGTCCATTGGTTGATATCTTTTACGATAAGCTTGCTGCGAGAAGATACTGTCTCCTTGGACGCTATTTCATGTTTGCGTAGGTCCGATTTGATCAGCGCTTTTCCCTCTGTTGCCTCTTTAGTCATCGTTTCTAGGAAGTGAATATGTACTGTAGGCTCACAAATGAACTGCTGAAATTCATCCTGGGTCAATACTTCTATCTTCTTGATGGAAGCTAAGCTTTTTTCCAGCTCGTACTGTAGTTCGAACAATCAATCTTCTTCCTTTGGGAAATCATAAATGGAGGCATGAAGAATCATAAGGCACTTGCTATGTGATTCACTAAGTGCGGAGTAGACCGAACAACACTTGCGGATCATCTTCCTATTTTCCAAACTTAGCTTGGTGCCGCAATCCTTGGCGAATTCAAGGATCCCTATATCCACGTCCAATTCATCCTCTGTAGCGGCGCGCAAGTGTGAAGGGAGTTGAGATTTTCCCTCTTTCCTCTCAGATTGTCGTTTCAACTCCTCTACATAATTTGCAAACTTTTCTCGAGATCTTAGGGTTGTGATTTCAATTGTTGTCATTCTCTTAATCATTTCTTTAATGCTCCAAATCTCTTCCAAGATCAGTACTAGCAGCTGATGGATTTTAATCCACATATCACATGCTTGTTTGCGAAATGTGGACAAATTTTGCTGGTCTTCCGCTGCCTCTTTGAGTTGTTTTCCCAATTGTTCCTTTTCTTGAATCAGCCCTTCATACTCATCCTAGTGGAGCTGAATTTGCTGAGCTCTGCTTGCTTCGAGTTCCTCCAATTTTGTTACTCGAGCTTTCAGATTCTTCAGTTCATCTTTAGATATAGCCAACTGCATTTCTAAGGAGTTCTTCTCATTTTCAAGCTAGGGAACTCCCGAATTTAGCACCAGATGCTCTCCTAACAACTCATTGTATTTCTCTTTCAATTTTTTTGCTTCCAACACCTCCCTCTTTCTATCATCTCTGATCTTAAAGCATTGTTCCCTGTAATGCTTTATCTTATCTTTCAAAAAATCAATATTGGCTTTAGTTGCCTTAGCTGATGCTACAGTGCATTGGGATTAGAACGTGGGGTCGGCATCAGTTCCTTGGACCAATGTTTTCTCTGTTATCCATAATTCATATGTATCCTCCTCGGTTTCCATATTCTTTGTTCTGCCTTCCATTTTATTTATCCTCCTATCAATGATGGCCCTTTTCCGCTCATTGAAATATACAGTATCCAGGTCTGCTACTTTGCGTTGCTTCCTTGGGTTATATGGGGTTAGCGCTAAGCTCCCTGAATAGGCACCTTCTTCCTGAGTTCCCCCTGGAGTGTATATCAATGGTGGGTCCACCTCCATATCTATCGAAGTAGATGGCTCCAGCTCGGGAGACTTCTCTGTCTATTCTTTCTCCTTCTCTCCTGCTGACTCTTCTTGCTGCATCTACAATCCATTTGCTCCTTCATTCAGGGGCCTTTCTTCTTCCTCATGCTGCTGCTTGGTAGCTTGCTCTTGGGATACCCGATCTTCTTCTTCCTTCTGGATCCTGGCAGCCTCTTCCTGCTGTTTCAACTGAGAGGATTGCTCCTGCTGCTTCCTTGCAATATCCTCTTGTTGAAGCTTGTCAGCTAGCTCACCTTGAATTCTTGCTTCTTCTTGGTCTTGCTGCTGCTTGAGAGCTTGCTCTTGGGGCACTCTGTCCTGTTCCAATTCTGATGGGTCCCATGATTGTGAGGCCGATGCCTCCAGCTCTCTTTGGATCAAACCAATAGGTTTGGGGCTCGGATCTTTCACAACTTTCTTATTGTAATGCTTTCCTAGCTCAGTTAGGTTGCGGGCACTCCTGAAGAATTCCTCGTCTCGGTCCACAGCATGAGCATATTCAAAGGAGATCTTGAGGTCAAGACAATGCTGGCTTACCGCATCGTTGGGGTCATGCCTTTTGAAAGGGACCGAGCCAAAATGGAAAACTTCTAAGCCTTGAGCATAATTTTCCCCGTCTCTTGCTCTCGAGAGGCTGTAAGCTCCGATGGTAAATGGCATGGGAGGATACACTCCCTTCCTCTGGTCTATTAAGAACTTACTTATTGCGCCGGTGCTGAAGAGTTGTCACAGCCTCCTTGTGAATTACAAAATCTATAACATACTGAGGGAACATAAATGGCTCATGAGTTCCTCCACTCATCCTAATGTATGTGCCTTCTGAACTCTGATAATAGTCCCCGTATTGTTCAATGATAGGCATTGCATTCTCCGACATACAATCTGGTTCTTGGACGAAAATAAGTTGTACAATGGCATGATAAACCTTTCGCAAACCATCTTGTAGTGGTTTGTGTATCTACTTGCCCATGTACACTGATAAACCATGAAGAGAGCTGTTTCATTTGACTTCCATGAGCAACCCAAGTCCGGGAATGAATGCTTGCTTAACAGGTAGTCAATTAGGTATGAAGACATGAAGAAATCTGCCTTCTTTTGGGTTAGTCCTCCTTGGGCTGCTGATAGCTGCGAGGCCAGGCTATCTGAAATGATTTCAGCCCAGTTGAAGATGGTGCCTTTCATGGCTATATGAAACATTACCGGCACCCATACAATCTTAAACATATTTCCATTAGGCATGCCGAAGAGCCGACTCAACATCAGGACGATGAGTCTGTATGGGGTCTTTAGGAGGTTGCTTTCATATTCATTGTTCTGCCTCCTAATCTGCCTATCATTGATCGTCATGTTACATGGAGATTCTAGTGGTTCCATTGGATGTTTTGCTATCCAATCATCGTCTAAAGAAGCCCTGGGTGAAGGCAATATGTAGGCAGTAGTGACGTACTTGGGAGCGAAAGATTATAGGTTCAACCCTTTTTTATCATTCACAAGCGTTGTGTCAGTCCGGATGTTAGGAATTAGCAATCCAATAATTTCAGAACAAGGGAACAATTCTGGCTGAGTTGTTTCCTTATGCAAAAAGGACCTTCTGATGTTGGCATACACTAGAGCATCCTCTATGGAGGCTGTTGTACTATCTTGTGCCATGATGAATCTGTATAGATCACCCCATTGAAATTCAAGGGCGGATCTCCCAGGGGAAACACCAGTGGTAGCTTGTGTGTCAGCAATTTCGGCTGATCATTGTGGGTTTTACGTGCCCTTGGCGTGAATGACCATTGCTTTCAATTGAGTAGAGTATCTCGGTGTTCACAGGATGAAACTTTAGCTGCTCAGAGATGAGAAGGATTGGGTTTTACGTGCATTAGATGCTTGGCAGGGAGTTTTGTTTTGCAAACAAAACCTTGGGATGCTGTGGCTTCTATGGGTTTGAGTGAAAAACTCTGCGGCCGCTAAGATACTGCTGGGACGATTCAGGGATATCAAGACATGAGGGGACTCACTCAAGTCGCCAAGGACATGATGGCCGGACAAATTTCATGCTCGCAGGCAAGGGCAAGGATTTCGGGCTAGGTTATCAAGTCCCCATGTTGGTTTGGGCCAAGCGTGAGTTTTACGCACCTTGCGTGAAAGGAAAAAAATACTTTGCTTAGCTTTGGTGTCCAGATTGTAGCAAATGACCAAGTGGCTTAAAACATATCTCTAACGCTAGTCCAATCCACAAACCTTATGGCTAGAGCAGGGAAAGCAATTCATACTTTTAGAAAACAGAGACTCTACTCATGGAAGAAGAGCTTAAGGAGAAACCAGCTATTACGCAACCAAGAAAAACATAGAAAAAAATTTCAAATGCGGTCGTGGGGAGATGCGAGTTTCGCTTGGAAAATGAAATCTCTGTGAGGAAAACTAGGGATGCCGAAAATGCGACAGAGGGAAAAGACTTATGTGCCTATGAGATAGGGCCATCTCTGCCCTGGTTTGCATGCATCGAACTCGTATCCTCATTACTTCAAAGTAGAGGGTGAAAGCTTAGGCTGTGCTCTCCAGGAACCCTTTACATAGTATGTAAGATGACAACATTCTATTTAACCGGGTAGAAACTCTCGGAACAATGAGAGGAATAGGGAGAAGTGCCTACCTGGCAGATTGGCAGGTTCTCCGAAGGCTGGTGTTTGTCCCGATACAGGTAATGGCTTCTGCAGGTGCTCAACGAATGACAACAACTTTCGAACTGTGAGTCCCAAGCAGCGAGTGTAAATGTTATGGTGAGTTTCAAAATGTTTCGGATACATTAAATAGGGTGGTGATTAATGTCGCGTACGTCCAAAGTTGGCGGGGTTATGAGCACGGGGCTCGAGAAATCTGTCATTAAGAGTGGCACATGGCCTCATTAAAGGTCCTACCAACTCCATTGATGCACAATAATTGAGGAGACCTTTTCCCTTCGAGCACCGATTTAACTTTCGTGCCAAGCGAGGAGCGTAATCCTTTGAGTTATGTGCTAAGCACACGTTCAAAGATAAACCTTGCGCTCAAGCGGCGATCCTGACATTAGTGTTGCACTCGTAAAACTGCGCCAAACATGGGTTATCGTGAAAGATGAAACGCAGATTTGCAAATTGGAAGGATAACCATATCTCCTGCGCTTGTGGCGCGACTCTATCACCACGGTCTGTGCCGGGGAGGAACGTGCCAACTTTTAATTCTCCCAAGAAGGTTAAGCGTAGCTCCAAGGCGGGGAAGATAATGATAATTCTTGCTCCTTCGGCGATCGAGAAAATGTTATCTCTCGCGTTAACGGTGGTCGGATTATTGTTCATAATGTGCACCGAAAAATGCTTGGGGCTTGCAAAAAGGGGGTGGCTGAGTTAGAGCTAAAGTCTACGCCGAGTGAGGAACTCACTGTTATAGGTGTGTCAAAGCGGAAGAGGACTTAAGGTTAAAACTTGCGCTACAACGAGTGAGTTAAGACCAAAATCTGCGATGAAGGAAAAGAATGACTTTGCCTTAGAAAAATGAGAAAAATCTTTTGGAAGCAGGTGATGAAATTCTTCCTAGTTAGAAAAAAAAACAGAAAGATAAAGTAAAAAAATTGCTACAAAAGTGTTGAAAGGAGGGGCCCCAAATAACTTCAAAATTTTGGGGAAGGATGTTGCAGCAACAACAATTGGCGAATCGCTGGTGAACATAGATCTCTGAAAATTATCTCGTTCATTGGAAGAATTCCTTTTAAAAGTTGTTCACCTTATGTGAAGCAGTCGGCTTAAGTGTTCGAATCTCGGCAAAGGAAGAAGTCACTTTATCCATTGGTCATTGGGAGAAGGGAGCTTCGATAAAGAAATCTTTAAAACTTTCCAAGGGCCGACTTATGGGGTTCATTTTAGAAGATTCATCTTTCAGATGACCACTGCTATTGGACTCCACATGATTTGCAACAACCTCTCGTAGACACTATTGTTCTTGTTCCTCATTCCCATGCCACCTGCATCTGTTTGGATGTTCATACATTTGACAGCTTTGCTCTTTGAGCCTTCCAGAAATATTTTCTATAAAATACGATCTTTGATTTTGGCTCCTCAATCCATAATGTCCTTTTGTGTGAGTGAGATATTTTATTGATTTATCAAGCCTCATGGATGGAGAGGAGCCTAGCTTGAGCTGAGTCTTTTGGACAGCTTTCTTGACCTGTATGCTTTGCTTTTATCTTAGCCATGCTTTGATTGAGGCGAGAATATCTGGAAAACAAACCCTTGATTATAATCCCTTTTGGGTTTAGATTGACAGCATGGAGTCATTTCAATACCCTATGCCTTCGAGATGTGCTACCTTTCTGTGGGTCCAACCACAACGATCTTCTTGAGATTCTTTTAAGTGTGATGGTGGATGGAGCCCGAAGATAGTGGTAAAGATAATCATAGATCTCTGCTACTTAAACAAGGGTTAGTGTTACTAATAGAACAGGATCTCTTCTTCCTGGAGAATAATCAGCAAAGCCAAAATGCATGGGTAAACTTTCTTTTGAGGATACATTTCTAGCTTCACGAGTTGTGCAATTTCTTGCGAGATCTACCTTCACGAGAGGCCCAATTGCAGGTGACTCAGGAAGACAAATTTGTACAAAAAGTTCAAACGCTTGAGAGGAAAAGGAAATTTAGCTGAAGTACAGAAAACAAAGACTAAAGTAAAATAAAAGAAAAGCTTTATTTATGTACAGAAAGTCTCATTGAGACTATCCAAAGTATTGTTTCAAGGCGAGGCCATTGAGAGGAAGGGTTACTTCCTCTCCCTGGAGGAATGTCAGCTTGTAAGTGGATGGGCCGAGCTTTGCATAAATTTGGTAAGGGCCTATCCATAAGTGTTGGAATTTCGTGTGCATCCCCTTGCCCTCACGATTAAGGTCCCATTTCAGGACTAAATCCCCTACTTCAAAACTTCTTTTACCATATTTCTTTTTATCAAACCATCTTTTGACTATATCTTGGTGCTGATGAAACCGTCTTTAGCTTTCTGTCGGGCTTCTTCAAGTTGAAGCAAGGTATTGATCCTAGATTGTAAGACTTGAATACCAGACCCTCGAGAGGCTTGGGAAAACTGTAAGGATGGAAGCAATATATTGGGAGGGAGGATGGCTTCCTTGCCATAGACAAGGGTAAAAGGGGAAACCCCTAGTGCATTCTTTGGAGTCACCCTAGCTTCCCATAAGGCATTTGGGAGAGCTATATGCCAGCTTCGCTGATTTTCTATCACAATCTTCTTGAGAATTCAGATGAGGTTTTTGTTTGAATATTCAGTTAGTCCATTTCCTTGAGGGTAATAATTGGCTGAATAATGTAGTCTAATTCCCCATTCATAAACAAATTCATTTATTTTAAAAGACGAGAAGTAGGTGGCATTATCAAATACTAGGGAAATTGTAACCCCAAACCTGGTTATGATGTTCTCTTTCAAGAAGTTGATGACTGCATCTTCGTTTATCTTGCGCAATGGGATTGCCTCCGTCCATCTGGTGAAGTAGTCCGTGGCTGTGAGGATGTATAGATGTTGAAGAGAAGAATTTGGCTTTATCTCTCTAATGACATCTATACCCCATTGTTCGAAAGGTTCTGAGATAATAATCGGCGGCAAAGGTCTTGCCGCCTTAGGTAATTTCCCAGTACTTCTTTGGCATATATCATAGTTCCGTGCATACACATGGGCGTCTCGAAATAAAGTGGGCCAATAATATCCAGCTCTGAGTATTTTGTGAGCCGTTGTCTCTCCTGAATAATGTCCACCAGCGAGTCCATCATGTAATTCTTTGACAAATTTACTTGCATCTTCCTTTTCTAGACATCTAAGAAAAATTCCATCGTAATTTTTTATGAAAAGTATCCCATCAATGATTTGATAAGCTGCTGATTTCAAACTGAGTGTCCTTCTTTGATTAGAACTGTAGTGTTTTGGTAGATATCCTTGCTACAAATAATGCACTAGATCTCTATACCATGATTCAGGAGTTGTGAAAATGGGACATACCTCAACTGAATTTAGCTTGGCTTCATTCTTCCAATGATGCTCTTCATCAATCAGATGCTCTTCATCAATCGGATGCTCTGTAAGCAATTTACATAGGCCTTGTCCCTTAAGGATGGTGGCTGGTTTAAATTATAAATCATATTCTTGAAGAGCCGTGACCCAGTTTACCCTTCTTTCTCCCAATTCCTTTTGAATGAAAATGGATCTAACAGTTGGGTGAGGCACTATAACTTTAGTTTTGTTCTTAAGAATATATGGTTTGAATTGTTTGACAGCTTTGAAGACAACATACGCATTTTTGTCGACAACGGGATAATTCAGTTCAGCACCCTGTAGACCAATGCTCATAAATGATATTGGGTACTCATCTCCTAATTCTACCTTTTGCGTGAGCACAGCTGCGAGAGAGTCATCTGAAGCAAAAGTTGTAGCTAGGGTTTTCACCCTAGCTTGTGCAAATGAGCACCTACTAAGGAGAATGGACTCCTTAGTAGCAGTTCAATAAACAGTAAATTAAAGTACTAAAGCAATACAAATTCTAAACTAGCATGAGCATTGATCAACATAACAAAACATGGAAATATAAATGGTTTTTGTATTAAAGATTATACCTCCAAGGAGAAGGTTGGTGAAGTTCTTGCAATGGTCCAAGAGAGTTGCTCCAAACTCCAGCTTTTCTCCTTTTGTTTCTCCAAAAGGTTGGAAATGGGCCAAAAGGGGCACTCAAGGATGAAAGTAGCTCAAGGGTGAGATAGGGTTTCGAGAGTGATTTTGGCAGAGTAAGGGTGTATTTGACTGTGGATATGAAATGAGGGGTCTCCATCACCTATTTATAGGTTTTTGGTGGTGGAGTGCTGGCCCATGGTTTTGGGAACCATATGGTTTAGGTCAGCTGTATAGGGTTTTTTCCTCCTTTTTTCCTCTTTTTCCTTTTTTTATATTTTTTTTTATTCCCTTTTTAGAGGGTTTTTGCTATTTTGGAGGAATTTTGGATAATTGTGGGGGAAAAAGGGGTTTTTTAGCCTTTTGAAGGCTTTTTTGATGGTTTTGTGGCCTTTTGGAGACTTTTTAATAGGATTTTAAGGTTTTGAAGGCAAATATGGTAGGAAATATGGACAAATGAGTCATGTAATGGGGTAGATGAGGTAGTGAGCACTTTTTGGGTGTTAACATATTGCCCCCTGATGTGTGAGGGCAGGAGCTCATCGTATGGCCGATAGACATCATAAGTATTCTATGGTTTTCCTGGGGTGTGGAGAAGAGAAGAAACAAACTGGAGCCCGGAACAACAGTCCCAAACAAACTGCAAAAACTGAAAGTACATGACCTCAATAATGAATGAGGAATAATCTGAACATATGGACGAGGCGGGCATTCCCATGCTCGTATCAAGATCTAGAACAATAATAATAATGGGGTCCAAAATATGGGGACCGGAAATATACATGGCCTCAAATAAGGAATGAGGAAGAATCTCAATATATGGACGAGGCAGGCATACCCATGGTCGTATCAAGATATATAAAAAATAATTGTGAGACCCGAAAAGGGGGGCCTGTAGGATACATAGAGAACCACTGTGTACATCATAAAGGTTCAGAGGGGACACAAATCTGGGACATACTGCTGGGTAGACCATGTCTGATCTGAAGAAATTATACACTGGAATAACAACAGGGCTGCTGAGTGGGGTACTAGAGGAACATATGAGCTACTGGAGCATAGTGACGACAAGTCATATCCTCAATGGTATACTGAACTGGAACTGAACTGGGTATGCAAGGAAGCATATAACTGGATGGCTTCCGAATACAATCGCCAACGCAACCCGGGCATACACGGGAACATATAACTGGACGTTCCGAAGTGAATCACCAATGTGCTAGAGTCAGGGGAAATCCGGGGTCTTCGACCAATAACTGAAAGGATATAAACCCTGCACGATTCTCAACGATGCGATCAAGGTGTTGAAGTCGAGCATGTGAGAAACAACCACTCGGAGAGGCAATGATGACTCCTCTCAAAATGATCCGTAGGCACTCACCACAGATGGTGATGGGTCCAAGGAACAGGGACCTCTGGGTCTATCCTCTGGAACAAAGGGGCTGTCGTCGACAAAGGGAGACCTGCAACTAGTAAGGAAATGATGTTTCCTTAATATGAGCGTGAGGTGGAGAACTGAAGTGTGAGAGTACTGATGGTAGGACTGACATATTGTGGGGGATAATTGGGCAAGTAGAGTGGGTGGACTCAAACTTCCTTTGTTCAGAGTATGATGGCGGGGACGATCGGGCAGCATATGAAATGGACTGGTGGGAAAGGGATCATAGTTGTACTAGATCGAGGATAGTGACTGGGATGAGGGATACTCAAGCTGGTGTAAAATGGTAGGAGACTGCAGACTACTTTGAACAAAGGTGACCTGATTGGGGGTGCTGTCGAGATGATCGATCATAGTGCCAAGAGGCACGGGGGGACTTCTTCACAGGTTAAGGAACTAGAAGAAGTGTGTGTAAAATGGTACTATCATGTGGATTTATATGATCCCAGGACAGTTCATGCTCGTGATTGCTTTCAATTTTAAGGAGTCTGAAAGCGATAAGAAGACTCTGAAATAATGGAATGGTACTGTCGTGTGGATTTGTACGAGCCTAGGACAGTGCATGCTCATGGTTGCTTTCAATTTTAGAGAGTCTGAAAGCGATAAGAAGACTCCAGGGGGTTGCTTTTTCGTGTGTTAGTCTCCAAGGCCCAAAGAAGCATAAAAAGATGCAATGAAGAACTCTTCTAGTCGGTGTGACTAGAGTATTCCTTTTTCGTAATTAGTCTACCAGGTCCAAAAAAGGGTTTAACTTATACCAGATAGATGCCCTTTCAGGTACTTTAACGAGCATGAAAGGAAGCAAGATTACTCGGCGATATTTTCATTGTTTTAGGAGTCAGAAAAGAGCTTAACAGAAACTCCCTAAGTGCCTTTTTCATAAAGGACTTGTTTGGCCCGAAAAAGGGATAAAATTATACCGAACAAAAGGAATGGTCAGGCAAGGAGAAAGTGCTCAATCAAGGAACATTTATGAGGACCAAGAACGAGGGTAGGGAGGAACACTGGTGGGCCTCCTTGCGGGATAATGAATGGTGGCAAAATAACAAAATGATTGCAGTATGATAGGAGTGAATGGCTCATGTAAAAATGTGGAACAATCCGATGGCGACGGATGTGGTGTGCAAACCGAGGCAGTAAGGTGTCCGGACACAATGTTGAAACTGTACCAAGTGAGAGCGAGAAATGATCTCAAGCATCATCACGATATTGGAAAAATGAATCCAGCGATATAAAAAGTGTCAAAAACGAATAACGACCGATGTGGCATGCAAACCGAGGTGACTGGGGCGTTTTGGAAAAAATACCCGAAAAATCTGGGGGTGAGAGCGAGAAATGATCTCAAGCATCATCATGGGCTCGAAAAAATGAATCCGATGATATAAAATATACCAAAAACAGAGAGCAGCCGAAGTGGCACGCAAACCGAGGTGACTAGTGGTGTCTAAAAAATGCTCGAAAATTGATGTGGAAAAAATAAGAAAACAAATGGACCATCATGACAGTCTCGTCGTGTTGATTCCAGTGGTAGAAACGGTTCGAAAAATGGACTCCGTATGGGTTCAAAATGGCCAATACAAGAAAAATTCAACGGACAATAAATAGTGAGTGGGTCCAACATGACAAGTGTCATTTGTACTTGTTGACTTTGACTAGTGATCAGAGTTGACCAGAGTTGAGTTGGTGTTTCTGGACGATCCGACTGGCCGTTTTCAGATCCGGGAGTTACAGGTATTCCGACAAACTCATACCTGCATTTTCATTGGGTTCGGGGTAGGGTGGTGGGTCCCACGGTATTTTATGGTACGGTCCTCGTGGGTGGACCGCAGGTTTGTGGGGTGGAACCGCGGTCTAGGACCGTGGGTTTCAGAGTTGATCACGCAGCTGAGGACCGCGATGTTCGGGTCAGAATACACGGCCTGGTACTGCGCGTTCTGAGGCTGAATACGCGGTTCGAAACTGTGAGTTCGGCTCCTACATGCGCGGTTTGGGACCGCGACTGTAGCCCTGATAGCCGCGGTTGGAAACCATGGAAAGGGGTCATAAAGTTGCGACTGGGATCGAGCTTTTAGGGTTCCCCGGGGGGGGGGGGCATGTTTACTTCGTTGACATGAGTCTGATGAGTTTGCCTTGTGTGATTGACAGGATGCCGCTGGTGCTGTGGCGAGAGCGGGAGGTCCCGGACGAGATAGTAGAGGTTATCCGGAGGGATCGCCATGTGCGGTCGACGCTGGGATTGTGCAGACTTTTGAAGTTTGCACAAGTACTGATGATGCGTTCAGCAGCGCTGCTGCTGAACCGACTAGTGAGCTTTTGGGAGCCGGACATTCAGGCATTCAGGGTGCAGGGGGAGAGGGTGGATCTCACCCTTGCAGATGTCTACTTCCTGACGGGGTTGCCCTGTCTGGGTAGGGTGGCGGATACGCAGCCACGAGTATCTGTGGATGTAGATATGGAGGATATGCTGGAGCGGTACTGTGTTCCAGAGGTGAGGGTGCAGAGGAATGCACTCCGGGTGGTGGACATTCAGGAGCTAGCAGTACAAGTTATTGCGGCGTGCGTGGTTCGGGTTTTGGGGTCCCAGTCACCTGAGAAGGTGTCTGGGGGCCAGATGCAGCTAGTGGAGTGGGTACTGGATGGTGTCTATTATGGATGTGGCCAGATGTTCCTCACGTGTGTGCAGCGGAAGTTGACAATGGTGAAGGAATCTGGCAAGGGATTCTGTTATGGATCCTTTCTATGTGCTTTTTTCATGGAGTGAGTACCTACACTGCGGCCGCGGGTGCCGATCAGGGCAGGAGGACTGAGGGAGCCGCGCATGGTGCGGTGGGGAGAGATGATGTGCCGCCGAGGTGGCAGTGAGGTGGGTAGATACTTCACTCAGGAGCTGTACCTGTAGTGGCTACAGATGCTGTTGACACTGGATGACTTTCCATACAGAGGTATGGACTACACCGGGGATCCAGAGGCACCACGGGCGCTAGGACAGGCATGGGGACCAGATGGTACGTGTTGAGTTTATTGCATGCTATGGATGTCAAGATTTGTTATGATAGGTTTGTTAATATACTGGTACTGACTGATGTGTGATCTATAGATGTGGGCCCGCGACCACCACCAGGACATATAGCGCGCAGGGGGCACGTGGCGGTACCAGCCTTACCAGGCCGAGGGGAGGTTCATCGACGGGACGCTGAGGGGACTCTGGAGTCCATATGGGTGCTTCTGGATCGGTTGCTAGTGGGAGTGACCGATGACGGGTGGCAGGACGTGGATCCAGAGGTGATTCAGGATTGCATGAGGGTGCCATGGGAGTTCCGGTCGATTGCGATTCGGGTGGCCATCTTGGCGGACAGGGGACGGGCACATGAGCCCGCAGGGGATGAGGAGCTGTTAGAGGAGGAGCGAGGGGAGGAATCAGAGACAGCTGATGCAGGGTATGACTCTCATTAGGGAGTACAGGGGACTCCCCCCCGATTTGGTAGCTACGGTGTGTATTCTATGAGGCGTAGGGATGTATAGATATTTTTTTGTATAGCTAAGTACGGGGGTACTCAGGACATGTTTGACATTCAGTTTTTGATATATATATATGCACATGGATGCACCTTTTTGCAATGATGATTTAGTGTACGCACGTGGATGCGTTTATGGTTTGTTATATGGTTGTACTGCACATGGATGCAAGTAGTGTAGGATGTTAGGCACATGGATGCCCCTTGTGTATTTTATGTATTGCACATGGATGCAACATTATGTATGTAGGATTAGGCACGTGGATGCCCCTGTATATGAATGTGTTTTTATTTTTATTGCACATGGATGCAAATGTTTTGTGTGGTGATAGGCACGTGGATGCCCCTTGCAATATTTTTGGGTTTTGATGTATTTTTGATGAGATGTTATGGGATGATGATGCATGATGGAGGTTTTACATGGTGTGATTGATATTCCAATCTAGGATGTTGTTAGCCATTTGATCTACGACACTATTTTGAGCTCTTGGGACATGGGTGAATGTTATGAATTCAAACTGTCGGCTGAGTTGTTTTGTGCGCAGAAATTTTCTAAAGAGGCAGGGATCACGCACCTGGTATGTCATGTCCCAAATTTGGCATTGGGTCACAATGGCCTAATCACATTAGCCCTATTCATTAGAGTTTGTCAAATTGATGCTAAAGGTCAAATAATTGCCAAGGAGGAAAATTACTAGTTTCCTAGGTTTGGGGTGGAAGCTTTGGGATTTGGAATAATGGGGATAATAAAGGATGTTTGAACATTAGAATGGAATAAATATTTAATAAAGGAGCTAAATAAATATATACAAGTGAAAATCAAAGTGGCATTTCATGATGAAGACACATGGAGGAAGTGGGACCCACATATGGCTAGATTTCCCCACTACATTTGGCATCATTCTCTCACCAATTCGAATTCAAGGTGAATGGTAACATAATTGGGGGAGTCCAAAAGGTATTATTCATTGCATGACTCATCCAAGGTCGAAATATAGAGGAAGAGTAACTCCCATGGAAGAGGAAGAGGCAATTTGGAGCTAGTGAGACACTTGGGCTAGATTCCCTAGCTCTATGACAACAATGATGAAGATGCTATGACACCTATGACACAAATCAGACCTGAAGGCTGACATATGACATATATGACATGTCAGGGCTAAAAATAGACTCCAAGAGGGCGCTCAAGGGTGTTAGGGCAGCTAAGATGCTTCCACATGTGATTTGGTGGAAGTGGGAGACTAGGAATTGTTGTACAAGTGGCATTCTTTGGAATCTCTTCCCAACTTGAGTTGGCATGAGTCTCTTGGAAGGAATTCGACCCATGGAGGACATTAGAAGTTTATAAATGTCAATAACAAAGAAGGAAACCAGCTTTTGATCATTTGTAGAATTTGCAATTGCATTTGTGAAGAGGGAGAGCTAGTGGATGACTAGTTTCTTGCCTTAGCCAATTTCGAGGGTGAAAGATTCCCATCCAAGTTGGTAATTGGAAAGGCCATTCAGACCTTTCATTTGGAGCTTTAATGGAGTCTTTATTTGCAGGTGTAAGCTACAGGGCAGCTCATGGTTTCTTCTATTGCAGCTCACTCCTTCAACCATTTCCGGTTTTGATGGCATATTCTTGATCCTTGAGGGAGGGCGTTTTTGGTGAGCTATTGTACTCTTTGGGGAAGCTTTTAATGCCCCATTTCTTTTGTAATATGAATTAAATACTCTGTTCTTCATCTCCAAAAAGTTTCAGGTCGAAATTCCAAGTAGAAATGTATAAATCTCATTTTTAGTGGAAGAACATGCATACTTGGTCCAGAATCTTAAGAGAGTTTGCAGAGGTATTTTGGTGGCCATATATCATCCCTGAACATAATATTCAAGTCTTAATATCATTCATACACCTTCCTTGAAGATTTGAATGCATTTGGAGTCAATTCGAGACATAGAGACCAATACTAGTCAAAGGCAAATTACTAGTAAAGTTACCTACATTGACCAGAATTGAAAGAGTATTTGCAGAAGTGTTTTAAAGGTACAAAGGCATCCCTAAAACACATATTTATGTTCTAATATCATTCATATACCTTCTCAGAAGATTTGGGATCATTTGGGGCAAATTTGGGACCTAGAGATCGAAACTAGTCAAAGGTCGAACCAAGGAAAAAAGTGGAAAATTGGGCATTTTAATAAAATTTGAAAAAGGGATATTACAGTGGTATCAGAGCATGATCTTGGCACCTGATGTGGTATAATATTCATGAGGACAATAATTCAGGTACCACCATTAGATATTGAAACCAAAAGTGCTTTTGTTGAAGAAAACAAAAAAAAGGGTAGGAGAAGAAGAGCAAATTTTTTGAGGAAACTATGACTAGGGATGAAAAGGGAGCCTCATATGATGGTGAGGAGCATATAAAAATTATGAAAACAATATTTGAAGATATTACCAAGCAACTTAAGGAAGGATTCGAATTGTTTTCTATCGAACTTGTGGAAAAAATTATTGATTTTAAGGAAACCAAGGGGAAAAATGCATCAGCTTGCTTGAAGGAGCAAAAGGAAGAGACATCACAAGATCATGAAGAAGATTCTATTGAAAATATGGAAGATCATTTTGAGACACCTTCTAGCTTAGACATGAACCAAAGAGCTTCTACTGATGGATGCTTAAACTATGAAGGAGTACCTACTGATGGGTGCTCACACCTCTATGTTGGTGACATAGAGATCACCTTTGAAAGTATTGCTGCAAGCCCAAGTTCCATTAAGCATGATAATGAATACCTTGTAGCAGTTGAAGAAGAACCAAGATCAACTTCCCCATCACCACTTGAGCTTCATGAAGTTGGTCCAAGCAAAATTGAAGAAGATGAGAAGGTTCATTTGCAAGAGCCTCATTTTCTTGAAGGGTCCTTAAAGATGAATGAAAATAAGATCCAAGAGTCCCTCATAATTCTCCATGACACTCAAGCATTGGTGTCAAATTCTTGTTGGAGAGCTACATCATTGGAGGAAACATCTTTCCTTGAAGACATGGAGAAGATTCAAAGAGCAATGTGCCATATCAAAGATGAACTTGAAGAGATCCAAACACTTGATGTGGTGGAAGAGGAACTTGAATTGTCTCTTGATGAAGGTTATGCAATTTTTAAAGAAAAGCATGATTCCTCTACATTGGAACCAAACTATGACAAAGAGTTCATACTTTTGAAGGAGCTGCATGATAGTACCCATATGGATCCTTCCCATGATGAAACTTCTGTACTTTTTGATCATTTGGGTGATTTGGTTCATTCTCCTACATCCTACAATTCCATGTTTTGCAACATTAGTCTCAATGAAGTATGGGTGAAAGGGTTCTTTTTGATGGTGCCACATGAGGAGTATGGAACTCCTAGATTTACTTTTTATGATGACATGGTTGGAGCACATTCTTCTTCACATTTGAAGCAACATTATTTGTCACTTTGTGATGATGCAAATCTACATGGATGCACCTATGATATGCATTTGAGTCACTTGAAGACTCATGGTTTTTCTTACTCAACACTTGATTCATTTGATGTTGGACGAACTTCATCCAACACTTGGAAGAATAGATTTATGATTGGCGAACATTTTTGTTGCAAGACACATACTTTGTTATATCTTTATGACTCTCACATTCAGGGATGTATGGGTGAGACTTCTTTGAGTCATTTGAAGTCTCCTCGTTTTTTCTGCTCACTATTTGGTTCAGATTTTAGTGGAGATTCTTCATTCACTTCTTGGATGAAAGAATACATGGTTGAATATTTTGATGCATATCACATCCTTTTGGAGCAGCATTATAGGACATGGGATCCTCACCTATGTCATTGGAGCAGATTTGATTGGTCACTTGAAGCTTGTATGCACTTGGAAAATGGTGGTCTACTTGCTTGGAGGTATAAGCACTTTCATGACTCTTTGATGAAGCATATCCTTGATGTACATTTTCATTATGTTGTTATGTACTTTGATGATATATATTTGGTACTCATGATGTTTGGAAGGATGCATACAAGAAAATGGGATCCAGGAATCCTCTTAACTAA